>OY747701.1:59259995-59859995 GCA_963556495.2 Valencia hispanica
CCCCAGTTTTCTCCTCCAATATTTCTCTTCAGTCGTCGATTCGATCTGCTTCAGTATTAAGTGAAAACTGCTGATATGTTGCGGGACTGACATGCTCACAAAATGCTTAAACAGACCCAACAATGTTTGAATCACTCACAGCTGCACCGCCTTCAGCTAGATAGCCATGCGTGGCTCATATTTTACATAAACATGAACTGAACATCACTGCGATCGCTGATTCTCTCCGGTCTAAGTTTCATTTCTAAAGTGCAGTCTGAAGGTCCGTTTCATGGTCTCAAAATACAGTCATCGGATTTCTAACTCCAACTAATGTTGACGTATAATTAAATTTAAAGAAGTAAGTTAGGAAATATAAACAAAAGTTCGAAGATGTTTTAATTTTTTGGTCCTGAAATAAAGTCGGTCAGAAGATGGTTTTCTACACACTAACGGGAATGTTTTGCAAAACTAACCTATCTTTTTGTCTCTGGAGCTGTTGTCCACACGCCTTCTTATCATTTCTTTATGAGAAAAGCAGTCCGGATGATTAAATGGGAATTTGTCTCCTGCAAACCACAGTTGTGTGTTTGTCTAATTCCCAAAGAGCTCACAAGGGAAGATGTGTTCCTCAAAGCAAACTGGAAGTCAGTTTTCCGACATTTAAATCAGCTTTAATGCATTCGTTTAGAGGAAATCAGTGTGAGAGCAAAAAGCGTTTGATTCTGAAAGACCAGTGCTGTTTGTGACACACAAAACCTGGTTAAGATGTTCAGAGGGAAAGAAGGAAAAAACGGCAGATGAGTGGCGGATGTTACAAAGGATTTCTGTAACCTGCTGAGCATTTGTAAAAACCGGTTCTTGTTTTTTTGTTTTTTTTATGGAGAATGGAGAACATTCCCACTGGAAGTTCTTCACAGTTCTTCACAGCGCCCCCTGTTTACAGCTTACCTTACCAGCGGTTCACTGTTCCTAACCAGCATTTCTTCTGGATCCCCTCTTCCATCCCTCCTTCACAGTCGTTCACCCTCTTTTATTAATTTATTAATCGGGTGTCCTCTGTAGAACAGTAGCATCAGTGCACTCAGTTCTGTGCTAGAGGTGTAACGGTGCACAAAAATCAAATTTTGGTACACTTTAATCAAGAAAAATAAATACAAATGTGCATATGACTTTTTTTTTATTTTATCAGCATTAAACAAAGAACCTTTTTATCCTGAATTCCTTCCTTTCAATTCCTGAAATTAATTTGCTTTTTGTTTTACGCCCTATTACTTAAAACATTGCAAGTATAGAACCGACTGGATTTGATTTGATAAAAAAAAAAATCAAAATAGTACAAGCAGACATAGCCAGAGTTGAAAACAATATAACCACTTGTCAGTGTTAATGTTTACAATGTTTGAAAAATTATTTGCCCATATTTCAGAATAAAATATGTTTAAATCACTTTGGAGTTGTTTTGATATTTTGACAGCCTAGTCTCCCCGCTGTACTTGAATGCAACATGTGGCAGCTGTTGGGGAAAATCCCTTCTCATCAACGGAGATTCCTCCGACTTGCGTTTTATCCAGAATAAGTAGTTTGGTCTGATTGGATGCTACTGGTAGCCATGTTGGACTTCAGCTGGTTTTTCTCTAGTATCAGTGATGTTTCCATTCAGCTTCACATTGTTTCAGGTGAGTCATTCAGTTCAGAGCAGAGCGTGTTATGGACCTTATTGCTGTTCAAATATGTGTTCGCTGACAAAGTTCTCAGTACATCTTTCTTTTTCTACTGTAGCTGCATGAGAAACCATGAATCTTCCCAGATAGCAGAGTTTAGTGATAGCTGGGAGTCCTGTACTGTTTTGTTTTGGTGTCACTTTTTAAATTTATGCTGCGGAAACGTTGCACTGCACTTTGAGTTCTGCACATAATTCAGGTGGAAAAGAGCTTCAGTACACGTGCATACCGAACCGACAGGGCCGTACTAAAAATTACAAATACTATGTACTGTTTACTGTATATTCTCCTAAAAACCTGAAGTAGTTTTTTATATAAAAAGTCATTGAAGTGAGAGTAGCGTTGCTTTGCTAATGACTGTAGATCGGTCTCTGTGCTGCAGCAGCCTCAATACATGAAAACGATCTCATTATATACAGTTTTGTTTAAGATGCATCATTTAAAACCTTCTGAAGGGATCATGATCCAGAACTGATTCATCTGGATTTCCACATGGTTCCTCAGTCTGGTGCAGCATCTGCTCCGCTTTTCGACTCATGCATCTCAGAGTAGCGTTTAGTGGAACCGTTTGTGTAACGAGTCAAACTGCAGCTCAGATATCGTAAATATTCTGAAGATTGTTTCAATCAGATTACAGGCGTTCAGCTGTAAATCAGCTCCTGCTGCTGTAAATAAACTCTTCTTTTGTAGCTACTGTTCAGAACCGAGCCCCTGTGAACTGAAAGCCTGGTGCTGTCCCGCTCTGTGGAGTTCAAGAGAACGGGTAGAGGCTGTTTCTGCTCTGACATGTCAGCTCGGGTGAATGTCATCTTTTTACAGTCCCGGCAGCGGATGAGCTGCAGCGAAGAGATCTCTGACGGTTGAACTCTTGGTCCTCACGTGTCCCCCACATGTGAGAGTCTTCCTGAGTGTCCTGTCTTTAATGGTCTAAAAGTAGCCGGATTTGGTTTGATTTCCACTTCACTGCCCCAGAGATATTCAGAAATGTGTATTTATGTTCAACAAAGAAATGTGACTGAGTGCAGGCCTGTACAGTTAGCATCTACTGTACTTCAGCACAAGATTTCCATGTGCGTGCATGCATGGTTTAAATTAGGGCTGAGCATCAATGTTTCATTTCTTAATTCTGCCTGCGTCTGTGTGCAGATTAATTAACCCAGATGTGTTTAAATAGGTGCTTGTTGTCGTATCCGTCCATATCAGCTGGGATTCTGCAGAGCCAGCCTCTCAGCCCTCTGGGGTGACAATAGATAGATGATTTAGTATAGAATAGAATAGAATAGAATAGAATAGAATAGAATAGAATAGAATAGAATAGAATAGAATAGAATAGAATAGAATAGAATAATCCTTTTTTGCCCCATAAAGGGGAAATTCGGATGGAACAGCAGCAAATTGATAATTAAAAGAAGCGTTCAGGATCACACAAGAAAGATACAAAAAGTTTAAAAACAGAATTAAGAAGAATAATCTACATACATTAAGGACACAATTACAAAATCTGTGCAGTCATTAAAAATAAAGTGGCATACTCAGATTAGAATGTGCAACTGAGTGGGATCGTTTAAAAACAGTGAACATTTACACAATGTGCATGTGTAGTTGTGCAATAAAACGTAAATGTATAATTTACAAGAAGTTAACAGAATATAAACTGAGGAAAACAGAGTCTCAGAGATGTTAAAGGAGTCATAGCCTAGTATTACCTTGGATAACCACGCTCTATTCTAGTCTTTCAGGCCCTTCTAAAAAAGAAAAGTTGAGAAAAAGTGAAAAGAATAAACACAGAGCTCCTCTGACCCTGGTTTCTGAAGGCATTATTGTCTCGTGAGATCTGATGTGATATTTTGGCTGTCGTTGACGGGCATTGTAATAATGCAAATGAGGGACGCGTTGATTGGTGGCAGGAAGGAGGGGGGTTGACACCGCAGGTAACGCTTTTCAGCATATCATTCCAAAATGACGTCATGGCGCAAGTTGTGAATGAACCCGACCTTCAATTGTAACTGCATTCTAGGTCATTTGTTGTTTGCAAAGTAGCAGCCATTACCCGTGTTGTCCTCAAAGCTACTACTCCCGCTAGCATACAATAGCCACATTAGCAGTTAGATGCTGTTTGTTACACACAGCAGAGCAAAAAAAAAAAAACTGCCTTTCCGTTTCAATTGCAAGCAAGTCTCTGATTGTTGGAATGCCCCCTTTTCCAAACGGAGCTTCGATGCCAACTTCGCCTGATATTGTCCGAAATTGTTTTTTTTTTTGTTTTGTTTTTTTAACGTGTCCTGTTTGGCAGTGTGGAGCTCAGAATTGGTGTCTGAGTACCAAGTAGAAGCCCAACAGATTTACTTTCACAAGCGGAGCAGTACAGCTTTTGCTATAGTCCTCCACTTGATATATGTGTGAAAAATCTTTATTATGAATTGTTGGGGTTTTTATTTCGTGATGTTATGGACACGGAGACGGAAAATTAAGGGGAAGAAAGAAAGAAAGAAGATGAAGAAGAGAGGTAGGAAACAAAAAGTCATGAGAGAGGGTGAGTTGAAAATACAAAAGAGGAAGGGAAACAAAGAAAACACAGGAAAACATTGAAGTCTGCCTCCATACCCACAGGATGGCAGAGAGAGGGGAAAAACAAAACACGAAAAAGGAACATCGACAAAACCAACCAAACATTGTGAACTAAGAATTACACAACCACATCACACAAAAATAGATATAAAAATACAACAACAATGTCACAGAGAAACTCATGGTACCGATTAATCAAGCTCTAGTAATGGATAAATATGGGGCTTACAGGTAGAGGCCGTTTCTGCTCTGACATGTCAGAACAGAAATGTCAGTTCGTTGACCGGCCGCGCCGGGGCGGGCCGGTCATCGGACCAACGGACCGGGGAAGCCGGGGCCCAGGGGCACCCCACCACCCAGCAGGGACCCGACAAGGGACCGGCCGACGAGGGGCCCCCGGCACTGCAGGGGCCGCGGCCGGCCGCCACGCGCCGCCTCCACCCTAGGCCAATCCCCACCGCCAACATCCCAGCGCCCCACCAACAGCCGCAGGGGACGGAAAGCATCCCCAGGCCGGGCTCAGTCAGCATCTGGACGCCAAGTTGTACCAGCTCCCGGGTCCTGATCCCGCGCAACGCAGGGCGCCGAGACCAGGCATCCAACGAGGGCCAGGGCCGGTCCAACCCGCCAATGAACCGGCCACGCACGGTGCACACAGAACAGGTGATCAAACGAGCAGAGACGCCGGATCCGCATCCCGCCGAGCCACCGAGCAGGCACCACCCAACAATCCCAAACCTGGCACCTCTAAAAGAGGTGCCCCAACCAACCAAAGGAAGATATCGGCCCAGCGCATCGGCCGACCGACACACCGGCCCCCCCAGGCCCGGCCAGGCACGCACCAGGTCCGAACCGGATTGACCACCGGCGCACTGGCAGGCAGGGGCCCCCGTCACCGGCGGGGAGTGACGGAGGGGAAATAGGCCCCCCATTAAGTGTAAGGCCTGAGGTGCGCCAGGCGAGGGGGCAGACCAAGATCCAACCTGACAGGTAGACAAAGACATACAGACACAGTCATACGTTCCCTCCCTCTTAAACACATACATTCTCACTGACTCACCAAGACACCCAAAAAAATGACACTGTACCCTCACTCACACACCCCATGCACACTTTATGCTCCCAGGTCCAGGTACTGATGCCCCAGTAGAGCCACCAGCCCCCGGACCCGGGTGGTGGACCCCCTACCTTCTAGGATGGAGACAAGCAGACCCCCAAGGGCCCCACAGTGGCAAAGCAGCCCGACAGCCCAGGACCCCGACCAGACCGCCTGTCCTCCTCCGGACCCCAACCCCTGATGGCCCGTAGCGAACAGGGGTGGGAAATTGTTAATGGACGTTTAGCACAGACACCTAAACCAGTGGGAAGTGTTGTAGGAACAGCGTCATTAAGAATGAATTTAATCCACTGGTCCCTGATAGCTTGGTCCGTCCTCAGGAGAGAAAAAATATTTCCAAGTTGATTCTGGCAGTCAACAACAGAGAAACTCATGTGTGCGCCACGTTTCTGCATCTTTCACGGTCAAGTTCGTACTTCGAATCGGAATTCAGTAATGGCGAGAGGGGCAGGGCGGGCTTCCTGCAGCATTGGTCTGCGATGTCCATATATGGTATATCCTGCGCCGACTTGACGTCAAGTCGGCCAGAAATAAACTTCACGTATTTGAGTGCGCGTGGGCTGGTTGACGAACCCAGGGGTAAATAAACGCTTCAATTTTAAATATCGGCTTCCCGGTGTAGGTACCAGATCTGCTCGGGGGACCTGCGCTTGCCGATAACGTCACACTACGGCAACGCCACTCTGACAAACTACACTGCGCCCCATTTTTAACCCTGCCAAGCGCTATATGGTGAAATATAAAAGAGACATAAATGTTAATAACAGCTCCTGTGGGGATCATCGAGAAAACGTGACATCTTTTCTGGTACTGCTTTCATCATGGGCTTTGGAAAGAGTTTAGCAGGTTGTTATTAACCATATTGGGACAGATTTTCCCTTACGATGGAAAAATGTTTTATTCTGTTTTTTTTTTTTTTTTTTACCCAGAAAGATGACAAATGTTTAACTATATGCCTACATAAAATCAATATCAGGCTATCAAGAAAAAGGCTCTCAAAAAATTCATTTACGTAAATCTTTGCATGTACAGTATTTATATAACACCCCTGGCTGTTTGTATCTGTTGAATTCTTCCGTATACTTCATTTGTTCGTGTGTTGTATACTTGCCATTTGTTCAATAAAGTTCTTTTAAAAAATGCACAGTACCTCAACATGCTAACGTCCAGCCAATCATGTAGTGTGGTGTTAGCGTTCAGCCAATCATGTAATACGACGTCATAATTAGGCGCCGGCCCCCGAGCAGATCTGGTACCCACACTGGCCAGTGTATAATGGTTAGGCAATCATAACATACATTTTTTTCTTGTGGAAAAGGGAAACTTACAGGTCATGACTCCTTTAATTGAGTCAAACAGTGCTATGTTCTTAGTGCTTAAAATGTAAAGGTTTATTTGCAGCACCAGAAAGGCTAGAGGTATTGAAGTTAAAATGTCAGAAGGCTTTGGTTGGTCTGCTCAGACAGCTCATGTCTTTGTCTGCTTGGCTAAGAAAACACAGGGTGGCAGAGCTGGAGTACAGCTGGAACCAGATGTTTCTACTCATGGGATTAAAAACTCACATAACCATTTTTCCTCTCCGTCTGCTCACACACCTCTTCTCACCTCCACCCGCAAACTTTCAGGGCTTTGTGGCCACTCCAAAACATTCACTTTGCTGTCCTCAAGTCACATCATGACTAATTTGGCGGCATAAAGATAGACTGTAACTTCCTGTCTGATGTCTTGAGGTGCCATCCGTCCGTCCGTCCGTTCATCCATCTTCTTCCGCTTATCTGGGGTCGGGTCGCCGGGGTAGCAGCTTAAGCAGAGAGACCCCAGTTGGTCCAGCTCCTCCAGGAGGAATCCCAAGGCGTTCCCAGGCCAGCCGAGAAACATCGTCTCTCCAGCATGTCCTGGGTCTTCCTCTGGGTCTCCTCCCGGTGGGACGTGCCCGGAACACCTCACCAGGGAGGCATCCTGACCAGATGGCCGAACCTCCTCAACTGACTCCTCTCCATGTGGAGGAGCAGTGGCTCTACTCTGAGCCCCCTCCCGGATGACCGAGCTTCTACCCCTATCTCTAAGGGAGAGCCCAGACACCCTGCGGAGAAAACTAATTTCAGCCGCTTGTATCCGTGATCTCGTTCTTTTGGTCACTACCCAGAGCTCGTGACCATAGATGAGGGTAGGAACGTAGATAACGACGAGCGGTAAATCGAAAGCAGTATTTACTGCTTGTTGAGAAAAGTTGATGATATTGTTTCACTAAACAGCAAAACTCTGAGGCATGTGAAAAGATATTGGTGAAATATATGAAGATCAAAATGTTTCTGAAAACGTTCAGAACATTTTGTATGAAATTTTAAATGCGGATATGTAGTCTGAAAGTTGCGGGTACCAGCGGCGCCTCCTGTGCCCTTTAAAATGCACTAATGTACAGGACAGAACATGCATGGAAATCCCTCACTGCACATGCATGTAGTTTCAGTTGCTGCATCGGCGTGTTTCTGGGAGCGTTTGCTGTGGAGGTAGACGGAGTGGAGCACTTACTCTCTTATATAATGCAGAACTCTGGCCGGCCGGGTAGAGGGATGTGTGACCTGGCTACCATGCACATGCATCTGCCTACCCAGGCCCCCGGGTGTGTCTGTGTCTGTGTGTGTGTTCTCCAGCATCTCCCTGAGGACTCCCAGCACACCCCCGACTGTCAGCTGTGCAGTGAACTAGCACAAGCAGCCCTCATAGGGAGGCCTTTCTCTTCGCCGTGCACCGACTGCATCTCTAAATAAAAGTCTGGAGCCTCGCATCCCGATATTTCTGTGCAGAGGTTCTCAGTTTTAATAACAAGGTCGGGTTCCAACTCAGAAGTAACAAGGAAGTCTCAATACCTCTGATCCATAGATAGTTTACCAAAGTGTTGTTTGAAGCTGATGCTTTGGACTTACTTCCTAACTTACCCGTTTGGTTTTTCTCATCCTTAGAGCCAGCCCCAAACCATGTCCTTCTGACTCTTCCAGTGATTTTTGATTCTCCCTCTGTTGTTTTCTGAGTGTCTTTAGGGGATCACACCGCAGGGAGACAGTCTAACTACACAGATCGCTGGATTTATCTCATTTATCCTGTAAACTCGTCTTAAATTAACCGGTCTGATTTATAACAGCAAATACAGTTTGTTTACAGTCCTGACCAAATTATCGCTGATTTGCTGCTGCAGACATCTGTACGTTTTAAATGACCAGACAGCATTGTGGGCAGCATTTATAAATCCATTACAAATATGAACACATTGACCTAAGTTTACTCTCCACGAGACGGTGAGCTCGTGATTATCTGATCTCTTCATGGACGAGCTTTTTTATGCCGCTTTGTTTCTGCAAATATTTGAACGGATTAAAAGTGAAACTAATTCAGGAGTTTAAAACCTGGAGCTCACAGCATTTTTATTGCTTCTTAGTTACCTTGAGCCTCCAAATCCCGATGAAAGCAGTGCAACTTCTAGGATGGAACTGCTGCTGCAGTTGGTGCTTTTGGTGCCGCGAGTGGACCGAAATGCTCGTTAAGCAAGTGGCAGCACCAGTTTAAAAGTGGAGTCCCAGTTTCACGTAATCCAGTTGTGGTACAGATCAGCAGGAGCCGCATATCAGCTCTGGCTCTGAACTGGACCAATATGGAAAAAACGGCTTCCAGCAGGAACTCAAGGTGAATCCGACAACCAGTTAGAATATTGAGCCCCATATTTATAACTTCAGAAATACTTTTATTTTCAGTCTGCCTAATTTAAGACAAAAAGTAAAATATTGAGCTTCTGCAGAAACTAAAGGTTGAAATTAACAATAAAATATCAGAAGCTAGGAATTCACAATATGTCATCATATACATTGATATCAGTCCGATAAGTAAAACTGTAAAACTGGGGCAATATTAACAACCTATGATTATTACCATCTTGTTGCCGTTTGTGTTTCTGGGTGTGGGGTTTACTCAGCTGTAGGGATGTAAGAAAATATCGATACCCTGATATATTACGATATTTTATGGCACAATATTGTATCGATATTCAAAAGCAATGTATTTCTTTTTTTTATTTGAATGGAACCATTAATGATGACAGTAATTTTTGAAGTAAATATTAAAGTATAACTGGTAGTTTTCTGGCTGTTTTCACCTCCTTTGTTCCAGTGGATCAATTAGATCTAGTAATAAAACTGGATGTGTTAAAGTATGATACAGGTTGGAGTGTTTAGAATGATGGGACAGTTTTTCTTTCAGTTAAATTCAGTTTTAAAAATCACAATATATAGTCTTACTCATAGTATCGCGATATATCGTATCGTCCCTCCTTTATTGTGATACATATCGTATCACCTGATTCTTGCCAATACACATCCCTAGTCAGCTGGTATATATCATGTGACATTGATTCAGCATGAAGCAGAGAAGGTGGTGTGTCAATGGTGTGCTTGCTGTTTCACAGTTCCCTACAAGGTCACAAGGGTATACAGGTGAATCAGAATATGTAAAAGTTCATTTATTTCAGTAGTTCATCTTAAAAGGTGGATCTAATATTTGAGATAGACTCATCACATGCAAAGCGAGATATGTCAAGCCTTTATTTGTTGCAATTTTTATGATTATGACTTACAGCTTATGAAAACCTCAAATTCAAAGTCTCAGAAAAATTTGAAAATTTCATGAAATCAATAAAACAAGGATTTTAAATAGAGAAATGTGGGAGCTCTGAAAAGTCTAATCATGCATATGTACTCAGTAGTTGGTTTGGGTCCCTTGTGCTTCAATGACTGCCTCAGTGGCATGGATGCTATCAGCTTGTGGCTCTGCTGAGGCGTTATGGAAGACCAGGATGCTTCAATAGCGGCCTTCAGCTCTTCTGCATTGTTTCTCTTGGCAATGCTCCATAGATTCTCTGTGGGGGTCAAAAGTCAGGCCAGTTTGTTGGCCAGTCAAGCACAGTAATACATTCACATCTAAGGGTAATTTAAGTATTCAGTTAACCTAACAGTCATAATGTTGGACTGTGGGAAGCAGCTGGAGTACCCAGAGAGAAACCACACATTCACTGGGAGAACATGGAAAAACTCCATTCAGAAAGATCCCAGGCCAAAATTCAAACCTACAACCTTCTTGCTGCAAGGCAACAGTGCTACCAACTCCACGATGGTGCAATGCATTAAAATATATGTAAAATATATGTAATATTGGCCCTGACAGCAATATTAAAATCGGTTGTTGATATTGTGCCATATTTTCATATCGGTGCATCCCTAACAGAAGCTCACTATTGTCTTCCTGCTGATTGTTTTGATGTGACCTGTTTGCTTCATGGAGCTGCGCTGACAGCTGAAATTCTGCTAACGCTGAGTTTCTATCAGTCTTCCTCTGGTAGCTCTAATACTGTAAATTCTGCTGTAAAGCCTGTTTGACTTCGATATGGACCCGTACCGTATGACGACGACCAAAATTGTTGACGACAAATGTAGTAATCAACATCATTTTTTTATTTTTGTAAGCTTTGTTTTTCTCTTAAAACTGTCGCTGTACCTTTCGCCACTTTCTCTGCCTATCTGCCTATGACGCAGATGCGCCGTAGTGCCAATTGGGTTCTGCCGTTGCGTCACCGGAAAAGCCCAAACAGCAGTATAATGGCGAGCCGACAACGGAGCTCCAAAGTTCTGTAGCGTTTTACAAAAATTAAAGAGAAGCATGTGTAACGGAAAATTCACAAGGTAGAAGCTGCCTACCATGGTAGAACAATGGTGATGCTCGAGCATCTTAAAAGGAAGCCTGTTGTTGCTAGGGTTGCCAACTTTCTCTCAGCTAAATACGGGACATTTTTTGCATTTGGAAAAAAATAATAATACAATAAAAAAGAACTAATGAACACAACCTCAAAAGGGTATAATCTCAAGATTTTTATCTAAATATGCAGCTCGCATGGACACATGGATACAATACTGGTGGGACAGTTAGAAATATTCTAAATCCTGTATACATTTCAGCACCTAAACACATATGCATGAATAAACCTCAAAATACATTCCGTTTTTTTTTTTTTTTAAGATTTTTTTTATCCCACGGTAAATCACCCAGTGCTCCTACCTAGTTCCAGTCCTGGGGTTCCACTCTCCCTCTGCTGCGCACTGAAACCCAAGCCTCCTTCATGCTTGGACAGTGAGCAGGCCCTTCTTTTCACCTGATGGCGCGGGGTTTCCCCAGCTGGACGTAGCGCATGGAAGGATCACGTTATTCCAGCCAGATCCTCCCCAACCCTTCAGGCGCCCTGGCCGGCCAGGAGGAGGAGGCAGTATATAGCCCCAGGACTAGTGCATGTTTTTGTGGGAGTAGCTCACATTAGCTGCTCAAGGGAACACGGGGAAAACATCCAAACTCCACACAGAAAGGCCCTTTCGCCAACCCCACTCAGGGTGTGGGTGCCGATGATGCGGGGGAACAAACGCACCCACAGCGTCCCCGGCGGTAATTGAACCCAGGACCTTCTAGCTGTGAGGTGAGCCACTCTACCAGCTGCACCACCGTGCACCCCAAAATAAATTCAGTTTTGACATGAATAGCAGGTAACTGGCAGATTGCAAATGAAAAGAGGCATCAGATATCATCAAATCAAACTTTATTTATAAAGCGGTTTTCAAACCATAACAAGCTTCTCAAAGTGCTTTACAGATTAAAAATGACCCACAACCCCCCCCTTTTCCCAAAACCCAAAAGTAAAACAACATCACCACAGCTATTACCCCCCCATGCACACACACACATAAAAGCAACAATAGACAAAATCAAAACGGGCTGAGTACAGATGAGCCAGGAAACGTCATCATGGGAGCCATCTACATCGGCAGCAGCAGATCAACAGCAGCAGCCAAGGCACTGACCCAGGGAGCCCAGAGGAGGGAGGGCTGGTACCCCCACCTCCACCCAAGCACCACCTGGAGAGCACCAAGGCAGCCACAGCCGACCACCGCCCCCGAGGCAGAGGGCTCCCATTGAGGAAACACTGGAAGGAAGACTAAAATAAGTTAAAATATTAAAATTAAAACAATTATAAGATATGATCAACTAAAAATGCAAAGCAGATAAACAATAATTGATAAATAGCCAGCTAAAAGCTAAACTAAAAAGAATTCAATCAAATAAAACATGCAGAGCAATTAAACAGATTTAATAAATAATAATCAGTTATATAGCTATATTAAAAAGGTGAGTCTTGAGCCTGCTCTTAAAAACATGAACGTTCTCTGCGGCCCTGAGGTTCTCTGGCAGCCTGTTCCAGAGGTGAGGGCCATAAAACTGGAAAGACGCCTCACCATGAGTGTGTGTCCTGACTTTGGGGGTGACAAGGAGACGGCTGCCAGAGGAGCGCAGAGACCGCGAAAGTTCATATGGTAAAAGCAATTCCGAAAGATAAGAAGGCCCAAGACCATTAAGACACTTAAAAACCATTAAAAGAACCTTAAAATTGATCCTAAATCACACGGGGAGCCAATGCAGTGATTCTAAGACAGGTATAATGTGTTCCCGCCTCCTGTTCTTCGTCAGGACACGTGCTGCTGAATTTTGTAAAAGCTGTAAACTTGAGGTAGTCTTTTTGGGAAGACCAGAAAGCAGGGCGTTACAATAATCAATCCTACTGGTGATAAAAGCATGCATCAGCGTCTCCGTATTGGCTCGAGAGAGAATGGGGCGTGATAAGTGATAAAAACCTATTTTAGTAATATTTTTTATGTGAGGAATAAAAGTCAGCTCAGAGTCAAAAATCACGCCCAAGTTCTTCACTAGTAAAGAAGGATTAAAAGACAGTAATTGAAGTTTTGGTAAAAATTTCTCTCACTGAGCCCTGGACCGATGACTCAAACTTCAGTTTTGTCCTGGTTGAGCTGGAGAACGTTTTCTGCCATCCAGGATTTGATGTCTAAAATGCAGTTAAAAAGTGCATCCATTGGCATCAGGAGACATGGAGATGTACAGCTGTGTATCATCAGCATAACTGTGAAAGTTAACTCCATGTCTTCTGATGACACTGCCAAGAGGGAGCATATAAAGGTTAAAAAGCACTGGGCCTAAAATTGAACCCTGGGCCACACCACATGGGATCTTGTGGACCTTAGAGGAGCAGGTATCTAAACTTACCATAAAAGTCCTGTCTGTGAGATAGGATGTGAACTATTTGTGAACAGCACCAGAGAGGCCGATCTGTTTTAAACGAGTTAAAAGAATAGTGTTGTCTACTGTATCGAAGGCAGCGCTTAGATCCAGTAGAACCAACACTGTCACCTTCTGAGCATCATAATTTAATCTAAAATCATTTAAAATCTTTAAAAGGGCCGTCTCTGTGCTGTGGTTCACCCTAAAACCAGACTGAAATTTCTCTAGGATGTTATGAGCGTTAATAAAATTATTATGTTGAATTTAAACAAGTTTTTCTCAAACTTTGCTTAAAAATGGTAAGTTAGATACCGGTCGGAAGTTGTTTAAATCATTAAAATTTAAATTGCTCTTCTTCAGCAGGGGCTTCACTTCCGCCCCTTTAAAGGCGACAGGAAAGACCCCCGTCTGAAGGGAGCAATTCATCATGGTTAAGATCTCGTCTCTAAAAGATTCATAAAATTGCTTAAAAAGGAAGTGGGAATCGGGTCCAAAACACATGTAGTGGGCCTCACTGAGGTGAAAACTTTATCAAGAGTCCCAGCTTCTACCAGGACAAAACTGTCCAGTGTTTCCTCTGGTAGAGACACACAATCAGATTTGTCTAAAACCATGTTACACTGAGAAGATAATATATTACATCTGATGGTGTCTACATTCCCTCTGAAGTGGTCTGCAAACTCCTCACAAAGAGCATTTGAGGGGGTTTTCTGATATGCATTAGTAGTACAGTTAAAAATGTTGTCTATAGTGGAAAACAAAATTTTGGGATTATTTTTATGTTAAGATGATTCTGGAAAAGCATGCGTTTCTGGAATTTCTTACTGCATTGTTATATGATTTGAGCCGTTCGATGTAAATTTGATGATTTATTGTGATTTTATTTTTCCTCCATTTTCTCTCTGCCGCCCTGCAGCTCCTTTTTAATCTCTTAAGGTCTTCGTTTCTCCATGGTGTTGTTGGTTTTGAGTGTGTGTTTATAACTTTAAATGGAGCCAGCAGGTCAAGAGCGGATTGAAGCCTTCTGTTAAAATTATTAACGATAAAATCACAGGGGGCATGTAAAACAATAGGAGGAATCTTTTGAAAGAATTTAAGAAAACCTGCAGCCACTTCAGGGTTTAGATGGCGCTTCCTGACAGTTCTCACAGAGGTCTCCTTCTGGATAAAACTGGTGATGTAAAAAAACACACAGTAGTGGTCAGAGACAGCCAAGTCAACAACAGAAGACACACGGGTGGACAGGCCATACGTGATGACCAAGTCCAGGGTGTGTCCTCTGTTGTGAGTTGTGCGTGACATGTTGACTAAAATCCATATAATTTAAAATATTTAAAAAATTCTGTTCATAAAGGATCTAAGATGTTATCCATATGTAGATTAAAATCACCAGCTAAAATTATTTGTTCATAAGAGTTGTGCAAAATTGATAAAAACTCAGAAAATTCTTGAATAAAAAGTGCACTCTTTTTAGGAGGCCTTTAAACTGTGACACATAAAATCTGAGGAGTACTAAAAACAGATGCAGTATATTCAAAAGTGCTCAAAATTATCAAATAAAACAGGTTTGGCAGAAAGCGTTGATGAACTAATAAAAGCAGTTCAGCCTCCCCTTTTGCAACTCCTTGTGGAATAAGTGAAGTTAAAATTTGGTGGGGAGGCCTCCGTAAGAACAACGGGGGCATCTGCACTCAGCCATGTTTCCGTTAAAAATAAACAATTAATATTATGGTCTAAAATTTGGTAATTTATTATAAAAGTTTTATTCAGCAGAGAGCGAACATTTAGAAGTGCCATATTAATGGTGATTGGAGATGGAGTGACTGTATGGTTTACTGGATGTAGGACTTTTGGTAACTGTTTGAGATTATTAGGGTTGCATTTGCTATGTTTTATATTATTTTTCCGCTCTCTGCTGATAATAACAGGTATAAATGATGTAGAACAAGGTCCAAGTCCGATATGTGAGTTACTGTTAAAATTAGAACTGAGTTCATAGGAGCAGGGACCAGCTGCACATCAGGATATGGCGGAAGGGGCAGAGAGGGCAGGAGCAGCTGGGGCTGGTGTGGTAGACAGGGGGGGGCGAGGGCATGCCAGGCTGATTGCCAGCATGCGGGCACGCTGTCTGTGGAGATGTAGTCCATCTGGTCCAAACAATTGACTCCTGCCCCAGAAAATGTTACAATTGTCTATAAAACCAATATTGTGCATCACGGTGGCAGAGGAAAGCCAAGTGTTCAAAGATAAAAGCCTGCTAAAACGACCAATACCTCTGCCAACAGTGGGGATGGGGCCAGAAATAAAAACAGACATGTGTGTATTTCAAAAGATTAAACAAATGAATAAAATCCAGCTTCAGGAGCTCAGATTGCTGTTTACAAATGTCATTGGTTCCAGCGTGAATAATTACTCTACTCACAGATGGGTGAGGTTGGATATGGTCCAGGGTCTGTTCATTAATGTCTTTTACGGTGGCTCCAGTTAAACACAGTGTTACGGCTCCTCTCATCCTTACATTCCTGATAATAGATTCTTTGATGATGAGCGTGGTGGCCGGCTGGTCTGCAAGTTGATGCTGGGCAGAGGATCTTTCACCGTCCAGGACCTGCTGGATGTTGGGCGGATTAGCTTCCCCAGGGCTGCAGCGATGTGTAGTCGGTGCCGAGGGCTCATTCCGTGGGTTCGGGGTGTAGTGGAGCACTCCTCGGCGAGTCCTGGCTGCGGTCCTGGGTTTAGCGCGACGTGGAGGGCTGCGGGAGTCCGGCTGCTGCTCTGGTTGCTGGGAGGGGATGGGCGGCAGTCCTGCGGAACTGCGCGGCTTCAGGGAGGCCGGAGGGACAGTCAGAGGAGGAAAGTCGTGCTCCAGGGCACCGAAACGGTTTCATAATGGTAGGCCGGGTGAAGGAGAGTGGTGGCGGCTGCTCCGGGCCCCCCCACCGCTGCTGTTTCCAAGACATCAAAGCACAGGTGATACAATTTACACGTGAGCCGATTAATTTCAATTCAGTTCAGTTTATTTATACAGCGCCGATTCACAACAGTTGTCATCTAACGGTGCGTTCACACCGAATGCGTTTGAAGCGTCAAGGGCGTCAGGTTTACATGTAAAGTCAATGCAAAAGCGTCAGGGCTTTTGCGTCGCGTGAAGCGCGTCAAATTTGCGCTTCAAATTCTCGCGAATGAAGCTTTTGACGAGTGTCAGAAAATACGCGCCTCATTTTAGGTGCGAATGTTCAAATGTCAAACTTTGGCGCTTTGGTGTGAACGTACCGTTAAGGCACTTTACAAGAAAGTCATTTCAATACAAATATTCCAATCTGTATAAAGTTTTAAGTTTTAGCTAGCTTTTTATTTAAGGAATCCTAGCAGATTTTATCGAGTCATTAACTGGCAGATTAGAGCTGATTAGTCGACTAATCTGCAAAATAATTGGTGATTAGTTGATTATCATAATACTTGTTTGTGGCAGTCCTAGTTGTTTTTATGCGATCCTGAGATAAACGAAATTTTTTATTGTTCAAATGTCTCCCTGTCCTGTGATCTGGAACAGAGGATCAAAGGTTCTGTGGGAGAGATGTTCTTTATGTTCCAAGCTGAGTTTTGTTTCAGGGGAAACCCAAACCAGTTGTTTATTAGAACCAGTTAAGAGCTGGATCTGGTACCAGCCCTGGTTAACTACTGGAACCGCTGTAGAGGGGATTTAAAGAAGTTAAACACTGATGGCTCATGGGTAATCTGTCACTTAATTATTGCTCCAATTCAAAACTTAATGATCATTAATTATTTATTGGTTTTAGTGAAAGTTTATCTCTGATGTTTCCAGTCATCATTTAGATTAATTTATCTAATAATTATAGTTTCATTAACCCTCTGATATCATTGCTGTTTGCATGCTTATCAGATGTTTTAGCCTCAGTAAAGCACTATTTATGTTGCTTCAAAAGTCCTCTACAAATAAAGTGTGAGTGCTGTTCAAACACACAAAGGTCCGCTGTAGTTGATGTTTTTCTAAAATAATCTAAAGGCAAAAACTAGAGTCTGACGTTAAAGTTTGAGGAAATGGGGAGAGATATTACTTTACAGCAAACGCAAATTTTACTCCACATGCTTCATTTACCATCAGAACCTTAGATATTAATATTCCCTTGATACAGACACCAAAAGTTAATCTGTTTTAACTCAACAGTTTTCTCACTTGTACACCAGAAACACCAATGTGTGCAGCTTCTCTCATTCCTGACCTGTGCTTCAGATTCAGACGAAAACCCACTGCAACTATACGTCTGCTTACATTTTTAACTTTTAGGAAAAAGATGCATATTAACTGAATTTTTTTACATTGTTTTTAAACCTTTTATCTCAAAGGAAACCAAAACTATGAGGGATTATCAGTCTCTGCCGTGCTGCGCATGTCGTCTGCAGAAAGAGACGCGATCATGTCTTGTTGCGCTGTTGGTTGCACAAATTGCTTCGATAAAAACAGCAAAACGTCTTTGGTTGCAAGCGATTAGAAGGAGCAATTGGAACGAGCAGATGATAAAAAAAATGCAACAATGTGCAGGGATCACTTCATTCAGGAGAGCATTGGCCAGCTGCTCGTGTTGTCGGTCATTTTGACTAACGGGGTCATAATCTTTTTTTACCCATCAATTATAAAAATGATGACATATTCAGTAGTATTTCATTGTCTTTCATTTGAATTAATATTCATTCCAAATATTGTGCCATCACACATCGAGCAGATTAATAAACTACATGTATTAATTATGAATATTTCACCTGCTGTGGCCTGAACGCCCCTGCATGGAACTGAACTTTCACTCTCCGTTGCCTCATTTCTGTTGATCATTTCTCTGATTGAAATGATGAGAATTTGGCAAGACGAAGATGGTAGCTTTTCTGATCGCTTTAGCGGGAGGAAATCCCAGCATGCACTCCTTCTTCATCAGTGGTTAAGCTGCAGCGATCTGTCACCACCGGTCTGGAGTCCCAGATCCGCTCCAAAGCCTCAGTAACTCTTCAACGTGCTGTCAGCTCCCGGATAACAAGATGTATCGAGCTTGGTGTCCATATCTGACATGATGCTCAGATGCTCTCATGGGAATCTTTTTTTGGGGGGGATTGATTTAGTTACCTGAACTCTGTGCGTAAAGTTTAAAATGCCTGCGCATCTGCACCAAGTGGTCAGAGGTGTGAATTGCAATCTGTCAAAATGACTGACGCCATTAAATTTTTTTGTTGCCGTTTAAAAAAATGATCATATTCAGAAAATATTCAGTTAACGACCTCTGACCTTGGCTAACAAACAAGCTAACATAGCTAACCTGCAACTGCAAGATAAACGCAAATAATAACAATGGGAACTGGAGCTAATTTAAAGGGCCGGCGTTTCTTTGTGCAACCAGGTCAGCTGTATTGATAAAGAAACAATTCCACTATAATAGGCTGATTTATTTTGTTTGTTGCTTGGGGATCCTTTGCATATGAAAGCACATGCAGACTGTCTGATTCCAGTTTTTTTTCATAGTTTTATCCTTTATTTAATATTTGAATGTGGCATTTCTAAAAAGGGGGGAGTAGTTAGAAGATGTTTGTGGCTTAGCAGCTTCCTGCTTCGGCTCCAGGCTGGAAACCAGGTTGCAGCGGCTCCAGGATTGGAGCCGCTGCTGCCCTTTGACCCAGCGCTGTCTCTCTACTAGGTTAAAGGGCCAAATCTGTTGCTTTGGTCTGCAACAGAAGTGGAGCTGATCTTAATAAATGTAGATAAAAACAAAATTCTTGTACTGCATCAGAAACTCTTTGGTAGTTAATTCCTATTTTAAATCGTAGTGCAAAATATTTGATGAATTCAGCAGATGATAAGTTCTTGGAGGAGCGGTGGGGCTGATTTCTGGTTAAGACCTCCTTCTTTCTGTTCCGTTATTTTACCCGCTTGTTGTTCCTCAGCAGCTCCACGAAAGAAGCTGTTGGCATTCATGAATTCATCACCTCCAAATAATCATCTGATGCTGTTAAAATCAAACTGGCGTGACTAATGACACGACTAATTAATCAGTCTGCTTGGACCATGCATGTGCATTTTAATCATGTCTGGTGGAGACCTTTGTCCTGTTTTACAAGTGACACACGTTTCATCTTCGGCTGTTTTACAACCTGATGTTTGTCTCACCGTTTCAAGTATATGTTCAATGTAAATCATTAACCATGTGATCTTTTCAAACTCTGCATTTATTTCAACACCTGATGAAACAAGTGCAACTGAACTTAGAAATTTTACGGAAAGTTGTTCTAAACTTGCATCTCTGTGTTGTGCAAATTAGAATAATCTTCCTTTAAACTACAGCTACACAGATTCACATTTTACAAAACAGTATGGGTGAAGTAATTTTCAAGATGATGTTTAGATTTTTAAGAGTCACAGGTATTTACTTAGCAATATAAGCATTAAAACTATTCAGGTCCACACTCCGGTCCAGAGGTTTGGCAGTAACACACCTCAAGTTGTTAGACAACGGCCATCAAATTGGAAGAAGAAGTAGACGCTCTGTTATTTGTAGGCTAATACGACCATGATCATGCATGGTGTAGACCTGCTCCATATAAAAAGTCCCCTGCAATGCTAGCTTATTCAGCACTACATTAATAAAACTGACGTGAATTAATCAGAGGCTTTCTAAAATTTGGAGATTTGTGCTGAGAATTATTGTTATTGGAGGTAACAGGTGTGAGAACAACCATGCATTAGTTCCAAAATAACCACTTTCTATGCCCAAACGACAGTGACCTGTTATATTTTTAATTTAAACATGAGACAATAAATACACAAAGTAATATAGTAATATAAAATAAGCCTGCATGTTTAGCCATTGAAAATATCTTAATAGGTTAAGTCAAATGTGTTTTCCAATTCATTTGCACTAAAGCTTTACAGAATATTATTTTTATTGTGACACAGGCGCAGCAGGTGAGTTTAGGGAAACTGTAGGAAGTGTTAAAGGGAGAACAGAGTCTACTGATTACAGAGGCAGCAGCTCAGAATATAGATTAGGATATTGTTAATGATGTGTTGTAAAGAATAATGTAGATGTGAACACATGCTGAAATAAATCTACCTTGTGAAGCAATGAACCCTTATTGGCACTGAATTGGACATTTTTTTAGAAAAAAACCTGAATCACAAGGCTTTACAGAACAGTGTGCTGTTGTAGCTTTAACAGTTTATAATTACATGATTTTAATAACAATAAGTTGTGATATAAAGTGGGCCGGTCTGAGGCATGAAACTCCAGGGCTGAAAATCAGTCCCACTCCGGGCGTGAGACAACACATGCCTGTTCAGTCGTTTTCTAATTGTCCTGTCGTGACCTTTGACCTTTAACTTGCTAACTGAGGCCTTACGAGTTGGAGGTGGAGCTCTTGGGTTTCTGGTTATTTCTCTGAGCCTCCCGCTCTGACCTTGAACTGAATCTGCCGGGACGGTTGGCAGATGTCTGAGATGTTCTCCTCTCTGGAGGATGAGGGACTTCAGATGCTTTGGAGATGACCTTTGACCCTTCCCGGCTTGATAGCCGGCAGCAGTTGCAGTTTTTGGCTTTATGTTATCAGCATCCAGTAACTGTGATTGGATTCAGTTTTTCTTTGTTTTGTTCTAGATTTTAATAAGTAAAAGATGAAATGTCTGGTGTCATATTTTGAGCATTTTGGGACGTTATGATGACCAGAAACGTCCTGTTTGTTCCTGTACTAAAGATGAGTTGTCCTTAGCTTCTTAGCTGCGCTGTTTTTCTGCCATGTGTGAAATATATAATATCAGCATGCTTTATGTCACAGTTTAGGTTTCAAACAGCAGGACTATTTAATCAGCCTTCTCTTTACCGAGCAGCTTTCAACAGAAATCACGGATCTCTTTCCACTCCAACTTCCCCTCACTGAAGTCACATGGTCCCCAGTCTTAAAAATAACACAGAGTGGAAGCGTTGTTTCCTATAAATAATTTATTTATAGGCACAAAGAGCAGTGCTGGCAGCCCGCGGCGCTTGCAGAGCTGCTTTTTCTTTTGCCCCTGCGCCGGCCGTTCGCTGTGAAGCCACGGCAAGAGAACCGAACCTCTGGAGACCAGAAACCAGACCGGCTCGGCTCATTGATAAAACTCTCTTTGTCAAATTAACTCCCACTGTAATGATAAATGGTACAGTTCCCCCCCGAGCCCTGAAAACATAGACGGCGGTCCCAGCACCGCTCCCCCCTCCAGTGGTAGTGCACGGCAACTGTCGCCTAGCAACCAGGAGGATGTTGGGTCTCCGTGTGTACACAGTGAGACTGTGATATGTGGTTCAGCTCGATCTTGCTGAGCACCAGGCGATTCGGCATCTTCCCAAAAAAATATTCACTCCCCTGAACATTTCTGGGTTTTCCTCGTTACACAAACTTCATCTTGTTGATTGAGAGTTGAAGTGACAGAATAGCAGAAAATAGAGATGTGGACTGAGAGGAGAGTATCAGTCAGAGAAGCAGCCAGGAGAAACATGGTGACTCTGGAGGAGCTGCAGATATCCCCAGCTCAGGTTGGAGAATCTGTCAACAGGACACATATTAGTCATGGACTCCACAGATCAGGGGCCCTCATTTATAAAAGCCCGGCAAAAAAAACATTTACACAAAGAAATATCCCGGAAACCCTGAGTACGCACAGCTGCACGCTTTTCCCGCTTTCTAAATCCCACTCTCCCTAGAAGTGTGCTCAGGTGATTATTGGATCATATCCCACACACCCACTTTCTGCCATAAACGGTCAATGCAAAGTGCCTGTTGCATATTCGGCATTTCACAGGTATCCATGGCAACGTGAGAAACGTAATTCCCCTGAGGCCGAAATAAAGGTGCTTGTGGGTGAGGTTTTATTTCAATCAACCAATCAATCTGTGTTGATCTATATAGAGCTTTCCTCAGCCAATGGGGCGACAAAAGTGCTTCACGGGAAAAACAAAAATATAGTTAGCGAAAAATAATAGCAGCAGCACAAGTGATAAACAAAATAAGAACAATAAATATAAAGTTGAATTATATGATTACTTCTTGTAGCGACAATAGGATGGGAATAAAAGCAAATCAAAACTAAATTACAACAGCACTCCTTTTATTTAAAGCACGACAGAAAAGGTTTGTTTTAAGTCTGCTCTTGAAAAGTTATTATCTGCGCAAAACATTATTTGGGGCGTACAAAAAAACAGAAGAGCTGCGAGTGGCTCAGCGTTGTTGCAGCGGCGTGGTGGACATAAAAAAAAAAGAAAGGGGTGGGAAAGAGCAAGATGGCATGCCACAGCCGGAATGTGCTGCGGTGAAGCCGGGATCCACTGTGACAAGCTTTTGTGTTGGAAGGCCTTCAGATCATGAAGACCATGTCATTAGAGGGGTTTGATTTCTGTAATGTTTTTATTGATTGAGGATATAAAATGTAAATAAAAACCTTTTCCCTTTTTTAAAATCAGTTCTTTATTTCACCTTATTTTGTTCTCACTAAACCCAAAGTTATTCATACCCCTGTCGGATTTAGATTTTAAATGATTTTTATTCATCCCAGAAGTTTGTTTGTGAGCAGAAATGAGACTCGGGAATTAGTTAGCTTTAGAAATAAATCTGTCCCCAGCAGATCAAAAAGTATGAACTCAGTCTTTCTAAAAACAACACAGATGTCTCAACAGCTGGTGGTGGACTGGTACTGAGTGGAATGCTCCCGGGTCGACGGGTTTGGATCGGTACAAGCGGAGCGCCAGCTATCCCTACAAACCAATCCTTCAGCGTCATCCTCTGGGCTGCAGGAGATGCTGATCTGCTGCCTGTCGTGTTTCAGCCGCTGACGGATGACTCTGAACTTGGACGGTTCCAGGAGAGTCGGGTGTTACTGAGCTGTAAATGTTGATGTCGGACTTTATTTTCAGAGTCAAACCCAGAGGTGAGTCGCTGTGTGTGTTTCCAGGAAAACGAACCGTCATTCTGCACGCGGCTGGGCCTCTACGGGCCCTTACATATGCTGCCGTCGTCAGTTTGATTCATTGGGGTCGAGATTCTTCTAACGACGACTCTGACTCATCAAAATCACCGCCACATCTACAATATTTACATCCTCCTGTTTAATCACCACCTGTTAATTTGAATACATTTCTGTATTTAACAAGACTTCTGTGGGGAGCACCATCTTCACACCTTAACTGGTCAGAGACTTGATCCTGGTTCTGGGTGTAGACGAGGTTCATCTTTCATGCACTGAAATATACTTAAAATATATGTTGTGTACGGACAACTATGTAAGAAAGTCATGAGCCGACGTGATTCTCAAATCAGGCAACTCCAAAAAATCTGCAGTGAGGGGAGTTCATTACAGCAAGGACTTTTTGTTATCATAGAGGTAAAGGTTCAATCAATCTGGAAAGGGTGAGAAAGTCACGGAGAACCTTCCCAGGAGCAGCAGACCTTCCAAAATTACTCCATGACCCATCCAGGAGGTCACAGGACAGCGTCTGAAGCTCTGCCGACATCAGTTGAGGTCAGAGGACGTGATTCAACAATAAGACAGAGAAAGAATGGTCTCCTTGGGAGAGATCCAAGAACAAAACCGCAGCTTACCCAAAATAACACAAAGGCCCGTCTCACATTTAGCGAAAAACATCCTGATGATCCTCAAGAGTTTTGTGGAACGACGAGAGAAAAGGGAAGCATTTTGGAAGGCGTGTGGCCTGTTATATCTGCTGATGGTGACAAAGAAAACCATAACTACAGTCAAACACGGTAGTTGTAGTGTGATGATCTGGGGTTAGGGTTGCTGTGATAGATGGAACCATAAATTCTGCTCTCTAGCGGAAAATCCTAAGGGACATTGTCTGACCATCAGATGTGACCACATGAACGTTTTGGAGTGGCCTAGTCAAAGTCTGGACTTTAAATCCAACTGAGATGCTGTGGCATTAATAAATGAAATCATCATTTGAAAGCACCTTCTGTATTTACCCATCTATCTGTTCATTCATACATACATTTGATCTGGGCTTTAATGCTTTGAACGTCCTGCCGAATCTTCCTCTGCTGATTTAACCGCTGTGTGCAGGACTGTTTCATCTTCGGAGTGGTTTATGAATCAATCTGTCCCATTAGTTTTTCTTGTCTCTGTTGGAGACGTGCGTGTATTGTTTGGGTCGGTGCCTGCTCAGAAACCGCTCCGGTCCAGTGACTTAGTGGAGGGGCAGCGTCCGGCAGACCAAGGAGACCCAGAGTCGGTTTCTTTCCCAACTCTTTCTCCTGGAATCCTCCTGTCTAGACTCAGCTCTGAAAAGAAACTCTGACATCAACATTTACAATTCAGTAACTGCTAGAATGGAGGCCAGAAATGTGAAAGTGTGATGTTCCTGTTTACTTTAATAATCAGGCAGACCCGACACCAGAGGAATCTAGCTGTTATACATGCTTGCTCAGTGTGAGGGATTTCTGTTGTTGGAGTCTGCATCAATGGGGCGCAACTGCCAGTCAATGACTCGATGCAATCTACTGGGATTCCTTATAGGGGGGGTGGCATGAAAAATCGACTTTTTTAAGCTTTCCATCACGTTGTTATGTCATTCCTTCCTTAAAAACATGCCTAAAGTGTTTCTTATGGTAATTTATTTATTTTTGAGTAATCTTTGGAAACTCTCGCGGCCGCCATTTTGAGCGCTGAACGCCTGATTCCTCCTAGCTACGCCCTCACCCCCTAGCAACGCCCCAACATTTTGATTTACCGCCCACGTCTCTCCAAAGCCCTCCCTCCCGCCCGGATATTACTACTAGCCTATTCAAATGTTTTCACACACCTTTGGGATTTCCTTGCAGCAAACATTTTCTGCTTCCGTGAGAATGGTACAAAAAGAACTACATAGACACCTGTGAGGGGAAATATGTTATATTAAAGCACAGGTTTAATTTCAAAATAAAAATAACTTCATGTATTCAGTGATTTTATTGCTAAATTTAGCATGCTATTTTAATTGGTTCATGGCTAAAATTAGTTTAATTACGTCAGATATTACTGAATTCCAAAAAGTAGCAAAAGTAATTTTTTTCTGAACGAAGGAACTTGAATATTTTACAAAGCAGGCACGTCTTGAACGAGCCTCTGAACTCGCTCCGGTTCCTCCAATAGTGCACTTTCTGGGTCAGAAGCGGGATATAAATCATATGCTTGTACCATATCCTGTTTGGTCATTGTTCACAAAATTATATGTCGGTCTTCCAAAAGTACGGCGCACCGAAGATGCTGCTGTACGGTAATGCTTCGTGCCCATGTGGAGAATGTTGTGATGACGTTGAAGACAGCGTGCCGAAGGGGGAGTGTCCGAGGCTCTTAAAGAGACAAGCGCCTAATTTCAAGGCATTTTGTTCGGACATGTTGTGAGTGCAAATTTCAAAAAGGTAGTTCAGATTATTTACTGAACTTACGGATCGATTTACGGTAATATTATGGCTGTACTGTACCATAGGATTGTTCTGTCTGCCTGAGAAAAACGTGCCACGCCCCCTTTAAATAGTAAACTAACTAAAACTTAAAACCGATTGGAATGTTTGTATGATTGTATTGAAATTCTCTCCTCTTGTAAAGTGCCTGTTTTGAATCGACGCTGTATAAATAAACTGAATTGATTTGAATGCATCATTTGAAAGCTGAGATTCTTGTGATTCCAGTGATGAATGCCAATCAGGGATGCAGTCATACCTGGAGACACAGTAAACGCTTTTGTTAAACCATTCAGAAAGAAAAATAATGTGCAACTCACCGTTTGACGCCTTAATATTCGGCATATATTAATATATTAACATTCTGCACATTCTGTAAATATTCATTGTTTTTTTTATTATCCTACTGAGTTTCACATTCTAATCTGAGTATGCCACTTTTTTTAATAACTGCACAAACTAATACTTTGGTTTTTGTAATTGTGTCCTTAATGTACATATATAATTCTTAATTCTGTTTTTATTTTATTTTTTACCTTTCTTGTGTGATCGTGAATGCTTCTATTATCTGTCACTTTGCTGCTGTTACAGCCAAATTTCCCCTTTATGGGACGATAAAGGATTATTCTATTCTATGTTAATATCATTGACAGAACTGAGCCATCCCAACAAAAACTTTTTACATCCACAAAGGTCCAGTTAATGTCCTCCAAATAAAAAACATATAGCTAGTCCATAATAAGTCTGACGTCCACAATCCAATAATAAAGATTGATATGATAATTCCCTTCTTTGGGTTTTCATCATAGCTAGCATTAGCGTACTCATATTTGCCTAAAAATAACACAGTAGTGCCCTTCTTCTTTGTGACGTTTATCGGCAGGCTGGTGCATTACCTCCACCGACTGGTATGAAATATGGACCAGAACGTCAGTCAAGGTTGCACTTGCTTCTCTAAGATTGTTGATGTATTACCATCGTCCCTGCTTGTGCTAGCTTTGCTCTGGCTTTCATTAAGCCAAGCTCTAATGTCCAGTTTGGCATACAATCGTATCAAACTATCTTCTTTACTGTCTCTAAAAGTCCTGATTAATAGCCTACAGCACCCCCTGCTGGTGGTCTTGGGGCAATACATTGCATGGTTTCAATTTATTTTACATTGGCGTTGCCCCCCTAGGCTCGCCAATTGGTGTTGGGCCTGTTAACAGGTCTGACCTCCAAAACTGGTTAATCTAGACAGATGGTGGGCAGCAGCAGTAGTTGCTGCTCTGAGGTCATTGTTGTTGTGTTCACAGGTGATGATGATCAGTGCAGCTGCTTTACTCCTGCGGAAGCGGCAGGGGTGTACTTAGTTTTTCTCATGCCTGTGGATCCGCTGTAAAAGGCTCATCATGGTGACAGAGCGGACTAGCAGAGCGTCGCCTTCGCACTAATCTGAACGGGTCAGGTTGTAATTGATAAATCAGATTAGGGGCCGTCGGACGGGAATATTCACGAGGAGGCTGGAGCGAGTTATTAGAGCGGGCGCTGCTCACATTCAGCTCAGCACGCCGGATGATGCTTAATGTTGAAGAACTGTTGTAATGGTTATGATAATGATAATGGTTTCTGAATGGGCTCTTCTGCTTCACTTGACAGGACGTCCATCTCCTCACACATCTGTGCTGCTCAGCTATTGATTAAACTGTTTAAGTTCCGCTGTAAAGCTGCTGCTTCGCTGCTGTTTTCCTCCTCGTGTTTGACAGGCTGTTTGGCCGTTTTATGGCCTTCAGGCTCCGTCTCTCTTTTCCTCCTTTTTCATCATGAAAAACAGCCTCAGTCCTCCCTGTAAACCGCTCACATGTTAATCCATCTTTGTGTTTAATGGCCATGTTCACACCCAGTCATTGACTACAGAAACACATCAATAGCAGTAATTGACTTCATGAAACTGATATCAGACGTATTGATTGGTCTCTCTGTGCCACAGCTCTGCATTAAAAGGCTGGATTTCCTCTTTCATTTCAATTATTTTCACCTAAAACAGACTTCTTTTGCATCTTAAAACACAAAATGTATTTATTATTTTATTCCCATTTATTTCTCTGAATAAATAACTGGAAAATAATAGAGTTGAAAATAAAAACTGCACATCAACTAAAGGTGCAAAAGTGTATTTTTTGTGCATTTTGAATTTCAATATTTTTCCTCAATAAATCAGTTTAATTGGTGGAATAAATGTTTGCTCCCATTTCCAGTTTTTTTTTTTTTTTTACATTTTATTAAGAATCCATCTGTAGTACATAGTACGATGTGAAGATTAGAAAAAATTTAAACTTGGCTAAATAATTTGGAATATAATCACAAAAAAAATTTAACTCGTGATTTAATTTTATTTTTATGATAATTTTATGAACATTCAGGTATAAATAAATCTCATCCTGACTCCAACATTCACATGTATCTTTTTTTTTTTACTCCTTGACCTAAACCAATAAATCACATTTGTTGGTTTAAGTTGTAGATGATTGCAAAATGATTTGATTTTCTCTGCATTTTCATTTATTTAAGATTATTTTCATGCCATGTTCATGCAGAAAGTGATTAATTTAATGTTTAAAGGTATGTCAGAAATATCAGGATGGATTTTCTTTAAATCTTTCAGACAATGGAAAGGTCACATGACACGAAGTGACGTGACGTGAAATAAACAAAACATACCTACATTTTTCTGTTACAGCCTTAATTCCAATCTGATCAATCTAAAAATAGAGACGTCAGAAGGATACAAAGGAGAGATCTGGAAGTTAAGCATTAGTTGTTTCCTGCTCTCTGGAAACTGATCAGCAAGTATAGAAAAGTTATTGCTTATAGAAACTGATAAATATGCTTTATGTAGCCTCTTCAGGATCATCCCTGCATGCAGCAGAAATGGGCCTCAGTAGAAGAAAACCTCCATCACTGTGTGTTTCTGTGTGTCCATCCTCCCAGCATCATTGCATAATCCAGTAAAAAGACAGAATATTATATAAAGCTGCTGCTATAAGAGAGCTGAGGTTGCATCTGGCTGAAACAATTGCCTGAATGTTTTCTTCTAATCACTGAACCTCCACCTGCACGACCGGTTCCTTCTCTCCTCCTCCACCTCCACTGCTTCACTCCGGGCCAGTTTTTCTGCCATGGCTTCAGCTGACCCTCGTCTGGAAGAGGGGAGGAGGGAACAACCATCCAGCAGGGCCCAGATTCAATCAGACGAGCTCTGATTCGATCAGAGGCGTCCATGAGGGCATATGAATGCAGATGTTTAGAAGGAGAATCTGTGTGTTTCGGTCTCCGCAGCCCTGCCTGAGTCCAGCAGGGTTTTCACCTCTATCTGAGCTGGACGTGTCATCCTGAAACATAGGGACGGACGTCGATGTTTCCGCCGTTCTGATGTGTTTGAAGTCTTAATGCGAGGGCAGCCGGCGTGGCTCTTCATCATGAAAGCTGTGCTGATGAAGATTAGCAGAAGCACAACCCACCTTCATCCTATTTGCATTTCTATGGCCAGTTTTAATAGAAGCTTTTAGCTTTTAGATGGAAGTCGTCTTAGCGCTGAAAGACTGACATGAGGGAAAATCTCTTTTTAAAGATTGAACTAATTAAAGTTTTCTCAGCAGCTAAGTTTTCTTATCAGTGAAGGTTAAGGTGTGGCCAGGAGCTGCTTCTAGAGATTAGGAACCTGGAAATGATTATAATCTGCAGCAGGTGCTGAGATGATTCCCTTACTCTGCCGACAGATTTCTGTTAGCTATTTCTATGTTACCTTTCCTAAACGCGTGACGAAGCATTAAGCTCACAAGAGTATATGATACATGATTTTAGTATCAAAGGAAACATCTAAAATGCTTTGCTTTTGTATTTTGACAGACAGAATAAAGGTTTGATCATTTTGAAGCAGTTCAGTGCAGAATAATCCAGGTGAGGTTTGATCTAAATATTTTGTACTTTTAATTGTGCTGCAAAAAGACATTGTGATTTTTTTCTCGCCCTGCAAATGAAAAAAAATACACACACACACACACATATATATATATATATATATATATATATATATATATATATATATGTATATATATATATGAAAAAAATATAAGGACTTTTAGCAGAGGCTTTGAATAGCACCTTAAGTTATGCTGCCCTCCTGCCATCTTTTTGATAACTAACCAGCACTGATTTGACCTCTTCTTCCGAATTTTAAAGTCTGGTCTTTGTCTATATTTGAGTTGCTCTTATTGTTGCACAATATTAGAAGATCTTGCACTGGCGATTTTATTGGTAAATATTGTGATGAAAATATAATTTGTCATATATGTCTATTTTCCTATGTCCTCTCCTTTTCATTTGTCCTTCCATCACTCTGTGACCTTTAGCCTTTTGAGTTTTGTCATTAGTGTCCGGTGTGATGACATCTGATGCCATGAGACTCTGTCCAACTGACTAAGTATTATGTTGTGGGGGTGTAACGGTACCCAAAAATCACGGTTTGGTATGTTTTCAGTACACTTTAATCAAGTAAAATAAGTACAAATATGTATACGACATTTTCTTTTAGTTTGATCAGCATTAAACAAAGAACATTTTTTTCCTGATTTCCTTCCTTTTAATTCCTGAAATTAATTTGATTTCATTATGTTCTATAATTAAAAAAAAGTTCATTTATAGAACTGACTGGAGATTTCATTGGATTGTTTTAAAATAAATACAACAGTACAAGCAGACATAGGCAGAGTAGAAAACAATGTTAATGTTTAGAAATGTTTGAATAAAGTTTGCCCATATTTCAGAATAAAATATGCTTAAATCACTTTGGAGTTGTTTTGATATTTCAACATCCTAGTCTCCTAGCTGTACTTGAATGCAGCATGCGCAGCTGTTGGGAAAATTCCTTCTCATCAACAGGGATTCCTCCGACTTGTGTTTTATCCCAAGATAAGGAGTTTGGTCTGATTGGATGCTACTGGTAGCCATGTTGGATGTCAGCTGGTATTTCTCTAGTATCAGTGATGTTTCCATTCAGCTTGACATTGTTTCAGGTGAGTCATTCAGTTCAGTGCAGAGCGTGTAATGGACTTTATTGCTGCTGAAAGATGCATTCGCTGACAAAGTTCTGGTTCGGTCCATCTTTCTTTTTCTACTGTAGCTGCATGAGAAACCATGAATGTTCCCAGATATCAGAGTTTAGTGACAGCTGGGAGTCCTGTCTGTTTTGTTGTGGTGTCACTTTTTTAAAGTTTCCCTACGGAAACGTTGCCCTGCGTTGTTCTGCACATAAACATTCTGCATTTGTTCAGGTAGAAAACAGCTGGATTCTTTTGGTACACATGCGTACCGAACCAACAGGGCCGTACAGAAAAATATAAATACATGTACATTAGCATGAGAAATGCAAGTTCATAACTCTTGGATTATATTAGCCAGCAGTTATTGCACTCCAGCCAGTTATTTGCAAGATAACTGATATTGCGATGACAATATATTTGCAAAATATTTTGTAACCTTAATTGTTAAACTCTAAGCGATCAATACTGTCCCAATTTATTAGAAAACAGTAGGTTGAAGCTGCAGATGCTTCATTCAGATTCAGCTTTGCAGAAATAATTCATTCTGCTAGCAATGGGTGATACAAAAGGTGGAAATGATATAAATTTAACCAACGATAAAGATTTTGACTATAGCAGCCTACCGCGATTGTGCATATTGATGATGTCATCAAGCTTTCATCAATGAGGATAAATACTAATGTTCAGTGTTTGTCTTTACGCGACATATTGCAAGTTTAAAAATTGTTGTTTTCTATTTAACGGGGGGGGTGGACCTGTTGAACTTGAAGCATTTTTAATTTAAATATGTGGAGGTTTATTTTTGTGGCGATATTAAATTTATAAATAAGTAACCAGGAAAGCGGACGATTTTGAACTTTGTGTTTCTTTTATAACATTTAGCTTTTAATGTATATGTAGAATTTTTCTATCGCATTTTTGGGAAAAAAGATATGAATATCGTGGCAGATGGCCGCTCGTACTGAGCCAGGTTCAGGTTCTGGTTCAGGTTCTGGTTCAGGTTCTGGTTCTGGTTCTGGTTCTGGTTCTGCTGGAGGTTTCTTCCTGTAAAAGCGGAGTTTTTCCTCTCCATCCTATGAGGGATTGCTCTGGTTGGAGTCTGGGTCAAGTCAACGACTCGATGCAATCTGCTGGGATTCCTTAAATAGGAAACTAACTAAAACTTTAAACTAATTGGAACGTTTGTATGATTGTATTGAAATGACTTTTCTTGTAAAGTGCCTTAAGATGACATCTGTTGTGAATCGGCGCTATAAAAATAAACTGAATTGAATTGAATATTTTTTTAATGCATTTTGCACAATACCTGTTCTTTAAATGGCATTCTAATTTTTTTTTTTGAAGTTCTGCTGCAGTGTAGCTGGAAAGTGAGAATGGTCATTTTGACGTATATAAAGAAAAGAAAAGAATATATCGCAGTAGATATCGTTACCACACAAGCTTTAGATTAAATCATGATACAGATTTGAGGCCATATCGCCCAGCCCTGCATTCTGCCATATATTTATTAGAGAGACTAGGCTTTCTCAAACTACCCAAACTTGTTCAGTCTTCTTCTGATTTTCCTGTCATGAACTCACTCCAAATATGTATCCTGTGGTAATTTTTGGGCTCCAACAGGAATTCTTATTTTATTCTGTTCACCTTTGACGCTGCTTCCTGTTACTCTTTAGTGCCTGTTTAGATTTATAAGGCAGTGTAGTGCTGGAACTTTTTGAGTCAGATAAATTACTTATGGTATCCCACAAGGCTCTTTTCTCGGTACAGTTCATATTTGCTACCTCTTTGATCTGTCGATAAAAACGTTTATATGACTCTAGTTCTGCTAACTATCTAAACCTTGTTTTTAAATATTTCCAAAGCTAGGAAATATGAAATTTAACCTTTGACCTGCTACCTGAGGCTTGTAGGCTGACCTGGAGCTCTTGGGTAATTTCACTGAGCTTCACGCTCTGACCTTGGGCTGAATCTGCTGGAACGTCCACTCTTGGGAAGATGGCAGCTGTCTGAGATGTTTTCCTGTCTTGTAGGGGAAATGTGTTTGTGTGGACAATGAAGGGTTTAAAAGTGTGGAAATGGCCTTGTAACCCTTCCTAAATTGACTGGCAGTAACAATTGCTTCTCTGAGGTCATTGCTGTTTTCACACTGCTGATAGTTGATTCTTCAGAGACTTGACATCTCAGCGCCTGCAGCGTTTCCACAGACTCACAATATAATGAATAAGTGGAGGAATGCTGAATCCGTAATGACTGTAGGCTCTTGTGCAACTGCCACAGGTGAACCAGGAGAATGTGGTGAAGGTGGGCCACAGGCAGGTGGTCAACATGATCCGTCAGGGAGGAAACCGGCTTCTGATCAAAGTGGTGACGGTGAGCCGGAATCTGGACCCTGAAGACACGGCGCGCAAAAAAGGTACGAATTGAGTTAAGAGTTTCAACTTCTGACTGCTAAGAACCACGAGGTTCAGGTGTGGAGCAGCAGGGCATAGCTGTGAAACCTTTACTTTGTAGAGTAAAAAGGTGTGAAAATCGTTTTGCTGGGTTTCACCCGCCAGCATTAAAACACCATAAACCAGAAGTCTGACAGATTTCATGTCATGTCATTAAATCCCTATGAGGTGACAAGAAACATGACTTCATCCAGCCTCGGATCAGCTCGTGAATGTGTCCCTTTGGGCGGAGGTGTATGCAGACCTAGTGGCCGCTGGTTTGGCCGGTTTCTAAACTATGATGAGGATAAATAAAATAATAAGTCTGATGTTAGAGATCTAACTCAGATGTTGTTTATCCTGCATTTTGTTGCTTTTGTTAGCCTGGTTAAAAGATTTATTTTCTAAATGAGGGTCAGAATTTAAAAAAACAAAGAAATGAGGCACTCAGCGCCTGTAGCTCCACTGATCCTAGGGTGATGGTCCTTAACCTGCTAACATTCCTGCAATTTCCACCCTACATTGTAAAAAAAAAAAAAAAAAAAAAGGCACAGCCAAATTAAAATTTAAGTGGTTCCTGAACCATTTTGAGTAGAGAGATGGCTGGGTTCTCTTTGGAAAGAAAAGACTCTGCAATCTCTCCCAGAACAGTGATAATATAAGTAGTTTGATTTTTTAACACACTGGAAAAGATTAAATTAGTTATAATTGTATCCTTGATTGTCATATATTATTGCAATCACAAGACTCTAAGCTTTCCAATGAGATAAAATATGTATAAGTTCATAGAAGTCAGAAGATCGGTGGATTTAAACCTGGAAGGGAATGTTAACAAGTTAAAGACTTGACAGTAACTGAAGTACGTGAACTATTCCACATTTTACCACAGAATTAACAGGATTTTATGTGATTGTAGCCAATCTTACTAGTAAAAATCAGAAAAACTTGATTTTCAGCTCGCTTGTGACGAGCCAGCTTCTTTTCCAGGGTGGTGCTGGATTTAGCTCCATCCCATGAGATCTGACCAGCTTCCCTGTCCCTGCTAAGGAAAAACACCCCCACAGCATGATGCTGCCACCACCATGTGAGTTCAGGGTGATGTGGAGTGTTAGGTTCCACCTCATCGGCGTAACGAGGGGCTGAATACTCTGAATGTTGAAATACATTTTGAGAAGCGTATATCAATACCCAGTTATGACTTGCTTGTTGTTGCTCTATCATCAGGTAAGATCACAGAGCTGCTCTGCTTACAGGGTGCTGCTTTACTGGCTCTGAATCGTTGCTGCAGACATGTTGTGTTATGTGTTACACTCTGTCTGTATGTCACTTTCTGCAGAAGAAATAACAAGGATCAGCGTTTTTTTGGGTGTTTTGCTCATCTCTCTCTGACTCCGTCTTCCTCAGCTCCTCCACCACCAAAGAGAGCCCCCACCACTGCCCTGTCAATGCGCTCCAAGTCCATGACCTCGGAGCTGGAGGAACTTGGTAAGAACACCCTGCTGTTCCTTTTTAACGCCGTCAACATGAGGAAGTGTGTCTCTAACGACACCTCTTTCCTTCTTCTATTCCTCCTCTCATCCTCAATGATTGGTTAACCTCCCTGTAGTGGATAAAGGTAAGCAGTTAGCGCTGCATAACCTTCTCGCACGACTGCATTCGGCTGAATGAGGCTTTGCTTTAGTTTTGACTTGATGAAAGAAGAGCAGTGCTCGTCCGCCCGTCCCTCCCTCCTCATCTTCCGCCCTCCTTTCCCATCATGCATGACGGCCCGTAACTCTTCGCCCGTAACGCTTTTACTGCCGTTAAACACGTACGATATTGGTGTGCTGGTGTGGCTGCTTTCCTCTTTTGTTTCTGGTTTTATATCTGTGGTGAGTCCCAGTTTCCAGAAAAACCGCCGGTCGTCCTGACTCCTGCTGACACAGTGGACGGTCAGCGATTCAGAGATCAGAGGACGACACGTTGGAGCTGAGGAGGGAATAAGGGAGGTAGAGAAGAGTTAAAGGGAGCAAGACTTGGACTCAGATGATGCATCTACATTAAGTCAGTTTGCAGATGGTAGCATGTGTGTTTTATTGCATTAAAAAGGGTGAGGTTTCCTGATATGAAGCTTGCAGCTCTAACTCAGCTCCAGGTCACCTTTTACTCACATTCATCAGCAGCAGAGATGGAGATTAGCTGTTTATGTTGCAGCTCAGATACATGCGTGCTTCATGTCTGATACATGTGAGAAGAGGCTGGATCAACTGGCGGTTCCCGGGTCGTATTTGGTCTGCAAAAAGGTTCCACGATGCCTGAAGGATGTGGCTGCACGACATGAGGACAAATTGCAACATTATTGTTGAATGTTGCGATATGAGATGCGACTTAGGCCTGGTTCACACGGCAGGATATTTAGGACGATTTTGCCCCGATTCTCCACTTCCGACACGCACCGATTATCAGGATGGCTCTTAAGATAATCCTAACAGATATTCCTACCGTGTGTGGTGGTGTTGGTGCTGCTCAGAAGGACGTCGGGATCGCTACGATCACGAATCGGAGATATTCAACATGTTGGATTGTTTTGGCCTCATATCGCTGCGTGTGCAACGTCAAATCCAACCTCAAGATTTCAGTTTTTTCTCTGTTAACTAGTCCAAAAACTATTGCCAATGCCTCGGCATCCATAGTTATTTACTTCTTTGACTGTAGTCACGGTTTATATCATGAGGTTTTGTGAGATTTTCCGTCTGAGCTGGGATTGTTTGTGAGTGAAATCGGTTCGTGTGTCTTGTCGTTACCATGTGGACGCACACCACATACTGTAGGACCAAAACAGAAATATCTGGGATTTATTTTTAGTGGCGTGTGTGCGGTCTGAAACTCTTGCAACAATTTTATAATCCTGCAGTGTGAACCAGGGCTAACTCACCTTTTCCTCATGCTTCTCCTGTTTTCCCTTAAAAATGTCCTCCTCGCTCTGTGGGCTTTAGTATGCTAAGTGTCCTCGTTTTTGGAAATGAAAATATGTTCACCCTACCTTAAATGCAACATATTTTCCAGTGTCCGTGTCAAAAATGTGTGTAACCAAGGCTCATACTGTGCTTAAAGTTACGCACATTTTTTCGTCACTTTTTGTACTTTTAATCACGAACTACGCGTAGAAAGTGACTGGATGTGACGCAATTTTCAGACCCTGTTTTGTGCGTAAGCAAGTTTAACAAATGAGGCACCTAAACTGGAGGACATTAATAAATAAATCTCTGACAGATTCCTTCTCTAATTTTCAAGGCTTTTAGCAAATGGAAAGAATTTAGGTGATTCAAACCTGAAACCAGAGAAGTTTGGTCTGATTTAACTTCAGACCGTTTTATTGGGAGTGTATGTAAACTTCTGGTTTGAGCTGTGTCTGCTGAAGGAGACCAGGAAGTCAAAAACGAATGGATGAAACTGTGAGGAAATATGGATGAACTCAACATTAATGTTTTGATTCCATCTTGGAGAAGGGTTAAATCTGTTCCTCGCTCTGAAGAACTGTTTTCTCTGTCACCTCTTAAGCCACGCTAAGGAAAAAGAAAGGTGGTAAGTTACCTTTAGGCATGTTTAATCACCTGTTCTGTCCCACCCCACCCCCTCCACTCACCGCTCTGTGAACAACTAACAGGTTTCTTTCGGAGTTTTTGCCGATATTTTCTTTCATTTGACGGATTCCGAGTGAAAACGTGTGGTGTTTTTTTTTACCTGCATGATTTACAAGCTGTTTCTGATTACAGTTGCTCTGAACGTCACCGTGGTTCAAACGTCGCATGATTAACTCTCGTAATGATGTCAAACAGAGACGTGTTGCTTGCTGACAATCCCAGATGATGCTGTGTTTCAGTGCAGAGACCGAACCTGCAGAAATCAGCGTGTGTTTGTGCATGTGCCGTCATGTTTGTCTTCCTCTCTGCTCTCCGGTGTCGTTTGTGTGTGATTTTTTTTTCTTCTTCTTCCAGGAAATGTTTCACTCACAGATTGGTTTCCAGGGCAACCATGCTGCATGCGGTCCAACTGGGAGCCAGTTGAGACAGAGAGATGAAATGTGTATCTTTCTGCTGTCATTGATGCTCCTTTCCTCTGCTCTGTGTGTAGATGCGCAGAAGAAGAGGATTGTTTTCCAAGTGACTCTAAGTAATCACTCCCTTAATGCATGGAAGCTTCCTACATCCTGCGCAGAGGTAGTCAGGGAGGCGTCACAGAGATTAGGGTTAGCATGGTCTGTCACTGGATAAAGTATAAGAACCGTATTTTATTTCTAAGGTTTCAAACGTCGGCTCTTACAACACGGTAAATTCATATCCAGTCCTTGTCAGGTCTTAAAATGATAAAAACAAAGTAATTCAAATAATTTGTAGATTCATTTCACACAGAGTGATGTATTTTGTATCATTTATTTGGTCATTTTGATAATTTTGGCTTTGAGGTAATGAATATTCAGAGTCTCCTGAAGTCCGACCAATTAAAATGGGTTTTTAATGCAAAAATGTTGGGTTATGATCTACAGTCATGGGGAGGACTACACCCTCCAAATGGAGGGTAAGCCACAGCTGTGCTGGATCCAAACATATTAAGTTGAGTGGAAGGAGGAACCACAGCCCTGAGAACACTGTGAAGAGCAGGAGCTTCAGATAGTATATGTCTGTGCTGATCTGCTGTATTTGCTTTCCTCCAAACGTTGTCCCGTCCATCATGGTCCGACTTCTCTTCGTTGGTCTCCTCTGGCCGGAGGACATTGTCCCAGAATTATTGTCCCTCATCTAGATGCAGCTTTGCTGACCTCAGTCCTGTTTTTGGAGAGAAAAATAACCCACACCTGTTGAGTTAGTTCCTAATCATCCAGTCATGACCTTTGACCTTTAACCTGCTACCTGAGGCCTGTAGAGTCTGAGATAGAGATCTTGGATTTCCACTAATTTCTCTAAGCTTCACGCTTCAGATGGCCTGGAGGTGACCTGTTGACCCTTCCCAGGTTGTTGGGCGGCAGTCATTGCTGATGTCTTACTGATTTGGAGCTCTGTGCTTCTCATAGCCAGGAGTGAATTATCCTCTTAAGTCCTGTGAAAGCAACTGAGGTGTACTTACTTTTTTCTCACACAGCTTCTCCATCTCGGTTTAGTTTGTATTGTAATACATTTTGACACTTATTTTCTAGGGATTTGTATTGGCTAGAATATGGTGACACGATGTGTATCACAATACAGGGGAGACGATACGATGTATCGCGATACTAAGAGTAAGACGATATATTGTGATTTTTAAAACTGAATTTAACTGTAGAAAAACTGTCTCATCATTCTAAACACTCCAACCTGTTTCATACTTTAACACATCCAGTTTTATTACTAGATCTAGTTGATCCACTGGAACCAAGAAGGTGAAAACAGCCACAAACTACCAGTTATGCTTTTAGTTCTACTACAAAACTGACTGTCATCATTAATGGTTCCATTCAAATTCTAAAAAAATAAAATAGAAATAATTGTCAATACATTGCTTTTGAATATCGATACAATATCGTAGCATAAAATATTGCGATATATCGTTGTATCGATATTTTCTTACATCCCTATTATTTTCCATCTGTTATTTATCTTTAGCACTCTGTAAGACCTGCTGAGGACCAAATGATTTCCTGCTACCCAACCCCTTAGAAATAAGATTCAGTTCTGACTTTTTTCCGGGACTAGAAGCTTCCAGCAGCAGAACCTTTAAGGAGGACTCTAATGTGATGGCATCATCACACACTAGTGGGAGGTTCAGTTCTGCCAAATTTGTCGCCGATGTCTTTCCTGTGCTGCAAGCTTCAAAATAAAACCAGAAACGTCAAACTTGACAGACGAAACATTCATTGCTCGTTGTACGTCTCTGGGGGACGTCCCTCAGAGCCTGGATGATGCTTCTGAGCCGGCTGTTTGGGAAAAGCTTGCACGGCTTCCAAGGCTGGACATATTATCTCATCAAAGTCCTCATACCCTTCCCTTTCCCTTCCCTTTCCCTTCCCCTTCTCCCAGAAGAATTATACTTCAACATTTACTCTTCTAGTTTCATCTGCAGTTTTAGTGTGAACGCTCAAAGAGAGGGGGCGCTGTGAATGACTGGCTTGCGTTTGACCCGTGAGGTCCAGCCCCGGCCCGATTCTCCGGCGTCGTTTGACCCGCATGTTGGTTCGGTTTGCAGATAAAGTTGAAGAGATGACGCACGCCCAGAAGAGCTCTCCCGTGGACACAAAGATCGCCACGATCAAACCTCGTCCGTCCAGCCGCTGCTTGGTCACGCCTACAGACATGAACGTAAGCAGCTCAACTCATTTATGCACAGTTTTGCACAGTTCTGTGGAAAACCTTTTGCCAGGTGTGTAAAAAAGTTGTAGACAAAGAATGCCTTCAAAAATGGAAGTGTTAATCATTTATTATTTATTGCAGAGTTTTTGAAGAAACTTGGCTGGTAGGTTGTTCCAAACATCTTTGAGAACTAACCATAGGTCTTCTGTGGGTGTAGTCTTCCTCAAATCCTTCTGTCTCTTCATGTAATCCCAGAAACACGCCATGATGATGAGATCAGGGCTCTGTGGGGGTCACACCATCTCTTCCAGGACTTCTTGTTCTTTATGCTGAAGATAGTTCACATTTTGACTCATCAGTCAAAAGCGCCTGCTGCAATTGTTCTGCATCCCAGTTCTTATCTTTTCATGCATACTTGAGTCGCTTGGCCTTGTTTCCAAGGTTTGGCTTTTTGGCTGCAACTCTTCCATGAAGTCCACTTCTGGCCAGACTTCTCCAGACAGTAGATGGGTGTAACTGGGTCCCACTGGTTTCTTCCAGTTCTGAGCTGATGGCACTGCTGGACATCTTCTGATTTCGAAGGGTAATAAGCTTGATGTGTCTTTCATCTGTTGCACTAAGGTTCCTTAGCCGACCACTACAATCCTCAACGTTGCCCTTTTCTTTGTGCTTCTTCAAAAGAGCTTGAACAGCACATCTAGAAACCCCAGTCTGCTTTGAAAGCTTTGTCTGGGAGAGACCTTGCTGATGCAGTATAACTACCTTGTATCTTGTTGCTGTGATCAATCTCTCCATGACATGAAACTATCTTCCACAACTTCACCTTGGTAGCAGAGTTTGGCTGTTCCTCACCCAGTTTTAAGCCTCCTACACAGCTGGTTCTGATGATCATTAGCACCTGGTATAATTGGTTCATCTTACACCTGACTATAATCCTACAAAATCCCTGACTTTGTGCATAGTGTACATATAAGAATTGACGCTGGTTTGAAGGCAACGGGTAGTCACACCAAGTACGGATTTGATTACATTTTTATTTTTTGCTTACTTTGCATTTTATAAATTGTTAAAAATAAACAATCATTATTTGTATTTATGAAAGCATTATTTGTTTACAGCATTATTTCACACCTGCCTAAAAGGTTTGCACAGTACTGCACATGAAAGCATGTTGGATTTCAGTCATGTCCAACCCTTCAGTTCTACATTTTAATTCAAATGTTTCATATGACTTGACTTGAAGTATTAGAAGCAGCCTCCTTGTTTCTAATGCTGGTCTGGATGTAGAGACGTAGAGGTTTCGATCCAGTCCTTGTTTCTGGGGATTTTCTTTACAGTCAACCAAATCTTTTGTTTTTATTTGAGATTCGGCAGCTTTTCCACTCATTTTCAGATCTGTTCTTGTACCTGACCAAGGAAGGATTTCAACTTTAAAGGAAAGGGGGGAAATCCATCAGTCATCTACTTTATGGCATATGTTCAGCACAATAGATCTTTGGGATCATTCAAACTGTGCAACCTTTTTTACATTGATTAAGCTTCTTATGGTCTACTTGGCTTGGCACCACCAAACCAAACCCTGGAACCAGCACCTTAAAGTGATCCACAATTTGCAGCAAATCACGCTTGCAGCAGCTATTACTCAGCTCAATAGATGGAGCTGCTATGAAATACTCTAAACAAAATGTAATTGGCATCACTTTAGGCATGGGCCGGTATGAGATTCTGACATTATGATAACCGTAGGCAAAAATATCACGGTTTCACGGTATCACAGTATTATGATTACAGCTCTAAAATGTGTATTTTGAATGTCTTTATTTTGTAATTTTTTTTAAGGAAAAAAAACAAAGTTTTACCGAGGCAGATATGGTAACTAACTAGCATGCTAAGATAAATCATCATTAGCATGCTAGTTACCATACTATCTGCCTCAGTAAAAAAAAAAAAAAAGTTACTAAAGGATAGAGATGAAGAAAAGATAAGATAAGGTAGTGCACTTTACACTGCAGCTTCATGAGGGATCTTTACTTTCTCCCTGACGAGACGTCACATAAAAAAACAAAAACCCTTATACCACCGGGACGGTACGACGGAAAATTTTAGTGGTTTTGAAACCTTGACTTTTTCATACTGTGTTATACCTTGAAACCGGTAACCGGCCCATGCCTACATCACTTACACTACTTAAAAACACTTAACTCCATACACAGGGATTCTATTTAAGATCCCAGACGAGCCCCCACTTATGTTACGACCCACTTTGCTAGGGGTCGGAGGGGGTATCATCAACGATTGTGTCAAGCTGGTAAGGTAGGAGTTTAAAAGTGTATTACAAAATAATAGTTCTTAAAAGAACTATTCATAGAGGTACAAATGACCCAAACTAAATAAAAACTCACTTCGTAACGTGAGCAAGTCCCTAATAAAAACAAAGACACTCAATCAAACAGATAAACCAAGGAATTAGCAAAACAATTTAAGAAAAACAAAGCAAGCATGAGGAAAAACTCCCAAACCCTGAACTGTCACTAACAGTGGTATCAAATGGGAAGCAAACTTCCACCAACTATTTAAGGGCAACTAAAGAATTCAGTTTTCAAAGTCTAAGCAGCCAAAAGGAGGCAAGCTGTACAAACAGTTCAAAAGGTGCCCGCTGAGTCTTTTAAAGGAGCAGGTGCATCTCATCAGTTGCTAATTGGTTAGGTGATCTCCAGCCAGTCCAATGGGAATCCACAGGGGTTGTAGATCAGGAACTCCCAAGCAGCCAATGATCAGACGGAGCTGGCACACTCAGATTTGCATAAGGAAGGCTGTCTCTCCTCCTTCCAGGCTAGGGAACGTAACAAAACTAAAGAAATGGGAATTAATTGTGTCCTTTGTGACCTGCTGCTGGTTGCAATGAAATATCTGGTTTCTTTGCTAGTTATGCTTTTCATGGACACATCGCTAATTTATCCCTAGAGTTTAGGAGCTCTTCTGATAAGTCGAAGTTCTGTGATAATGCCCCGGTACTGGACTGAAAAAGGGGGTAAAAGCAGCCAAAGTATGAAGGAAAAACTCTGACAGACCTCCGGAATTCCTGGGATGACTTCTAGAGATTAGAGGTAGAGATGCACTGATTTGTGGCCAATTTCTGATGGTGGGTTTTTGTAAATCTTTGACCTGCTGATGGAGATTTTATTTTAATCTGATATTAGTGCTCAACAATACTTCATTCTAGCCTTTATGCCATGAACAGAGTGTTTATATCAGAGGCAGAGGCGACATGCTGCAGACAGCCCCAGCGGGAGTTCAGCTCTCTGTCCTTGAATGTCTATTAAAAATAGTTCCGAACTTCTACACTGAAGAGTGTGTTGATTGGTGTGACTAGTAAAGCATACTTTTTTTTTTAAAGCTGCAAATCCTCTGGTTCCAGTGAGCTGCACATTCCTCGTTGCTTTTAATGAAAACCTAAAGAAATGAAGGCTGGATGAGGAGTTTCCCTCTAGATAAATCCCAGGATTAAATCCTGCTAACGGCTATAGGAAAGTGTGTATGTCTGTTTGTGTCATAAACAACATTCTGATTTTCAGTCCATGTATCACGACCGCCAGGGAGTAGCAGTGGTGCCGCCCACTGTGCCAGGAGCCTACCTGGGGATCCCAGAGAAGGGCACCATGAGGAAGCAGAAGTCTATAGGTAGGGCACATGTGGAGTCGGTGTCGGCTCAGTCTCTGCATGTCCAGCAGCTTTTAGCTTGTCAGGCTCTTCCCTCCGGGCTCAGAGGGCCGTCTTTCTGCTGCAGCAACATTACAGCTAATGATAGATGAACAAAATGATCCCCTCAGAAAAGTGTGCTTTAAGGTGGTCATTATATGCTGAAACTTCTCTGTCACTGCACAGCTAGACGAATGTCATGTGGACGAATGTTGCTCTGATTTAAGATGCTATCAGGGTTATTAGAGGACAGGATGGATGTCAAGGAAACATGACGATGCAGAGAATAAATACTTTCAAACTGGTTTAATGAATAATCTGACTGGATTAGCCCCCACGTTACATCTACAGACTGATCTTCACACATAAAACTGGTTTTAATTCTAAACATTTCTGAACTCCAGTTTGAGTTAATGCTAAGTTAGGTAAAATAACATGTTGAATTGTATATACATTCCAATCAGTTTAAAAGTTTTCTATCTAATTAAACCCAGCAGATTGCTTTAACTCATCGACTTCTTACCAACTCTTCCCGCCAGAGGCGTTTCAGACACGCATTGCTTGTGAATTCGTTGCACCCAGCTGTTCCCGGGAGATCACGAAATCAGAGGAGGATTGCGATTGCATAACTGAATTGGGTAGTATGCAGGAAAGAAAGATTATTCTATATTAACGTCTCATTCACTTGTTTTTTCAGTAAATTTGCTGTGGCCTGCTTAAACGAATGCCTTGTGAGTTGTTTTCTGTTGAAAAAATACACTCTCGCTACTGTTTCAGGACGTTGCAGTTTGTTAGAGGAGTCGGAGGAGGAAACGTCAGGATCACAAGTCTAATTCATTAATATTCATGATATGCAAATGTCTCACCTCTGATTGGCTAACAGCATCGCAACTCTTTTGCTCCCTTACAACAAATAACTAACTTAACTTACTTTGCTGGTGGTGTTCCACAGAAAATTTCCAACCATTTCTTCCTCGACTCCTCTTTCTCGGTTAAAGAATGCAATGTCCACAAATAACACAAGCCTGAATGTGTTCCGTCATGTTGTGGAGTTGCTAACAGTTAGCTTCTACTAGCAGAGACGTGGGGTGTTTCTCAATGCCAAGGAACCTCGCCTTGATGCCTTGGCCCCGCCCCGGTTGCCTAGGAGACACGTCATCAGGGACCGCCAAGGCGTGTTCCAGTGTTCATGTGCTTCCGAGGCGTCTGTCCTCCGTTTGTCTGCCGTTTAGCTAACTGACCGAGGATACATGGGAGGTTCCTTGATGCCTTCCCTCTGTCAAAAACTTCCCAGAATACAGCCGGCAGCAGCAACTTAGGGAACGAATTTCCAATTTAAATGTAAGTCAAGTAATTTTAGCTATTGGAAATAGTTTTTCAGATCCAAAGCAGTTATCTCTGGTTGGTTAGTTGCTTAGTAGTTGCAGCTTCGGTTGCTAGCAGGTACTAACTCGCTTACACATTTGATTTACCAATATATACACAACTAAAAAAGTAAAACTCTCGCAATACATCTATATTGAAATTTATACGTATAAACTATAATGATGGGCGGGACGTAAACAGAACCCTTAAGCAAAAGGCGGGCCCTGGGCAGCCGCGGTCACGTGATGTAAGTCTGTTCCATTTAACCGTTTTCTTTGACCAAGGAAGGACAGTGTCCTCGTAAGCAAGGCGCCTCGTTGCCTTGACATTGAGAAACACCCATGCTCTGCTCTCTCCTGGCCGCAAAATCAATCCAGCCTTTCCTTGGGCGGTCGCAAGCCAAGGTGATCCGGGCCATGAATATTAATTGTCTCTGACGTAGAAGGGACTGTCTTTTTCTAAATCGCTCGTTTTTGCCGTCTATCTCCTTTCTGCGGCTAATGCAGGTAATGGGGGATGGAGAAAATGCTCACGTGCAGCAGATTTATGCAACTCAGATTGACCGATCATATTTCACAAAAAACAGGTATTATACTGTTTCTCAGTGAACAAGACCTTTAAAAGGTATCATAAACATAACCATCCACTTCAAAAACTACTTATATTTCTGTCCATGCACTCTTCTTTTTCATGTTGTGCTTGTAAAAATGATCACAGGTATCAAATAAACTAGGTGATTCTTCACTTCAGGGATTAAATTATCTTTGTAAATTCTTGGTAAAAACCAACAAATTAGACCTGCAGACCAACTGACTTTAACTCTGCTGTCAAAGGTAATGATCTTTTGTTTAGTTTTTTTCATAGATAAGCAATCTGCAAGTGTCTTTTATTTTGAATGTCTGATTTCCTATCTAAACTGCTGAGATTGAAGCATTCTGGAAGCGTACCGTGTAAAAAACAAAAAAATGGACCCGTCATGTAAATTTAGGAGAGGGTTGCGACACTTCTGGGACGCTTTCGATTCGCGCCCAGTGGTAACGACCCATTGACTATAACTGTGAATATCAGCTGCGAATTATGCTTTGCAGATGTTATGAGCCGCTTACGCATCCTGTGGAAAGCAGGGTTTAAAATGAAGAGGAGGACAACCGACAGGAACTTAATACATAGCTGTGGTTTTCTGATTGTTGGGGCTCAGACTGCAGCTATATGTTATAGGCATTAACTGATTATGAGGTTAATTTAAACCCCCCAAAAAAGACTTCTCCAAACATTTAGAAAGTTTCTTCAACTCTGCTATATAGACCAAAAAGGTTAAGGTTTTCTCTGTGCTCCATTTGCTTAAGGTACATCGGAGGATGATAAACAGGGACTCCTCACGCCTCCCCTGCTCAAGTTCTCCCGCAGCCTCTCAATGCCCGACACCTCAGAGGACATCCCGCCTCCCCCAGCAATCTCACCCCCTTCACCACCTGCCTACAACTCAGCTGTCGGACCTACAGCCAAGAACTACGGCACCACTCGACCGAGCTTCACCCAAAACTCGCCCAACGCAGTGACAACCATCAGTCGCACCACAGACGTCGGCAGGTTGCGGCGTGGATATTTCCGCCAGAGCTCTGAGCAGTTTGAGAGCACGCGCACTAGAGGACGCACGCCGGTGCCCGAGAACCCTTACTCCGAGGTCGGCAATAAGACACTATACGTGCCTGCAAAACCAGCCAGAAGGAAGGGAATGCTGGTAAAGCAGCCTAATGTTGAGGACAGTCCAGAGAAAACGTGTCACGTGCCATCCAGCCCCTCAGGCCCAGTTTCCATGCCAACGACACCTGTCGAAAGGACATGCTCCTCCATCCCCATACCCACCATCATCGTTAAAGAACCTTCCACCAGCAGCAGTGGCAAAAGCAGCCAGGGTAGCAGCATGGAGATTGAGCCCACTACCCCAGAACATCCCCCTCTAACACCCGCCGTTGGTGGAAGCGGAGGGTTGCGTCCTGAGGACCCGATGTCTCTGAGCAACCCGTTTGCTGCAGCCATTGCTGGAGCAGTGCGGGACCGTGAGAAGAGACTCGAGGCAAAAAAGAACTCTATATCCTTCCAGTCAATAGACATGGGAGATGATGAAATAAGCGGTCCTGCACCGACTCCTCGTCTTCGCCAATCCAAATCTATTGATGAAGGCATGTTCAGTGATGAACGTCTACGGCGGATATTGGCCCCTCCTTCTACAGTGCAACTTGGACCCCCAGTTGGTGGTGGTAGTGGAAATATGACAGATTTCAATACACCTGAGCCCACAGTGGTTCGGGAGCCTTTGAACACCAGAACAGGCCAGTGTCCCAATCTGGACAGTCCAGTAAGTCTCCCGGCCACTCCCCCTAAGAGCCACTACAAGGCTAATGGGACCTACCTCCATCCTGTCACTGGTAAACCTCTGGACCCTAACTCTCCACTAGCTCTGGCCTTGGCAGCTCGTGACCGGGCCATGAAAGAGCAACAGAACCATCCTCAGAATAAGCCAACAAATCCTCCTCAGGTTCAGCAAACCCCCAAGCACGAAGCCCAGTCCCTGCCACTTCAGCAGAGTCACAAACCGGACCTCAACCAGCCGCTTTTTATCGACACCAAATTACGCTCTGGGATTGAGAGCAGTTTTGCTGCAATCTCCACGGCCACCATGGGACGGCCGGGTCGAGGTGGCCTCCGTCGACAGATGACAGAGCAGAAGTATGAATCTGATGGAGCGCGGGAGCAGCGGCAGCATCAGACAGTGGAGGAGAGAAAAAGCGCGCCAGCAAATGTGGCAGACTCGTCGCAGCCCAAGTCAACTGGGCTGCTGATGGTCCACACGAGCACAGACACGACAAACAATAAGACAAACAACCAGGAGGTAGAGGTGCAGGAGAGCGACCGACCTTCTGAGCTGAAGGACCCTAACCAGCCTGACCCTCACAATGCTCCAACCCTTTCCGTCAATCCTCAGCAAGCTGCTTCGCGGAGAAGAAGTGTTCCTTTAGGAGAATCTTTGGAGGAACCGGTGAAGCTCCCCTTCCGTATCCCCCCTCCACCGCTAGCGTCTGTCGACATAGATGAGGAATTTGAGTTCTCGGAGCCTCTTCCCCCGCCACTCGAGTTTGCAAACAGTATTGACATTCCTGATGATCAGGCCAGTGCCATTGCAGAGATGATTCAGCAACAGAGACGCAATGGAGGACCCCACTTACCCCCTTACCATCCACACGCCCCTCCACCTGTCAGTGACCACCACAAGCGGTTGGTAAACAGCATGCCGCCTTCTTACCATCCAGCTCCAACCGAGCCAGAGTCGGGGGTGGCAGATTCCGGCATTGAGGAGGTAGATAGCCGCAGCAGCGGAGACCCTCAGCACATGGAAACCACTAGCACTGTTTCCAGCATCTCCACCCTGTCATCAGAAGGAGGCTTTTGCGACAGCACCTTTGAGAGTCTCTACGCCACCGCAGATGGACACGCCTTCCTGGTGGACCGGCCACCTGTCCCGCCCAAACCCAAGGGCAAGTCCGTCATCAACAGAACATCGCTTTATCACGACGCTCTCATTGAAGAGCCACCCGAGTCCTACGGGTCGCCACCTCAAGCGCCTCCCCCTCCCCCATCATCTTCTGAGCCTCCTAGGACTCCTTCTCAAAGGACATCCAAGCTGTGGGGCGATCAGCCCCCTGAGCTACGCAGCCCCCCATCCACGCCGGACACCAAGAACACCGTGATCACTGAGCTCAGCTCCATCCTGCAGCACATGAATCGCGACCGGCCGACCAAGCCAGGAGAGGGCCTCGACTCCCCCACGGCGACCAGAGGGGGCTTCACATCCAGGTAAGAGAAATCGTGACTTTAATCTCAGGCTGCCAGGAGATGTGGGGGTTTAAGTCGTTGTGTGTGATCTGTTCTTCTCTCCAACACCATCAGATTTCATGATTTATGTTGTATGTATGCTTTTGATGATTTCATGAGTTTGGGACTCATGGGAATTTGGGGGATTGAGTTGTCTTCTAGAGTCTGGATGATCTGAGCTGTTTGCTTACTCAGGTTGGTGTTGCTTTCGGTAAAGAAATACAGCTAAGGAAACATTGTTTGTGGGTTCCTGGACTCAGCGTTAGTTTAAGTGAGATTCTGTTTTCATGGGATGGGCATGAATCAATGAGAAGACTTCGGGCTGCATTCGTTTTAAATCTTAGTCAGTCAGATCAGAACCAGTCTTAAATTGGATAAAATGGGTAAAATATTTATTGAACACATATCAGCAACACCCCAGGAAGTCCACACATACGAAGACATTTATGCAACTTAGTCCACAAATGGGTAGAAAGTTGGAATGACATTGACGAATGAGTATTGAATGCAAGTCTTTCTTAGTAATAACTTCAAGACATCTCCTGTATGGAGAAACTAGTCAAGTCTTGTTCAGGTGTGTTTTTGAGCCTCTCTTGCTCACAACCTGTCTTCAAATTTTGAAGTTTGGGGTTATTTTTATGCTCTCTGATCTTCACATCTTTCCAGTGCTGCACATTATTAGCAAAACATACCATATGGAAAAATTAATATTACAAAATTATTATACTCCACTCAGCCTTCATATTATCTCCTCAAGTCTCACTCTCTCCTTCTCTCTCACAGCCTAAATTGTATCAACAGAATATACAATTTCCTCTTATATAACATATAACATTTCTGTGCTTTAGCACTGAAACATCCTAAGACTGAGTTTTCTACCTGCAGTAGCAACTTCCACAGCAAAGATTGTTGTTGTTAGTCTGACCAGGTAGCACTTAGGAAAAGTACATTCACTGATCGAGTAAAGGTCCAACTTCAAGCTTGATGTTTGCTCTTTTAGTCAATTTTGAAATTGCTGTAACTAAAAGTTGACTTAAGCATTTTTCAGGTTTATAAAAATGTTTTTGTGCATTTGTAAGGAGATGTTGTTCTGAAAAAAAACAGCACAGGCATAACAAATAAAAGAGGCTGTAGAATTTTAATTTTCTCAACAGAAGACGACTCAAATGCAAATAAAACCTTTGCTGAGCTGGCGCTGATCAGCGGTCTGACCTGACAAGCTGATTCCCTTTTTTTTTATCTAAGGACAATGGAAAATAAAATGTTTTGTACACTCGGTTTTAATTCAACAGTAAAATATAACTGACATAAACCATTTATTTAAAAAAATGTCCTTCGGGTTCCTTGATGGAGGAAGTTGTTCAAAATCCAATAGACATAACGAAATTATCCCAAATTTCTCACAAAGCATAAACCAATAAATTTGATCTGCTTCTATTAAAGTTGTTTGGTGATGGATTGGCAGGCTGACAAAAAATGGGAATTTCTAGCTCTTTAAATAATTAAACAGGGGTAAAATAGGTTTATTCAACACTGGAATGAGCACCTTCAACTCTTTTAACTCACATTTAATAAACAGCTTTAATAAATGTTTATTCAGCTTTTACTAGAAGCTATTGCAGCTTTGCCTCAAGTTGTTGATGTTCTGCTGAAATGTTCTGATCCAGTCCTCATTTCTTTCTGTTTCCTTTCAAGCAGCCAAAGCTGGTCTGTGATAGTTTGAGATGGTATGGATCCATAGTTCTCCAGGTTTTCTGAAGATGCTTTAGAGATTTTTTGGGAAATCAGAAGTCCAGTGTGCAGTACATTTAGAGGCATAATGATGGACCCCCTCCCACCATGTGAGGCAGTAATAATAAGCTCCATCAATAATTCACTTTTCACATTCATTTTGTATAAACCATCCCATTGCTCAGAGAGAAAAGGGGATGCTGGCATTCCGGTTCTCTGAGCCGATAGAAGTGCTCAGATCATCTTGGGCTCATGTTTGTCCTCCTTCACACTTTTTCCATCCTCTGATGTTCCTGTTTGTGTCTGTTGATGTTTGCTCCTTTTACTCATTTTCAGCTCCTGTCTCTTCATCTTCATTTTCCCCAGTGTCCTGTTGTCCCTTCACTTCTTCTTCTTCTTCTTCTTCCTTCATGCCCCCCCAGTGTCTCCGACCTTCACAGGTAGGTCCCAGCTGCTGCTCACAGGGTTCCTCCACATTGTTCAAGTCCAAACGCTCCACTTTTCCAGACCATTTCAGGCCAGTTTAAAGTATAAAAAATATTCAATTCAATTTCAATTAAGTTTATTTATATGGCACCAATTCGCAACACATGTAATCTCAAGGCCATTTACAAGTCATGTCAATCCAATCATACCTACGTTCCAGTCTGTTTAAAAGCTTTCTATCTAAGGAAATCCATCAGATTGCATATAGTGATTGACTTGCAGCATTCGCTCCTCCTGGACAATTTGATGAAGAATCCCATAAAGTCATTACCGTCTGGTAACTGTACTAAAAAGAAACCTAGGATTGTGCTTATTCTCTTCTATTAATGATGAAAAATATGCTATTCTAACTTGTCAAAGGTTCTTTTTATACAGCAGTAGACTATTTTTCCAGGTTGAATAGGAATCCTCTAGTTGTGTAGAGCGCCAATTTCTCTCCAAATTCCTAGCATTTTGCTTTAAAGTACGCAGCTCTGAATTATACCAGAGAGCCAACCTTCTGTGGCTAATTACTTTCTTTTTTTTTTTTTTACAATCTTCTACTATAATAAATTTTTCTCACAGGTCTGCGGTAGTCAGAATGAATTCCGAAGTGATCACAAAAGGATGCGACAGGACAGCGTTATGTGGAAGTACTGTTATTTCTTCACCCTCTATGCCGCTTGTCAGTGCAAGGTCGAAAGTATGATGACCGGAATGGGTGGGTCATTGTGCTTTTTGAGTAAAGCCAATTGAGTCTAAGATAGCATTAATAGCTGTATTTAGGTTATCACTTTCAGTGTCAATATTAATATTAAAATCCCCAACTATAATGACCTTATCAGTATTTAACACTAAACCAGATAAAAATTGAGAGTAAGGGCCTGGTTGATACAAGACCACAAACACGAGGTTTTAGTGGTTTGTAACTTGGATAATGAAAACTAAAGGTTCGATGTTTAAAAGAACTGTAGCTATTAATTGGTCTTGGATTAATTAATAAAAGCACAAGTGCACAATGAATTTACTGCAAACACACAAAATGAAATAAGTATTGAGACCTTCACCAATGTTCTAAGTTAAGATTTTACTTCAAGGTGCTGTTGACATGAAATTCTCACCAGATTTAGGTAACAACACAACCATAGATGTCCATAAACATTTGTTTTGTGGAATAGCATAGATTGATACAAGGGAAAAGTATTCAAACCACTGAAATGTATTTAATACTTGGTAGAAATGTGTTGGTTGATGGCAGCTATAGTAGGCTTCCTGGTTGAATGTGTTGCTCAGATGGGATTTTGGTTCATTCTTCCACACAAAATGTGCTGAAATCCCATTGGTTCTCTGGGCCTCTGCTATGAACTCTGACCTTCAGTTTTTTCTAAAGGTTTTCTGCAGGATTCAGGTCAGCTGATTGGCTGGGCCTCTCTTCCAACTTTATTTGCCTTGGTTGCGTATTTTGGATCAGCCTCCCACCCTAGCCTCATCTCCACCATCCTGGTACACGGCAGCATTATCTTATTGAGAATGTCTCGGTACATTTCTCCATTCATCTTTTCTTTGGTTGTATGAACTTTTAAAAAAAACGGACCCACACCATCATTTTCTTATGTGTTTTTGGGGTGAGATCCATTGTCGTTTGACCTCTAAACATGGTATTTGTTATAGCATCCGAACAGCTTTTTAGTTTTAGTTTTATCCAACCAGATTTTATCCTCCCAGTATTTCACAGGCTTGTCCGCGAGTCACTGTAGATGATGTCCTCCGGATCTTTTAAAAAAACACACAGCAACGTCTGCTGGCAAGCGGGTGACTGGCTTTAAGCCGTAAATAACCAACTTTATTCACGATCATGAAGGTAAGAGTTTAGCTAACAGCGGTAGCTCGGAGGCACCATCATCAGAAGACAGTGAGACAGATATATTAATATGTTAGTCTGATTAGGACAGCTTAACATTCAATGATGAATATTAAGCTCACATTTAACACAGACATGTATTTGTACTGTTATTGGAGATAAATGCATTGCTACTTACATTGTGTTTTCTTAGGCTAGCATTAGCTCTATTTGCTAATAAGCCACGACTACTTCTCTTTCTTACTCATTCCAACAGGAGTGAGACAGGAGAAGTGATAGTGAGGGCAAGCTGCTTCAGACCCATGAAGAAGAGCGAGAAGCCGCATACTTACACCGAGAGAATAGTTGCTCCAATTACATAAAACACCGGAACAGCGCTGGGCTTTAGCTGCCCCCTCCCTCGGTTCTTTCTCGGTCCTCCTGTGCTGCAAAGTGTCGACCACAGACAGGGGTGTGGTGAGAGATCAAGTTTTCCGTTCTAATGTTCACAATCCATCTCTTTCGTAGGTGATTGTCCGATGGAAATGTATAAAAACTGACCCTTGAATTATATTTAGCTGACGAGGTTCACAAAGGAACACAGCTGTCGGCGCTTCACGCCACTGAAATTTGTAAGATGGCTTCATCTCATACTGCTAAATTATACTATTATATTGGTATTCTATACTAAGCTCATCTGTCGTCTCGATAATAAGCAATATCTCATTCCTCTATTTACGTCAGTGCTGCACTCTACCGCCACAACGCTTCCCACAGACTTAGCCGGAAACGCTCTTACTGGCTTATTGAAAACCAGTGGATGGATGATGGATGGATTGGTTGGTGGATGGTTTGATGATTTAGATCTATGATCTTAGAAGATCATTGAAGGTTTATTTAATGTGTGTCTTTTTTGTGGATGCATGTTTTGGATCATTTGAAATGACCCATTTTCAGTCTTCTGAACGAATTTTATTTAAAACGTTTCCCAGTTCTGTAACAGTGAGCTTTGAAGATGCTTCCCCTCCCTTCCCATCCTCCTTGCTGAGTGGTAAACCTTCCTCTTCCTGCCCTGAAGGACGCCAAGGCCCTAAAAGAAACGAGTATTTGGAGTCGGGGTCCAGTTGTCACTGATTCTGTTCATATCCTTCATGGACAGAGTTTCCTTCCCCCAGCCGATGTGTTGTGATGCTTTGTGCAGACGATCTTGTTCTGTTGGCTTCATCAGATGGAGACCTCCAGCTTTCACTGGAGCAGTTTGCAGCTGAGTGTGAAAGCGGCCGAGTCAAACTCCGAGTGTGGAGAGGAAAACTAGGAAGGAAACGTATGAAGAAGAGTTCAGGCTGAAGAATAAAGCAGCTCAGAGCTAATATTGACTTGACCGGCTCTGGTTTTTTCCTCCTTTGCTGTTTCCTCTGATGTTTGATCAATTCCTGCAACAAGAACAAACGAGTTGGCCCTCAGCACATCAACAGTGCTACTGTAACCACTGTAGATCCACTCCCATATGAACAGATAGAGCTCATTAGATGTATGATCTATGTAGTGTATTTCTAGGAGGAGACACTGCTCTCTTTATGGCTCGGTTCAGACCGAATAAGCAGATGTCCGCAGCTCCAAAAGCCATCCCCTGCCTGTAAGCTCAAATTTTTTGGACCGGGCTCGTCGTGTCGTCGCTCTTTCGCTGCGGTCCGTGCTCGGAGCGGGGTTTGTGGCGAGGGGTTTGCCAGGATGAGGTTGTAGGCAGCGGGGGAGGGGTGGTGGTGGTGGTCATGTGCAGAAGGCGAGACAAACAGATGGCGACAGAGACGCACAGATCATGGCCTACTTTCACACCTGCCCTCTCCCTCTCCATCACTCCTGTCGCTTCGTTCTCTCGTTCTCAGACTCGTCTCCGAGCCTTTTGTTTACCTCTGCTTGTGTTTTCGCCAGGGTTCGTCCGTCTGTCTGTTAGTTAGCAACATAGCTCAAAAAGTTATCGGTGGATTTTTGATGAGGTTTCCAGGAAACGTCTGCAGCAGGACCAGGAGCATGTGATTAGAATTCGGTGGTGATCCGCCATTACCGATAAAGTGATTTTCGTGAATACCTACTGAACTGAATAGTGATATCAGTGTGAATCCAGCTGCTAAAGGTGTGTTTTCATGGTCGAGGAATCTTAAAAAGGAGTTAGAATTAGATCACAACATTGGAGGGACTGAGCTGCCTTGGCCAAGGACTGCGCTCTCCAAGTGCTTTTCTAGTCATTCCTTTTTTTTTCTGTCGCTGTCTTTTAGCCTCGCAGATTAAACGTGCGTTGGTTGTGGCTGTGGATGAAAATGGTTGCCTAGCAACCAGCTGATGAGAGCAGCCTTGAGGCCTGCTGTGATGTCAGAGCGCGTCGGGGGAGGTGTGTGTGTGTGAGGACGGCATGCCAAACCCTTAGCAGAGTTCAGCTTCATCTCTTGCAGCTCACGTGCCGCGGTCCTGCTTTAGTAGGCCACGGTTATGTAACCCGGGCATGCATGTGTGCCAGTGTGTGTGTGTGTGTGTGCATGAATGCATGCGTGCGTGTGCGTGTGTGTGTGTGAGAGAGAGTGTCTGACATAAATATGAGGTGCACGCCTGTGAGTGTGTCCCTTGTATGCAGAAGCTGGTGAGTGAGCGCTGAAGGCGAGGTCTCCCATCAGAGATATTAGCACCGCTCAGCTGACCAAGAATAAACTGTGTGTGTGTGTGCGTGTGTTCTTGTTTAGCTATCCTATTTAGGACCTTTTCTGGCATATTCGCCAACCTTCTGAAGACCGATATACCTTGTAGGGACCAAAGCCCAGTCCAAATATGGTGGATCCCCTTTCTTAAGGTTAGGGTTTAGGTTTAGAGGTAAGGTGTGAATTATGTTTTAGTTAAGGTTAGGGTTAGGAATAAACTGGTAGTGGTTAGGGTTTGGTTTAGGAATAAATGCAACTATTAAAATGAATGGAAGTCAATATAAAGTCCTAATATAGGTAGAAATACAAACTTGTGTGTGTTTCTGTTGCTGATTTCTGCAGGTTTATGTCCACCTGGTCAGAGTTAAACAGGGAGGAGAGTTTATGGTGAGCGTGAAGACGACAGCCTCAGAAACTGATGGTTTATTTATGTTTATTTAACAACTTTCTGGATAAAAACCCGGTTAGCTTAATATAAACACATGAAAGACATACTGAATTGAACTGGGTCAGTGAGTTTTTCGGTTTAGAACCTGGAGCAACATATTCTTTGATTGGCTATGAAGATAAAGTTCATTTTTTTATGTTCCAGCGACTCGTCATCTGGGTGAACGTCAGTAATTTTGGCCTTGAAGGATTTTTGAACCGTTTCCGAATTTATTACCCGACATTCATTGAGTTTATTTTTTATTTACGTTTTGTAGCATCATGGCAGATACGGGAACTGGGTCAAAGCTCCAGGTTTTCCTGCTTTATCCATCCCAGAACCGGTTTGGGATCATGGGACTTTTCAACCCCGTCGACAACATGTGGACTGTGCTTAAAGCCTGGATCTGAGCAAGAAGCCATCTTCACCGAGAGGAGCCAGAATGATGAATGGTTGCGTTTTGTTTCTTGGAAAAAGTTAACATCTCAATCATGCTCATGACGAGTGGATGAAAACTTCTGGCTGAACTCTTGTTTTATCCCGTTTGTACCTGAATTACCCACCTGTATCCTCATCAATCATCTATGTTTAGTTTTATGCAACGATTATCGTAAAATTAGAAAGAAAAACACACATTTCCCACTTCTCCTCTCAAAATGAGAAAATAAATGTTTGATTTAGTAAGTATTAATAAAATCTGTAAGCCAAATATTAAAATAACAGGTCATTTCTGCATTAAACAATTCAGTTGTATTTATTTACTTGACTTCTGCGGAAAAACTTCAGCGCACCGTTTAGCTCCAGCCTGTCTTCAGTTTTTTTTTTTGTGCACACCGCAGAGCTTTTAAATGTGTCCATGTCTATGTTTACAACCTGTTTGCTTGTGATGCAGATATAAGTGCCTCTGTGTTCTAGTGAGAACCTCAGAGAACCTCGTCTTCGCGTGACTCTGAGTAGCTGCAAAAAAAAAAAACAGTAATAAGGTCAGGAAAGCTAAACGAGGCACTGGACTAATTAGTCCTAATAGGCAATTCCATCCTTTTCACGTTGATTTAACTCCTGCGACCAGAACTGACTTTGCCAGAGAGAAGTTCATAGTTCTGCAGATCACATAAGAGATGATGAGCTGATGATTGGTCAGCAGACCGATAGATTCAGCAGAGACGGAAGCCTTTAAAAAGATATTTTCCACCTACATGATGCATGTGACTCCTGTCTCCATCCCCTCCATCCTTCACACCATCCTGTAAAAAAGCTCCTGATAGGCTGTAAGTTTTCCACCAGGAGGAACACTTTTCGCTTTCACTGGCCCATTTCCACGGTTTGGCAGAAGGACCCCACTTGGTCCCCTCCACTTCCCCTCAGGCTGCTCCATATGTCACTCACAGGAGGGAGGGAGGGAGGGAGGGAGGCAGGCAGATCTAGGATAAAGCTTTCAGTTTGAGGAAGAAGCCCGTTCTGGCAGCTTCGTTTGGCCCGATTCGTGTCTTTAGCTGAACCTCTAAAATGAACCCTGGGGGAAAGTTGTACATCTGTAGAACTTACAATTGAAGTTTGAAATTTCATGAAATCTGAGCTTTAATTTGAGTTCATTCTTTCACTCAGTGGTGAGGCCCCGAGCCTCACAGATCCTCCGCCGTACCTAACAATGGAAGTGACGTGATTTTCTACAGATTCATCTTTCAGTCTCATCGGCCCAAAGGACCAGGTCCAGATAGAACAAACTCCACATGTTTATTTTTGTGATGGTAGGAAAGATAAGGCTTTTCCTGCCGTGTAGATGACGCCTCCTGGTTGTTATGGAGACTTGGTGACCCCAAGATGCTGCAGGGATCTTCCCTCTCCACTGGGATTGTAGATATGGGAGAGTTTAGTCTAGTTTTCCTGACACACATCCGTTGCACTTGAATAAATCTTCTCTTGTCTTTCCCATGTTGAACAATTGCCTAAAGCAATCAGCTGAAACAAGTCGTGGAGCACTGACTAAAAGTCCTTAGATGCTAGGGGATGTAAGAAAATATCGATACGTCGATATATATCGCGATATTTTATGTCACGATATTGTATCGAAATTCAAAGGCAATGTATTGATTTTTCTTTCTTTTTTTAGCATTTGAATGGAAACATTAATGATGACAGTCATTTTAGTAGTAAAATTAAAAGTATGACTGGTATTTCTGTGGCTTTCTTCACCGTCTTCGTTCCAGTGGATCATCTAGATCTAGTAATAAAAATGGATGTGTTAAATAAAGTATGAAACAGGTTGGAGTGTTTAGAATGATGGGACATTTTTTCCACAGTTAAATTAAGTTTTAACACTCACAATATATCGTCTTACTCATAGTATCGCGATACATCGTATCGTCCCCCCTGTATCGTGATACATTTCGTATCACCAGATTCTTGCCAATTCATATCCCTACTAGACACTAACGAAATGTCTCAGTCTGATTTATTTTAGAGCTTTGGGTGCCCCCTACTGGTACCTGTGGTCTAGTTAAAACCTGTGATTTTATCCTCTCTGAATAAATAAATTAAAGGTCAGATTTTTCCTGGGGGGGTTTCAGGGTGAGATTATAACATTATTGTTTACACATAGCTGGTTTGTGTTGGTTTTTCTCCATTTCTTCCTCATATTGCATTCTGTTCTTAGGCTCCTCCCACTTACCTGCTCATTGGGTTTTATTTGAGTTGTTGCTGATAACAGGAGCCTTGAAATTAGCCTTCATCAGTTTTCCTTGTTAAAACCTGAAGAAGTGGTGGATGTGCTCCATCGTTCTCTAGGTTAGAGGCTGACTGTCACTCATGATCAAAGCTGCTGCTGTAATTATCTCATGAACGCGTATTAACTGCTGCAGACCATGACAGCAGCTCTGAGGTCACCCAGGTCATTACATGACTGTTTACTCCGAGGGAGCGCTAAGCTGCAGATATTCAGGAAATGTTCTGAATGGATTTCAGTTCAACAATCATCTTCAAATGTGCAGCTGTTTAGTCGCTGCAGCTTTTGGAGCTGTCCGGAGTAAAGTCAGACGCTCTGAGAGTTCAGGTTTTCCTCATGATGAGACCACTCAGAGTTTATTTCATTTGAAGAGTTAAACCTCCTGTTATTTGTTAAATCTTTGACATCATCCGCAGGATGGATTTGTGTTTCTATGAGACACATGATGCTACCGGCCGAGACGTGCAGAAGGGAATGAAAACGTATGAATTTAGTAAAGCGTTGCAGAATTTCAGGTGAGATCAGGTGAAACGTGTGACTGATTGGATCCCGTTAATCCATTCAGATAAGTTCAGACTTTATTCGTACCCGAAAGTAAATTTGCTTGACAGTAGATGAGTCATTGCATTTAACATTCAAACATTCAAACATTTCCACATAAAACATAAAAAGTGTTTCTAAAAGGTTTTGTTCTGCTTTGTGGCATCCCGTACCGTCGTCCTGACTGGAGAAGCCGGAGCTCACAGAGGCGTCTTTTAAAACGCATCCAGAGAGCCTCTGTGCTTTAAAAAAAACAAAACAAATGCGTCAGGGTTTTCACTGCTGCTCTCTTGTAACTTACTGGACCACTTCACTTTATGGTTCAGACAGTTCTCATTTTTAAAAGACGCATTTCCAAACCAAGACACCAAGCAGAAGGATAAAACCGATTCAATAAAAGCTCGATAAAACATTAAAAGACGACGGTTTTCTCAGGCAAAAAAAGACGCTGGTTCCCCTTCTAATACGCCGCCCCACAGTTTGCCTTGAATGACAATTTACTGTCAATCACTGTGACAAGATATTTTAACATGTTCCACTTTTTGGCCTCCACACACAACAATTAATGCAACTAAACCGCCTTCCAGCTTTCCTCCTTTTTCTTCTTTTCCATCTTAGCTGAAAACAAGTTATTCCATGTAAACATCAGGGCAAAAATGTGCATTCGTTGGACATCTCCCAACTCTCCAGGCCTAAGTTAGCAGGTCAAAGGTCAAACTTTATGACAGACTCTTTGAAGGAGAGTTGAAGGCGAAAGACTCTTCTTTCTAAAACCCAAGATGTGAGCAGCACTGAGGTTAGCAAGGCTGAAAGACGAGACCACGGTAGAGATGTTCAGTTGGTGGAATTACTCTCCTCCATCCCGTCGCTGTAAAAATGTCTCCATATTGTTTTAATCTTGCCGGGGAGGCAACAGTTTCCACATGATGATGATGATGATGATGATGAGGTGGAGACGAATCACAACTAGAATGTAGGCATGAACACGATTAAAAAAGCATTAAAATCGATTGCAGACAGAATAAAAACATCTCCAGCTTTCTACTGATGATTTGCATGTACCGCCACCTGGTGTTCATTTGGAGCATTAAACTGTTTGAAGGATGAGGTAGTATTTCCATCCACCAAACCTCTGATGTTACATTTCGTTCCACTTTCTCACCAATCATCATCATCAGCAAACGGCTTCGGGAAGAGGTCAAGTTCAGTCTGATGTAATTATAGATCTGTTATTCTTCATCGTTCATCAGATGCTTTGTCCTGTAAAATGTTTTTGGTTTGATTTTAACCATCTGCACCTTCCTTCTCCTCTCTGCCCCCCCCACAGACCCCCCACAGACGACTCAGGAATGCGTAACAACGCCGCTGCAGCTGCGCTCGCCTCCACGCCTCCCAGCAGCCTCCCGTCCCAGGGCAATCCCTGCAGCCCGCCGGACTCCGCCTCCTCTCTAACCCCCTGTTCCTCGCTGCCTCCCTCAGTGTCGCCCACCCTCACCGACGTCTTCGGCCTGCCCACGCCCCCTATGGGCAGTGGCGGCGGCTACAGCCTGAGCTCGTCGTGCGGCGGCAGCGGGAGCTCGCGCTCTCCGTCGCCGCTCACGCTGATGCAGGCGGTGGCGGCGTCCGGGAAGCCCTTCGCCTCCAAGCCAGTGGAGCTGTGGAGCAAACACGACGTGGCCGACTGGCTGGACAGCCTGAACCTCGGGGAGCACAAGGATGCCTTCCTGGACAACGAGATCGAGGGCGCCCACCTGCCGTCTCTGCAGAAGGAGGACCTGATAGACCTGGGCGTGACCAGAGTGGGCCACCGGATGAACATCGAGAGGGCCCTGAAGCTGCTGCAGGACAGATAAACCTCCCAGCAGACAGGGGGCGACACGAGCAGTCCGCCTGAGGAGAGGGAGGTGTTTCCCGTCACGCTAGCCGATCTCTTCATCAGACATGGAAGGGTGGAAGTGTCATCCAAGCTGAAGCTGCCTCTTGCTGTTTTCGTCCTCTCATCCCGCGTCGTCGCCTTCATCTCAGAGCTTCGGTTTGTCCGCCCCCCCTCCTCCTCGCCGTCCTGGGAGGAGCTCCGGGGCGAGTAAAGGGGGCGGCTGCTACGTCACGCGACAGGAGGACAGAGTCTGCCAGGTTCTGGAATACTTTAAACTCTGGAAATATAAAAGATTACTCATCTGGAGGTTTATTTAGCAGAACTGTGCTCTCCCCCTCACCCCCCGTCGCTTTGGAATACTGAGACTTTTTCCGTACAACCTGGAGTGGGTGCGTGAAGAACCAGCTGAGCTGGTCGTTGCTCCTTTTCTATCTTTGCTAGAATTTCTTCAGAGAATATTTCTTCACTAGAGTCCTAACGGAGTTATATTTCTGGGTGCATCTGCGGCTGTAGAGGAACGTTAGGAGATAGACTCCTCCTTCTTTTGTTGCTTTTCACCTTGTTTGTGTCAGAACATCAGCTGAGACATTAAACCATACGTCCACCTGTCCACCTACACACAAGAGTTCATGCACCGAGCCGCACATGTGGAGACACACACTTTGTTTTCACTCAGAGCATGCTCTCTCACACACACACACACATATATATATTTTTGGATGGTTTTTTCTCTCCTGATAGAGTGTAGAGAAATGAGGTCCATTGCATCCACATCGGGATGTCAGGAAAACTGAAGAGGGTTGGACCTTGAAGACTTGTGGAGAAGACATCCTTGTTCTTGCTTCACTTTTCCTTCCTGCACCGTGTGTGTGTGTGTGTGTGTGTTATGGTTCGACCCAGAAATCCCCGCGACCCGTTTAGCTATTTTCGTAAATCTGCTATGTAGGCCACAGTTTAGCAGAAGTAGAACTGTTCTTTTTGTGCCTCACTCGGTCGTATCCTGTTCCACCTCACCAGTAACGGGTCAGCACTGCACTGTGAGCCCACAGTGACGCCAACGTGTCGCACACATGTGCACAAGGTCGTACGAGTTCAGGTTCTGGTGGAAATGTTTCAGAAAACATCTTGGGAAATGCACAGATTTGGTTTCTTGCCTTTAGTTTGCACTCCAGTCCGGACACTTCTGGAGTTTTTCTTTGCTGACAATCACGTCCTTCTCAAAAACAAAATAACGTAAAATAAAGGAAACCCAGAGTCACTTATTTGTGCAAGAAAAAAATACTAGCTAAAGGAGCCTCTTTATAAAACAATACAGTTCCCTTATACTAGCTAAATATAAAAATAAATACGCCAAAAATATTTTTAGTACTTATTTATTTAGTTATTTGACATTGCACAACAAATGTGTTGCACAGACCAGAGATAGCTCCATGCTAATTTTCATTTGGAGTCCCTGGTGACAGCAGGTTTATACATTGGCCAATGAGCAATCTCACTTGAGAGTCCATTCACAATATAAACTACAGATAAAGCACTTTTAAATCATAATTATTACATTGCAAACTGGACCCACTAAAGCTAACGTCAGCGTCTTATCTATCAATCTTATAAAACCTGATAAATTCATGTGATAAAGTTACTTTTTGTTTATTTACTGGTACTTTGGTCAGAAATACCTGAGGTAAAAATAGTAAAACAGTGAAAGGACTCTTTAGCAGGAGAGATTAACAGAAGCTAGCTGGAACATGAAATCAGTATTTAGCTTTTTAACTTGGCTAAAATAAAATAAGCTAAGCAATTTTGTGTATTTCTGTGCTAAACTCATAAATACACCAGAATTAGTTTAACAACGATGACTATTAGGTAATAAGATAATCTTGTTGGGACATCAATATTTAACCATATTTAGCTTAGCATGTTTTGTATTAGCCTTGCTATAATAAGATAAACCATCTGATCGTATTTCTATTTCACCATTAAACCAAAAATACTTTTCAGTACTTCTAATTGACAAGGTTCTGATTTTTGGATGAAGACAACAGAAGTGGGTTTACTGCTGCTAAAGCTAGATTTAGCATCTTGTTGAGCTAGTTTTGCATAAACAGACTTAAAGGCCTCTAATAATATAATGTTAATATCTAACATTAACGTCTCAGTTCATGTGATGAAGTAACAGGATGCTAACAGGAGAGACAGTGATTAATAGAAGCTAACTAAAACATTACATCTTATGTGTGCTAAAGACTTAAGCTAAAATACGCTTAGCTACTCAAAGTGTTTCTGGGTTAGCAGAAGTTTTCCGTACCTATAAATCTTTATTATGATATTCCTTTATATTTAAAGTTTCTTTCAATAAAGAAAACCATGATGATGCTAAAACTAGCTTTAGCATCTTGTTTCAACGTGTAAAAAAGTAACTTTTCAAACAAAACAAAGTAACAGCCACACCTTTATGAAGGTGATAATATTAAATGATAAATGAATAATGATCTGGGTGCTACATTAATCGATATAAATATATATAAATAGTCAGCTTAATTTTATTTTATAATATATGACCTAATCCATCAAAATTCAATTAAACATAACCAAGAACTTACTTAGCATTTATTCAAATAGAATGAGCACAAACAAAATGAAGAATAAATTTTAGCACATATTACATCTACAGGGGAAAGAGGGAACATTTTTTCAAATCAACACTTTATGATCTTGGCTGTTTTCAAGGCTAATTAAAAGTTATCTTGGTCTCTCTGAAGTTTAAATGAAAGGCTTCACGGCCTGAGTTCTTATAGCTGGGGTTCATTTTGAGGAGAAAAGGTGTGAAACGTGAAAACCGAAGAAGCGATTAAGGTTTTCGTTCAATCGGGCCTGAAAATTGTTCCATTCATTAAAAATATTGTGGGTAAAACAGAACGAGTTACAATGTGTACAGGATTCGCTAACAATATTAACAATAAATCAGTGAGGTTAAAAAGGACACACAAAAAAATCCTGATTTCGCTGTGGTTGTGTAAAACAAAGCAGCACAAGAAAATGTTTTGATCCATGAAAGTAAATCAATAAATCAATTGGAGGTTTAATTGTACTGAAATAACAATAAAATAATTCATTCCACGCGACTTTTAGTGATCTTGTTTTCTAATGAAGCGAACGCGCTTGCACAGCGGCGTCACAAATAAAACCAGAGCTGATCAGCTGCAAGAGACCAAAGTGTGTATTTCCCAAAATGTTCAGCTGTTCATGGTTGCATTTGGATCCAGTTCTGTTGGACACATCAGCTTGTAACAGATTTAAATAGTACAACTTAATATAAACACATTTTAGGCATGTAGAGAAACACTTTAGGAGATAAAAGGAATATTTTTATTTCACAAAATGTTTGTGCACTGTTGTTAACTGACCAGCTGGATTTGAAGGTTTTATTAAAAGGAAAAAACCCGGTTTCAAAAGCGACAATTTGGTTTTTGTTTCGTTTCAGTAAAGATGGAAACAGAACCAGCACACACAAAAAAAAGTTTCAAATAACCAAGCAGTTTTCGTCTTTCGGATGTGTGAAAGGTTTTAAAATGTTCTGCCTGCAGGGATCCGCCTGAAGGAGGCTGCAGACGTTTTATTCGCCCTGGGAGGTTAGAGAGAGATCCGTCTCTGGAACTCGGCTGGAGTTTTGGAGTTTAATCATATTTATAAAGCTGAAGGTCGTCGTGTATATAAGAGTGTTTAACGGGATAAAAAAATGTCTATTTGAGTCTGTGTATAGCTCTATGAAAACACTTAAGAGGGTAAAAAGAAAGTCCTAAGAGGTAGATTTATAGTTTCAGGGCTGACCCGATGACCAAAGCCTCGGTCAGCCCCGCCCCTGGCCCCGCCCCTGGCCCCGCCCCTGGCCCCGCCCTGCGCATCATCCTGCAGCGGACGCCTTAAAAAGCTTGCTGCTCCGCCCCAACCACCACCCCCCTGCTCTGACTCCGTCTTCGTTCAGTTCCATCTCGTCCCATCACGCAGCTTTTTTCAGGAGACGGAGATCCACAAACCCGTGTGTTCTGTGAACATCAGCCGTACGGTGGCTGGCGTGGGACAATGCTGCTATGATCCTGTTTTCGAACTCACAGCGGCGTTCTGGAGGGGGTAGAAAAGCACAGTATTTTTAAAGATTTGTATAGAGTTCTATGAAATTTTATAGAGGTTATCTGAACATGTACTGTTCAACACCGATGCTTGGATTGCCAAAAACAGAAATAATATATAGTAGATTAAAACGTGGATTATTATTATTATTACTATTAGATTTATGGGTTATGTAATAAGCAATATTTATTCTGAATGAATCTCATTGGTTGTGTTTTTATTTTCTTTCCATTTTATCACCCATCAGTGTTTTAATGACGTGTTGCCTAAAGTAGAAAACACTCTGCTGCAGTAGATTTAAGATATTTTTGGCCAATCAAGTGTTTTCTGACAAACACCATCTGCCTGAATAGAGCGCTCTCTCATGTGACCCCCGCCCCCCACCCACACAAATGTAGAGCTAGAAACTGAGGAAGATGTGTACATTTTTAACGTTTAACTGCAGGAAACCGTATGAAATCTTTCTGTGTCAAAATAAACCCACCACAGGAGCTAAGCGGTGGCTGCAGTTTTCTCTGTGGAGACATAGAGCAGAGTAGATTTAGTAGGCGGCTCCTCCTCTTAAAAAAAACTGCTCCTATCTTCATCATCGTCAAACATTCAGGTAACTTTTAGTTTCTCTTCCTTTAAGTTCCCATGAATAGATTTTATTCTTTAAGTCTTCATAGAGGCTAAGATGTTTTTTGGTAATTTGTGCAGAAGACTTGTGTTCATGTTTTCTATGTTGCTGTAATTTTGTGCTACTGAATCATCATAGAGTCGACTAACTACTGAAAACGAAAAGATAAATTTCCTGTAAAAGCACCCCCCCCCCCCCCCAATTCCTCAAGGTTTCTTGTATGGCAACCAAAAGTCACTGTAAGAAATAAATATAATATTGCACTAGTGTGGTGTTCTTCAGGTGTTTTATTGCAGCGGCAGGTGAGGAACAACGCCACCTCCTGGAGTAAGTTGGTAGATCTCTACAGTTCAATGAATAGTTTGTTAAAAGGTGCTTAAAACTTTAATACCTTTTTTTAAATTCCTCTTAACACAATGTAACTCCATGTTAATCACACCTCTGTGAAATCAAAGTGTCCACTTAGGAAACAACGCTGACTGACAATCAGTTTCACATGCTGTTGTGAAAAGGAATAAACGACAGGTGGAAATTATTGGCAATTACCAAGACCCCCCCCCCAATAAAGGAGCAGTTCTGCAGGTGGTGACCACAGACCACTTCTCAGTTCCTATGCTTTCTGGCTGATGTTCTGGTCACTTTTGAATGCTGCCGATGCTTTCACTCTAGTGGTAGCATGAGACGGAGTCTACAGCCCACACAAGTGGCTCAGGTAGTGCAGCTCATCCAGGATGGCACATCAATGCTAGCTGTGGCAAGAAGGTTTGTTGTGTCTGTCAGCGTAGTGTCCAGAGCATGGAGGCGCTACCAGCAGACAGGCCAGTACATCAGGAGACGTGGAGGAGGGCAACAACCCAGCAGCAGGACCGCTACCTCCACCTTTGTGCAAGGAGGAACAGGAGCACTACCAGAGTCCTGCAGAATGACCTCCAGCAGGCCACACATGTGCATGTGTCTGCTCCAACGGTCAGAAACAGACTCCATGAGGCGTGATGGCCCGACGTCCACAGGAGGGGGTTGTGCTTACAGCCCAACACTTTGCAGGACGTTTGGCGTTTACCAGAGAACACCAAGATTCTCCATTGGCGCCCTGTGCTCTTCACAGATGAAAGCAGGTTCACACTAAGCGTCTGGAGACGCCATGGAGAACGTTCTGCTGCCTGCAACATCCTCCAGCATGACCGGTTTAGCAGTGGGTCAGTAATGGAGTGAGGGGGGTGCACAGCCCTCCATGTGTTCACCAGAGGTAGCCTGACTGCCATTAGATACCCAGATGAGATCCTCAGACCTCTTGTGAGACCAATGCTGGTGCGGTTGACCCTGGGTTCCTCCTAATGTTAGGCGGTGCTAGACCTCATGTGGCTGGAGTGTGTCAGCAGTTCCTGCAGGAAGAAGTCGTTGATGCTATGTACCGGTCCGCCCATTCCCCAGACCTGAATCCTACTGAACACATCTGGGACATCATGTCTCGCTCCATCCACCACCGACACGTTGCACCGCAGACTGTCCAGGTCTGGGAGGAGATCCCTCAGGAGAACATCCTCCACCTCATCAGGAGCATGCTCAGGTGTTGTAGGGAGGTCCTACAGGCACGTGGAGGCCACACCCACTACTGAGCCTCAGTTTGACTTGTTTTAAGGACATTACATCAAAGATGGATCAGCCTGTAATGTTTCCACTTTAATATTGAGTGTGACTCCAAATCCAGACCTCCATGGGTTGATCAATTTGATTTCCATTGCGATGGACTGGCGACCTGTCCAGGGTGTACCCCGCCTCTCACCCCTTGACCGCTGGAGATGGACCATCTGGCTCCTCCACTCATTATGCAGTCGACTGCTACCGCTTCAACTTTAGACGTTAAATTTGTGGAGGTGCTGCATGCTGCCAGGGTTTTTTACAAACTAGAACTGTTTGAAACTACAGAATATTTCTAGGAGAACCGCAGAACTTCTCAAGCTGCTGCTTCGGGTAAAATAAAACAAAGCAGCTAATTGTTCTTATACTTTATTTATTGAAACTTAAAAAAAAGGTAATGATGTGACTGAAGCTAACAGATAAAAATAATCCATTTGAAAAGGTCACTTTATTATAAAACCCAGAGGTGTAGAAGCCACCGCCTCTTAGAGCAGCCAGACGCTGTCAACATGCTGCTTTTTATAGAGCAACGAGCGCCCCCTGGTGGCGAGGAAACGTTAAGACAAAAATAAACACCCGAGCATTCGACACAGCGAAACAAAAAATGTTTCCAGATATCTGCAGAGAAAAACAAAAAACAGAAATGCGTTTCAAAATGATTCAACAGGACATGATTCCATCGATAATACTCATCTACAGGAAGAGAGCGAGTTAAAGTTACGTCTGCCCCCTACAGAGATGGCATAGAATCAACCGTTATTGTGTGAAAGAGTTCAAATGAATCATGGAGTGCAGCTTCAGTCAGGAGGGAGTTCAACATGGAGAAAAGGATCAGAGCTGAAGGCTGCAAGCAGCCGTTCACTAAACGACCCTCCAGATTCCCCTTCCTGATTCACCTGAAACCGCAGCTCCAGGGAGCAAAAAGGTTAAAGCTGCGAGATATAAACACTCAACGTGTTACACGGATCTGTCTCCTCCTGCCTGCTGCTGCACACAAACCCAGATCTGACAGAGAACGACGGAGGCGAGGGGAAAGCAGCTCTGAGATGAGGCGGGGAGGCGGCGCCGTTACTGCCGGACCTCAACGTAGTTGGCCGGAAAGAGGCCGTAGGCGCCTCTGCAGACGCCGCGCCACCAGCCCTCATCGATCATCTCAATGTTGGTGATGACGTCGTCGGGGTCGAAGGAAATCTCGTCGTCACCGGCTGAAACAAAAAGGGAGAGAGAGAGAGAGAGAAGGATTGATTCACATTTTAATGCCTTAAATGATGGTAGTGGGGCGCTGAGGGGGGAAGAACCGGAGGACGACGCCGTTCATCCTCCAGATCAGATCAATCTGCCTCCATCCAGTGAGTTTAAACTAGGCGGGAGATGATGTTTAAAGTCCAGCAGAACCGAACCAATAAGATAATCTGGGTGGTTATCTGATGATTTTTAACGTTTCAAATGGGTTTTCTATGAGTTCTGATGGATGTGCAGCACAACATTTGGCCTAAAAAGTTCTCCAGAATCATGTTGAACTAGCGGGGTAACGGCACACAAAGTCGTCTTCTTCGGTACGTTTTCAGTACATTTTAATAAAGTAAAATAAATACAAATGTGGATTTTATTTTTACTTTGGATCAGCATTAAACAAAGAACCTGTTTTTCCTGAATTCCTTTCTTTCAATTGCTGAAATTAATTTGATTTAATTAGGTTCAATGATTTAAAAAAAGTTCAAAGTATAGAACTGACTGGAGATTAGATTTTTTTTAAATAAATCCAATAGTACAAGCAGACATAGCCAGAGTAGAAAACAGTCAGCGTTAATCTTTAGAAATGTTTTAATAATACTTTGTCCATATTTGAAATTAAAGCATGCTTAAATCACTTTGGAGTAGTTTTGATATTTTGACAGCCTAGTCTCCCAGCTGTACTTGAATGCAGCATGGGCAGCTGTTGGAGAATCCCTTCTCATCACCAGGGATTCCTCCAAGTTGCGTTTTATCCAGAATAAGTTGTTTGGGCTGATTGGATGCTACTGGTAGCCATGTTGGACATCACCTGGTTTTTCTCTAGTATCACTGATGTTTCCATTGTTTCAGGTGAGTCATTCAGTTCAGGACAGAGCGTCTTATGGACCTTATCGCTATTCAAAGATGCACTCGCTGACAAAGTTCTGGTTCGGTCCATCTTTCTTTTTCTACTGTAGCTGCATGAGAAACCATGAATGTTCCCAGATAGTAGAGTTTAGTGACAGCTGGGAGTCCTTTCTGTTCTGGTGTCACCTTTTAATGTTTCCCTGCGGAACGTTGCTCTGAGTTCTGCATGTGTTCAGGTAGTAAACAGCCGGATTCGTTCGATACTCGTGAGGACCGAACCAACAGGGCCGTACCGAAAAATATGAGTACAGGAACCGTTACACCTCCATGTTGAACCACATCCGGTCTGGATAGAAGCTTTTTAAACACCTGAGGATCCAAATGGATTCTGGACCGTTTGCACGTCACTTCCTTACCGAACTTAAATGGGTAATGAATCCTCACCAATCCAAGAGCCGGATATTTAAGAAATAGACGGCCCTCTTACCCGTGTAAAAAAAAAAAAATTATATATATATATATATCCGGGGAGGGGAACCTTAAACGATGGGCTAGTGTGGCCGAGACGGGGTATTGACTAAATATTTATTCGTTTACACCAGTCTCACCTGCTTGGTAGTCGTACAGCGCCACGGCGGTCACCCCGAGGTCCTCTCCGTACTCGTACTGCTGCTCATCTGCATCCAGAGAGAAAACATCAGACCTCCCTCCTCCTGCAGAGCATCACTGAGGAACATGACGGTTATCCTGAACAAGTCCAGTTAAACTTATGAGCAATCATTTTATAACGGCTTTAAAATCTGGATTTTCCTGCTCTGGCGTTTTACTGGAGTAGAAACGTTTTAAGCCAAACAGACACCTTGCAGTGATGAAGGAGCTGGACTGCTTGATTATATAAAAAAAAAAAAAAAAAAAAACAGCCATGATTAAACCATTAAATGCATTCTATCATATTTTCTGTTTTATTCATATTTTTATACCATTTGGTCTTTTTTCCTTCATCTAAAAAACATCTAATGATAAATTACTGGAAACAAAATCTGTTCTTCCAGTTTTTGTAGAGGTTTCCTGCATCCTGAGGCTGAAGGTTTCACATGTCAGGGGATGATCTGGATTGGACAAGGATCATAGCTGCACTGCATGATGGGATTTGTAGTTTGTCACAGGAATAATAAAGACTCAGAACTACAAATCATTCCATCTGTCCAACAATCCTATTTTAAGCAGAACTTCATGTAATCTACTAGCTGCTGGGGGGAATCTGGCTGCGTTTTGGACTTTAGGACCTAAAATCAGGATCAAGAAGGTTCGGTTCTTGTGGCTTTTTTGGGAACCTGAAGAAACCCTGAGGAACCCCACGATGGACAGCTCCCCACCTGCTGCAGTCGGCTCGTCTGGGTTCTGGTAGAGGTCCGGCTGCTCGTAGTCGGCCTGGGTGTCCTGCGTCTCCTCGTAGAGCGGCTCTCTGTCATCAGCAGCTTGGCTCAGAACCTCCTGGGTTTTCTAGAAGAGAAAACAGGATTGTGGGAAGTTAAATCTGGTGATTTTGACTCCATGACGAGCAGCAGCGGAACCAGAACCCACCTGGAACGCTGCAGCAGGTTGAGCTGCGGGAGTTGGGCTGGGAGCGCGGACAGGAGAGGGCGCCCTCTCCGTTTTCCGGCGCGCCTCCTCCTGCTCCTGCTCCTCCTTGGCCTGCCGGCGCGCCCGCTCCTCCTCGGCCCTCCTCCGGTCCTCCTCCTCCTTCTGCTTGGCGATGTTCTCGAAGCGGGCCTTGATGCTTCCCGTGCTGCTGCCAGCTGCTCGGGGACAGCAGGGGGAGACGATGAGTTCAGGGATCTGGTGAAATGAGGATGAGGATGAAGAGGAGTTCTCACCAGCTTCCACAGGTTTGGTCCTCTGGTAGGCTGGAGTCGGCTTCTCCACGTCCTCGAACTTCCCGGCGCTCTGTGCGACACAAACATGTCAGGAGACGGTTCTGAGCCGCCATCGCACCATAAACAGAACCAGAACGTTACCTTGTCCATGCGGTCCTCCTGGACACCAAACTTCCCTCCGAATCCTTTGGAATAATCTGGAAAACGAACAGGAGACGGCAGAGAGTCAGAGTCATCAGAACCAGGCCTCCAGCTCCTATCGGGTTCACGACTGAGGTCATGAGCTCATGCAGAAGTGGGCGTGACGTGCAGGGTGGCCCGACAACGAGGAGAGAACCTGGACTCTGAGAACTTTCTGGAGTCGGACCAGAACCGAGATCCGCTGGTATAAACGGGAGCCGACTTCAGGAGAGGGGAGGACCACCGGAGCAGCGCTGATCCAGATCCAAGCTTCACACGGTGAGAAGTCAGCAGGTCTCCAGGATTTCTGAAGGTCGTTTTCCTTTAAACTTCGGCTGTTTTTCATGAAGTTTGTCTCACAGAATGTTGAGATTTTAGCTCCAACAAGCCGATCCCAGCGGTTTCCGCGACGCTCTGACACTTCTTTACAGAGTTTTTAGGCATTATTAAAATGATAAAATAGTTTTTTGTTTTCCTTTTTTAAACTCTGGCTGGCCATTAAATACAGACCGAATGGATTTCACATCAGACGGGAGAAAACTGGTTTATGGTCTAAAATTCCTGGAGTTCTTCCTTGTTAATCACCTGAGGAACGTCTTTCCTCCAGACATCTACGGATGCATCTATCAGTGCATTCTAGCTGTGCCTCAAACATTAAGCCAATAGGATGCACCGACAAATCAATGGGTTACTGGAATCAAATGATTTTTTTTGTCAGATTTGTCCAGACTGGGAACAAATCAGTGAGTATTGGCATATCTAGGACATGTCTTTGAAAATGAGCCATCTTCCACATGATGTCAACCCCTTTGGTGAGGTTCTGCTGACTGGTGAGACGGGAGTGAACGGAGTAAAAAAAATAAATAAAAACTTGGCTGGAAAATGTTTCCTCATACTCTCATTTTCATTCAGCAAACTTCACCAGAAATGGAAAATACTGGAATAAAAGAAAACTTTTCCAGAGAAAGAACCACAGTCTAGAGGAAAAACTCCAGAAGAGGAAGGAGCTTCAGGAACCCTGTAGAGATACTCATCAGTAACAGAAAACTGATCAAAAAGAAGGAATTTTTTCTACTGAAATTTGACCAAAAGCTGCACCAATAATAAACCAACCAAATCTAACAGCTGGTTTTAAAGTGAGAGGTTCTACCCGCCGCAGACTGATCCGACGTTGCTGATAAAATTCTGGGCCCCGGTTTCTCTTCCACTTTTTGCGTGTGAAGCGGGGAGGTTGTTGACCTTGTTAGAACCCGAGTGCAAAGAGAGGAACCGAGAGGGTCCAACAGAACCGCTCCGAGTGGAGAACAGAGGTGGGAAAGTTCTGGGAAAACCCGTAAACGGTGGATGCTCAGCCGAGAGCCGCTGGTCAACAGGAAACCGTCACAGCACTCGGGTCAGACGGTACCACGGCGGTCGGTACCTTTCTGGGACTCGTGGAGCTGCAGCTTCTCCTGGTGATCCCATCCCAGCGCAGATTTGTCCTGCCGGTCCGTCTGCACGCCGAACTTCCCCCCGAAGCCCTTCACGTAGTCTGCAGAGGAAAAAAAAGCCCCACCGAGGTCACCCAGCATGAACCAGAGACGCTCGTTTCATCCAGGAGGAACCTCAAACATCAGCGACAGATCCATTAAATCCACACGGTTCGATCTGCTCACACCTCAAATCTGATGTTTACGCGCGAATCTGAAGAGATTTTAAGGTTTTGTTGAAAGAACGGCTGAATGTTTTATGACTTAATATTCGCTCCGATACATTATTTATTTAACCACAGCCGTTACTGCATCATAAAAACTCTAACCTTGATAACACACAGCTGTTAGTGGACCACACACACACGGCCTAAATCTCATCATTTTGACTTTTAAATCGATTTCTGAAGCGTCCGGTTATTTTACAACAAATTCAACAGTATTCAGGTTCACCAATTTGAATTTGTTATAGATTTTCTTTAAGCCTTAAACCAGAAGCAGTTATACTTTGTGGAGAAAAGTTTGATGGTCAGACGAGACGAAGATGGAGCCGTTTGGCCACGATGATGATGATGAGGAGGATGTAGACAGGAGTACATAGTCAGACTTTTTAGAACCAAGAAAAGTGTTTCAACCAACAAGCATGACGGTGGGAGCATCATGCTGTGGACCTGTGTCACCAAAGTGGACAGAATAGTGAAGAAAGGTCTAGCCTCAGCTCTACAGAACAATCATGGAGTTTATTTAAAGTCAGTTTGTCCCAGAAAACCCGAGAGATGCCAGAAGTTTGCTGATGGTTGAGGTGCAAAGTTAAAAAAATAATCATATATAAGAGTAATTTAAAATCAAACTGTACTTGCAGTAAGTTTTCTAACAAATTGTTATTGGATAACAAATATAATAACATGTAATTAAAAAAAAGGACTTTTTCTTTTTAGGAAATGGCAACATTAATACTTTGTCCTTCTGCCAAAGTCGACACAATCTGGGATATGAAATGAATATTTCAGACGGCCCTACTGTCTGTGTTAACAGTGGGAACAAGGTAATCGGGGGTTAAGCTGTTACCTGAGCCATGAGTTATACAGGTGAGGTGGGCGGGGCTACAGCGCTCTGCTAGTCTAATGGTTTAATCACCGCTGCAGAGGAGGCGCCGTTTCATGTGTTTTCATTTGGCCTTTTATATGTGTGAAAACAATAGATATTAGATAAATAACTTTAATTTAGTATTTATGTGGGACACTGTGGAGGGGGCGGAGCTTCTTCAGCTAAACAACACAAACACCACTGATTATTTCAAACAGATTTGACGCCTAGTTTTATAAATGAGACTCCTGGTCAGGATGGATCGGTCCGAGTTCTCCACATCAGAAAAACAAAGACCATAAGTCAGGCAGCTGCTCAACCCAGATTATTAATAATCAATCAAAACAAATGTCATGTGACCCAGTCATCACCCAGGGCGTCTTCATTTCACCACCCGCTCTTAGTGGAGCTGCATGTTGAGCAAGAAGCTGCAGGTCGAGCTGCTCTGCGGCGATAAAAACAAGACGACCCGACGAGTCGGGGCAGAAATGCAGGTGTGGCTCGGCCGGGCGCTCTGGCTGTTGCTCCTCTACAAAACAGGCTTTAATGGATTCATTTCTATTTAAACTCATGATCCCACCTGGTCCAGAAGAGGGGATTAAACCGCCTTGATCTTAAGGAGCAAAATAAAAAAAACTGTTAAAACAATTATTAAAAACTTGAAATACTCAGGTTCTTCCATCTTTAAATGAGCTTAAGATAAGAGAAAATATCAATAAGTAAATACCACAGAACAACTACATTCTGCTCATTTCATTATCTGTTTAGATGAGCTGTTCCACATGGACCAGGTTCAAACTCCACTGACCTTTCTGCGACTCGTGCCGCTCCGTTTTGCCTTGGTACTCGAAGCCCACGGCGCTCTTGTCCACCTTGTCCGTCTCTACGCCGAACTTGCCCCCGAAGCCTTTGGCGTAATCTGCAGACGGACCAGACAGCGGCGTGCAAAACGATAAGAGCGTCAAAATGAGGTTGGAAACGTTTGTTTTCATCCCACAGAACTTTAAAATCAAACCAGGTGTTTATGATTTGTACAAAGCAGAAACAACCTCATGTTTTCCCACAACAGATCATCCACTTAGATTTATTCCTCCAGTCCTCTCAGGCTTCCTTCCTGCAACTTTTAGATGCATCCTTGTTCCAACACACCTGAATCCAACCGATTCAGGTGTGTTGGAGCAGGGATGCATCTAAAAGTTGCAGGACAACGGCTGGAGGACCCCGAGCTACGAGCCCAGTAGGGGGCGCTGCAAACATGAACGAAGCCTCCCGGTCTACGTATGAAAAGTGGATGTGGAGGGAAACCAGCATTTTACAGCATTCTGGACACGTCATGCCAGGAGTGAAACATGGGGGTGGCAGCATCATGCTGCGGGACAGGGAAAGCTGTGACGTTAGTGAGCAGGGTCGGCAGGAACGAACCTTTCTGTGACTCGTGCTTCTCCGTTTTGCCTTGATAGTCGAACCCCATGGCACTCTGGTCGACACGATCCGCCTGCACGCCGTAGCGCCCGCCGAACCCAGTGGTGTAGTCTGCACAGCAAAGCAGGGTCAGGGGTCAGAGGTCAGAGGTCATAGTGGGGCTACAGCATTGAACAGTCCAACAACAGCTACAAGTCAGCTGAGATGAGTCGCATCAGGAAGCGTCTCATTGAGCTCCCAGGTGTGACTCAGTAACTAACGATCTGGACCGGGCCAGAACCTCTCCGTCCTGCAGAGAAGCCACATACTCAAAGAGTCGGACTGAAAACGTCGCCTGCCGGCGGTTTGCAGCGGTGCTGCTGCTCAGCTGCTAAAACCCGACTGGATTATTAAGGTGGAAGGAGCTGCGTGTCTATCCGCCACATTCCGGGAATTTCTGTGAGGAAATCTGCTCAGGAGGAAACAAGTCTGGACAAACCTTTCTGCGATGCGTGTTTCTCCGTCTTTCCAGCGTACTCGAAGCCGACGGCAGACTGGAAGCAAACAGGAAAAAACTATTAAACTTCAGGCGTGATACTGATACATTTAAATGAGCTCAATACATTTTTCCAGCCACAGTTTCCATTTCCATGCTCGTTTGTTTCCCTCCCATCTCTCCCTCTTTCTACCAAAGAGACTGGATGAAAAAAAAAAAAGAGATATGGTCCATGGAGCCGTTGTGGCAAAGTAAAGTGAAATGCATTTTCTTTATTCAGACTGTTTTTGTGGTTTGTTTGCACTTTTAGTTTACAAAACTGTTGTACAGAGTTCATCCATTTTTTTATTTATTGTTACACTTGTTTTGTTATATAAAAGATGTCTTCCAGTTGCAGTGGTAAATGTTCTTTAGAAATAAAATGTTATTGATGGCATTACATGCATTATTACTACTTTAATTGACAATGGCCTTAAAACGTCAATATTAAATCGCTCATCACAATAATTTCTGGGGCAATTAATCGTTCATCTAAATTTGTTATCGTGACTCAGGTGTGTTCTGATGCGTCTGAAACTCCGGATGTTTTCCCAACACATTTATAAAGATGAACATGGAACGTCCTCGCCCTACCGACGCAAAGCCCCTCAGACGTGACCTTTGACCTGCAGGAACTGATGACACGCTTGGGAACCCAGGAAGACGACTAGATGTAGAAACATCACTCTCGATCATGTTTATGCCTGAGCTGATATCTATGCTCCATAAAGAAATAAAATTTGACATCAATATAAGTCTCTGCATGTGAGCCAGTCCTCACAGGAACCAAGTCTACGTCTGATTGGTTCTCATTTGCATCGATTCAGTCATGATCCACAGTCGGAACCATCCATACATCCAGCGCCTCCAGGCTGACTGGAGGACAGAAGGGCCAAGACTGGGGCTGGTTCTGGCACCGGAAACAGCAAGGAGTTGGACCTCAAGTAAGGCGCTCCTTTAATTTACACTGTAACAGCTGATGGTGCTGGTAAAGCAGAAAACGATCACACCACCTTCACACATTTTTTAAGTTCAGATCCAAGTCAGAGTCCCGAATTGGCCCATAAACCAGAACTTCCCTTTCAGGCCGGGAGAAACTCAGAAGCTCCTGTTTGGACAGTTAGTATTTACAGTTCTAGTTAATCAGTAGTGAGTAGATAACGACCATTTTGTACTCGTGAAAACAAAATATAAGATTAACTAGAAATGTATCAGTCCAACCCCAATCAGAGGTTCTAGTGCTGAGGTAGGTTCAGCAAGAGTAATGGATTGAGCTTCGAAGCTTAAATAGCTACAAAAAAATAGTTCAGTAGATATAAGTAATGTTAACTAGCTTGCTATCATTAGTCAAAAAAAAAGAAAAAGAAAAAATCTGGACAAAGTTACTCCAAATTTAAAGAAAAAACGAAAAATGCTAACATGAATTAGTATGCTAATGCTAGCTAGCATGTTATCATTAGACTTGAAACAATCAGGACAAAAAGTTGATCAAAATTTAAAAAATTCCTAAAATGCCCAACATGAGCTAGCATGCCAATCCTAGCTAGCATGTTTATCATTAGCATCCTAGCAATCAGCACAAGTTAGTCAAAATGCAAAAGTTAGCTAAAATGCTAACATGAACTAGCATGCTAATGCTAACTAGCATATCATTATCTAAGGGTTGTGATTAAGCTGTTTGAGACGTCTTAAACTGGCTCTGAAACGTCAGTTTTACAGTGGAGAAGCCATAATGTATTGAAGTTCTCTTTTCTACCACAAGAGGGCGCTCCAACTAAACCTCCCTCAGGCCCCAATAACTTTAAACAAAGCAATGCAATGCTTCTCGCTGCATTGTTTTGTTTAGGCCACAGTAATGTTATTAGTATTTAGGTGAGATACTGTGGTGGGGGTGGTGCTCCTTCTGTTCAACGCAAAAGTCACAGACTAATTCCTGGCAGAAACATTTTTAAACACACATTACAATCAGATAGTTTGTCTGCTTACGTTGAAAAGAAAAACAACAAAAAAACGGGTTGTTCCGTACCACTGAAGCCGAACTTTTCCCCATACAGGAGACGCTAACAACGGAAGCAGCCAGTCAAGTTCCTGCTCTCCCTTAGAAAAGTCGCTGCCCATAACTTGTGCTTACAGGAGGCTGGGCTGTATTTGTTTTGAGTTGTATGTGTCACTGGCTAATGCTTCCGTGTGGAAACTTGGTATGCCATAATGAACGTTCCGTACCGGTGAACTCCGAATACGCATCCATGTACCACTACACCCCTAGAATCCTGAGAAACAGAAATCGGATGATTTTCACTCTTCAGGCTGATTTATAAAGATTATTAAACTGAACAACAGAATTTAATGCAGTTTCGACTCTATTAAAAGCTCCTCCTATTCCACATACTACACCTAAAAGAAGTTGTGTTTTCTTTCTTCAAGAAGAAGAAGAATCATCACCTTGTCAACGCGGTCAGCCTGAACTCCATACTTCCCTCCGAATCCTTTAGAGGTGTCCGTCTGGGAGCAGTGCTTGGACAGCTTGCTCTGGTAGTCGTGACCCACAGCAGACTGAGGGGAAAAAGCAGAAGAAGATCCATGAATCCGTTCAGTTCTCAGATCTCCTGAGTGATCCGATCCCAGCTGAATGTTTCTGATGATGGAACATCTAAAAATAAGACGCTTCTATTCCCTTCATGACCTCCTGCAGCGTAAAACGTCCCGTTTCTACAACACCGGGTCACATGGTCGCCGAGCTTCAGCCACGCCCTGCACCATGAAGCGGGGCGCAGAGCAGCTGCAGTGGAGCTTTAACAGCTAAAATCATTAGTGTCTCTGCGCCGACACTCAGGTGTACGACATCTCAAATTTTTCTCCCTCAACTCTCTCTGTTGAGCTTCATAGCCGAGAGTCCGAAGCCAAAATAGGAGCACAAAAGTGCAACTTCCATGAGCCTCAGCTGTGCTGATGTCTGAACAGAAAATAGGGATGTAAGAAAATATCAATACGCTGATATATCGCGATATTTCATCAATATTAGAAAGCAAAATATAGATTTTTTTTTTTACGGATTTTAATGGAACCATTAAGATTAAAATCATTGTAGTAGTAAATTAAAAGTATAACTGGTAGTTTGTGGCTGATTTCACCTTCTTGGTTGCAGTGGATCAACTAGATCTAGTAATAAAATTGGATTATGTTAAAGTATGAAACAGGTTGGAGTGTTTAGAAAGCTGAGACAGTTTTTCTAGAGTTAAATTCAGTTTTAAAATAATCACAATATATAGAGTTACTCATAGTACTGCAATATATTGTATCGCCTCCCCTATATCGCGATATACCAATAAACCAATACACATCCATAAGGCCTCCATAAATAATCTGAGTTTCAAGCCTCTAATATAATCTCCCAGCAGGAGGTTCCTCTGAAATATGACAGTTTATGAATATAAAAAGAATTACAAAGTCAGAGGAAATTACAACCAAAATCACAATAACTTCATCATAATTCAGCATTTATCCTCAGAACTCTTTGATAGAGCGTGGTTTCTGTAATAAAAGGGACGAAATGACAGCGGAGGTGGGAGATGGGCTGATGAACCCATGCAGCTGGATCCACACAGCAGCCTGAAGTGGTGATGTGAGCGTTTTGGTGTAAACACGGAAGGCTCATCACATCGACGCTGCCGTGAACACAGACCGCCGGCTTAGGTCAAACCAGCTTTAGCTTTCAACAGTGAAACCAAAACGGATGTGAGAAAATAAAAAAAAATATATGCACCTTTGAGACGTTTATTCAGCTTCCGGTTCCCCGTTTAGGAAACACAGAAACATCCTTACGACAAATCTCAGCGAGATAAACCGGTTTTTAATCAAAACAAGACGCTCACATTTCAAACGGACGATGACGCGCGCCGTAAAGCAGCAGGAAGTAAAACACTCGGTTGAGACTCGCATTCTGGGAAAACATCTCGTTCCGGTTCTTCCTGGGAGCTAGACCCAGCTGGTTTCCTACCTTGTCCATGCGGTCCTGCTGCACTCCAAACTTCCCCCCGTATCCGTGCGAGGCCTTGGGCATGTCCTCCAGCTCCTTCTGCTTCAGGCTGGTGTGCTCCGTGGAAACGGTCTGACGCAGCCGGTGGATGCTGCAGCACAGGGAGGGAACACGGTTAGGAGACGCGGTCCGACAGCGAGCGACGGACGGACGAACAGGAGGGAGGGGAAAAAAAAAAGATCTGCATCCTGACTCGATGTGCTCCTGGTGTCCCGATCCGGCCACCGTCTTTGCCCCCCAGCGCTGCTCCTTCTCCGACACGTCGTTCTGGAAAAAACATCCAGGAGAAATAAACAACGGCGAACCGTATGGGGTCAAATATGGATCTGCTTAAAGTGAATGAAAAAACTGATTGTAAGCTTGAATAAACAGACTTTGTAAATTTGAAAAAAAAAAATTATAAATTTGAGAACAGTTTTGAACTTGAAAGTACACATAGTAAATTTGAAAAATAAATTGTAAACTTGAAAAAAAAAATGTATATATATATATATATATATATATATATATATATATATATATATATATATATATATATATATATATATATATATATATATATATATATATATATATATATATATATATATAGTAAATTTGAATAAATATTGAAAACTTGAATTTTTAAAAAAAAAGACCCGCCACCACGTAAAATTAGGCTCAACTCCGAAAACGAAAAGTCTGAATTGAACTGTAAACCGAGGACTGAAAGCAAAAGGGGAAGAGAAACGTAAAAACTGGCCAAAAAAAGATTGAAAATACAAAAACAGCAGTTGTTACAAATAACCTTTTTTTTTCTTTTTTTTATGTATTTTCAAATTTACAGTTTTTTTTTCAAGTTTAAATTTATTTTTCGAATGTTTTTTCTTTCTAATTTACAATTTTTTTTCTAATTTACTATGTGTACTTTCAAGTTTACAATCTGTTTTTTCATTCGCTCTAAGCAGATCCTGATTTGACCCCATAGAACCGGGCGGAACGAACCGAAGAACGGAGGCGGGTACCTCGAAGTCGGGGTCGGTCTCCCAGTCGTCTCCTCCGTCGTCCACGGCCACCTGGATGTTCTGACCTGCAGCAGCTTTCCACATCTTCAGTCAGCCCAGCTCTCACTGAAAACAGACGGAGATCGTCGTTACATTCAGACATTTTCCTCATCTTCACCCAATCAGCCTGAAAGTTTATTTCTTCAACAGCCTTTAATAACTCGTTTAAGCTGTTAAAAACCTTCTGCTTTTTCTTTGCCTTTTTCCCTTAAAATGGTTTTTCAAATTAACCCGTTCTGTGGTTCTCCTGCAGACCTGAGCACCAAAGGTCCGAACACTCAGCCCGACCTCGTTTGCTCAGCCTCGGGTGTCTGCAGCAGGAACAAAATAAAATAAAAACTAATAAAAATCAGAGGCCATTTTTACACCCGAGCAGCGAGAAGTATGAGAGTCTTAGCAGACATTTATCTCTAAAACCTTCAGGAAAAATAGAGAAACGTTTAACAGAGCAGCATTTATCTAATGATAAATATGTTTATTTATTAGTAAGTGAAGCTGCAGCTTTAAAGAAGTGGATGCAACATTTGGTTCGCTGTTCCGGTTTATGGACCGGTCACATATTTGGTGGGTGGGTTGGACTCTCAGCTGCCGATCTATTCCACTTTTAATTCAGTCAAATCGATTATGAAACAGGAAGTCGTTCTGAGATAGGCTCCCCCTTCTGTAGAGCAAATCCTGCTCTGACACAGTACAGCAACCAGACCCACCGTACTGCTTCGCTCAGCTACCAGGACTTTGGTTGTTTTCGTTTCTTTTAGTAATTTGACTAAACTTCCACTATATAGTGTCCATTTAAATAAACTGAATTGAAGGAATTAAGTAGATAATATCAGCTTGATTCATTGGGTTTCTCAGTCAAATTTTTATTAAAACAAAACAATATGCCAGAGCTGGGGGATTCTATCACGATAATATTGGTCATATCAGTTGATAGACATATATATCGCCATGTAAAACAAATCACTATTTTTGTCAATATTTAACATTTCCTGTTACTATCTGAAGATAACAGAAGGTTAGTTTTGATTTAAATATTTATTGTCAAAAGTTAAAAACGTGTCATCAGACATTATACAACTATTTTGGAAAAATTAAAAAGGAGGCCGATATGGATAAAAAAATATAAAAGATCTTCAATTTTCTTCATGCCACATTTGATTTTTTTTTTTTTATTCTCCCTTTCTATTCTTAGGAAGAAATTACAAATGACAAAATGACCTGAACTCAAAGTCCAAATAAAAACACGTTTTAAAACAAGCAACTTGGAGATGAAAGATGCAAAAGATGCATTGGTGATTTTTTTTTTTCCAGGACTCTTGATACTCAAAGAAATTCAATTTTAATAAATAGGGGGGGAAAAATTGATAAACCGATATATTCCCCAGTCCTGCGATTTGCTGCATCATTTTTACAGCAGCAATTATGAATTATTGTGCAAATCCAGTGAAATTGTTAATAAATGTTACAGAAGGAGTTTGGGGGGAGACCAGGAAGCCTGGAGGGATTATATTAACAGGCTTTCTGATGCCAGATTCCTCTGGATTATTCCTGACTCATCAGTTTATGGACAACCAGCATCTGCCTTTAATCAGAGTCTCCATCCGCCGGACCGGACCGGACCGGACCGGGACCGGGAAGCAGGAACCTGCATGGCTGCTGGTCCGGGAACAGGGACCCGAGCACAGCCACACCTTGGGCCGGTGGGACGTTTGATATCTGACCTTTGCCCTCAGACCGGTTCCTCCTGATGAATCAGTTCAGTGAATCAGCCAATTAACGGGTCAATCTGAACATACGTGTCGTCGGTTTCCTCCTCCAGGATTAACAGGAAACACGTCCAGGGGATGAAAACCGAACGGACGACAGAGATTCAGGACGGGACCGGCGGTACTCGTGGGTCAGGTCGGTTCTGGTATTTCCTGCTCCAGTTTTCCAGCTAGCAGCGGGCTAACGTTAGCCTTCCTTCTGGAATGATCGGCTCCAGCTCCACGGGCGGGTTTACCGCTCGGGACACTCACCGTCACCCAGGAAAAGGTTCGCTCCAGTCGGCCGAGGTGGTACTCTCTCGTCCCGGTGGATGCGCTCCGGTTTTAAGGGGAACCGTTTGTGGAAACCGCAGCTTCTCCTTCCGCGACTCTTCCGGCTCTCCCAATATCCCGATCCAGCCCTGACGTCACCGGTGGGCGGGGCGTCGTGGTTAATAAGCGCTCCGCTCCGGGAGGTATGGAGCTCGAAAAGTACCAAACCGGACTTTTGTTTTTAAATGTATTTATTTTCATCTGTTATTTTATTTATTTTCTGAGAAGCCCCGAATATTAATTTTACGTTTGAAGAGAGAAAAAAAAGCTTATTGGAAATAAATCCGTAATTTACATATATTATTCTTAATTCTGTTTTTTTATACTTTCCTCTTTTCTTGTGTGAATCATACTGGTGTGGAAGTGAAGCCTCGTGAAGTTTAGTTTATTAGTTTATTTGAAGACGACAATGCACATTAATTAACACTCAGTACAATTACTTTGTGTAAATGTGCCAGATTTAGCCATAGGCTATTTTCCATCTGTAGTCCTCATTCATTTAAGACAAAATGAGTTTACAGACAAAAAGTCAAACATAAAACATAAACACATATAGGCTACCATATTTACAGCCAACCCTGCATTTGATCAATTTCCCCAGAAACAGTTTTACAAATGTTCACAAGATTGATTAGCTTTTAACCATTTTTTAAGTTTGGTTTTAAAAACAGTAAAGGTGGAGGATTCCCTAATTAAAATGGGAATATTATTCAAAATGTTACACCCTTACACAGCAATGGTATTTTGTTCCATAGTAGTTCTTCTAAGTGGAAAGCACTGAGGCTTTCCTAACAATGGGGAGTCTAAGTCCCGCCCTTCTACTTCCGGTCCATGGGTCCCCTACTGCTAAAAAGAATGAATGAGAGTCAATGGAGCGATAAAAGTTATTTTCTGATCCCATTTGAAATGCGCCATGGATTGAACATATGATGTCCGTGAATTTTAAAGACACATTTTGATGCAGAGAAAATGCTAATTTTCAACCGGCGGCAAAAGGTACTTTAGATTTTGTGTAAAAACACTTAGTGGACTACAACTGAAGAAGAAGAAGGAGGAAAAATGGCGGTGAGATTAGCCGGCTTCGCCTTCTTCCTCCAGGACGAAGGAAGGAGCGTTAAAGGTGGAGAAAACCACCATGAATGTGGAAAGTAGCAGCTATGGTGGGGGAGAAACAGTTGGTAGAGTGAGAGCCAACATGCAGCTCCATAAGGTCTCTGTGAGTAAGTGCTAGCTAGCATTAGCTCCGTGACGTCATACATGCGACTTCTGATTTATTTTTACAATCAAATAAATCCCAAATCACTTGACAAACACAGTGGAAACGCATCATAATTAGTTTTTAATTTAAATAGAGGTTCATCATATGTGTGATTCAGGATGTAAGACAAAGGGGACCAGAAAGTAACTTTTAATGCTCTGTTGACTTCCATTCATTTTTTTTTCAGCCAGAGGACCCATGGGCCGACAGGAAGGGGAGGAGCCTCAGGCTCCCCATTGTGCCGAAAAAGATTCAAAGCTTCAGGACCTCAGTGACGGTGACATCTGGTGGACAACTGAAGCCATAGCAACCTCTAAAAAGCACGACTGAAGCACTGGCAACTGTTTCAGTCCCATGGCAGCAATAAAAGTTCAGAAAAGTCTGTGTGGTCATTCAAGTGTTTTGTTCATTCATACCAAATAATGATTATATCGTCATGACAATAAAATATGCAGACGGTCTACCCCATACTCTCAAACACATTCCAGATGTTGGTTTATTGTTTATTTAAAGCTTTGAGCTTTATAAGAAAACTGTACGCAGGATTCTTATTTTAAAAGTGCTGCTTTGCTAACTGTTAGCTTACTATCAGTAAACCTTTGGTACAAAGAAAATAAATGGTAACAAGAATATGTTGCATATGTGGTTACATGGGAGGAATACAAACACGCTTGAATAATGATCCTAAAAATAAAATAAATAACAGAGGCGCTGACAATCTCTGGATATCAGGACCAACAGACTAAGTAACAGCTTTTTCCCAACTGCTAAACTCCGAGCTCTGATCATTTTTAACAGCACTAATCACTTTTTCATTACTGTTTTATTCTTCTCTTTTTTCTATACCCACCGTTTCTTATGTTTGTTTTTTTTCTTGGCTGAAACGGGACCAGGGAAACAAATGTCGTTCCAGCTCTGTGTTGAATGACAAGTTCAACAACAGAAAAAGAGGAAAGTAGTGTTACAGCTGGTTTTAAATATAATTTATTGGTATGCATGTTGTATATGGTACTATACACCTCGCTACCAGAAATAAATATATTTTTTAATTTTATTACTAAACACTTGGGTAACCAGCGTGTCCTGTATGAGACCCTCAATGCTGTTCTTTCAGCCAGTGATCTTTCCTTTTATATTGCCTCCGATTAACTATGCACTCAATTTTTGTATTTTCTTTCCTTGGAAGAATTGCTAGCATCCGGGCTCAAATTTCTCCTCCCCGTGTTGCAGATCTTTTTAATCCTCTTTAGCATCGATCATTTGATCTGCTTTCTTTGACTTCTCTTGAGAATCTCCTGTCGGCCTTGACGCCGTCAGGCTCTCCTAATGACCCTATTCCGCCACTCCTTTTTGACGAGGCTTGTTTTTAGCCACTGGCCCCTTCTTACTAAAAATCATTAACAGCAGGGTGTCTACTGGTGTTGTTCCCCGTGCTTTCAAACATGCCATAGTCCAACCAGTTCTGAAGACGCCTGGCTTGGACCCCTCTGTCATGAGTAAATTTCGCCCAATCTCCAAGCTTCCATTTTGAAAACTCCTAGAGCACGTTGTTTTCAATCAAATTACGTCGTACTTGGATGAACACTGTTTGCTGGATCCTTTCCAATAAGGCTTTCGATCCCTTCACAGCACAGCGTCAGCTCATCTTTGTGTATTTAATGACACTCTTCTGACCCTTGACTCTGGATCCAGTGCCCTGCTTGTATTACTGGACCTATCTGCTGCTTTCGACGCCGTTGATCATGCCATCCTACTGACCAGGCAGAACCAGCTGGTAAGTGTTCAGGGGACGGCTTTACAACGGTTTCGCTCCTACTTTGCGGATAGGAGTTTTAGGGTAATGATGGATGGTGCTGCTTCGACTTGTGGGGTCCCTCAGGGCTCTATTCTTGGACCACTTTTATTTAACTTATACATTCTGCAGCTGGGAGACATTTCGCGAAAAAATCATGTCCACTACCACTTGTATGCAGGCGATTGCCAATTATGTGTGTCCGTAAATCCAAATGACTCCTTTCTGCCCATGGCGAACTGCCTTAATGATGTGAAGAGCTGTCTGTCTGCTCATTTTCTTTTGTTAAATGATGCCAAGACAGAGGCTATTATCTTTAGCCCAAAGACTTCTCCGTACCCTCAGCTTAATTTGAAAAACTCTGTTTCAAACCTAGGTGTTATAATGGATTCTTCCTTAAAGATGGACATCCACGTCAACCGGGTCGCAAAGTCTTTGTTTCTTCCACTTGAGGCGTATTTCCAAAGTTAAAAAGGCGCCATTTCCAAACCGTTGTCCATACCTTGATTATTCAAACTCGGTGATCTACGGCATTTCTTCCTCTACCCTTGCCCGCCTTCAGCTGGTGCAGAACGCAGCAGCTCAAGTTTTGACCGGCACTGGGCAGAGGGAACACATCACACCTGTTTTGGCAAAACTACATTGGCTCCCTGTCTGTCTCCAGATACAGTTTAAGATCCTGTTAATTGTATTTAAAGCCCTCAATGGCCTGGCTCCTGCTTTTTTGTCTGAACTTCCTGTCTGAACGTCCTTATGTCCCAGCACGATCCCTTAGATCAGCACATTGACATCTACACCCGTTGTAATTCCCGTGCTTTTTCAGTGTGTGCCCCGAAGCTTTGGAACCATTTGCTCCTCCTTCACTCTTTTTAAATCCCGTTTGAAAACGTATTTCTACTCTCTTGCTTTTAACTCTATTTAATAAATTCTTTCTTTTTATTATTTCGTTTTCTATTTTCTCTTTTATTCCATCCCTATTAATAGTTTTTAAGAGATTTTATTTTCTTATTTTTGAAATTGTTTTATTACAGTGCGTTGTGTTCAGCACTTTGGTTGGTTTTCATGCCGTGTGTAAAACATGCTATATCAATAAACGTGGTATGGAACTGGTCTGTTGTGTAGCCTTCATTGGAAATGTTTGTTTTTATATAAAACTTGTTTATTATAAAAGTTATTTAAAAAAAAAGGTTTTTGCATTCATGCAATTAATCAAATCTATGAATGACAGAGTTGGAAATTCATCATAAAGCTTGTGCAGAAAGCAAAGAAGCACCAGATTAAATCAGGGTAACAAAGAACAGAGCAGGAAAAACAGCAGAGGCCAGGATTATATCCAAAAGAATACGATGTATTTTGTTTTTCGGTCAATAATTTAATTAGAGTCAAACTTAGTTCTTTTTTCTGCTCTTAATGAATTCAATTCAATTCAATTCATTTATATAGCGCCAATTCACAACAGATGTCATCTCAAGGCACTTAACAAGAAGTCTTTTCAATACATTTATACAAACATTCCAATCAGTTAAAAAGTTTCCTATTTAAGGAATCCCAGGAGATTGCGTCAGTCATTGGCGTGAGGTTGGGCCCCGTTGATGCAGACTTTCCAACCACAGCAATCCTTCAGCAATCCCTCATACTGAGCAAGCATGTAGCGACGGTGGAGAGGAAAAACTCCCCTTTAACAGGAAGAAACCTCCAACAGAACCAGGCTCAGTAGGAGCGGCCATCTGCCACGACCGTCTGGGGGTTTGAGAAGACAGAGCAGAGACACAGAAGGAAAAGAAGATCTGGTATAAGAGAACTTTCTATGTTACAGAAAGTAAAAAGTTGATAACAGGACACAGTGGATGTTCAGTTACTGGGAGGATCATCCCAGTCGATGCCCCCCGTCCAACAGGGCATTGCAGCCAAGCAGGATACCAGACCAAGTATATCTTCTATGGAGAGAAAAACAAAGTTAACAGTCGAAATAACAGAATGAACTGTAATAAAACTGGAGAGTAGTAGGAGAGAAAAGTAGCAGAGTGAAGAAGATTGTTCAGTCTGTCCTCCAGCAGTCTAAGCCTATAGCAGCATAACTACAGAGATAGCTCAGGATGACCTTAGCCACTCTAACTATAAGCTTTATCAAAAAGGAAAGTTTTAAGCCTGGCCTTAAAAGTAAACAGAGTGTCTGCCTCACGGACTAAAGCTGGGAGCTGGTTCCACAGGAGAGGAGCCTGATAACTAAAAGATCTGCCTCCCATTCTACTTAGTATGTAGTAAGGTGTATTCCCTGGACCAGTGATCTGAGATGAATCAGCAGCTGAGCATTTGTGAAATTGTTGAGTTGTTTTGCTTCATTAAATCATTAATTTGTGTAATCCACTGCTTTTCATCTAATTTAAGGTGGTCTGAATTTGAAAGCAGAGATGCCGTATAATTTAAAGCAATAGTTTTTTGCATATGCTAAAAAGAACATTTAAACAAAAACAAAACAAAAAAATCTAAGCCCTGGATCTTTTATCCTAAATCCACGCCTGGGCAGCAGGCTACATAAGATCACGTGTTAAAAACATATATTAATACAGGTGCATCTCTATAAAAATAAATTTATTTCAGCGAATATATTCAACCTTGGTTTCTTCTGTGAAGAGAATTTCAACCACTGAGCAACAGTCCAGTTCTGGTTCTTCTAAGGCCGGGTAAGATGCAGCTGATGTCTCTGGTTCTGAAGCTCTTTTTCTAGCTGCTGACTTTTTCCTTGTAGGCTATGAAGGCTGAATATGTACAGGTTTCCCTTATTGAATAGAGTTACCAATAGTTAATCAGCTACATCGTATATCAGAGATCTGATCTGTCCAATGTTCCTAAAAGAACTGGTCTGCAGGTTTTATTTGGGCTTTCTCGAGGTTCTAGAATTAAGATTTAGCCATTTTTCAGACAAAAACATTTTGCAAACACTTTATAAAAAAACTCATTAGCTCCTACCAGCTGAGGTGTTTAAACATTGTTGGGTTTAATGAATATAAGCGTCTGAAAAATCATGAAGTTATAGTACATGTTTTCAGAAGCCATCAGCCAGTGAACATCTTAAACCGTCCATCCATCTCTTCATATCAAAATACTGTAATTTTATTGACTAAAAGACATTTTGTTTGTGGCTCGGGCACCAAAACCAGCTCCAGCCCAGGGACTCACCTTCTCGTAAATACGGCCCTGGTCATCGGGCTCCTCTCCTGTAGAACCCGCTCCCAGTTTTCTGTCCATGACGAAGACACCCCGTCTACTTTTTTTTAAGACAGCCCCTGGTTTTTCGGCTTTACTGAGCTTCTATAAGGTGATTAAAATGACTTTTTCTGTAAACTGATGTTATGTATAGTGCAGCTCAGATGTTTAGGATGAACGTCTGAATATTTTGAGGCTTGAAATTGTGCTTTAAAGTTCTTAATGTAAAACAAGTTTAAATTTATTGTGAATTTTTTTTCTCTCCCTCTATAATTCACAGAAACAGGTAAATAAATATACATACACCCCAGTAATAACTGGTTAAATGTCTCCTAGGAGGTTGATCACACTTTCTGTAGCAATCAACAAGCATCATTCTGGTTGACCTCTGACCTTTCGGCTTAGCAGAACTGGCACAGTTCTTTTTAATTTTGTTGGCCCGCTGACGCAGTTTTTAAATCAAGCTCCATAAATGCTCCGTTGCATTGAGCTCTGGGATGGATAAAAATAAAGGCTCGTCCTTGAGTCTAATGGTTTGGAGCAAGAAACGTGTAAAAGGACCCATATAATCAAATAGATTCAAATTATGCCAACAGTGGTTAAATATTAGCCAAAATGAAGCCAGGCGTTTGTTGAGATGCAACTTACTGAGATATTCTAACTTTTGCACCTAATGCTTGTTTTTAAAAACCAGTCTGTACACTGAAAGAGGAACGGTTCAAATAACTTAAAAGAAAAAAAAAACTAATTTGGCTTTCATGCAACACGAGTTTATAGAAACTTCTGCCTGAACCGAAGAGTAAAAAAAGGCTACTTACGGTGTCGGGATTCGGGTGTTTACAGATTCACTCCTAGATCTAGTAATAATCTGTACCATGAACATTTCAGTGACGCTGTTGAATTTATATATCTATTTATAGGTTGTGTAGTTCTCAGTTTGCATTGTTTGGTTTGTTTTATCATTGTTGTTTCACCCTCCGTCTACCGTCCTGCAGGTGTAGAAGCAGACTAGGGTGTTTTCTTTATTCCCCTTCCTCTCTTATATCTTCAAACTCACCCTCTCAACTTTTTTTCCTACCTCTTCTTTCTTTCTTCCCCTTTATTTTCCATCTGTGTCCATAATAACAGAAGGAAAAACAAACTCCCACAGCAATTTCTAATAAAGATTTCTTACCCATATCTCAAGTGGAGTGGTATAGCACAAGCCTGTAAAGCTCCACTTGTGAAAGTAAATCTGTTGGGCTTCTACTTGGTTCTCAGACACCCATTCTGAGCGCCACACTGCCAGACAGGACATGTTAAAAAATAAATACAAAATGGCGACTTAGCAGCGGAACACTGAGCTGCAACCCATCTCCCTCAACGCAACACAGAACGGGAAGAGACAGAAGCTCAGCCTCGGATCTGCAGTGGAAAATAAGTTTCAGTATTTTATTGAAAGTAAGCAATAAATAATACTGTGATAAAAATAGTTTATAAGTACTCAGACTGTACATCATTGTTACAAGATCAGAGGATTCAACAGGAGGAGCAGGAATAAAAACCAGCAACATGATTTGCTTTGTGCATAAATGAGTAAAATCACAAGAAAAAAAAAAAGAAAAAAACAAGAAAACGTGGGTTCCTTCTGGTCCGCCACGGAGACGAATGTCAGAACCAATTTCTAAGGAACAAAGAGGATGAGACATAACGTTGATGACTGATAATAAATAAGGGACAGCAAAGGAGCTGAGAACAGTAAGGCTTGGTATAAAATCTTAGTACAAAGTGATTTTAAAAAAGATTTATGGGTTGGATCGCACCGCTGTGTTAGGATGTGTAGTGATGGCAGCGGGGATCAGCTGAGGCCTCGGTGAACTTGGTCCGATAAAGGAGTCCCCCACACTTCAGAACCAGCGAGTCCATCTGTGGGTTTCTCCAGAGGTGAGGAGGGTTGGATTTTCTTAAAGGGATCTGTGGGGAAAGGCGTGAGGGAGTTTCCTGGAGGTCTGATTTCACTGAAAGCAGCCTTCGGATCATTTTCCTGCTACCGTTACATGGCTTTAACTCTGGAGCATCAGCATATTTTGGTATTAGATATGAAAATAAAGAAGGAAAGCAGAAAGCGCCATTCACGTGATATTCGCCGTCGTTGTCACCAGCAGCGGACGACTCCGAGAGTTTATGAAACTCCAGAAATGTATCTGATATTAACACATCTGTTCAATTCAGAGCCGCATTTACACAAAGTCACAGGTCAGAAGCTACAAAAAGGATATGAATTAAGTTATATGTCATATTAAAGTCACTTAAGAATAAATTCAATGATTAGAGAAGGAAAACATACATCTGGTCAATAAATCAGGATTATAAAAAAAGATTAGATAAAACGTCTGTAGGTAGAAATATACAAACTCCAGACGACAGAAACATTCAGTTACAGAAATCTGAGATTAAACCTTTTTATAAAGTGGGCTGATTAAGGGGACAGAGGCAAAAAGAGGTTACCTTATAACTCCAAATCAATTAAAAGTCCCATTGGTTGACATAAATATCATAAAAACGTAGATTATTCTCGAAAGTTTCTTCTCAGGAAAGTCTGTTCTGTTCTGTCGATAAAATCGTCCTTTTTAACGTCGTTTCAGTTCATCATCCTGGTTCTGAATGCAGGGAATTCCCCGTCATCCTCGGACCAGCGGCTACCTATAGAAATAATGAGGATAAACTGAGAAGGGAGGAGAGAGATCAATGGACAGCAGGGCAGAAGCAGGGGATGAAGGAAGGGAGGGAGGGAGGGATGGATAGATGGATGGATGGATGCATAGATGGATGGATGGATGGGGAGGATGGATGGACGGGAGGATGGATGGATAGATAGATGGATGCATAGATGGATGGGAGGATGGATGGATGGATGGATGGGAGGACGGATGGAGGGAGGCAGCGATGGATGCATAGATGGATGGGAGGATGGACGGATGGATGGATGGATGGGAGGACGGATGGAGGGAGGCAGGGATGGATGCATAGATGGATTGGAGGATGGACGGATAGATGGATAGATAGATGGATGGAGGGGAGGATGGATAGATGGATGGATGTAGACGGGAGAAAGAGAGGAGAGGCGGTAAAACGTGTTGCATAGATGGATAGATAGATGGATGGATGGATAGATGGATGGATTGAGGGAGGGATGGATGCATAGATGGATGGAAGGATGGATGGAGGGATGGATGGATGTAGACGGGAGAAAGAGAGGAGAGGCGGTAAAACGTGTTGCATAGATGGATAGATAGATGGATGGATGCACAGATGGATGGATAGATGGATGGAGGGATTGATGGATAGATGGATGGAGGGAGGGATGGATGCATAGATGGATGGATGGAGGGAAGAATGGAGGGATGGATGGATGGGAGGATGGATAGATGGATGGATGTAGACGGGAGAAAGAGAGAGGAGAGGCGGTAAAAGGTGTTGCATAGATGGATAGATAGATAGATGGATGGATGGGAGGATGGATGGAGGGATGGATGTAGACGGGAGAAAGAGAGAGGAGAGGCGGTAAAACGTGTTATTAAAGCAGAAACGTCCAACATAAGAAAGCTGCTTTCTGCTGAGTCCTGCAGAGAGAGCCGTACGGAGCTCGGTTAGTGCCAACAAGAAAAACTAAGGAAGCTTTTTTTAGGACATCTGTTTATTTATATATTATATTATAAAAGTTATACTGGCATTAGCAAGGTTGGTTGATTAAATATTTTCCTGATTCTTCCCACGTATCCATTAAATACGGGTCCCTGCAAACGGGAAACCTCGGAAACAACTAGTTGGTTTTACCTCAGGCATAACATTATGACCACATGCCTCGTAGCCTGTTGCCCCCCCTTTCACACAGCCCTGATCTGTTGAGGTCAGGACCCCACTAGACCCCTGAAGGTGTGCTGTGGTATCTGGGGCCCAGATGTTAGCAGCGGATCCTTTCAGTGCTGGAAGTTGAGAGGTCGGGCCTCCATGGATCAGACCTGTTCCTCTTGCATTTCCCCCCTTACAGATGCTCCGTCTGATTGAGATCTGGGGAATCTGGAGGCCAAATCAAGCCGTTCCTGAAGCGCTGAAAGAGACCATCAGGGAACACCCATGTCCATGAGAGGGTGCACACCGTCTGCAACCATGTTTAGGCACTTGATGAGGTAACATCCACATGGATGGCACTCAGCTATCACAAGTCAGCTGTTGTTTTCAGTCTCTCATATCTGAAAGTTTACCATATTTCCAGCTTCCAACTAGGGATGCACCAATATGAAAATTTGGGTATATTTCCCTACACTTTCGACACCGTGGAAAATCAACCACACCGCTCCTCTGCTTGAGTTAAACACCCCCACAGGCCTGCGCCGCATCACTATCGCTGTCACATGACCAAACAAACACCAAATGAATAACACCCCCCCGAAACACAGACAGAAATGTCAAAAAGATGGAAATAAATAAACATGTTAATAAATAAATAGTTAATATCGGCCCTCTGTTACTTATCGGACCGATGCAGGTATGTTAAAAAACGCCTAACATCGGCCGATACCGATGTTGATGCTGATATATCGTGCATCCCTACTTCCAACCCATAAACATGTATGGAAAAAGCTGAATACCTCCCAATAAAACTTCACCAGTCAGGAGTCATAATGTTATGCCCAATAGGTGTAACTAATAAATATACATTTGAATATTTAAATAAATCAATTTAGTTTTTTTTGTGTTGACAGTTTCTTTCTTGATTGAATTTCTCCACTAAAAACAAACATTATTATCATCATTACGATTAATCTTTTAAAATGGCAGCTTTTCTCAGCTCTAAATGAAAGCAGCGCCCTCTGCTGGCAACAGAATTTTTTAAAATAAGCAAACTGTTCATTCAGGAACTTTTAGTCCTGGGAGTGAGAATCTGTTTCATGTTGACCAAACTAAGAGCGGTTTGGTTTTCTCAGGTGGCACTAACTGAGCTCCGTACGCGTCTGAACCTTCACAGTTGGTGTGTGTGACCTTACCGTTGTGTGCTAACAAGAGTAGGTCCTGACTGTGGCAGTGTCCAGCCTCTGTATAGACTGACCTCCTGCGTTTCCGTGTCGGTCAAGCCGCATGCAAAGACATGCCGTTAGTCAGAATGAGCAGATCAGCAGAGCGTCTTTACGCCAGTCAGACGCAAGTAGAGACGGAGCGTTTCATAAACATGCAGGGAGAAAGTTTGGCTCCTGCCGCTTACCGTCCATCTGGCTTCTCTTTGGCTGCGTGGAGGGCGACGCTGCGCCGCCGCTCGTCACTCTGAAGTTTGCAGGCAGGGTGTCTGACGCACCCAAAGACATCCCCCTCATGTCTTTGGGCCTGAACTTCTTCCTCCATGACGGCGCCCGGCGAAAGTTCTTTTCGTCATCCTGGAGGAAAGATGGAAGATTTCAGCCTGAGAGGACCTGAAGCCGACCTTACCAGCAGTTTGTGTTGGTTTCTCACCTCCTCCATCTTCCTGTCTGCACCGATGGCCATCAGGTTAGTGTATTCTCGCTCCAGAGCTGCTCTGGCCTGCAGGAAAAGAACAGAGACATCCTTATATTCTGAATGCTTTCTTCTGATTTGAATTTCCACCTTTCATTTTATGGGATTTTGCACATAAAACCTCGAAATACTCCTGACTCAGACACAACCTGGAGTTTGTGGCACCTGCAGGGTGCACCCACCAGCAGATTTAAAATATGTAAACCACAAACAGCAGGCCAAACCACAGACTGTAAATAAACAAAAAACTGGTTTTCCCTGCATGGATCAACGCTGGAAAAATCATCTCTTGTTTTTCCAAATGAAATATTGTGGCGTTATATCAGCGGAGCAGCAAAGACCCTGAGCTGTTTCAGTCAGTACCTCCAGAAACAGTGCAGCAGCTCCTTTACAGAGAAACTGAAAAACCCAGTTTGGTTCATGAAGTTCAAAAAGCGGACATTACGGTGACGAAATCCACCTTTTATATGGAGTTTAGTTTAGAAAATCTGGTATTTTTCACCTTCACACTAAGGATATATTTAATTACAAGCTCAGTATAAAGGCTGATGGTCAGTAGGGGTGACTGGGGCTGAATGTGGTGCTTCCAAATCAAGACCCAGAACTCCTGTCAGGATTTAAAGTTAATCCCTCAACATTCCCGAAAATGTTTTAAAAACGTACACCCAAGTTAAAAGTAAAGCTGTTCTTGAACCATTTTGAGTGGAGACTTGACTGGACACTCTTTGGAAGGAAAACACAGTCAGATTCTGTCTAAGTGCTATTGTTACCAAGTGATATGATCTTGAATTAGCAGTGGACGATATAAAAAGTATACGGTAAAAATCATTTCAATTTAGCCAGATTTTGACTATACCGCCCTACCACGATTGCGCATTTTGATGATGTCATCAAGGAGGATAAATACTGATGTTCCGTGTTCGTCTTTATGCTACATATTGCAAGTTAAAAATTGTTGTTTACTATTTAATGGAGGAAAAAAACCTGTTGAACATGCGATCGGTTCGAAATACACATGGAAGAATGACAAACAGACTTTTCACCCAGCAGGTAGCAGAGGGGGTAACCTGTGTCAATCAAAAGCCAACACTTCCTGTCATGCGCAGTGAAATTTGTACGCAAAAATTAGCATGCTAATGGAAGCTAAGCTAAAAACAATGTGGTCAGCGCTCACAAAGAGGGAATTTACATATGCTTTCAGCTGCAGATTTTGCTGGATTGTGGACATCAGTCTTGGTGTGGACTAACTATTTTATTGGAGAACATTAATTGGACCTAACTGGACTTAAAAAGTCTGTTTTTGTTCGAGATGGCTACGTTCTGTCTATGATTAGAGGCTACGAACGGTGACATTATTTCGTTTTCTCAGTGGTTTGACTGAAGTGTTTGCTGCGTCTACAGTCATGATAGGATCCTTTATTGGTATACATTATAATCACAGGACTCTTAGCTTTCCAATGATGTATAATATTTAAATGTACAAAGAAGGGGCGTCAAAAACAAAGGCCGTTTTCACCCGAAGGTCCTGCCTAGGGCAAACGTATGAACCAGTGTTGCCAACTGTCTCCGACAGAAAGTAGCTGAAGTTGTCCTAGAAAGTCGCTAGATGTCGTCCGATGACGTCATTCGCTAATTTGCATAATGATGTCATCACGTGATGACGAATGATACAGAAAGGAGGAAATAATTATATTTAGATCATACATGGTTAAACAATACATTATTTAAACAGGGGGAACATGTTACAGGGTAATGTGACTTCTGTCTACAAGAAGAGACGGTGGAGCATGAAATATTATTTTGCCTGAAGTAAACTGTTGAGAAAACTGGTTTTTCTCTCCGATTCGACCTCTCGTTTACACGACAACGGGAAAACGGGCGGGTGAAAACGCATTTTTTTGGGAAACGGCTTCTAGAGTGGAGAGTTTTGAAAACGCTGAGGGATTCGTTGTCGTGTAAACGCAAGCCGGAGACTTTTGAAAACAATCACGTCACTGCCAGCCACCTACGGACATGTTGCACTTGCGCACTCCGCCTTTCTACAGAAAAACAACAACAATGGCGGATCCAGGTACGCTGTTACTGCTGATGCAGCTTCTGAACTTATTTGGTCTCTGTAAGCAAAACTTAGAGATCATCAGGCTTCTATGCGATCGCCAACGGACACGCATACAATACGTGCGCCAAATACTTAATATGCCTTTATTTAAGCGGAGGAGAACTACAAGAAGACCGCCATTGTTAGTTATCATGAAATGTTTCTTTTCCGGGTTGTGAGGGGGAAAACTTGGAACACTGCATACACAGGGCACACTGCCATCTAAAGGCTGGGCATATGTACTACATCGTTTTCCATCGTGCGCCCTGTCGTGTAAACGCAGTGCGTTTTCACCCGCGTATTCAAAGAAAAACGGCAACGTTGTCGTGTAAACAGCCCCTAAATTAAATAAATAAGATTCCCAAAGGAGCAATCTGAGCATCATCTGGACTCAATGCATCTCCCTGACCGGGAGCTAACGCAACCACCAGTGCATGCTGGGGGATTTCCTCCCGCTGAAGCGATAGCTTGCGGGTCAGGAAACGACTCGTTCAGAGTCATTCAGACTTCTGATCGCTTCATTTGAAGAAATGTTTCCTGATTTCCAAACTTTGGCTGAAGCGGCACTTTAATTCCAGTCTCCAGTGTTGCAGAGGATTCTGCCTCCAGAACAACATCTAAACCCCCATGAGAAGTCATCTGTCTGAGGCAGAAATCTAAAACCTCATGACTAAAACCTCTATAGCGATCCCAACATTAGACACAAGCAGGAGATCATTTCAGTTCCATGTGGAGCAGGAGGAAGATGTGAGAGTTCAGGCCACAGCAGGTGAACTGTTCGTCTTTCAAGGGCAATCGTTTAATTTAATTGTTTATAAATAGTTCTCTGTTCAGTTTGTTCAGAATATTTCCTAAAATGAATAAAAATATAAATACTATTGAGTGTTATCTTTTTTTAAATTGACAGGTAAAAACAGATTATCACTGAATGTTTTTGGACCTAGTTGATCTAAATGACAGACAAAAATAAAAAATAAAATCTAGCGCCACCTCTGGTTCTGTATGGAAGTACCTGTGTGTTCTGGGTGGGGATCTGCAGCAGCAGAGCCAGCGAGTTGTGGTCAAAGCTTTCGTCCAGCGCGAGCAGCGCTCCGTGAACGCCGCTCTCGTAAAGGTTGCTGCTGTACTCCTTGAGGCCGATGGACTGAACCCAGCTGATCACGCGCTCGTTGGTCCACACCAGCACGTCTGAAGAGACAAAGACCCCGGGAGTGAATAGACCTCTAGAAGATTTGCTGCTTAAGACAAACTAAAATGTAGCATTTATATGTAGCTGCTGTTGTGGTTGCTTAGGTTTACTCTTACACTGTTTAAAGGCTTAAAGAGAAGAACAAAATCAGTTGTCTGCTGTTCATTCAGGCTGTGAGACAGTGAGAGAGAGCAAGACTTTCAACAGCTAACAGGAGGGCTGAGCAGAGTACACCGACATGGAAATGTTGGCATTCTTTTGAAAAACTTCTCTGCTGGTCCCTCTTTGGTTGGTTCTGGTCTGAAGAGCCGCCATTTTCGTTGAATACGTTTTCAGCTTCGATATCATCTTTTTTTGTTTTCTATTTTTATTTTGAAGAGCTAAGGCCACACTAAATGGGGAAGATTGCTTCATTTTCTTTGCGGTGTGTTTCTGCACTCTTACTCGGAAGCATGTTCGGGTGATTGTTGTATATATATATGTTGCGTATCACCACCCCCCATACCGGACTTAACGACATAATTAATAACCAATCACATCACAAAGCAATAAATAATATTTTAAATGTTCTTATAGTTCTTAAAGAGAAATTGGAATCAGCTAGAATCGGTATCGGCAACTCAGAGCTCTAAAAAACAACAACAACTGATCGGTGCATCTCTAAATCTTGGTTTCATCCATCTTTAACAGGCTTGTATGACGCTCTGAGCTGCAACTTTAAAACATGCATCTCCTGATGATGATGGTGTGTGGACAGAACTGCACATCGGTACAGATAAACAACAAGAAGTCAGAAATGTGACTCACCTCTATGGAACTGAAAGGAAAACTGAGCAGAATCTTTAATGTGTGCTAAACTGTTGTTTTATTTGGGGGGTTTTGTCACCGAGGGGCTGCAGTGTTGGAAGACCACCAGCAGGAGGTGCTGCTCCACTAATGTAAACATAATTTAGTTACCTCTGTGCTCCAGCTGGGACTCGTCTCTCCTCCTCTCCAGCTCCTTCCTGTCGTAGTTCAGCCTCCTCAGACACATCACACCACACTGGAAACTGTTCCTGTTGCACAAACACAAACCTGGCTGTTGGTTGATGTTACACACACACGCACCAACACACACTGAACTCAATTGAAAAAGTAAATTTATTAACAGCATGTAAATGAATAGTGGGGGAATAAAGCAGAATTAAATTCCTCAACATGGGATGGAATAAATGAACAGCAGGAAGCATCAGTGATTCTGGCTATCCCATCACTCTGTTTTATGACAGAAACACAATGTTAATAAAATGCTTTAATCTGTTAGTTCTGTTCAAATGTGTTTTTGATGTTTTAATTCTCTGGTGTTTCTGGTCAACGTTTCCATTAGAACTCTTAAAATAATGTTTGAACTATATTGTTTGGATTCCTTCACATTTTTCCCCAAGGTAAAATTACAGACTTTTCTAGACTTAAATTAGCAGAGTTCTCCGTCACTCTAAAGGCTTATTGCGGAGTTCATAAGAGCTATTTTCACCGAGGTCCGGCTTTCAGCAAGTCGGTCAGTCAGCAAATGAGTCAGAGAGTCAGTAACTGAGTTAGTCAGTCAGTAATTTAGTCAGTCATTATTTGAGTCAGTCAGAAAGTCAGTCAGTCATTAATTGAGTTAGACAGTCAAAAAAAATAATACATCATTTATTGAGTCAATAAGTCAGTCAATCAGTCAGTCAATGAGTAATTGAGTCAGTCAGGTGTCCGGTCGGAGCGTTTAGACCACAGAACGGGAATAATGTGGAATTCCAAATATTTTTCCAGCCTGTAGGAACTGAACTGAGCTCATATTATTTGTATTAATCTGTCTACCTTTAAGCTGCACTTGGTTGACCTGTTGAGAGCTTTTTCTGATTAAACATTTAAAACATGCTGCCTGTTGAGCTCAGACATGGAAAACCTTCAACAGGAATAACAACTTCCCTGAACAAGCAGCTACTATATTAATGCTCATCAGCTCCTCCAGTGAAGCGACTGGAAAGGTGAGCATCAGAGGGAGACTTGATCCAGGCTGCTGCTCCGTCTGTCTTTAGCTTTACCTGTGGAAGCTGTCCACCATCTTCAGCTGTCCCCTCAGGTCCTTCTTGGTCAGGTGATCCAGCATCCGGGCATCCACCAGGGACTCCATGAAGTACGAGCGGTACTGAGGCAGACCCAGGCTGGGCAGCCACTCGTTACCGATCCACTCGTGGTTCATGTCTCCATACGCCAGCGTCTAGAAGCGGAGAAGAGACGAGGTTTAGTTGGTCCTCAGGACATGAAGATGTTCATTATGAGTAAAATATTCCACAAAGGTTCCTTTTGTAACAACAGGGACTCTGCTCAAAGTAGAAACCAAATGAAACGCTTGAAGATGTTGGATCGACATTTTTAAACTGGAATCTAAGACAAGGAATCTACAGAAAATGAACTAGCTTTTTATAATAAAACTTGTAAACGTAGAGCTGATCTCTTATATTCAAATGTGGCTTGGAATAAATCTGTGATCTTAACTCATTTCCTGGAGTCAAAATTTCCTCACAATATGATTAATTATTATTATTATTAGAGTTAACTGTATAAGTAATAATAATAATGTACATAAAGTATTTTATACAATATAATTTAATAAATGTTATACATACATACGTGAATAAAGCCAGAAATAATGTTAAAGCAACAGGAACAAGTCAAACTAGTCCCTTTCTGATTAATCCTAACATATTATATAGAAATGCACCAATAGGAAAATTTGGGCCGATAACCAATATTGGATATATTTTTCGACCAATACTGACGTTGATGCAGATGCATGCTTAATATTACTCCCTAGTATAAAGGCAATGAAGAGTCACAACACAAAAAATTAAATTCAGTGATGAGATCAATAAAGTGTTTATAGAGTCCCAGTGAGACAGTCATACATCAGCAAAGCGTCTTCAGTCGGAGGTTTCTTCAGTTTCGCTGCAATACAGACTGCTACAGGAAATCCTTCCTGCCCACAGCCATCATCATCTACAACAACTCCTTAAAGAATTAATTATATGAGCTATACCAACACTTAATTTCCCTCTGGGATCAATAAAGTATTTTTGAATTGAATTAAATTGAAGAAGGCAAACTACCGGAACAGTTCACTATTATATTTATTAAACTACCAGACACAATATATACCCGACTACATTTACTTCATTTTGTATTTAACAGCCACATTAGTGTGTTTATGGAGTATTTTCTGCAGTATTTATTCAGCTGTTTCAGATTTTTTTTAAATATATATATAAACTATACAGAGAACAGTGAAGAAGCTGATTCTGCTGCATAAAGGAGCTGATATGTGGCTGAAGCTGCAGATTTAGTGCAACTCATTCTGAGAGGAGCTGAGTCAGCAGAACCAGCGGTCAACAGTAGCAGAGGAGGTCCACGAGAATAAAAACAGGGTTTCTGGGGGAAAGCGTGCAAACCTGGGCCCAGCTGCCCTCGTCATCCTCCTGGTGTTAGCGTGGTTAGAGTGAGCATGGTGAGAAGAACAGAAAGGCGTGGGGTTAGTGAGGCGGCAGAGAAGGGTTAGAGCAGCTAAATACACACAGGTCAGGTCAAAAATAAATGAAAAACATCTACAGAAAAACATATTAGAGACAGGAGAACAGGTATAGGAGATGGGTTTATTTTTCCATTTCAAACAAACCAGATTTTGCTCTAATCTGATCTCAAAGAGTTTAGTCGTAGATTATTATTTCTAATTGTTGCATTACAATAATTTCACATCTTGGCAACATAAAGCCCTTTTCAGACATGACACACTTGATTCAGTTTTGTTCTAAACAACATGGCTTCTGTTCCAGCAGTGTAGCCGTACAGATTACCGAAGTCTATTCTGGTCCCTGAATCTAAACTGGATTATTGTCGGGATAAAAAAAAAAAAAAAAAAAATCGCCAATGTTGAGACCGACTATGACATTTGGTTTTCATGGCTCCACTGGATCAGGACAAACAGAGGAGAGTTTCAGCACCGACTTTGATCATCTGTGTTCATGAGTCTGTGGTCGTTCGGTTGTGATGGATGCGCTGATGGCCGATTCAGCACGTCACCCCCCCCCCCTTGCTGTTTTGAGCATTTAACACCAATATTAAAGCACATTAACAGCTGGAAATAGGCCTTTCACAATAAATCAATTAATTGTATAAATTAAAATCAGCTCAATTACTTTTCCAGCCACAATAATTTCCCTCTTTCTACCAAAGAGACTGGATGAAAAAAGGCTGATATTGTCCATATATCCTTAGTGGCAGAGTAAAAAAAGATTGCTTGTTTTATTCAAGTTTGCACTTTTTGTTTACAAAACTCCTAACTGGTAGTTTTGCCCGTTTTTCTTGTCTGAGCCAATTGATCAATATTTTTTTGAAAGGCAATTTTGATTACAGAGTTCATGCCTTTTTTATTGTGTCAGCTGTTTTGTTAATTTATATCAGGTATTAAAAATGTCTTCCAGTTGCAGTGGTTGAAAATGGTCTCAAAACGGCGATATTATTGTTTATGGGATCTTTGAAACTGTCGACTACCCGCTGGGCTAGGATACAATAAAGTACGACTTCTTGCATGATACAATAAAGAGCTTTGTTTTTAGTATTTTTTCTATGTATTTAAACATAAACACGCCTGAGTACTCTGCATGTTGTGGAAGCTATTTTCAGTCAGAAAAACGACTTCCAATAAAAAAAGAATCCACTAAACATTTGATCTAAAAAGTAGTAATGAAAACCAAGATTTCTATGCAACATACACATAAACTACTTTTTATTGTTGCTTTGAAATTTATTACTTTATATATAACACATATTTAAATCAGGTAGAATACAAATGATATGGTATGAACAATAGGATCAGCTGCAAGTGGTCGGACTAATCTCTGTGTTGAACTTTACGAGACAAAACTGCGTCCGCTTTGCTTCTAGATTATAAACCGATCACCTGTCTGGGAGACGGAGAGACAATTGTCATTCCTGTGAAGAAATAAGAAATTTTGCATTTTGCATCCATTTTGATGCGTCGGCCCAATGTCCTTTTTTACCATTGCTTTTAACGGTGTGTGTGCATGGGAGTTGGGTTGGGGGGAGGGGTTATAACTGTGGTCCTGCTTTTAAATCTGTGGGGTCATTTTAATCTGTAAAGCACTTTGTGATGCAACTCTCGTATGAAAAGTACTTTATAAATAAAGCTTGATTTGATTTGATTTCTTCCTCGCAGAGATCTTAAATATACCGTTTTTGGAACCAGAGGTTATGAGGCTAAAAGTACCTGGTGCAGGACCAGACAACCCAGTAGAAATAATCTTCAGGGAGTCCGAGGTAATCAGTGGGTTAATTAGAGAAGATTTAGAGCCCAGTGACTGAGTATTGTGGGGTTTAACCCCTAAATCTTCAGAAGTCACGCTAAATTCCTTTAGAAATGGACGCATTTGAAGATAATTACGAAGGTTTTTAGTGGCAGATTATGGGGCTGTTTAAACGACAGCATTGGCGTTTTTGTTTGAATATGAGGGTGAAAACGCACTGCGTTTACACGACAGGCGCGCGATGGAAAACGATGTAGTACACATGCCCAGCCTTTAGATGGCAGTGTGCCCCATGTATGCAGTGTTCCAAGGTTTCCCCCTCACAACCCGGAAAAGAAACATTTCATGATACCCAACAATGGCGGTCTTCTTGTAGTTCTCCGCTTAAATAAAGGCGTATTAATTATTTGACACGTACTGTATGCGTTTCCATAGAAGCCTGATGATCTCTAAGTTTTGCTTACAGAGACCACATTACTTCAGAAGCTGCATCAGCAGTAACAGCGTACCTGGATCCACCATTGTTGTTGTTTTTCTGTAGAAAGGCGGAGTGTACAAGTCCAACATGTCCGTAGGCGGCTGGCAGTGACGACATCGTTTTCAAACTTCTCCGGCTTGCGTTTACATGACAACGAATCCCCCAGCGTTTTCAAAACTACACTCTGGAAGCCGTTTCCCAAAAGATGCGTTTTCGCCCCCCCGTTTTCCCGTTGTCGTGTAAACGAGAGGCCGAATCGGAGAGAAAAACGTCCGTTTTGCTGAAAAACGTTGTCGTGTAAACAGCCCCTATGTTGGATTGTGGATGTCAGACTTGTTGTGGACTAACTATTTTACTGTGGACATAAAAACGACGACTTCTGTTACTGATATGTGGCTTCGAAGGGTGAGTTGTACACTATTTTGCATTTCTAAGTGGTTTGACAAAAGCATTTACTGTGTCTACAGTTATGAATGTATCATTTATTGGCATACATCACTGGAATCTCAAGAATTTTAGCTTTCCAATGATGTCTAACATGTATATGTACATAAAAGTGTGTCACTAGGGCTGGGCGATATGGCCTCAAATCTATATTGCGCTATAATCTAAAGCATCTGCGGTAATTATATCTAGTGCGATATATTCTTTTTTTTAAATATACCTGTGTCAAAATGAAAGTTTACCAACATTCCCACTTTCCAGATACATTGCAGCAGAACACCAACTTTAAAAAAAAGTTTAGCAACGCCATTTAAAGAACATTTATTGTGCAAAACGCATTTAAAAAATATTCAAATATTTGTTTCCAAAAAATAAAACACAAAATTGCCCACAACATAAAGATATTTTAAATAAATTAAAAGCTAAATGTTATTAAAAAAACAAAGTAAAAAATTGTCCGCTTTCCTGGTTACTTATTTATACATTTAATATCGCACAAAACTAAAGCTGAACATATTTGAACTAAAAATGCTTCAAGTTAAACAGTTTTTTTTGTCCCGTTAAATTGAAAAAACAAATGTAAAATTTGCAATGTGTATTGTAAAGATCAACACTGATCATCTGTGCTTATCCTCCTTGATGACATCATCAAAATGCGCAATCGCGATAGGCCGGTATAGACAAAATCTCTACCTTTGGCTAAATTTCTATCATTTCTATCGTAAAACTTTTATACTGCCCACCACTAGGTGTCACCAAGGAAAAGGAAAATGCTATGTCCTGTCAGCAGGACCAAAGAACACTAATGGGTGCTACGACTTAAAACATCCTGAAATGTATTTTTCATGCATGATTACACCCAAAAACACAGATTTATAATCTGTATCGGCTCAAACTCTCATCAGTTTATCCAGGAAGGTCCTTTAGATACGACTAGAGGTTCATGAGAAGCATGAAATGTTTGAAAGGGGCTTTATCTGCGTGATGTCCACAACAATCAACCGGAGGTCGCAGCAGGAAAGATTTAGAAAATATCACCATGAAAACTGCCTAGTTACACAGAAACTTATCTTAGCACTAGTTATATTAGGAAAACAAAGAAGAAAAATCAAAAACCTGATCAAGAATTTATGCAAAAAACTGGAGCAACTGATCAAGTATGGGGCACAAACGACAAACTTAAGAATTTGAGAGTTAAAATTAAGGCATCTGGACTTTTCTTGTCTTTAAAACGTTTCGTCTCTCATCCAAGAGGCTTCTTCAGTTCTGAAAACTGGATTGAGAGTATCAGATTTATAAGTCTAAAGTTTGTGTCGACTTATAACTTTTAAATCTAATACTCCCCATCCAGGTTTTTGAACCGAAGAAGCCTCTTGGATGAGAGATGAAACGTATTCAAGACAAGAAAAGTCCAGATGCCTTTATTTTAACTCAAGATGATCATGTCCTGGAGAATCTACACCAAGGTGACAAACTAAAGAGCCACTAGATGAGGCAGAGAAACCCAAACCGACTGGAATAAAGCTGCGTCTGAACAGAAAAGAAGGGAGCGACGCCTCGCTTTCAAGCTGCCTCCTGAAACTCTCCGCTGACAAACCAAAGCGTCGGCCGGCAGCTTGGAACGAGACGTCAGCGCCGACGTGTGAAGCGGTGGCGCCCGGCCCGTCCGGGTGGACTAACCGTGGGAGGTGTGGCCGCCAAACTTTCCATCTCTTCATGCGTGAGCCAAACGTTTCCTGTAGACTGATCGTGTGACACCCCCCAATCAGAAGTGTGCAGAACGGAAACAGTGATGAAGACAGAAACAAGGCAGCAAGGAGAAAAACAAAACAAACCAGGAAGAATTTGTTGTTAGAAAAAAAGAAAAGACAAAAGTGACTCATTAGTACGTGTTAAAAAGTGTCGATGCATTTAAAAAAAAACAACACATGCTGTAAATGATACCAGGAGTGTGTGAACGGAGCACTGAGAGGATAAAGGATGTGTGTGTGTGTTCATAGCGAGAAGGCGGTACCGTTCTGGAGGTGGGCGGGGCCGAGGGGCTGGTGAGGGACATTATTTCCTGGATGGCCAGTCGCAGCTTGAGGCGATGCAGGGGGTTGCTGATTCCGATCTCTCTCTGGATCTCCGTGTCGGACAGCGCCGACATGATGGCTCCACTCTTCACGTTGGCTCGGCATGCAGCCACGTACCAGGCCGGCATGCCCACCCACAGCTGGCCACAAGAGGGCAGTAATGAGACAGGGTATGGGCTCAATATAAGGTCATAAAGTTTGCACATAATTTCACAGTCTGTCATGTGATCTGTCACCATCCAATCAGAGAAGTGTGTAAAGATCGTGCCAAAATTCGCAACTGCAACTTCAGAGTCTCTCACGCAATTCTATGCTGCGCATCTCCAAACAGGATGTTTGCAAAATAACTTATATTATTCTTTCAAATGCAAACCTTTGTTTACAACCATGCAAACCTCTTTCTGCACATTTGCAAAGTTGAAATTTTTGGGCAGATATTTTCTATGAGATTGCAAAACTTTATGGAGTTGAACTGTGAAATTATGTGCAAACTTTATGACCTTATATTGTATTTATGACCTTATATTATACATAAAATCTGCTCAGTAGGTCGGCTGATATAAATATGGATCCTGATTCTACCTGGAGTAAGAAGTCCAGTAAAACAGACTCAGTTAGGAGAGCTGTTAAAATTCAGCCAACTGGTCCACAGGGTTTCTTATAGCTCGTCTCCTTTTACTCAGCACAAGGTTTTTGGGCTTAAAAGAACCAAAATGTTTTGCTGTAGAAAAAAAACTTTCCACAAACCTCGGGATCTGTTTAGCAGAATATGATTTTAGTATTCCTAAACTCATTTGAGGCTACAAATATATCTACATATAAGCTATATGTCATAATTCAAAGGGTCTTCTACTAAATCCTACCTCCAACCCTGGCGTCAAACATGGAAACAGCCTTTAGATAAAAGTTCCTGAGCTTTTTGAGCTGGTCACACATCTCATCCCTTTTTAAACTCTCTGTGGAGCTTCACAGGTTAATTTTTGCAAATATAAATGTAGGTTTTTCTTCAACAGTTTGCTCCGAAACTTTACAAACTGGAATCATTTCAGAGCGTTGAATTTCCCGGACGTCCTTACCTCCAACCAAGCCACCACGGTCGGTCCGTCCCACTGAGCGAACGGCAGGCCGTGCCTGCGAGCCTCCTCCAGTAACTCGTGCCTGCGACACAAGAACACACGAGTTAACACACAGTCTCAACTCCAGCACACGCCGCTAAAACGTCCAACATGCACTCGGTCGACTTCACCGCTTAAAACTGCTTAAAACCTGAAGGGACATGCACACTCAGCACCGAGAGCAGGAGACGGAGAGGAAACGGAAAGGAAGGGAAAACCGTTTTTTAATTCAAACGTGGTCTGCAGCTTTTAACAGTAGCTGACTGGGATCAGAACCTTATTAATCCGGGTCCATCTCTGAGAACCCAGTCCCACAGGGACACGACATGCACAGCAGGGACATTCATCCTGAAGATGCCATTACCGGTGTAGGTACCAGATCTGCTCGGGGGCCTGCGCCTAATTATGACATGATTGGCCTGTTGAGGTACGGTGCATTTTTCAAAAGAAGTTTATTGAACAAATAGCAAGTATACAACACACGAACAAATGAAGAATTCAACAGACACAAGCAGCCAGTGTTGTTATATACTGTACTTGCAAATATTTACGTAAATGAATTGTTTTGAGAGCCTTTTCTTGAGTCTGATATTGATTTTATGTATAGTTAAACATTTGTCATCTTTTTGGGTTTCTTAAAAAAAACAAAACAAAAAAAAACAGAATAAAATATTTTCCATCGTAAGGGAAAATCCATCAAAATACGGTTAATAACGACCTGCTAAACTCTTTCCGAAGCCCATGAGGAAAGAGCAGTACCAGAAAAGATGTCACGTTTTCTCGATGATCCCCACAGGAGCTGTTAATAACATTTATGTCTCTTTTACATTTCAGCATATAGTGCTTGGCAGGGTTAAAAACAGGGGTGCAATGTAGTTTGTCCGAGTGGCGTTGCCGTAGTGTGACGTTATAAGCAAGCGCGGGGCCCCCGAGCAGATCTGGTACCTACACCGGCCATCAGAGGGCTCCAACCTACTAACACGGCTTATATATGTAACCACTAGATGGGGCTGCATCCCCACAATAACAAAAAAACAACAACGCAACATTTCAGGTATTCCTCCATTAGAAAACCCCGCTGTGGGAGCTAAAACACACCAGCACACACACAAATTCCTGTTAGTTAAGCTCCTTCTGTGCAAGGAAGGGTAAAGAGCAGCATGGAAAACCATCGGGCATTCAGAGGGACAGCTGTGTGGGGTCCTGGAGAGTTACAGGTTGGGTAAACGTGAAGCCAAGAACAGGGAGGAAGACAAAGCAACATGAACATGAACCAACTTACCCTGTCTTTGGACTACACGTGGAATGGGGGGAGGATGGTGGGGGAAAAGAAGAGGAGGGTGGGCACACAAAACAGAAAAAAAAATGAATATTTATGGTGCCTGTGATGTGCCTGCTCAGAAATTACAACAAAAGGAAAACAGTGAATGATTGTGATGGAGATGACTGGGTGTGGGGTGGATGGGAGTGAGCGTCAAGCACAACCAGCTTAAACTGCAACAGTGTCAATTGTTCTGCCTTAGCGGCAGAATGATGCAGCGGCTTTCAAACAGCAGGGAGGGGCTAACTCACTTCTTCTGCAGCTTCCTGTTCTTCTCAGAAGGACCGCCCAATGTTCCCATCCCCAGACCATCCTTTGGAGAGCCCTCTGCGTCCGGGGTTCCAGCTAAACGACACAAACACAGAATCCACAGCCAAGTCAGACCTGCTGAACCAATAAATACTCACCCATCTGTCTAATAAACATCCCAGGACGTTTTAAAGTCATAAATGATTAAAGTTAAGCCTAGATTTTACTGTCAACACATCTGTGTGAGTGCAAACTTGCTGGCGGAGATGTTTTCTGTTCATACTTCTCCGTCCATCCACTCAAGGAGCAATGGCCGACAGAGAGCGAATTCTGATTGAGCTGGAACTGCTTGATCTCGAGGAAAGAAAACTTTCATTACAAAAGGATCCAACGGGAGCGGAGGCGGCGCCGGCGCTTTTGACAAATTTAAAGCAAAGTAGCTTCAAGCCGGAAACGATGGCTGTTGTTGAGCCGACGCTCTCAGTTTTGTTCGACGGATAGTTAGAAGAATTGGGCTCTACTCCGTGCATCCTTGCGTAGGTCACGGCGTTGCGTCTATCCGTTCCGACGTAGACGGAGGAGTATAAACTAGGCTAGATGCCTGGTTCACACGGCAGGTTTTTAAAATTCCTGCAAGAGTTTCAGATCTCAGAACGAATATATTCCTGTTTTGGATCTACAGTGAGCTCAGACACAAAATCTCAAAGAACCTCGTGATATAAAACGTGACTAAAGTCAAAGGAGTAAATAAATATGGATGCCGAGGATGAGCAATAGTTTGTGGACTTGTTTGAACATAGAAAAGAAACTGAAATCCTGGGGTTGGATAAAGGAGCGGACACAACAGGAGCTTTACTTTCTATACAAAGATAGGGAGGTGATTATTATTATTATTTCACTGGGAAAATGTTGTTACAGTTTGCTCTGACTGATCTCTGTTTCTATGCATTTGTGGACTGCGGTCAAGTGAGCTGACACCTGGAAATAATAATAATAGACGCTTCCAAGGCGTGTCGCCGCCCGTCAGCTGGCTTTCTGGTTGGCTACACGTCACATTCAACAGGCTGCAGGTTCGTTTTACCAGAGCGCTCTGAACACACGGCAGGAATATCTGTTATCTATTATCCATAAAGTCATCTCGAGGATCGGGGAAAAAAATCAGCCTAAAAATCCCACCGTGTGAACCAGGCCTAACACGTAAATGATCATAGGTTTAAATTTGTTAATGACCCCGCCTCTCCACCTATGAACACTGCAGACAGAAACCAGCCTATGGAGGTTCCAAACATTTAGATGCAGAGTATAGCCAGTTGTGGCCAAAAGTTTTGAGATACAAATATGGGTTTTCACAAAATTGACTGCTTTAGTTTTATCATTGCAGTTTGCATGTACTCCTGAATATGATGAAGAGTTATCAGATGAACTGCAAATTTGTTCTTTGCCATTAATATGAACTTAATTCCACAGAAAAAATAATTAAAAAAAATCAATTTCCAAAGCGTTTCATCGCTTCCAACAAATAGACCCGCTGAGATCCATTTTAATGATCTTCTCGTTAACACAAAGCTGGAGATCATCACGCCATGCTGATTGAATTAGAATAGCAGACTGGATGAGTTAAAAGGAGGGTGATGCTTGGAATCTTTGCTTTTCCTGATAACCATGGTTACCTGCAAGGAAACACGAGCAGCCATCATCGCCCTGCATAAAAAAGTGCTTCACAGGCGAGGATACTGTTGCTACTAAGACTATACCTAAATCAATCAATTTGTCACATCATCAAGAACTTCGAGCAAAGAGGTTCGATTGTTGTGAAGAAGGCTTCAAGGTGCACAAGAAAGTCCAGCAAGCGCCAGGACCGTCTCCTAGAAAAGATAATTCAGCTGCGGGATTGAGGCCCCACCAGTGCAGAGCTTGCTCAGCAATGGAGTCGTCAGCGATACCGGCTTGCTCCAGGGAAGGCCTTCAGCCTCAGCCTCACGTTAACAGTCTTCGGCCATTTTGTTTCTCTTGACCATCAGTTGCGTCCGCAATGTTAATCGTGCTCTTATTGAACAAAGATGGCTTCCTGTGGTATTGATCGCACGAACAGACCGTCCAAGAAGTCCCTGCTCCATTTCTTTCATTATGTAAAATGATTTTTCTGCTGAGCATTTAAGATAATGCTGCTTGGTCGAAAATGGGCTGAAATGATCACATTTCTTCTATACTTTAATAATGATTATCAAAACTTTTTAAAATGAAAATTCACATTAGTTTTAGTTTAAGTTATGGACCAACAAGGTTTCATGATTTTATTTGACCAAAATTATTGAATCTGCCTAGAAGGCAGAGGGGTAGCAGAGTCGCACAACCGCGGTTTTCTGGCTAAAAGCACCCGCTAACCTCCGTTAGCTATGGGTTAGCTCAGTTAGCTCTTGGCTGCATCGGCTCAGCGTGTCAATCATACGCCCCCACCCTCACAGCTCCACCTCTTTGCCCATTTTTGGGGGTATTTTCCTGGCATGATAAGACGCATGACGCAGCCAAAATGGCGGTGGTGGTAACCGCCCATGGGTTTCAATTCAACCTCACGGAGGCTCCGTCCATCTTACATATACAGTCTATGGCTCACTCGCATTTTTGCCAAATAACCCAGACATGAGTAAAGTTTGGTACCAAAACATCCTCCGACAGAAGCTTCTTCCAAACATCCAACAACAGTTTGGTGAAGAAAAACGCCTTTTCCAGCATGATGGAGCATCGTGCCTCAAGGCCAAAGTGATAAGTGGGGAAGAAAACATTGATATTTTGGGTCCATGGCCAGGAAACTTCCCTGACATTAATCTTGGTCAATCCTCAAGAGGCGGGTGGACAAACAAAAACCCACTAACTGTGAAACTCCAAGCATTGATTATGAAAGAATGGGTTGCCTTCAGTCAGGATTTGGTCCAGAAGTTGATTCGATTCCCACGGTGAATTGCAGACGTCTTGAGAAGGAAACGACAACACTGGAAATATTGACCCTTCACATTACCCTGATGTAATTGTGAATAAAAGCCTTTGAAATGAATGAAATGCGTGTAATAACGCTTCGATACATAAAAGCAAACGCTGCGAAAACCAATATTTGTGCCGTTCTCAAAACTTTCAACCATGACTGTGGTGAGATCTGGAGGTCCGACCTTGGCCGGGGGAGTCCTTTCCGGGAACGCCGGGTCGGCCCTTCTCCTTCTTCCCAAAGAGGCGTCCAATGGAGGACTTGATGCTCTTCTTCTTGGCAGCTTTGTTGAGGGAGTCCTGGCTGCTGTTACTGCTGCTGGGGTTGCTCCCCTGGCCGTCCAGCAGGCTCCCCTGGCCGTCCAGCAGGCTCCCCAAGCTACAGAGATCACATGGAGGGATTTCAAAACCAAGCAGTCGAAAACCAGGACAACCCTACTAAGGGAATCAGACAAGAAAAAAAAAAGCCTACCCTCGAATGTCTCTGATGTCTTCGTGGCTGGAGGCATGTCCTACCTCCCTGTTTAGGCGCATGGAGCGCGGAGTGGTGGGTGGCGACGTCTCACACCTGATGGTGGCCTTGTCATCCAGTGCAGACTGCGTGGCACAAAGAACAGAGAGGCGAATGAAGCGGCAGCAGTTTGAAGTGCTTTATTAGCAGTAAACCAGAAGGGCCATCAGCAGGATCACACTCCCACACAAAGCAGATCCCTGAACAGGAACATTTGGGACAGGATGGAAATTATATGAAAACCAACATTCAATTCTTGTTTTACAGCAGAAACCCCGTTTACTTCATGACCGGCCTCATCCACTTGGTTTAAACTTGGCGATATCCATCCACTGCTGCATTCAACGCAACAACAAATATATATTCTAAATATAAAATCACAGCACTAAAAACAGATACTAAAATTAAAGGATCTTTGTTCTGAGTGACGGCTCCATGAAGTCGAGACACTAAATCCTGATACTGATGAGATACTGGATCCAAGCAGCTAAAGAGTTTCTTTATAGAGATGAGGAGAGGAACTCCATCATGTCACCGAGGAGATCCTGCTGGGATTGTTTATTCCTTCTGCCCTGAGGAACGCCTCCATGGGGGCAGGAGACAGCCTAATCTGGCTAGGTCATCCTGAGCTATCTCTGTAGTTATGCTGCTATAGGCTTAGACTGCTGGAGGACAGACTTACCAATTTTCTTCACTCTGCTACTTTTCTGTCCTACTACTCTCCAGTTGTATTATCTGTTGTAATTTCGACTGTTAACTTTGTTTTCTCTCCATGGAAGCTCCATCCGGTCTGGTATCCTGCTTGGCTGCAATGCCCTGTTGGACGGGGGGCATCGACTGGGATGATGCTCCCAGTAACTGAACATCCACTGTGTCCTGATATAAACTTTTTACTTTCTATAACATAGAAAGTTCTCTTATATCAGTTCTTCTGTTCTTTCTGTGTCTCTGCTCTGTCTTCTCTCCGCTTGTACTGAGCCAGGTTCTGGTTCTGGTTCTGTTGGAGGTTTCTTCCTGTTAAAGGGGAGTTTTTCCTCTCCACTGTCGCTAAATGCTTGCTCAGTATGACGGATTGCTGTGAAGTCAGCGACACAAAGCAGGCGACTTTCTGCTGTCGCTACATGTTGGTCCAGGAGGCGTGAATAACTGCAATCAGCTGGGATTCCTTGAATAGAAAACTTTTAAAATAATAGGAATGTATGAAAGATTGAATTAAAACGCCTGTTTTTGTAAAGTGCCTTGAGATTACATGTGTCAAGAATTGGAGCTATATAAATAAACTGACTATTTCCTGAACCAAACATGGAAAGCAGTGGATGAATTGATGTTTCAATGCATCTGCAGTAAAATACAATCATTTACTTTCAACATTTTCTGGAACGTTTATAAATTAAACAAATTAAAATAAATTATTTAAAAATGGAACTAATAAAATAAGAAAGAGAGGAAAAAAAATTTCTGCTTCAATTAAAACAACTTAAAGTGCTTCAAACTGTTTTAAATTGACCTCCTGTTGAAACGAAACAACAAATAGTGATAAAACTCAAATTATTTCAGTGGAGGAAAAATAAAACCCAACTATGATGTTTAGTAAAACATTTCTGAGGGGCGTTCAGAGTGACACACAGCCCTGTGAAGCAGCTGGCTTATTTTACCTTCCTGCGATGCTTGCGCAGGTCACTAGGCTGAAGTGTGGCGAAAAAAGGAGAGAGGAGAAGAGCAGTTAGTGAGCTGCAGAGCAGAGGCGGACCCAAGCCATGCACAAACACAAACACATAAAAGCAGGAAATCAGAAGATGATGCAGTATTTTTTTTTTTAATCTTTGATCAGAGTTTAAAAAAAAACATGGAAATGTAACCAGAAACTGCTTTACTTTCATGTAACATTTCATGTAATTTTTGAAGAGAGAAACTGCAGGAGCAGCAATGCACTCAGTCAGGTGGGTAGAAAACCACGCTGGAGGACGAGGGCGATGGGTTGGGTGCAGCCTGCTTCATTTAGTCGTGTTAATTCCTCTAAAACAAATCATGACAGGGTTAGCTACCACTCCAGTTAAGTCGAGAAGCAACAGGAGTTATTTGGCAGAGCAAAGATCAGCAGCTAAATTTACGACCCGTCGCCGCTGCAGGAATACTTTCCACTCACAAAGGAGAGAGAGGAAAAAAAACAAGAAAAAAAAACACATGGGAGGATTTTTTCCCCTCCTACATTCCTCACAAACCTAGCATCAGACGAGCAAATAAACCACAAGCGTGCCACATTTCTGCGCCCCCGGGGGAAAAATACCTAATCACTCATTTCCTCAGAGAGAGGCGGGGCTGAGCGACTGATTACCCAGCTATAAAAGGAAACAGGAAGAGGAAAAATTCACTTAATGAGCAAAATTTTTTCCTGTTTTTCCAACTGCCTGTCAGTTAGGAATTGGAGCCGAATTTCCTGCTAATTTTAAAGTAAATTTACCGGTAACTTTCATTAAAACGAGACCTTTCTGAATGATCGGAGGAGAAAAGCTCTAAAACAGACACAAACAAGACAACATATCCTACTTTATTCCTCAAAGCGGATGAATTTGGAACAATTTTCCCATCCAAGATCACAGATCTGTGAAAGGAGTGAAAATATGGAAAGGAAACAGTCTCAAAACATCTGTGTGTGCGTAAAACTTTCTAACTTGTGTCAGTGTGTAGATTTGGGTACTTGTGTGTATAAAACATGATTAGCGAACCATAAGATACGTTTTGTGCGTAACTTCGGGTACTTGCAACTGTGTGTTCAAACGCGCACACAAATATCAAGAAATTACGAGTACTAAATACATTTACACAAAATTTCAAATTACACTAACTTAAAATCAACTACGCTCCTATGCGTACAAATCATTAAATACATCTGCACCAGTCGCCTGGTTTCAGGTAGTTCAGGTTTCTTCTTAGCATCGCTTTACTTTCCAGAGCGGGGGCTAAAACTTTCTGTTCGGTAGCATAAACAGCTGCAAAGAGGGAAAATCTAAACAACACTCCAGGGATTCCATGTTTTCCTTTCAGCCACCAGCATCTGCAGCAGGTAGGAGGCTCAGAGAGGACCGGAAGTGACAGACTGCACCCACCCGGCAGGGAACGAAGGGAGAGATCATCCACAAGTACCTGGAAGTACGGTGCATAGCTACAGGCCTGAGGGGGGGGACTGAAGCCCGCAGCACCATACGGCAGGTAAGTTACTGTCTGCTGGGACAGGGAACTTTGGATGATGTAAGGGTCATAGCAATACTGCTCCAGGCAGGGGGGGGGGGGGGTGGCAGTTGCACATACAGATGGTTAATATGACATACATGTAGTTAAAACAATACAAAACTATTAGAAATACTTTCATGAAACCAAACTAGCTGTGAAAGTCGGCAGGGCACATTACCAAGGTCATGACCCCCATCCGATCCAGCTCCCTGTTGGGGCTGCGGGGGATGCGTCTGGGGGTGGACTGGCCCGAATTGGGCGGCGACCCCCCCAGCGACGAGCCAGCACACAGGGAGGGTGGGATGGAGCTGAGCGAGAGGAACCGCCCCCCCATGCCGTCGCTGCCGCCGACCCGGCACTCGATCTCTTCTGCTCGGACGGCCGTGTTCTCCTTCTCCTCCTGGATCATCCTGCCAGGTTAAAGCAATGAAACATTCCATCGTTACTCCAGGTGTGCCGGTGTGACCAAAAACGCACCTATCACCAGCTCTTTCTGATCCCAGCACCAGAAGGATCATCCCTGTGACGGGCCTTCATCATCACCTGGAGGCGGGGTCTAACAGACCACGAACCAATTGAAACGTTGTGAACGCCATGTTTAAAATATCTTCCCATCAACTCTGACCATCATCCCTGCAGCATGATCCTGCCTCCACCGTTTTTCAGAATGGGGATGTGTGTTCAGGTCTGTAAACGTCACTCTAATAGCAGGACCCCTCCTTCCTCCACATGTATGTTGCGTCCCCAACATGGCTCCCAGCAAACTGAACACCTACTAGTCTTCCAGTGATCTCTGCAGCTCCTCCAGAGTGACTATGCTTCTCCTTGGCCCGCCTGTCGGTTTAGGTGGACATCCAACTCTTGGACCAGTTATCGTCCTTCTACTTAACAAATATGCAACATTTGTTCTTCAGTAACATAAAATCCTACTAAAAACGTTAAAATTAGCTGGTTTAGTGAGACAAAATGTAGGAATGAGAGTCTATAGTAGCACTAGCTGGCTAATAAGTCCTGACTGTATCTGTGTGTAACTCGTGTTAGTAGAGGACGAATAATATTAATATAATAAATACAATATCTTATAATAATAATAATAATAATAATAAAATATAAAATAATACAACACAATATAATATAATAAAACATAATATATGTGGAGATGCACTATGATCTTAGTCGTGGTTCTAGTGATACAATAATGTGGATCTGAGCCGCTCCTCTGGAGACCCAAACTGGTTCTTTGCTGTGCGCCTCAACAAAACCGGGTGTGGGTGGGACCGGTACTGGTCCAGCACCAACCCGCTTTGGTGGCAACACCCACATGTGTCCAGCTGCTGCACAATAAACCACATTTTCCATCATAAAATCACTAATTTGATGACTGAAAAAATTAAACATAAGGGGATGAAAAAAAAAAGAAAATGATCATTTTATGTGAACAACATTCAGGTGTTCTAGAAACACTGGATCTATTTTTAGAAAATGCATTAAAAAAGAAGAGATTTTCTATTAGAGGGAATTCTGGATCAGACCTCAAATCTATATTGCGATATAATCTAAAGCATGTGCCGTAACGATATCTATCGTAATATACTGTTTTCTGTTCTTTATGTCAAAATGACAGTTAATGAAAATTCTCACTTTCCAGATACATTGCAGCAGAACACCTTCAATAAAGTTTAGAATACCATTTAAATAACATGTATTGTGCAAAATGCATTTATAAAATATTCAAAAAATGTTTTCCAAAAAATGCAACACAAAGATTCTCACAGCACAAAGACAAAGATATTTTAAATTAAAAGCTAAATGTTATTTTTCTTTAAGCTCAGTTCAGAATTATCCGCTTCCCTGTTTTACTTATTTATAAATTTAATATTGCACAAAAATAAATCTGCACATATTTTAAATAAAAATACTTCAAGTTCAACAGGTTTTTTTCTGTTAAATGGAAACAACACATTTTAAACCTGCAATATGTAGTTGGAAGATGAACACTGAACATCAGTATTTATCCTCCTTGATGACAGCTTGATGACATCATCAAAATGTGCGACCGCGGCAGGCAGGCATACTCATAATCTCTACCTTTGGCTACATTTATATCATTTCTACCTTATACCTTTTATATTGCCCAACCCTAATATGAACAAAATCGGGAATAATAACCTGATTTCGTTGTTGATGGCGTCCAGCTGCTCCTGCAGCATTAAGGCGAGCGTCTGTGCGTCGGCCTGACCAGCAGGGGACAGCAGGTCCACCGAGCTGAAAATAGTCTCCCGGTCCTCCTCCAGGTCCGAGACGTCCATGTCGCTCTCGAAGGCCTGGGCCACGTTAGCCAGGACGTTAGCCTGCTGCATGCGCTCCCACTCCTGCTCGTTCAGAGTCTGCACCTGGATTCATGTCGACAGGGAGCACAAACAGCCGGAGGCCATGATGTTTGGGACGGCAGAGCGATTTCAGAAGGAGGACAGGAAGGAGAGATAAAAGGTCAAGCAGATTGTCGAGCTTTTGTCACAAACGCTGACAGAGTTACCAAGCAGACTGACTTACATGTCGCTGAAGTCCACAGATGAAGCAAACAAAAAGAAGCAGAAAAGAGGAAAAATGATCAGAAAGAGTTTGAGCATCGCAGGAACAGGGAAAGTGGAAAGACAACAAGTCACACAGGCTGCAGAAAGCATCTTTAATGTCAACTCCAACAATCTCAGACTCGCTGTTCTGGGTCGGTTTAGCTCAGATTTTACACGCTAACGGATGAATAAAGCGCTCACCTTGGACGGCTCGTCCAGCAGCGCGGCCACGCGTCCTTTCTGAGGCCGTCTCAGAACCAGAGCGCTGTTGCAATGCTCCGAGTTGCTGTCCATCATGGAGGACGCCGAGACCGGGTACCTGAAGTCGGGGGTGCTGCCCAGCTGAGAGCGCCTGGGGGAAAAACACCCAAAAAAACACGAATGCACCATTTAAACCAAATAAAGAGAAGAGGAATGATTCCTGGTAGCGGCGCAGAGGTTTACCCGTGCAGAAAGGAGTTACTCCTGCTCCTGCCCTGCTCGCTCTCTGCCCTCATGGTCTCTATCTGGATCAGGAGCTGCTCCTGCAGGAAGACGGTTACAGAGGTTGTTATGTAGAGCAGAGGGAGGTTACAATGGTAAAGCTTAATGTAAAACTACAGTACGTCTTCACCTTCTCGTGGTGAGATTCCTCAATCAGCTTCTTGGTGTGCTCTAGTTCTCTAATCAGGGCGTTCTGAACAGACAGGGACAGAGTCACAGAGTTTATCACCCAATAATTCAGGTCCTGATCAACTTTTTGAACTGTAAGCAAAAACAATCTAAAGAACTCCCAAATGTAGAAAGAATGGCATCAGTTCGCTGGTTTGAAGTTCCCTTTTGGACTGGATGTAAACAGTTTTCTTCGAATGAGCCAAACTTTCATGTAATATTTTATGGAGGTCTTAATCAAAGAGTTCTCCGGGGTTTCTGGAGACCTTTAAAGGTCTTTGTAGATTCAACGTATTTTGTTTTAGTGATTAATGGCAATACTGAGAAACACGGATAAACCCTCTGGTGCAGCCATGCAACCCATCCCTGCATACAGAACCTGCAGCGTCTCTCCATCTTCCATCCCCTCCCCGGAGCTCCGAACCTTGCAGATACAAACTGTGATGATCACCTTATCCTCCAGAGCAGACATCCTCTCTTTGAGGTGAAGCTGCAGCCTCTCGTTGGACTCCGACAGAAGCTTATCCACCGTCTCAGACAGACGCCTGTTGTGCTCCTCGTTCATCTTCTCTCGCTGCCTCGCCTGCAAAAACAGAAAAATTTCATACAGGTTTCAGTGACGTCTATACCGAAACCTCTCCTTTATCTTCATATGTTTCGGTAATTAAGTTGTTACATTTATTTATTTTTTTACTTCTTTAGGATCAAAACATTCTATTAATTTCTTTAATAACACTGAAGAAAGAGAACAGTTTGCAGAGGCTCAGACTTAAAGGTGTAATATTATAATGTAGAATTATTATATTATATAATAGCCCAAGGAATATATTATTATTTAATATATATTATAAAAATATTATATAATAATAATAAAAAGGTGCAATAATATATAAAGGCGTGTAATATTTTTACTTGTTTACTTTCAAATTCTGTATATCCAGTTCACAGACTTGTCCTTTTTCATTAATATTTCTCACCAACGTCTAATTCTAAGCATTCCTAATAACTTGAAATTTTATATTTTTATATACATAAACTGTGGTCAACCCTCCGTAGTCATGCGCCATCTTAAAATACGGTAGCTGTTTAGGGACATACAAGATATAACGCTGCGCGTTTTGCATCCTCTCTTGAAAACGCCGATCTTGGAGAAGTTGTGGCGGTTCTCCTTCTCCCTCTAAACGTTGTGTGGAGGTTGGCGCCGGTTCTCTCCGGGGCAGCCTGGCCGGTTTGGGGAAATTCTGCTCCTTCCTTTTGGTTAGCTTTCCCTGCTTCAGCCACATGTGACACATCTCTACCTGTCTGTGTCCTCTGCCTGTCTTCAACTGACGCCGAATCGTCGGATGATTTGGGTTGTCAAATCATCGCGTTAATTGCGATTAATTAATTACGGCCATATCAACATAGCTAACAAAAAACACAGTTTTTATTATTCAATACATATTTAAATCAAATTTTAAAAAGAATACAGATTAAAAGGGGGACCTGATTGCTGGATTGAAAGCTGGAAGTCGATATTATATTACCCTTTTGATTCGTCTGGGCTACTGTAGCTGTAATACCTACCCTGAACTGTGTGGTGCTAAGGAGTCGGGGGTTTTTTGTTTGGTTTTTTACCTTTCAAGGAAACTCCTGCAGCAGTGTTTCAGTCTGCTTGGGGATCAGTTCAGATTTAGTTATGGGGAGACCAAACTGGAGCAAACATTGGTGGTTTAAGTAGGAAGGAACATCTACTTCCAGCAGCTTTCTTAACTAATTATTCTTGAACTCTTCCTATAAGTGGGTCACTTTGCTGTATTTTAGGACCATTAAACTATATCTTTATGCGCTGGTTTTACAGTGAAGAACCGTTCATAATTTAAGACAAACACCTGAAAACAGAAGGAAGACATCTGGGAAACAGCAATAGACCTGACCTCAATAATTATATTATACACACTATAAATGGAGGATAATCTGCTGCATGAAGCAAACCAAGCTGTAGAATGGTAGAATTTTGCACATCTAACTCAGACTGTGGGTTAAAATATGAAAGGGTTTTCCCACCCTGAGAAGCTCCTGGTGCTTCTCCTCCAGCTGGGCCTCCATCTGTCTCAGTCGCTCCTCCACGTTGCCGTGGCGTTCCTCTGCCTGAAAACCGAGAAAAACATTGAAACTCGCAATTAATTAAGTTTCCAGTCTCTAGTCTGCTCTGCTCTGAAAGTGAGCACAGATTAGATCAGAGTGCTCATCTCTCAGTGATTCATCACCAATCCCAGAGAAGGACTCAGGCCTGAGAGACGGCCATTTTCCTCATCAGCACATACAGTAAGTCAGAAAGAAGCCATCTTTACCCTTCTTATAAAACAGGAGCGCAACCCACGAAAACCTGAACTTATTAAGCAATCAAATAATTGGTAAACGGGTTAGTATTTACTAGGGGTGTAACGGTACACAGAAATCACGGTTCAGTAAGTTTTCAGTACACTTTAATAAAGTTTTTTTTTTAACTTTAATCAGCATTAAAAAAAAAAATTCCTTCCTTTCAATTCCTGAAATTTATTTAATTTTATTATGTTTAATAATTTTAAAAAGTTGAAAGTATCGAACTGAATGGAGATTTGATTGGATTAAAAAATAAATAGTACAAGCAGACATAGCCAGAGTAGAAAACAATATAACCACTTGAAAACAGTGTTGATGTCTAGAAATGTTTAAATAACACTTTTCCCAGATTTGAGAATAAAACATGCTTAAATCACTTTGGAGTTGTTTTGATATTTTGACAGCCTAATTACCCAGCTGTACTTGAATGCAGCATGGGCAGCTGCTGGGAAAATCCCTTCTCATCAACGGGGATTCGCCTGACTTGCGTTTTATCCAAAATAAGTAGTTTAGGCTGATTGGATGCTACTGGTAGCCATGTTGACGTCAGCTGGTTTTTCTCTAGTATCAGTGATGTTTCCTTTCAGCTTGACATTGTTTCAGGTGAGTCATTCAGTTAAGTGCAGAGCATGTTGTGGACCTTATTGCTGTTCCAAGATGCCTTCGCTCACAAAGTTCTGGTTCTGTTCATCTTTTCTTTTTCTACTATAGCTGCATGAGAAACCATTAATGTTCCCAAATAGCAGAGTTTGGTGATAGCTGGAAGTCCTTTCTGTTTTGTTTTGGTGTCTCTTTTAAAGTTTCCCTTAGGAACGTTGCACTGCGCTCTGCACATAAACATTCTGCATGTGTTCAAGTAGAAAAACAGCTGGGTTCGTTCGGACAGCGCTGTACCAAATAATATGAATACATGAACCGTTACACCTCTAATATTTACTAAGGAGCAAACAGGCTGAAAGTCGTAATGATGGAATCAATCAGAATCTCATGTGTTAAACTCACCAGAATCCCATAATTCGGCTCTAAGTATTAAACTTCACCAGATTTTAATTCATGAACTGGACTTAACCAGGAGAGAGTTCGCTTGTTTTCCAAGTTCAACAAACTTTGGGTCAAGTGATCGTTTATGCTTTGAGCCTCAATCTGGTTAAGTTCAGTGAAAACGAGTCCCCCGCATTCGGCCCAGTCCATAAAACTGGTCTACCTTGGTCTGAGTCTCACACTGAGGGTTTGACATGGAGAGGGCGGGATCAGCATGTCCACCACACAAAACAGCAGGACACAGGCAGAAAGACGACAATGTGGAGAGAAAACAGCAGAACATCAATGATTAACCAGGGCGGCGTGACGCTCTGTTTGCACTTTCACATCTGGACCTGAAGACAGAGCAGGGAGACGTGCTGCTCTCACGCTGAGGAGGACTGACGGAGCTGTTGTTGATGTTTAACACTGGGCTGGAAGGAGAGCATGGCGGCTTTCTCTGCCATGTTTCATATATGTGCTTCAAGCTGCAGGAACAGAGGAAACGACTCCGGACTCATTAAATATGCATGGAGGAAATGGCTTGGATGGCAAACGCCCAAGACTGTTAGAAAAACCTCAAATTTCAAATGAAAACTGGAAAAAATAGGTTTAAAAATCTAGAAAAAGATCACTTGTTACTATTTATGTAGGTTATGGAGATGAATGTGAACTGATCCATTAAGACAGAAACGTAAATTTTAATAATGAATGTGTGATTTTTAAGATGAATTAGGGCTGGGCAATATGGCCTAAAAATAAAATCTCAGACTTTTTCACACCAAACCCGGTTTCCGATTTTAATCGATTTTTAAAAGATTGTGATGGCATCTGTGATTGCTTTCCACTGGACAGACGTCTAATCATAAGGGACACAGTGTGAAAATGATTCTCCTATGGTGGCTTGTCTTTTGCCGGTGCTTTGTGAGCTGCTGCTTGCTTGAGCATCTCGTAGAGAGCAGCACTTCTCCCACTCGACGGAGTGCCTCTGTTTCAGGTGTTGAAACAAATTCGTCGTACTCCCACCTTTGGTAGCAACCGCTGTCAAACAGATTTTGCAGCGTACCATTTGTTGCTCCAAGTATGAAGTCGCAAAACCGAACCAGTTCCATATAATTGAAGAAACAGTCCCTTTTTTGGGAACAAACTCCTCTCTGCTAGTTGCCATTTTGACGTCTACGCGTTGCGAGACACGGACGAGCTGACCTTGCTCCAAACTACGGAAACCCAAGAGAGCAGGTGTGTGGGGGGGGCAAATCTTGATTTTCCCAAAAATAAATCTTCTTAAACAGCAAATTCGTATTAACCGATAAAATCGATTTATCGCCCAGCCCTAAGATGAATGAGGCAACATTTTTGAATAAATCTGTATCTTGGTCTGGAATGTTCCAGCTGGACGGTTTTATACCTGATCCAGAAATGATTGTTGTCATGCACACTGGGCATTGGAAGATAAATCCACGGTAACGGATCCAGTATCAGTACCACATTCAGGTCTGACCTGATGCAACAATCTGTGATCCAGAACGGGGAAAAAAAGAATCAACTGCAAATTCAAGTTAAGGAAATTAGGGACAGGACTGGATAAGCCATGTTTTTTTCCTGTATTAGTTGTGTTGAAAATTTGCAAAGAAAGAAAGAAAGCATGTAAATAATTAATGAGCATGCACAACACCTTGTTGGTTTTGTTTCCTGATCAAATCTGAAGAAAAGGTTTGGGATTCCCGATCCGATAAGGTGCTGAGTTTTGGGAACAGCAGAGGTTCTCTGAGACAAAGACTCAAACTATAAATGGATAAAAACAGGAGCACGTTGCTATAAATAGATCTCTCTGGAGAAACAACGGTTTCCTCAGCAGCTCCTGCAGGGAGGCCAGGGATGTCGTCCTGGCAGGAAACTATAATAATCCTGCTGAGATTATGATTATGAACAACTCACTAAGCCAAAACCTGATCCTATTTATGCTTTTCTACAGCTCCAATAAATAACATTCTCCACAGGTACGAATAATTGTATTCCTTCATAATTTCTAAAACACCATTACACACAAACAGCCCTCTTCTCCTAACCTAAATAATTTTCTATAGAAACACTTATTTAATTCTGTTATCTACATGTTAAGTATTTTTCAGCCTTTAACAATGAGGCTCATATGGGAGCCTTTATCCCAGTTTGCATGTTAGGCTACAAATCAAATTACTGAATGAAGCGCGTTCGACTCCACGACACTAGGTGGCGACACGTGCCCTTTTACACCGACATTCTTCCAGTTAGCCTTGAGCATCACACAGATTGAGTTAAAGCAGGATATGAACAATGAGCGAAGAAATAAACGCTGCAGCAGAGAACATTTCCTACGTACAGTACTGTCGGATTGTATCGTCCTTTGTTGTTGTCGTGCGGATGTTGTCACTTCCGGAAGGGGGAGTGCCCAGACTGGTCATAGCTTTAATTAGCTTGGGTGTCGTTTACATGCAGAGAAATTCAGTTTATAAGGTTCGACTTCAGCCGGTCTAAAGGTGTCTATATGAATTTCAAAAGTCCGAACTGAATCGGACAAAGGCAACAATTCGGTTTTCTCTTACTGCAGGTAAAAGCACTGGCTGTATTGGCTGCTGCAGCTCATAGTCCATCTACCTCATGTGACCTGCTGTAACGACAGCTGTCCAAGAGAACTGCAGAGAGCAGCTGAAACACTTATGCAAATATTTTAGGGCGTTTAAAAACAAAAAGGAGCAGCTATAGAGGGAAAATTCGTTTATCAACACAGCGGAAATGTGAGGAACCTAACTTCAGAAAGAGACGTCAGCCCCTTACATCACTCCAGTTCCCATTGTTATTATTTGCAGTTATCTTGCAGTTGCAGTGTTGGTTAGCTATGTTAGCTTGCTTTTAGCCAAGGCTTACCTGATACGAAGTGATCGCTGGTGATTGTTGCATTTTAATCATCGTTCAAATCCCTTTATCTGATCCCTTGCAACTGAAGATGGCTTTTGTTTGCCTTGAAAGGGGGGCGAGTCGATTGAATTTTATAAAAGTTTTGTTGTTTTCATCAAAGCGATTTGTGCAACCAACAGCACAACAAGACATGACCTTCTGCAGACGACAAGCGCAGTAGAGCAGGGATTGACGTAGGCCGATAATCCCTCTATAGAGGCAGCAGGACGTTTAGTTTAATTTAGTCCACATAGGACTAAAAAAAACACGTCCACTAGGTATGTGTATTGGCAAGAATCTGAGGGGATGTTACTATGAGTAAGACTATATATTGTGATTTTTAAAACTGAATTTAACAATAGAAAAACAGTCAAACACTCCAACCTGTTTCATACTTTAAAACAACCAGTTTTATTACTAGATCTAGTTGATCCACTGGAACAAAGAAGGTGAAAACAGCCACAAAACTACCAGCTGTACTTTTAATATTACTACAAAAATGACTGTCATCATTAATGGTTCCATTCAGATTCTAAAAACTAAATATCAATAAATTGCTTTTGAATATCGATATAACATCGTGACGTAAAATATCGCGATATATCTGCGTATCGATATTCATCTACATTTGCTGTGAGATGTCCACAAAGCACTGGATGACTGTAGGTGTATGCGGTGAGTCATTTTCATCTTTAGAAACATACGGTTGTCCTGCAGAAACTGCTGCTAGGACCAAATATCTGTGGCTGCAAGGGAAAAAAGGGAAACAGTAGCATCCAGAGCGTTAAACGGGGCGCCGACAGGCGTGTGTACCTTTGTGAGGGCGGCGACCCGCTGGGCTAACTCTGCTTCCACCTCAGGCAGCGTCTCTGCTTTGCGGATGGTCTGCTGCAGCTTCTGTTCGGCCAGCTCCAGCTTCTCCTGCAGCTGCCGGTTTCTCTCCTCAGACTGAGAGAGGAAAGAAGTCATTAGCAAACATGGCGACTCATCTGTGTTGTGGCCTCAGCGGTCGGCTCCACAAAGCGAGCAGAATGAAAAGACAGAGTGAAAGGATGAAGAGATATGGGGGGGCAGGAAGGGAAGAACAGAGCATTCAGAGTGACACAAAAACAGACAAAAAGCACAAGAAAAGAGAAGAAAGACGTCTCCGTCCCCTGTGACTGCGTGTAGAGAAACAAACCAGTGTTTTCAGGGTCCTCCATTCGGTTCGAACACAACGAGAATTCACTGAAAGCAGAGGCTGTGTGTGTCCTGATATTTGAAAAGAGCTTCAATCTAAAACATCCAGCAGCTTCCCATCCCAGAGACCGCTGGACCTACCTGTCTGTAGTGGGAGTCCTTGTTGGCCACCTCATTCTCCAGCTTGTCGTTCAGGTCGTGGACGGACGTGGCCTCCCGCTGGGCTGCCAGGTAGCGCTTCTCCAGGGTGGTGATCCTCTCCTCCATGTCTTCCTTCTGAGCCATAGACTATTCAGACAAACTGCTGCATCAGAGCTCTGAGCGTCACCACCGAACGCAGTCGGTACCGGTCGGGTCGGGTCCGGACTCTCACCTCTCTGAGGTCTCGCTGGAGCCTGGTGTTCATGTCCTCAGACTTTATGAGGTCCTTTCTCGCCGTGTCCAGGTCCTCCTCCAGCTCACCGACACGTGACGCCATAGCAGCCATGCGCTCCTTCATCTGGCCCAAATCAGCCATCTGACGGTCCACCACCTCCTGGAGCTCGCCGACCTTTCCGAACCCGGTTCCGGACTCATCTTCCTGACTCAGCGAGCCATCCGATGACCGCTGTGGGCACATTTAACAAGGAGACGATCAGAAAAGTTGCTCAAACTCTTTCACTACATGAACCAATCCTCTTCTGCTTGGCAGCTTCATGTTCATCATGTAATCCTGTCCCTTCAGCAACATCTTCAGTAAAGGTGTAACGGCACGCCAAAAATCACAGTTCAGTTCATTTTTGGTACAGTCGGGGAACAAAGTGGGGAAAAAAAAAACTTTTTTTAAGCAATGACACTTAAAATCAAACTGTACTTGCAGTAATTTTTTTAACAGATTGTTCTCGGATAACATTAAAATGTTTATAATAAAATAGTGGTTGCCGATATAAACGACATAAGGTAGAAATGATATGAATTCAGCCAACAGTGGAGATTTTGATTATACTGGCCTACCGTAATTGCTCATGTTGATGATGTCATCAAGCTGTGCCTACGTACGCTGTACCAGCTACGCTAGAACGATAAATACTGGTGTTCAGTGTTCGTATTTATACTAGATATTGTATGTTTAAATATTGTACAATATTTTCTTTTCAACTAAAAAGAAACATGTTGGATGTGAAGCGTTTTTACTTCAAATATGTGCAGCTTTATTTTTGTGCAATATTCAATTTATGAACGAGTAATCAGGAAAGCTGAAGGAAATGTTATTTCTCTAATTACATTTTGCAGTTCAGTTTAAACAATTTTGAACTTTGCTTCCTTAACATTTAGCTTGCATTTTATTTGAAATATATTCATCTTTAGTTATGAGAATTTTTGTGTTGCGTTTTTTGGAATAAGGTTTGTCATTTTGTTTTATGTATTTTACACAATAAATGTTCTTTAAAGATTAACTAAACAACTTTTTTTGCTTCTAAACTGTATAAATGGGTCTTTACCAATGCAGTCTTTCAGTTTCTGGGGATTTTTTTACGTTTTGGTGTAAACTTGTTTAATTCTACACTTTTTGGTCTAAAAACGTCTTAGTGCTGCCCTCTTAGGGTTGAACGGTGGCTATTGCATTTGAATTTTGTGATTGGTGCAGAGTGGTACATCTCTACGTCACAGTCATTGACTGTGTCACAGCAGCCATGGTCTCACAGACACGCCCCGTGGGTTTGGGTATAAAACTATCAGACATATCCCCCTCCCCCCTGCGGCAAGTTTGGAGTTGGATGCGTTGTTCAGGTTACCATTATTATCACATTAGCACTTAGTTAGCATAGCTAACATACTGTTTTGAACGTTAGCCTATGCTAGCATTCCCATTCAGAGACTGGACTCCTCCTGTCTCTCTCTCCCTCAGCAGCAGCGTTGGCCTCGGGCGGCGCTGACTCAGCGCCCCGAGCCAGCGGCTCGAATTGATACGGCTCAGGGCCGCTGAGCTCCATAATGCCTCCCTCTACTCCTTTATCTCCGGTGACGACGGAGGAGATCCCCTGGTTCAGGGGCAGAGGGAGACAGGAGGAGTCCCGTCTCTAAGTGGTGATGCTAACATAGGCTAACGTTCAAAACAGATGAATGTTGATCAGATCGATCAGTCGCAAATCTGCCAACGTCGCTTTGGTCACTGTCCATGTTTCAGTGTCACATTAAGCGAGCTGTCATTGTCCTCCGGGACACACCTCCACGTTTCCCCCTCCGCTTTTCCTCAACACTTGGCCATACCCCTCCTTTCTTCCTGGCACCGCCCACTTTGTAGAATTTTTTTAATGTTGTCTGGGGGCGGGGTTATGCTTTTTCAGGGGGTTCAGTTACACTATAAAGCTGCTCTGCGAAGCTTGCTGAGAGTGCTGCCTCCGTGTGGTTGTTAGAGGAACTGCAGTCAACAAAACGCACACTCAGTCCGAGCTCTACGACCGTCAGAGGACCTTTTTTGCTCTTTTGGTAGTGCTGGACAAAATTCTTCTCTTTGACTTTTGTGGAGTTTGGAGCTTGGCTTAGCTAGCGGCTAACTGACGGAGAACACTGCCGCCTCGTTATCGCGCATACGTTGGTGCGCCATTACGTCACGCCGCGCGTTTTCATAAGCTGGTACCGACCCGAACCGCCTCACAATAAATGGAATTGCAACCTGTACCTGCAACCGCGGCAAAAAGTACTAGATTCATGCGTGTTGTCAGGACATGAAAAAAACTGAATATGGATTTAAAAAGCGGTTTTATTTTATTAAAAATATGACATAATGGAGCTTTAAATGGCATTCTATGGTTTTTTTGAAGTTGTTCTGATGGTATGTGAGAACGTTCAAAAAGTGGGACACTGTGGTGGGGGCGGAGCTCCCTCCGTTCAGCTTCCAGCTGTTGTAAAACAACGCAAACGTCACGGATTAATTCCTAAAAGAAACATTTTTAACAGACACTATTACAGCCAGATGTCCAGTCTGCTTATATTTATTGCTACTCTAAGAGAATGGCACAAACGAGGGCAGCTAAGCGGGGTCCTACGGCTCAGTAACATCTGTGGTAGCTAACAGCGACCGACGCTAGCGGATGTTGGTAACCAGTAGGGATTTAACAAAATATTGATACACCAATAAATCGCAATATTTTATCTCACGGTATTGTATGGATATTTAATTTTTTATTTGAACAGAACCAATATTGATGACTTGATGAAAAGCATAACCGGTAGTTTGTGGCTGTTTTCATCATCTTTGTTTCAGTGGATCAACTAGATCTAGTAATAAAAACTGGATGTGTTAAAGTATGAAACAGGTCGGAGCGTTTAGAATGATGGGACAGTTTTCCTACAGAAAAATTCAGTTTTAAAAATCACAATATAAAGTCTTACTCATAGTATCGCAATATATAGTATCGTCTACCCTGGATTGTGACACATATTGTATCGCCAGATTTTTACCAACACACATTCTTATCCGAAAACATTGTAAAAAAAACCAAAACACTTGCATCCATCTAGTGGTCCGGGTCTCACCACCGCCCTCAGCTAATTTAAACACAAACCTGGAAAAATACTCTGATGACAGGATTTTACTTCAAATCAAAGGCATTTTCTCTGTGGTCAGAATTATATTGATTAGGTCACAGTTGAAAATTCATTTCTCCAAATGGTCATTTTAATAATGTTTGAGGTTGACTCAACCTCCAACAGTCAGTGTGTTCGAATGACTCATGCTAAGCACAAAGTCTCCCAGCGTGGGACGCCCAGTCCCATTCAAGCAGCACAATGTGCGTCAACAAATCAGAGTGGAGCAACTCAGCCATCAGCATCATCTACTGTGTTACTGTTTGATGTGTTCAGATCTTTGTTAGCTGACAGTTAGCTTTGAAACTCCCACATGATTTATTCTCCTTCTCCTCTCTCCAGTTGCTTCTGTTAAGCTGCATAATTAAACTTAGAGATGGTTGGGCTTTTACTGGAGTCTCAGAGGAATCTCAGCCATATTGAAGTCTGGGAACTTTAGTGCATCTGTGAGGTTAGAGAAACAGCAGCAGGCTTGACAATAGCTCAGCTCACAGCCCGGCTCTGTGACGGAGATCCCACCAATCGGGGGTGAACCGACATTACCAGACTGGCCAACAAACCTCCTAATCAGTCAGGAAGGATGCCAGCGCCGGGTCTAAAGAGCATGACATGTTTCACACTGGGTTGATTTTCTTGCTTTTCTGATCAAAAGTGTTGCATCCGAGGTGCACAAAGGGGCGTTATCGCAGGTTCTTCCTCCCAGCAGCTGGAGACTTTATATCGTCGCTGAACAACAAACAAACAAACTCGATACGTTTTCACATCCTTGCTGTTATTTACAGTTTTCCATTTCTTAAAAATAGTCTGCTGCTGCTGTTATGCACAAATATTCATTCATTTTTAAATGGCCAGACTCAGATGCACATTTCTTTGAATCTGAGTATTCTATTTTTAATAAAAATACAGCAGAGGTCACGCAAGACGTTTTTGTTGTCCGTCATTTTGACCAACGCAGTCTAAAATATGCTGTCACTCTATTTTTACCCGTCAATTTTTAAAATAACACATTCAATTTTATTTGTTTTTTATTCATTTTAAATGATATTCAATCCTAACAAGCTGAATAGAGAACTACAGATAAAAAAATGAAAATTAAACGATTGTACTTGAAATACAAACGGTTCACCTGCTGTGACCTGAACAGTCAGTCTCACATCTTCCTCTTGCTCCACATGGAGCTGAAATGATCTCCTGCTTGTTCATAATCAAATAGTGGGATTGCTGCAGAGGTTTTTGTCATGAGGTTTTGAGTTTTTGCCTCGAACAGATGATTTTTCATAGAGGTGTAGATGTTGTTCTGGAGGCTGAAGCTGTTGCCCCACTGGAGACTCGAACTAAAGCGCCGCTTCAGCCAAAGTTTGGAAATCAGGGAACATTTCTCCGTATGAAGTGATCAGAAGTCGGAAAGACTCTCTGAACGAGCCGTTTCCTGACCCGCAAGCTATCGCTTCAGTGGGAGGAAATCCTCCAGCATGCATCTGTGGTTGGCACGACAACAGGGTCTTTGCAGCGACGCGCTCCAAAGCCTCGGTAACTCTCCAACGCGCTGTCAGCTCCCGGCTAGCGAGATGCATTTAGTACGGTGTCCAGGTCTGAGATGATGCTCTCGATTTTTTTTTTTGACAGATTCAGTTACCTGGACTAAAGTTGAAAATATCTGAGCGTCTGCACAAGTGGTCAGAGGTGAGAATACTAATCTTTTAAAAATGACAGACGGTCCTCAGATTTTCCCCGTCACAGTTTTTAAAAAGTGGTGTAAATTTGCTCCTACTGTACAGTCTGTTGTCCTTATTCTTATCTTTATATTTTCATCTTTGTGTCAATCTGTCTGTCACTTTGCTCCTGGTACCCCGACGGAGAGTAAAGAATATTTCTATGCTATTTCTATTCTATTCTAAGATTGGATATCGAGTCAGTTAATTATACAGCACATCTGCTAACAATCATAACTGAAGCAGCGGGTATCCTCACCTTGCCGTTAGTGCTGGGTGTGTTTTCAGACGTGTGGTTGACCTCGCTGGTTCCGTCGGCCAAGCCTCTCTTCTGGCTGCTCTGTTCCCTGAGGTAAGCTAGCTGCAGAACCACAACATGCAGAGTCATGTTAGCTTGTTGATCAACACACGCAGATTTGCATTCAACACTTCTGGGGGTTTTTTTAAGGCTGAGGCAAAGGTAGACTTCAACCACCCCTAGTTGTTCATATTGAGCAAGGAAAATGGGTGCAGCAATTTATTAAAAATGTGTACAGATCAATGACAGTACAGTATACAAAACATAAACGGATGGACTCGGAGCTCTGTGGCTCACAAACAAACCTTTTATTCTACTTCACCATAAGTCACAGAATGAAATGCATCTTTTTTTTGGTTCTGCAGCTTAGTTAATCGTGAAACCTTAATAACGACAGAAAAACTGATTTTATTTGCGGTTTTACTGAGGCACCAATAGATCCACTAGCACTTTCCTACCCGGCTAACAGCCCACAGTGTGGCGCTGCAACATGTTATTTGTCCATAAAGGGATAAACCCAAATCTTTTTAACCCTTTTTAATACCAGCTGTAAACAGTTCTACTTCAAAATATATATTTTTTTATCTGAATGAGCCAAAACTCTGGACCACAGAACTCCACGGTCTCCAGAAGCTGTTAGATGGGGATTTAAACTCTGAATGGCTTTGACGTTGTTATAAATAGGCATATTTTGAAAATATATAGATTAAAACATAATCCCAAACCATGACAGAACCTCCACCGTGTTTCACTTTAAGACTTAATGGAAGGAAAATGTAAAGAAATGAGGGCTGGATTGGGACATTTGCGGAAAAGTCTGTCTGTGTGTGTGTAGCTTTAGAGCAATAAATACTCCTTTGGTATAAAACATGCACCCACCCTAATAAAACCAAAGTGTGTCAGACTTTATGTGTGCGCTGATGTGAATTATGTGTGTGTGTGTGTGTGTGTGTGGTCCTAGGCTGAATCGAAGGAACAAAAGACGACTCCAGCCTGAAGAGCACACAGGAAATCTAGGACAAACGCCGTCTCTTCCTCTGGGCTAGCGGTCAACAATTATCCAAGCTGAACCTTCAGCAGGATCTGTGTTTCCGTTCTGTCAGACTAACCCCCGAAGCCAAAACTCTGCAGAAACATTTAACATTTTATTTATTCTGCTTTACATTGACCCTTATATCTGAAAAACAAACCGCCTGCAACATATTCCCACCACATGAATAAAGGTTAGGTCTCCACACTTTGATCTTCTTGCTTACAACGATTCTTTGAAGGTTTTGGTGTTTGCTTACTTCTTTGTGTGAGATGGTGAGTTGCTCCTCCAATGCGCTGCATCGCTCTAAAGCAACACGGAGTCGCTCTCTCACCTTGGTAAAAAAATACAACAAAAAAACAATAAGCCTCCATGAGCCCATTTTTTATAATTTTATTGCATTTGATTGCCTTGAAGCAGCATTAGGCACGTTTCCAATATCTGAACTTCAGGGTAATTTTACAGGATCTTTTATCTGATGGAGTAAATCAGTTTCAGCCGTCATGTCTGCATACAAAACTGTGTTTGATGAATTAGCTAAGAGGTCCGGATAACACGACTCCCTCAGCAGTGAGCAGCGTCACTTATCAGCACCAAAACAAGCGCCCACAGTAGCAGAAATAACCAGAGATCAACATAGAAGAAGCGGGGATGGTTGGTCCATGTAACGCTTATCAGCTCAGTGTCTAAACACAAACGGACATTTGGAAAAACAGAAAAATATATTCAAATATCCAATTTTTCATTTTTTTTCACCTTGACAAATTAAAAAATTTGATTTTTAAACTGTTTTTCCAATTTTCTGTTTTCATTCAGAGGATCAGAAATTTAGGGGCTTTTTACACGACAACGTTGCAGTTTTTGTTTGAATACGCGGGTGAAAACGCACTGCGTTTACACGACAGGCGCGCGCGATGGAAAACAATGTAGTACATATGCCTTTAGATGGCAGTGTGCCCCGTGTATGCAGTGTTCCAAGGTTTCCCCCTCACAACCCGGAAAAGAAACATTTCATGATAACTAACAATGGCGGTCTTCTTGTAGTTCTCCTCCGCTCAAATAAAGGCATATTGATTATTTGACGCACGTACTGTACGCGTTACCGTTGGCGATTGCATAGAAGCCTGATGATCTCTAAGTTTTGCTTACAGAGACCAAATAACTTCAGAAGCTGCATCAGCAGTAACAGCGTACCTGGATCTGCCATTGTTGTTGTTTTTCTGTAGAAAGGCGGAGTGCGCAAGTCCAACATGGCCGTAGGCGGCTGGCAGTGACGTCATCGTTTTCAAAAGTCTCCGGCTTGCGTTTACATGACAACGAATCACCCAGCGTTTTCAGACTTCTCCACTCTGGAAGCCGTTTCCCAAAAGATGCATTTTCTCCCCCCCCTTTCCCGTTGTCGTGTAAACGAGAGGCCGAATCGGAGAGAAAAACCTCAGTTTTGCTGAAAAACGTCGTCGCGTAAACAGCCCCTTAGAACATTTAGAAAATTGCAAAGTTGCATCTGGGCTCCGATTACTCAATTATTCTTCTAATATTATTATTATTATTCTATTATTATTATTCTCTATTATTCTGTAGAAGATACAGCCTGGCTCTATCTACAGACTGAATGCTATATAAAGAATAGATACATAAAGCTGTATCGTGTTTTCATATTCAGTTTATAGCTTAGGTTGCAGTTTGTTAGCCTGCGGGTTAGTATGAATATATTATATACGTCTTGGTCCATTCTCACAACCGGCGTCACGTCATAGAGCTACGTGGAACGAGGGAGAGAATATCATTGCAGAAAATTGAACTGTTAAGCGTTGCACGGACCATGGTTGCGTGTTTCTGTTTGTGTAATGTTCTTATAAACTGCTTCGCCAGTAACTCCTCTTATTTTACAATGCTGTTTTTTGCTGTTTTTTTTTGCTCATTTCCATCGGAATTACAACCAATCAGCGTGAGTTAGCGACAGCTTCCGCTCAGCGACTCTACAAGGCCATTTAAGAGTACGTACCCCCAGACTGGTACTGTGTTGGCTCCTGAAACGGGCCCCGGTGTAGCGGAGACACGAGCATATCGGGAAGGTCCGGTGAAAAATGACCCTGAAGTTCCGATAGCGGAAACACGGCAGTTTATCTGAGGCCTGCAGGTCGACAGGAGCTCCGGACATCTATCGTACCTTCTCATCGAGGGCTTTGTGGTGTTCGAAAAGTGACTTAAGAGCTTTGAGGACCTCCACCTCACTGGAGACGCCTGCCGGAGACTGGGCCTGCCTCTTCACCACCGTCATCCTCAGGCTGCGCTCGTGACGAGACACCAGGCACTCCAGGTGCTCCAACAGCAGCTGGACACACATCAGAGAGGGAGAGAGAGGACAGGAACCACGTGTGAAACCACGGTGCTGTTAGAGGTTGTGACAGTTGGTGTCTGTAGTGGGACATCTTTTTTTTGATGATTCGGCAGCTTTCCACATCGACAGGTTTTCACAAACGCTTCAGATTAGAAGACAGAGAGCCGATTGGTGAACCGCTGTTATGACAACCGTCTCTAGCCCAAAACAGAAACGGGCAGGAATTTGGCAGGTGTGTCGCGCTCACCCGGGTGTTGTTTCTCTCCGCCTTCAGCTCTGCTATCTCCTCCTCCTTCTCCAGAAGCTGCTCCCGGTAGATGTTCACTTCCTTGGTCAGAGCAGCAAATTCCTACAACACAAACGGACAAGAAGGAACGAGTTACTCCCGGTCGCACAGGTGGCTGGAGGACCCGAAAAGTTGTTCTCTATTGAGAGGAGCACTCAAGTAATAAGTAGCCGTCGAAGAAATGACCCGAAAGTATTTGGTAAAAAGGCTACCCGAGTACTGAAAAGGATGTCATCATACAAAGAAAATATAAGCAAATTATTGTATTTTAAAGACAAAAAATAACATAACATCATTACAAAAAACTAAAGTTGTGTTTTTTTTGCTTAAAATTTAAGTCTTTTTCCCCCCCAATGTAATACCAGCACTAGTAGGTAATGTACTTTTTTTGTATAAACACACTTTCAACAACAAGGTAATTCAAGGTGCTTCACATGATTAGGGAATGAAGTAAAAACAGCAATAAAGCATAGAACACACACAGAGCATATGATACATGAAAATATTACCCAAAGGCAGCTCTAAACAGATAAGTTTTTATCTTTGATTTAAAAAACCTCAGTGTTTCAGCAGCTTTGCAGTTTTCTGGAAGTTTGTTCCAGATTAGAGGAGCGTAGAAGCTGAAAGCTGCTTCTCCATGTTTGGTTCTGATTCTAGGGATGTTGAGTCGACTGGAATTAGAGGACCTGATTGGTCTGGGGGGGGTTGGTGTTGCTATAGTAACAGTAGATCTTCAACATACTTTGGTGCTAAGCCATGTAATGATTTATAAACTAGTAAAAGTATTTAGAAGTCTATTCTCTGAGCTACAGGGAGCCAGTGTAAGGACTTTAGAACTGGGGTGATTCAATTCAATTTCAATTCAATTCAGTTTATTTATATAGCGCCAATTCACAACAGATGTCATCTCAAGGCACTTAACAAGAAGTCATTTCAATACATTTATACAAACATTCCTATCAGTTAAAAAGTTTCCTATTTAAGGAATCCCAGCAGATTGCGTCAGTCATTGGCGTGAGGTTGGGCCCCGTTGATGCAGACTTTCTAACCACAGCAATCCTTCAGCAATTCCTCATACTGAGCAAGCATGTAGCGACAGTGGAGAGGAAAAACTCCCCTTTAACAGGAAGAAACCTCCAACAGAACCAGGCTCAGTAGGAGCGGCCATCTGCCACGACCGTCTGGGGGTTTGAGAAGACAGAGCAGAAACACAGAAGGAACAGAAGATCTGATATAAGAGAACTTTCTATGTTACAGAAAGTAAAAAGTTGATAACAGGACACAGTGGATGTTCAGTTACTGGGAGGATCATCCCAGTCGATGACCCCCGTCCAACAGGGCATTGCAGCCAAGCAGGATACCAGACCAGGTATATCTTCTATGGGGAGAAAAACACTGATGATGTGATCTACTTTCCTGGTTCTAGTGAGGAACACGAGCAGCAGCGTTCTGGATCAGCTCATGACCTCAAAATGCCACAACAAGCCCAACAAACTTCATTTGAAAAACAAAAGTTTTGTGTAGAAACAAGGAGGTCTCCTTTAATCAACTTTGGGCCTTGTCTGAATGAAGAACCCACAGTTGGTACAGCATCTAAAAATATTACACAAGAATAGCAATACTTCATAATATTTTATTCAAGTAAAAGTAAAAAGCATGGTGCGGTAAAGCTACTCTCTGAAGTACATGTTTTCCCAATAGTTACTCAAGTAAATGTAATCCACTTCACTAATAACAACCAGTTCATACCAGAGGCGGGTTGTAACTAGTTACATTTACTTGAGTAACTTTAAAAAAAATTTAAAAAGGAGTACTTTTAAGAGTACCTTTACTACAGCGTGCTTTTTAATTTTACTCGAATGAAATATCATGAAGAGTTCATGCTCTTGACAAGAATCTCTATAAGCTCTGCAAACTGGGAGTAAATTGACTGAATGAAGAACAAACATGTTGATTAAAGGAGACCTCCTGTTGGTACACAAAACTTTTCTAATGTAGTTTTCTGTCTGTTGAGCTTGTTGATGCATTATGAGGTTAAGTGAAAATAAAGTAAAACAACATAAATTGTCCCTGGAAGAACACTTTACCTTGTCTAAGATATACATGTACATTACCTTCTGTAAGAGTTGGTATTATATTGAAACAAAATTAACTTAGAAAAGTGTTTCTTCTGCTTAAAATTTGTTATTTTCTAAATATGTCATTTATTTGTTTAATTATATAAAAAAAATCTTTTTTAAATACAAGAATTTGCCCAACACGTTATATTTTTGTCGGTCTGATGACATAAAAAAAGAAAACAGAATCAGATGTTACTCAGTAGTAGGAATGTAAGAAAATATCGAAACACCGATATATCGCAATATTTTATGTTCCCGATATTGTATTGATATACAAAAGGAAAGTTGTGTTTTGGGGATGTTTTTTTAGGATTTGTATGGAACCAATAATGATGACGGCAATTTTTTAACTAGATCTAGTAATAAAACTGGATGTGTTAAAGTATGAAACAGGTTGGAGTGTTTAGAATGATGGGACAGTTTTTCTACAGTTAAATTCAGTTTTAAAAATCACAATACATTGTCTTACTCATGATATCGCTATATATTGCGATACATATCTCATTGCCAGATTTTTTCCAACACACATCCCTACTAAGTAGTCTACTACCCTTTTTACCAAATACTATTGTACTCGAGACGGCTACTTTTTACTTATACTTGAGTAAAAATATGTTGAAGTAGTGCTACTCTAACTTGGATACAATGTTTGGCTCCTCTACCCACCTCTGGTTGATAAGTCAGACGCTCTCATCAACATATCTGTTCACTTCTAGTCAATAATGAGCATGTTTTTCCCCTCTGTGTGGTTTCAGTGATTGAAGCCATCCCACAGTAAGCCGCAGCAGATAATTACACATTCCTGAGTCTCCATGAAGTGGCTGAGAGTCATGCTTACAACGAGGAGCTTCAGATAACAAGCTCTCAATAAACAACAAGTTATCTGATGTTAGCGCTCCAGAGGCGTGAAGTTCAACAGACTCCCTCCCTCCCTCCCTCCCGCCTGCGCCGCGTTGCGTGCATACGTCTAGTCCTGCAGCTAATTTCTCGTTTCGTCGCGTAACGCATCACGGCGCGCACGCATCCAGAGATCTCTGTGGTGCTTTTAGAGATTACACGCATGGTCGCAGCGCTAAAGAATGTGACATGCTGATTTTGTTTGCCCTGTGGCGTAGGCACGGTGAGGTCTTCCTGCTCCGCTGCTGACAGTAGCAGGGTGGGGGTGGATGGAGGCGCTGCTTTCCTTTCACCACTAAGGCTATTCTCCCTCTCCTCCTGTCCGGCCTCTGACCTCCTCCAGCTCCTGGCCTAGAGTCTGAAACAGTGCAGGAGTAGGAGGACCACTGCTATTGGTCAGACAGAGAGACATCCCTCTCTCTGCTGGCCAATGAGAGGCTTTCAAAATCAAGGCCCAGGGGGTAATTACAGTTCTGCTTACTTCCTAACATTCCTACTGAGTAGAAGTGAAGTTCAGTATGTTACAGGAACCATCGGCGCCCATCGGCTGCATGCAGTCACAGAGCAGACGTGCTGAACTGTCTCCAGAGACTCGACCTGAAGAACTGAGAACATCCAGGGTGACTCAAGTTGATTTCAGGAACTGAAACGGCTCAAAATTCAGCTCAGAACTAAAATCTAGATTTTTAGGGTGATTTACCACCTGATGGTTCGGTAGACATTGGGTTTTTTGCGGTTAGCTTTCACAGTTTTGCTCTCTGTCAAACGAACCGAAGCGTTAGAGCGACGTGTTTACCTCCCCGCCTGTCGGTGGCGCTTCACCAAGAATCACTGAACACGGGGGACGCTTCCTGTTCCGTGAAATGTAAAAACAAACAAGGCGTGGCGTCAGATTTTTTTTTAGCAGTTTTAGGATCGCTCTGCTGTCTTTGGCAAATGTTCCAGACAGATACGTTGCAGCAATGGGCTCGGCATGAGCGGAGAACGAGGCAGAGTTGTTGTTGTTGTTGCTCGGTTGTGATTACCCAGAATTCCCTGCGCCATAGTCCGTTTCCTGCTTTTGGAGCGGTCCCGGTCCACTTGGCATTCACATTATGCAATCGAATCGCACCAGGGTTCACTTAAATTGAGCCGGAGTGGAGTGTAAAGCGCTTTGAGGGTCTCGAAAAGCGCAACGTAAATGCAAGCCATTATTATTATTATTATTATTATTATTAAAGCGGGCTAAACAGGGTGGCTGTGAATGGACCCTTAGATGAACAGATTCAGAGACACATGCCGAGTGTTTCAGTGCATTTAACAGTACTGGCAGGGTACTGCAGATTTAAACAGAGTTGGGACTATTTCACTGATAAAGCTGCTTCTTTTTGTTTCTTCCCTCGGCGTGTAGCCCAGAGGTTTGCTGCAGTTTGGCACAGGGTCGATTTCTGGCTGCAGACTCTGCAATATAACGGATTAGCTGGCTTCCATAAGATCTAATCACAGCCTCACCAGGATGAGGAATCTTTGGATCACTTACGCGGGAGCCGAGCCCGGGTTGATCTTTGAATTTTGTAAAATTGACGGAACAAATCTGAGTTTTGTTGTGTCAGTGCGAGCCAACAGCTACGTTCCCAGTGAAGCGGCAGCGAGGGCGACGTTTGCTGCCGTCTGTGGGAGGCGACCCGCTCGGCTGAGGCTCGGCCTCATATCCACAGCCGACTGGCAGAGACCTGATCCCAGCACAGGGCGCTGCCATCTTCTACATTTGCTAAGTTTTCTTACCAAGCTGCATATTTCTCTGAATCTGTATGCTGTAAATTTGCCCTTACTGTTCAGAATGTTATTATTATTACAGTTTTTTTCCTGAACTTCCTCGCTGAGGGACAGTAAAGGTTTCTATTTAGCTGTTGCCATGACTACAACGTTCAAAGAAATGCTTTCGTCTCTCTCTGGAGGAAGCTCAGGTCCTTCAAGGTTTGCAGTCAGATGCTGCAGATCTTCTACAAGTCTGTTGTAGAGAGAGCGCAATCTCTTCGGCCGTCATCTGTTGGTGTAGCAGCATCAGAGCCAGGGACTTAAAGGACTTCAACAACCCGATGAAGAAAGCTGGTTCTGGTTCTGTTCTGGGGTCTACTCTGGAGATGAAGCTGCAAAGAGGGATTCTACATAAAATCAAGAACGTTGGACAACTTAACAACAGCTTACCTGTTAAAGGGTTTAAACAGGTTTCCCCCAGTGAACTTTAACCCCACCCACTGTCGTGTCATTGAATTCAGGCATCAAGAAACGTAAACAACATGGCGTCGGACACTCGCGGTACCGTTAGCGCGCTGCAACAGGTGAAACTCGGGCTAACGCTACAACTAGCAGCCGATTCTGCTCGTTCTCTTAAAATAAAAGAGTCGACTGCTTCATTTGCCACGATGTGCGCCCTAATGCCGCTCGCGGGACCACGCGACGTTATGGTGTCATCCCAAACATGTAGCAGTCATAATTAGTGCTGAAAAAAAAAATGGAAGAATCGATTCTGAAACGATTCTTATTAAAATTCTAAGAATCGAATCGATTCAAAAGACCAAAAATCGGTTTCATTGTTTAACATCGTTTGTTCTTTTCTTTCTTTTTTTTTTACAGCTAAAATAATAAGGAAAAATCCAGAAGGCCATTTTAAGGCTTAGGTACAGTTTTTCCCGGTAAACTGTTACTCACCCAGTGTTGCATTACAGCCATATAATTAAGGTAACAGTACAAAAACAACGTTTTTAATACAACTGACCTGTATCAATATGGAATTGGAACAGATTGGATCGAATCGGATTGTGACAATCGATTCTAACTCTTGAGAATCTGAATCGAATCGATTCCTGACATCTGAATCGACATCCAGCTCTACTCCTAATCTATTCTAAATCCTCGAACTCGCATCGATAATCAGCTCTATGGACAACCAAGAGACTGTTAAAACAACAACCATGCGTCTTCAATCAGAGGCTTTTACAGATCTGCCGTAACACAGACCGCTACAGGAGATCCTTCCTGCCCACAGCCTTCACTTGGTTAATATTGGAAATATGAGTTACAACAACCACTAATCCCCTCTCTGGGATCAATACATTCTTTTTGTATCTGAATTTAAGCTTCGCCTGAACACGAATAATAAGAACCGCCACGACAACAGGTTATAAACCAAACGTTCAAAAAGGCAAGTCAACACGGAGAGAAGGAAAGCTAACGTTAGCCAGCCTTTCTGCCACTGTACTTTAATCCTGCAGGTGGAAGTTACATATCTACTGTAACCAACACTTTGCAGATATGTCTCCTTATTACAACGGGCAAATATTGCTTTAACTAGCTTTTAAGTACTCAGTGGTCACTCGCAGTGGCGGCTACCCTCCACATTCTGGGCTGGTTTCAGGGGAAAACCTTTAGATATTAGTGTCAGAGCTTTAAAAGGGAGCAGAGCAGAGACTGGTGATGAGTAACCTGCTGGTTAGAAGGAGCAAGCTGCCCTATAAGCCCCAGGACCGAGGAATGGATTAAATGGGAGGGGAGCTACAGTAATATGTGCCAACCTGTTAAAGGAACAGTGCAACGAAGCTGAGAGGAACAATCCTTTCCAGGGATAACGGCTCTCTGAACTGCGGCTCTCCAAACTCGTTAATATAAAAAAAAAAAAAGAGAGAGAACTGTGACCCAAGACCTGCAAACATCCAAGAGGATTTCTAACACAGATGCAACATTTGGAGCAGACCTTCCTACAGAGGCAGGGGTCTAAACAAACTGAGCTCGATGCATAATGCAAAGCTCTGCATGCATGATGAAACAAAGGCATCCTGGCATCAATCATTAATGATGAGCGATAACTGCCATCCTTCTAACTCCTAAACACGGCAGCTGATCTCCAAACAGTTATCGTCCGTCTGTGTTCGGTGTGTGGACGACCCGAGGTGAGATCATAAGCAACAGGCTTCCTACCTCCTGCATAATGACTTCAGTCGCTCTTAAAAGCTTAAAAGCGTTCGCTGCGATGTGATGCGCTGCAGACAGCATCTGTTCCCCTTTCAGGGAGACCCGCCACCAAAAGCCAAGTTGGCGACTCCAACTCAGAGGCACGTTTCCTGCTAAACTGTCGCTAGGCCTGCCACAATCAAAAATAAATAAATTAATTAATCAAATCATAAATTGAAATGAGCACAATAGTTTCCATTTGTATGTTTGTTTTCCTCGTGTGTCAAATCAAAAAGTTAGTTGTCAGTCGTCAAAAGATTGCGTTAAATAGCGGTGAAATATAAACTAGTCAGTGCGGTTAACCCGTGCAGCGCTGTAGCTGCACAAACAGACGAAAGGAGGACAGTAATGTCAAATTTAACAGGTTTCCAGCTGATGAAATAAGCCGAGGGCAAAAGTTAGCAGCCATAAAGAGAGTTCCACTGGATGATCCATCCAAATCTCATGATACCATCAACAAAGTTCACTTCATTGGACATATGAAATGATTTAGGCTACATTTTATTCAACTTCAACATAAGAAAATTTTAATCATTTAAAATAACCTGCCACATCTAGTGCTAGCATAGATAGCATGGGAATATATGGAATTGACAGACACGCTTTTATGACCATAGAACTGCTTTATATAAAAATGTAAAAATCATTGTATTTGTGTACCAAAACAATGTTGTTAGTAAATGATATCATACAGGACTGGTGTCCAATTCTATTATCTGATTGAGGACTGTCATCCCATCATAGCTAGTTAGCCATTTGAAACGGATCTGAAGCTTTGTGCTAAATACAGTTAGCTTTGCTGTGTATCTTGTGGTGGAAAATTGTAATGCAATTAGGAATTAAGTGTATATTCTCTGTTTAGTGAATGCATCTAGGGTAAAATGACAAGCTTATTGTTCCAACTTAATGTTTATGATATATATATGTCAGGTCACCAGAGAGACGGACGCCGGGGCAGTAAGCTAACAGTCTGGCCTTCGGATGAGCTGCTTTATGCGTTGATATAAGACTCGCATGAAGCAGTTACTCTGGAGGCGGGGCGTGAAGGTTGGAGAAGGCGTCTACAGAGATAAACAATGATTGCTGAATACTATTTAAGCGGTTAGTTAGAAAGGTTGGTTGCACGAGTAACTCTGTCCCCTCCATGTTCTGGCCAGACATGTTTGAATTAAATACTTCAACGCCTTCTGGGACTCAAGTCTTCTTTATTATGGAAACCCTGAGATACTTTTTTGCCATAATAATCTTTTTCACTCATCTCCACAAAGATGATGTAAATTAGTAAGAACTACATCCCTAGGTTTCATTTTGTTAACCGCGGCTGCACGGCCCTGGATGGCGGTGCCGAAGCTCTTTTTGCCCTCCAGTGTTACCGGGACGAAAACATTAACACTCATGGTCCATATATTCATAGTGGTAGAGTAAAATGGGATGTCTTGATTTACTCAAACTGAGTGTTTTTGTTCTTAGTTTGCACTTTTTGTTTACAAAACTCCTAACTGGTAGTTTTGCCGTTTTTTGTTTTTTTTTGTCTGAGCCAGCTGAGTAATACATATTGAAGGGAAATTAGATTCATCCATTTTTTTTAACGTTTCGGATCATTTCTAAATATATTTCATTTTAAAATTATCCTACTCAGTTACACATTAAAATCTGAGTATGCCACTTTATTTTTAATAACTGCACAGTACTTTGGTTTTGCAATTTTGCCCGTAATGTACAGATATTATTCCTAATTCTGTTTTATAGTTTTATACTTTTGTTGTGTGAATCCAAATGCTTCTATTACCTGTCACTTTGCTGCTGTTACAGCTGAATTTCTCCTTTGTGGGACAGTTAAGGATTCTTCTATTCTATAAACCCTGATCAAACCAAAAGGACTGAACAGGTGAAGGGACAAAAAGAACTGAAATGGGTCTGAATAATGAGGCAGAAACACAAATTTCCAACTCAGATTTTAGTTTGTTTCAGTTCTGGTAGAAATGTAGATGCAAACCTTCAGTTCCCTGCTGCTGGTTTAGTCCAAATAGAAACTGACAGATTTAGTTTCTCACATCCTATTCTGGACGATCATATTTGTGTAAACAGAAGTGGCTTTGAAAAGGTCACCCATCAAAAGCATCTGACTACAAAAACGTATCGCTTATTAACACACGCTGGTATTGCTAGGAAAAGGCCGTGGTGAAACAAAGGTTATATACTCCGTAGTACGTGTCATTACATCACTGTGTGTGTGTCCTTGTTTACATAGCAGCTGAGTCATTCGAGCAACAGAAAAGACTCATTGTGAAGCTGCAACTGGTCCCAAACAGAAGGTTTACAGATCAATGCGTGTCCTGAGAAATAACAAGATGGCTGCCCAAACAAAAAAAAACTAAAAACTAAAAAAACACCACTGTCTGACTGAAGGGTTTGAGTTTCACTGAACTGAAAAAAACAGAAAAGTTTAAAGAGTTTTGGTTCCAAATCTGAGAGGAAAGATGATAATTTAGCTTCAGAAAAGATCAACGTTTTCCTCTCAGGTGTTTCGCTGTGAGCTTCTTCTTAGCCTACTAACATTTGCTTAAAAAGGACTAGACTCACACTGTGACTTTCATGTCACGGTGAAACAAGCCGGCCTTTGTCTCTCCGTCTCACCACTGGGCGCTCTCCATTCATGCCTTTGTGTCAGAGCAGAAATCTGAAGTCAATTGGTCCCTTTTATATCAGAAAGAAGAGAAAACGCCAAAAACAACAACCATCAAGGCGTCGTTTTTTTTTTTTTTTTACATCTAAATACTCTGATGACTTTTCTACAGTTACAAAAAGTCTTTCTTATCCTGCAAAAAATAGGTTTTAAATGGGAAGAAAACAGAAACGACTCGAGTTTATCTGAGTCGTATAGGAGTTCAGTTTTCCTTCAAGGTCCGATCTTCAGATTCAGAATCTGGACGCTTTTAGTTTTCTTTCTAGGAGCTAAAAGATTTTAAAAACCCATTTAAGTAAACTTTGGTTGGATTTCCACAGATAACTGTAAGAAACTGTGACAGTCAAAGCATCTGTGGGGGGTGGAGTTGTTTTTGTCCGATTTCAATGTTTTTTTGATGATCTGAAGTGGAGGTGGTTGAGGAGTATAAATACCTCAGAGTTCACCTTGACAACAGACTGGACTGGAGACTGAACAGTGAAGCCGTCTACAAGAAGGGACAGAGCAGACTGTACTTCTTGAGGAAGCTTAGGTCCTTCAAGGTTTGCAGCAAGATGCTGCAGATCTTCTACAAGTCTGTTGTGGAGAGTGTAATCTCTTCAGCCGTCATCTGTTGGGGTAGCAGCATCAGAGCCAGGGACTTAAATAGGCTAAACAACCTGATAAAGAAGGTTCTGGTTCTGTTCTTGGGACGGCTGTGGAAAATCTGGAGATGATGATGATGCAAAGAAGGATTCTTCATAAAATCAAAAAAAAATAATTATGGACAACCCTGAGCATCCTCTTCATGAGTCATACAACAACAGAGCGTCTTCAGTCGGAGGCTTCTTCAGTTTCGCTGCAACACAGACCGCTACAGGAAATCCTTTCTGCCCACAGCCATCATCATCTACAACAACTCCTTAAAGAATTAATTATATGAGCTACAACACTTAATTTCCCTCTGGGATCAATAAAGTATTTTTGAATTGAATTTTTAATTAAACTTTTAAGTGGAATAAAAAAAACAACAAAAAAACAGAAGACGTCTGTTCATGCAGCTTATACTTATAGACAAAACTTAGCAAAGATCCCCTTTAAATTTGATCTTGGTGCTCACTGCAGAGATCATGTTAGATCTTTTTGTCCGTCGTTTTGACAGTCGGGGGGAAAAAAAGAACAAAAGAAAAGAAAATCGGTCATAATAAATTTTTAATACCATATTCAATAGTATTTTTTTTATTTCAAATAATTTTTAATTCCAACACTTGCACTTGGCCTGAACACTCCGTCTCACATCTTCCTCCTGCTCCACATAGAACTGAAATGATCTCCTGCTTGTGCGTAATCAAATAGTGGGATTGCTGCAGAGGTTTTTGTCATGAGGTTTTAGATTTCTGCCTCGATCAGACGACTTCTCTTGGGGGTTTAGATGTTCTGGAGGCAAAATCTGAGCTCTGCTGCCACACAGGAGACTGGAACTAAACGCCACTTCAGCCAAAGTTAGAGGAGACATCAACTGTTACTAAGGTGAATAAGTACTCCCTATCCTAGTCTTTCACGCCTTTAAAATAAATTCTAGTCAAAACAATATAATTTTTTTTTGTTTTGTTTAAAAGGTGCTTTTCTGACCAATTCAGTAAAACCCGTATTGTCTCGTGAGAATGCACGCGATATTTCAGCGTTCCTGGATGTTCATTATAATAATGCAAATGAGGATTGCGTTGATTGGTCGTAGGAAGAAGGGGGGATGACGCTCCACTGCAACACTCTCTCAAAAAAACAACAACATGGCTGACGTTATGAATGAACCCGACCTCGCCGCGACCTACAGAATCCAACCGCTTATGAACGAGCCCGACTCCGAACCAGAGCTGGAAAGTGAAGATGTGGAACAGATGGCAGGGCGTCTATAGGGAGATGTTTCAGAATGGTAAAGGTTACCGTTTGATCAATAACGTGATAAAACGCTTGTTGTTAGTTTCTACCCAATAGGTTTGCCTTCTTATAAAGTCGATTATTACAATAACAGCGATGTAGCGGCGGGGCGAGCTCCAGCAGCATTGGTCTGCTATGTTCATAAACGGTAAAATCCTGCCGTTTTGACGTAACACCGGCACAGAAATCAAAACCACGTTTTTGAGGGCGCGTGCACGTGAAGCGCATGTGGGGTGGTTAGAGAAGCCAATGGTAAACAAATGCTGCACTTTTGAATATTGGCTTACTGCCCAGTTTAAAATCAAAAGGAAACCATATTATACATGTTTCACATGGAAAAAATGAAAATTTCAGGTGATGACCCCTTTAAGAAATCAGGGAACATTTCTCCAGTTGAAGTGATCAGAAGTCAGAAAGACTCTCTGAACAAGCCGTTTCCTGACCCGCAAGCTATCGCTTCAGCGGGAGGAAATCCCCCAGCATCCACCGGTGGCTGGCACGACACCGAACCGGCGCCCCAAAGCCTCGGTAACCTTTCTACGTGCCGTCAGCTCCCGGTTAGCGAGATGCATTGCCCATGTCTGAGAAGATGCTCTCATGGGAATCTTTTTTCCATTGATTTAGCTACTTGACCTCCGCACGTAAAGGTGAAAACGTCTGCATCGTGTGGTCAGAGGTGTGAACACTAATCAGTCAAAATGGCCGACGGCTTTCAGATTTTCCAGTCGCCGTTAAAAAGAAAAACGGTCAAATATGGAAAACATTTTATGAACGCGACCCCTTGGTCACTGTTACCACCAGCCTGTCTGAAAAGACACAATCTTGTACCATTTTCTAATTTAAATGTAGAGACAACACCAGCAGAAAGCCAAGAAGAAGAAGAAGATTACTGAAGAGTCATTGGCCAAAAACTTCGATAAGTAGATCAGATTTGGGTATTTTACGACCCACGGGCCAAACGGGCTCTTCAGATTACCTGGCATGAGCGGCGGAGGCCAATAGAAAATCCAGAACGAACATTGCAACATTACCGTGCAGTTTCATAATAAGAATAAGAATAATAATAATAAAAAGTTTCATAATAATATCATCTCACCCCTCATTTGATATAAAGGCATCAACGGATGTTTAGGATGGGTTTTACATCGTCTAATACCTGCTTACAATGCACAAGCAATATACCAGATACTTATGTTCATGCGCTTTGGTTCTGTCCACCTGTTAAGAAATGAAATGTTGGTGCCAGATATGTGAGGACTTATCAAAGTGTCTGAAATATAACATTCCACCATCTCCCTCAGTTTGCCTGTTAGGAGATTTAAATGATGTCACCATGGACACAAAGTCAGTTCTAATGGTTCACATTGCCTTATGCATCGCTAAGAAAACTATCCTCCTGAACTGGAAAAATAAAAAGGCTCTTAATATTAATCAGTATAGAAATCTCTTGTTGGACCATATTGGTCTTGAGACGGCCTCTGGCTCCATATCTGATCAATCTCTCTGGGCTCCTTTGATCGGCTCCATCACGTAGTAGGGGTGGGGGCCACTTGGTTTTGTCGTTTGGGGGATACTGTGGCTGATGTGGGGGTTTTTGGGGTTGGAGGCGTCTGTCAGGACACACATGCATGGCGAGGCGTCTTTCCATTATTATGGCCCTCACCTCTGGAACAGGCTGCTGGAGAACCTCAGGGTTGTAGAGAACGTTCATGTTTTTAAGAGCAGGCTCAAGACTCACCTTTTTAGCCTAGCTTTTAACTGATTATTATTTATTACTGTCTGTTTAATTGCTCTGCATGTTTTATATGATAATATTTTTATCCGTGTTTTACTATTTAATCTTAGCACATTAATTTACTGTTTATTTATATACTTTAATTTATCTTAATCCCCGTTCCAGTGTTTCGTCTGTGGGAGCCCTCTGCCCCGGGAGCGGTGGTCGGCTGTAGCTGCCTGGTTGCTCTCTAGGTGGAGCTTGGGTGGAGGTGGGGGTCTTGGCCTTGCCTCCACTGGGTGCCCTGTGTCGGTGCCTCGGCTGCTGCTGTTAGTCTACCGCTGCCGGGGCAGATGGCTCCTCTGACGGCGTTTCCTTGCATGGTTCATCTGCACTCGGCCCAATGTCCTTTTTTACTTTTTCTTTTAACTCTGTGTGTGCATGGGAGTTGGGTTGGGGGGAGGGGGGTATAACTGTGACCATGCTTTTAAATCTGTGGGGGAGGGAAGGGAAGGTGGTTTTATGTGGGGTCATTTTAGGGGTCTGTAAAGCACTTTGTGATGCAACTTCTTGTATGAAAAGCGCTTTATGAATAAAGTTTGATTTGATTAGATTTTAGGGGGATCCCTGGAGATGGGCTCACTGGGCGTACGGGGCGCTGGACGTCGTGGCCCCAACCTGGGGTTGGGCTTTGGTGGCTTTGGGTGGCAACTCCTGATGGCTGCATGCGGTGCCTTAGGGGGGTTGCACTGACGGACATGGGTTACTGGCCTGGTGGCCGTGCTGCGCCTGGCTAGGGTCTGGGGTGGGGCTGGGGATTCGGGGCTCTGGGGCGCCGTGCCCCCTAGCTGTGGTCTTGGCCGGTGGTCGGCCGGCGTGGGGTCTCTGTTGCTTGTGGGGCTTGGGGCCGGCCGGCATGCGCGGCCGCCTCTCTCTTTTTCTCTGGGCCGATTGTCATCGCCGGTCCCTGTATGGCGTCGAATTTTCTTCTTTTTAAAAAATGAAGAAAAAAAAAAGTGGCTGTTTATGGGGAACAGACCGCTGATCTCAGGACTTACAGCTGAACATACAGGGAAATACAGGAACTTGATCATTTTTTTGGTTCTATTTTTATTTACCACTGACAGATAATTATGTACAGTAATATAAGGCTTCAGGTGACGGCATGGTGTCCCTCAGCAGCCTATGAGCATCCTTTGGAGGTAATCAGTAAATGTTTGGTATCTGTAATATTAGCCGATCATTCATTGTGATCATTAATCATGTGACCATCTGGCGGGGTGAATGATCCACTCCTGATGATCAGCTGTTGGTCAGGTTTCTCTCTGGTCCTCACAGACCTCTGTCTGTTTCATCTGTTTGCTTCTGATCATTTCAACGAGTCTCTGGTGATTAAATGTCCATTCATCACCTCTTTAAAGCACCTGACTGCATGATAAGTGCTCCGCAATGATTGACTGAAGACAATCGAAGAAGAATCCAGTAGTGTGGCTTTGGTATATAATATAAATAATAAAAGGACCACTTTGCAATTAATAAACAACATAAATCATCCTGTATCTTCTGACGTGTCAACAAGCCGACCTGGAATGTCTCTGCATTCCACTAATCAACTAATCAAGTTCCTCCTGCAGGGAATACATGTCAGTGTCTTCCTGAACGTCCATTTAAACCTTCTGTAAACACTGCAACCTTTTTTCTCCACCAGAACAGCTCCTAAACGAACCCTGTGAACTTTATATCCAACATAAATTATTTACGTGCTTTTTGGGTCGCCAGAGTTAAAACTGCGGATGCCATACAAAGTCTCTTTTAGATGAAGGAATGAAAACAGGGGCAGCTTCGAACAAAACAAGCTGCCGGATTAGCAGAAAAACACAGGGAGATTATCAAGATGTACACGAGAAAAGCAGAAAATCAACAATTTATCAAGCCTGTTTAACACAGCTCCAATCTGTTTTAAATTCAGGGTCTGTTATGAATGTTATGAGGCGTGGCTAACACCAGATGAGAGGATTACGGAGCCCTAACTGGGACTATAAAGCAGATATAAAGTCGCTGTTTTATGTCCGATTATATTAGTTTAGTAGTTAACTAAAATAGATTTTCTGACTCCTTATAACACAATGTTAGAATAATTCATTGTTAGTTCACATGCCTAATGATGCTGCAGCTCCTTTAGGCTCCGCCCTCTTTGGTCATCTCTCCTACCCTCAACAAAATCAAGACATGAATATTAAGTGTGCAAAGCGTGAATATTGTAAACTAATCAACAAATAAATATCCTTATGTAAATAATTGGGCTACATCAAGTCACGATTAGCCCTGTCACGATAAATTTTGCTGGACGATAAATTGCCCCAGGAATTTTTGCGATAAACGATAATATTTTGGTTTGTAACAGTAATGCATGTTCAGCCCCTGAATGAAATATAAACTTACATTTCTAAAGAACGTTTACCACTTGAATGAAAAGACATCTTAATATCCAATATAAATTAACAAAATAAACCGAAGCATGAAAAACAAAACTGCCCTTCAACAAATAATCACTTGGCTCAGTCAAGAAAAAACATGAAAAACTACCAGCTGGGAGTTTTCTTAACAAAAAAGTGCAAACAAACAACAAAAACACTCAGTTCAATATCTACTTAAATAAACTGGGACCAATTTTTGATAGGAACAGCGCTGCTGCTGGCTCATCTTTGCTTCATTCTACAACGTTATTAAATATAATCAAAGTGTGGAACAAACCGACACAAAACAAGTCGCACATATATAAATAAAAATAATCTAATACAGACAGGTGGACAACGAAAACAAATCAACATGTACAACACCAATGTAGCAGTTCTAATATGGGGAATACTGTGGAGGAGGAACTTGATGAAATGATCAGAGCTATAAAAAAAATCAATAGAAAAGAACAAATAAATCTAATTTATAGCCAACATTTGTATTTAGTGTTTCCCATATCAAGTTTGTAAGATTTTCTTTTTGACTGTGCCTGCACTGTCATTTATTTTGTTGCTTTTGTTTTAGTACATTTTTCCTAAACGTAGTTAGTCCAGGTGCTTACTAAGGATAACTAGTTAGCTACCAACAGGGCAGCTTGTTTATGCGTTCATTTGTACAGAGCGGCCTCATTAGGAGAGGAGCGACATACTGACTATGGCAAGGGGTTAACATAAACAATTGGGGGTTATTCAGGCATTAATATGCGCCTTATTTTTGATACAGACGACTTGCCATAACTGACTGTAACCTGACACCGAGTCAAGGCAGCGCTGATCAGAGTAGAGCTAACGCGAGCCGTTGTCTGTGATTGAGGGAGTGGTGAGCCTGCGGCTGATGAGTGAAACAGACTGAAAACATTCGGGGCTGAAGCTCCGGGAACATCGACCGGCGCCGCCACTGATCGGCTACATTAACGAGTGAAAAGATTCTCATGTTCTGACCCAATAAATAAAACAAAAAAACTGTTCCATCACATTTCTAAAGTACGTGGAGTTTTTAAAAAACAACAACCCTGAACATTAAAAAGGCTTGTGCCATGTTTTCCAATGATGGGATTACAGGAGCCTTTTACCCTGAATAAAAATCACTTACTCATCGTCGATGGTTGGGAAAAACGTTTCCAGGATTTCAGATTTTAATATTTATTTTTACAACCAGTTCATGACAGCTTGTATGGATGAGTTCGTTACGTAGTTTATCATTGTGTCATTTCCTCATTCTGCCATCAAACTGCTATTGTTGACACTTTAGCTGTACCCATTCATCTCCATTAGTCTTTCATTTAGCATCTTTTCCTATAAATGGAAGCGTCTCTTAAGAACCTCTCACAAAGTAATCTGCTCTGATCCACAGGTCTGCCCCAGGAACACTTTCTATTCAAGCGCAACAGGGCCAGATGAACAGACGTTCTGCTGGGTTCTCCTCTGCATAATTCAAAGCTGGAAACCTGAACCCTTCGTTATGAATATAAAACCCTGCATGGGAAAAAAAAACATGAGTAATTCATATAACAAAGCCCACAGAGCAGATGGACCAAGGCCGAGTCACAACTTCTGCAGCACATTATGCAAACAGTGGAAACAGAAGCTACGCTATCACTAATTTATAACAGTAAAGTCATTCATTTCAATGAATTTTAATTCTATGCTAAATTATGCTAAAAAGCTGCATGTTTGATAGTTTTCTTTAAACCTATTATGTAAACTTTGATTCATTATTACAATTTAAGGGCAGATTTGAGTTTTATGGACATAATTCAGGTCAGATTTGTTCAAGTGTAAACTTTGACTTTCTGACTGGGGCTGTGTGACGCAGGGGGGAATATAATAGCAAAGGTATCGTTAATGGAGTAAGTATCACAAAGAACTGCTTAGACAGTAAAGAATATAAGTACCAATAAGTACCACACATCCAGGCGGTCTATGCCAGCTACATATTTGACGCTTGTTTTTTAAAACATGCAGAATAATGTTGAAGGCAGCGAGCCCTTTCGAACCCGTGCCATCCAGCAGCGCAGACGCTAGGGGTGGGAGATATGAGCGTTAAAATTTATCACAGTATTTTTGAGGTGTTTATTGCGATAAAAGTGATTAAGTATTTGCAGCTTCCCTTAGACAACTGTTTGGCAGTGACTGCATGTCATGACAATTCTAAAGCCGCAAACACAAATACTGCTGGAGAAAAAAAAGAAAAAAAGAAACACCCATTTGAAAACAAATGCAAAAAAAGTCAGATTTTTATCTCTAAACTGCAACCAGTGACTGTGTTTTATTGCATTTTTTCATTGATACATTTTTATTGATGCTCTCATTGATCCAATATTGGAGAAAATAGTAAAAATAACAATCCAAACAAAAATGCAATTTTTTTAAATTGAAATTTATCGTCACAATAAATAGAATCAATAAGATAAATGCTCATCGCTGGTTGGTGCTGCTGGATAAAACAACACCCTCATAACTGCTCTTCTTCTGTCCTTCTTTGGTAGTTCTTCTTCTATTGCCTTTACTGTAGTATTGTTTGTGTTGGAATAAAAAATTAAAATCAGACAAAATGGACATAGAGATTCATTTTCCAAGTTAAAAAATACAGACATGAACCACGATTCGGTCGCTATGAGGAAAATTGTAAGAAGTTATTGCCTAGCGACCGCTTTTCTCCTGATTGGCTGTTCTGCTGAGGAATTTAGTTTGACCTAAGATTTAAAAATGGTATGCTAAGCTAATATTCTGAAGCTGCATTAAAGATTTACATCGGAAACATTTTACGGTACGCCAACTTAATTTTGGTGAAGTAAGAAATTTATTTGATTGTTATGGTAGGCTATACGCCCCCTGCTGGAATAAATGCCAAAAATCGCCAGATCCGGTCTGACATTGCTAATGTCTGTGAAGCCGTTTTCAGACAGAAGTTCTGGAATATTTGCGGACAATTCCATCCGGTCTTTAACCGGAGTTTTGTTTTCAAACACGCCACTTTTCTCTGGAACATTGCCTTTCGGCTGCTTTCACACCGCAAGAGATATAGGTGGATATTACTTATCCGCATTATTGCGGCGGGCGTACACGTCATTTCCCCAAACAAATGCATTATTGCAAAGATGGTCGACGAAACAGCAGATCTACTCGCAGCGCTCGTCTTTGTGATGTGTGCAATTTTGCACACATGGAAACGCTTAAAAGACATCGATGAAATAGCTGAAAGGAAAATAGTGACATTTATCTGTCATCAATGTGTGCGCTCACAGCGTTCCCTGCCCCTCTCCCCTCTCCCCACCACTCCACACCCCTCCAGCTTTCGCGGGACGTTACCTGACTGTCTGAATGCAAACCCCATACCGCGAAATGTCCGCTCTTGTTACCAGGTCTTCATCCATAAAATTACCGGTAAAGGGTATCCGGACAAAGTCCGGAAGATTGCAATCAGACACAAAAGCAAAACAGACGAAGTCCGGAAAATTACAGTTTTTCATGGCCTGTTTGAAAGGGGCTTTAAAGTAACGGTGCTCCACGATCCGGCGCTCCCCATGCGTGCGGCCTTCAGTCCCAACCATAATCAGCCTTTGAGGACAGCTCACATTATCGATTATAGATTATAATATTACCTAATGACAAATATTTTACAGCAAACTGTGGAATATTGTCCCTCAAAGATCAGATGCGCTTATTTTTATGCTCAAGTTTAAAACTAAATGCAATTTTTTTTTTAACCCTGAAGAATCTGGGCAACATAAGAAAACAAAGTTGTTTCCTACGATATGTAAACATAATATACTGTTGTTCTTCCTTTTTTTTTTTTACATGAATTTGACAACCATGCTAAAGATATAAATCCATTCCAAGCTGTTTTAGTAACAACAAAGTGTAGCTCTGACCAACATCTTTAAAGTGCAGGTTGCAGGTTAGAGACCCCCTTAAACCACTGTTTAGAGAAATACAGTGGGTTAAAAAAGTATTTAGTCAGCCACCAATTGGGCAAGTTCTCACACCTGTAATTTTCATCATAGGTAAACCTCAACTGTGAGACAAAATGAGGGGGAAAAAAATCCAGTAAATCACATGGTCTGACTTTTAAAGAATTTACTTACAAATTATGGTGACATAAGTATTTGGTCACCTACAAACCAGCCAGATTGCTGTCTCTCACAGACCTGTAACTTCTTCTGTAAGAGGCTCCTCCACTCGTTACCTGTATTAATGGCTCCTGTTTGAACTCGTTATTAGTATAAAATACACCTGTCCACAACCTCAAACAGTCACACTCCAAACTACATTTTAGCCAAGACCAAAGAGTTGTCAAAGGACACCAGAAACCAAATTGTAGACCTGCACCAGGCTGGGAAGACAAAAAAAATAAAAAATCAACTGTGGGAGCAATTATTAGAAAATGGAAGGCATACAAGACCACTGATTATCTCCCTCGATCTGGGGCTTCACACAGGATCTCACCCTGTGGGGTCAAAATGATCACAAGAAGGGTGAGCAACAATCCCAGAACCACACAGGGAGGACCTAGTGAATGACCTGCAGAGAGCTGGGACCAAAGTAACGAAGGCTACCATCAGTAACACATTATGCTGCCAGGGACTCACATCCTGCAGCGCTCCAAAGGTCCCCCTGCTTAAGCCATCACATGTCCAGGCCCGTCTGAAGTTTGCTAGAGAGCATTTGGATGATCCAGAAGAGGATTGGGAGAATGTCATATGGTCAGATGAAACCAATGAAACGCGATGGAAAACGATGTAGTACATATGCCCGGCCTTTAGATGGCAGTGTGCCCCTCGTATGCAGTGTTCCAAGGTATCGCCCTCACAGCCCGGAAAAGAAACATTTCATGATAACCAACAATGGCGGTCTCTGCGCGTACAACTGTGGTGTGGACTGATGAAGGAGTGGAATTACTGCTTAATTCAACAGGGGACTATACTACTACCTCGATCCGCCATTGTTGTTGTTTTTCTGTAGAAAAGCAGAGTGCGCAAGTCCAACATGGCCGTAGGCAGTTGGCAGTGACGTCATCGTTTTCAAAAGTCTTTGGCTTGCGTTTACATGACAACGAATCACCCAGGGTTTTCAGAACTCTCCACTCTGGAAGCCGTTTTCAAAAAGCTGCGTTTCTTTCACAGAGTGATTGAAGCGCAGAGGAGAAAGAGAGATTTTCTAATATGATGCAGCTTTACTACATGATAACAGTCTATCAGAGTCAAACCCAGAAGCCCAGATAGTTTATGATACCGACTTGTAGAACTTCTCCACCCACCTGTGGTAAGGCAGTGTTGAGTTGCCTCTGCAGAGAGTCTCTTTCATGGCTGACTTCATGCAGCTTGCTCTGAGTCAGGCCCAGATTGTCCTGGGTTTCCCTCAGAGTGTCTAGAAGGCGATCCCTCTCCTCCAGCATGGACACCATCAACGACTCAAAGTGACCCTCGGAGTCGGACTGCAGTGGGGAGCCGGAGCCTCGGCGGCCGCTGCCGTTCCCCCCGCCCGGCCCTTCGGTCTCGCTGATGGTGGGCATCACCTCACACATCATCTTCAGCCGGCCGCAGCGATTCATAAACACAGGAATGGACAGAAAAATGAAACATCAGTAACGTTAACAGCTTTTAAATTAACTATATGAAAAGTTGACTTTTTGAAGTGAAGAGAACATATATTGTGGTGTTCAGTGCCAACATGAAGAACCAGGCTTTCGGTTTGGGTCGGCCATCTTCTCTTTTCAACCATGTTACATTCATGTACCCTGAGGTGCAAAGTCTAACCTTATCCTTTTACCTTTTGAGATGCTGTTGAGGGAAAAATCTCATTTAATCTCCCATCATCTAATTTCAGTCTCATTAGTATTTTAACGTTGCAATATTTTAAATTCAAACATAAAAAAAAACATATAAAAAAGGTATAATGTAGAAATGATATAAATTTAGCCAAAGGTAGAGATTTTGACTTTACCTGCCTACATCGGTTTGTTGTTTTCCATTTAACAGAAAAAAAACCTGTTGAACTCAAAGCATTTTTAATTTAAATATGTGCAGGTTTATTTTTGTGCGATATTAAATTTATGACAAATAACCAGGAAAGCAGACAATTGTGTGTTTTTATAAGATTTAGCTGTTAATAAAAAAAATCTTCACCTTTATGTTATGAGAATTTTTGTGTTGCGTTTTCTGGAAAAAGAGTTTGCGATAACAATTTGCTCTCTCTCTCTCTCTCTCTCTCTCTCTCTCTCTCTCTCTCTCTCTCTCTCTCTCTCTCTCTCTCTCTCTCTCTCTCTCTCTCTCTCTCTCTCTCTCTCTCTCTCTCTCTCTCTCTCTCTCTCTCTCTCTCTCTCTCTCTCTCTCTCTCTCTCTCTCTCTCTCTCTCTCTCTCTCTCTCTCTCTCTCTCTCTCTCTCTCTCTCTCTCTCTCTCTCTCTCTCTCTCTCTCTCTCTCTCTCTCTCTCTCTCTCTCTCTCTCTCTCGAACAGAACAAATTGTTGTCGCTTTGGATTATATCGTAATATAGATTTGAGGCCATATGAGCCAGCCCTACGTGTTAACATCTCATTTTATCATTAAATTTAACTCCAAGCATATGAAGGAAATCAACAGTTGTGATTAATTAAAAAATGAGCCAATAGAAGCATTATAATCACTAACCCAAATACCCATCAGACTTTAAGGGATTCCACAGATGAAAATCCAACAAAAACACCCCTGAAGTCAGAATTTTAAACATCAAGTAGGAAGACACAGAGCAGCTCAGCTCCACATCCAATATGGCTGCCAAGCATTTATAACTTAATGGAAGCTCTAAGTATTAGTACTAGCGGATTCACGCGTTTTCTGCCTGACGAGGGTGTGACATCACCACATCACCAGACCTGAGCTCCGCCCTCTTGAGACGAAACCGAAAGCAGCTTCAAACATCCCTGAACCCCCAGAGCCATTCAGGGGATTACGCTGCATCATCTTCTCCAACATTAAAACCAAGAACGAGGAAAGCGTTAAGGTGTCGGTCGTTCATCGACTTTACCGCCACAAACGTCCAGAGCTGAACTGAAAACAGAAGGGGTGAAGCAAGGTCGTCTTTTTTGTTTCGTGACCTGTTTGGTCATTTACTCTGGATAAGGGATGTAATATCGATACGCCGACATATTGCGATATTTTAAGTCACAATATTGTTTCAATGTTCAAAAGCAATGTATGACGACAGCAATTTTTGTAGTAAAACTAAAACGTATGTCTGGTAGTTTGTGGCTATTTTCACCTTCTTCATTCCAGTGGATCAACTAGATCTAGTAATACCCCGAAAAACTCATCCATGCGTTTATCTTTAGTCGGATTGATTACTGCAACAGCATCTTCACAGGTCTGCCTAAAAAGTCAATCAGGCAGCTTCAGCTGATCCAGAACGCTGCTGCTCGTGTTCCTCACTAGAACCAGGAAAGTAGAGCACATCACCCCAGTTCTAAAGTCCTTACACTGGGTCCCTGTAGCTCAGAGAATAGACTTCTAAATACTTTTACTAGTTTAGAAAGCATTACACGGCTTAGCACCAAGGTATGTTGATCTACTGTTACTATAGCAACCCCCCCCCAGACCAATCAGGTCCTCTAATTCCAGTCGACTCAACATCCTAGAATCAGAACCAAACATGGAGAAGCAGCTTTCAGTTTCTATGCTCCTCTAATCTGGAACAAACTTCCAGAAAACTGCAAAACTGATGAAACACTGAGTTCTTTAAATCACGGCTAAAAACGTTTCTGTTTAGAGCTGCCTTTGAGTAAATGATTGTCATATGTCTCATATGTGCACATGCTCGATTTCTGTTTTTCTTTTCCATTCTATATTATGTATCATGAGTGTTTCTTGCTAAATTGCTGCTCTTAAATTCAAATTCCAATGTTATATTCTGTGTTTTTCTTTATCACCAAGTCATGTAAAGCACCTTGAATTTGAGACATGCTTTATTTTGTATCACGTATTGTTTTTTTCATGCTTTGTTGCTATTTTTTTTTATTTCTAATGTTATATTCTGTTTTTCTTTATCACCAAATCATGCAAAGCACCTTGAATTACCCTGTTGTTGAAAGTTTGTTATACGAATAAAATATCCTTGCCTATTAAACCCGGATGTGTTAAAGTATGAAACAGGTTGGAGTGTTTAGAATGACATTTTTCAACAGTTAAATTCAGTTCTAAAAATCACAATATGTAGTCTCACTCATAGTATCGAGATGCATCACATCGTCTCTCCCTGTATCGTGATACATACCGTATCGCCAGATTTTTATCAATACACATACCTACTGACCACCTCTCCGCACTGCTACTTTCTCCTACTGCTCTCCATTTATTCATCACCTTTCTATCAGATTTCTTGCCTCATAGAAGTTAAACCTGGGTCAAAGTTTCTGTTTAGCGAGACACTTTCCTGGAGGAAACATGGCTGAGCTATCGCTGCCAGTAACTTGATGTGGTCGATCCACTTGACCCCGTTCTTCTGTTTTTAACCCCTTCTCTCTCTCCTAGACAAAGCATCTATTGTTGTGATTAACTATATCTTCTATTTTTCAAACAATAGATTTTACTGCCGGCTCAGAGCTGATCTGTTTAGCTGTTTCTCTCTGCTGAAGGAGCTGCTGCCATTTATTACATAGAAAGTAGGGCTGGGTGATATATGGCCTCAAATCTAGATTGTGATATAATCTAAAGCGTGTGAGATAATGATATCTATTGCAATATATTATTTTCTTTATATATGTCAAAATGACAGTTTAAGAAAATTCTCACTTTCCAGATACATTGCAGCAGAACAACTTCAAAAAAGTTCAGGATGCCGTTTAAAGAACATGTATTGTGCAAAATACATTTAAAAAATATTCTAATCTTTTTTCCCCAAAAAATGCAACACAAAAATTCTCACAACATAAAGATGAAGATATTTTAAATAAATTGAAAGCTAAAACTTATTAAAGAAACACAAAGTTCCAAAATTGTCCGCTTTCCTGGTTACTGATTTATAAATTTAATATCGCACAAAATAAACCTGCACATATTTGAATTAAAACTGTGTTTTTTTTCTCTGTTAACCGGAAAGCAACACATTTGAAAGTTCCAATATGTTGGGTAGAGACGAACACCAGAAAAACCAGAACCGTCCAAATGCATCACTTATATTCCAGCTATCAGGGCCAAGGATTGGTTCGAAGCTCTGCTGATTGAACAAATTCAACTTAATCACCTGATACAGATGATTAGATCACAACATTCAAGGTGAGGGTTTGAACCTCAAAGCAAAAGTTAATATTTCGCTAGAGGAGGTGAAGCTAAAATAATTAGAGAGGATTAAACGTATAGCTCCAAATAAAGCTATTATAACTGTAAAGGTAAATTCACCTTAAATCAAGTTATTTTTACTCATTTAATTCAAACCAAAAACAAAGTAAAGAAGTTTGAGTTCACCCTGGATCTGAAACCGACTGAGCTTTGTTTATGTTCCAATACAAGTTCTGGTTCTGATGCTCCGAGATAAGATAAGTTCAAAAGCACAGAGATGATTCAATCAGGCCAGACGGACGAGTCATCACTGCAACATGTCGACCCAAGGAGAAAACGAAAAAGGGAGTCAGACCGTCTAAACCTTCAAACCAACTGTACCCAAAACTCTTCTGGAAAATTATAAATCAAAGCAAATATCAAAAGCTGACATTCACCAACGCTCAGTGGGTTAAAAAGCACATCTAAATCAAACTTTTGGCAATAATGGGACCGATACCTTAACCAGGATATGAGCTTTTATCCCGATGTCAATCAGAAAACCTAATTGTTGAATAAAGTGCGTTCTGCTCCGCGACACTAGGTGGCGACGTACGCCTTCTAGAGCGTCACACAGATCGTAAACAAATGCTGGCGGCAGTGAAGCAGATGGAGCCGTGGTGCGTTCCATTTGAAGGCGGAAGTCGGGAATTCTAGCTAGTCGGAAAGTTTGAGATATTTTCTTGCTCAGACTTTGACTTTCAACATGGCCGCTCACTGCGTCAACAACAGTAGCTGTGGTGGAAACACGTTTATTTTACAAGAGACACTAGTAAGAGTTCGTCTAAAAAATAAATAAAATAAAATAATCAGTGCTACACGTAGAGCCTTTAGAAACTCTAAAATAAAAATAAAAAAGTGGCGTTTGCATGTGGAAGCACCACTTTTAACGATATTTATAAGAGGCGCTACCATCTATGGCTACCTGGGCGTCGCCATATTGGAATCCCAACTTGTCAGACTACGTTGTTGTTATTCCAGAAAGGGGGAGCACGCAGGCCGGACGTACCTCGACTAACCTGGGATGTCGTTTGCTTGAGCAGAAACTCGGTTTTCTACTAACCGCATTATCTTGGTGCGTTAGCTTGATTAGGAGTAGGCCAGTTGGGTTTCAACTTCAGCCGGACTAAAGGTGGCACACGTGTATTTCAAAAGCTCAAACTGAATCGGACTGAAAGAGGAAATTGGTTTCCTCCAAGTGTCGAGTGGAGAACAGAGAGATCGGCACATTAAAGACGCCTGGAGTTCATTTAGAGGACGCCGCTTTGGCAGGAATCTAGAGCCGGTCCCGACACCCACCAGGCTTACCTCCTGTAGACAGACGCCGACCCGAGGAGTCATGTGAGCTGGATTTAACATACCTACCTACACGAACAAAGGGCTACAACCCAGAACGAGTGGAGCATGACATCTGAAAGAGTTTGCCTTTGTCACGCACTAATTAATCAGTCAAAAAAACAACAACAAAAAACGACTGCGTCAGCCCTAATTAATAGAAATTAGGAGTTGCACACCTCCTGTAATAAATGCCGTTTCTGGTGGATTGAGCCAAACTTAACCTAATTTTACCCTGAACCGACGCTTCATATTGAGGTCAAGCCACTCAGGATCAGCACTGAGGGTGGGTGTGGGGGGGTGTCGCTGAACATCTATGGGAGGTAGAGACAGATGGTGAGCAACTCAGGAAAGACATGATGCTGGTTTTCAAAAACGAAAAGGTGACAAATCAAGATCTGGTGAAATCACGACACAACAGAATTATTTTTTAAAAACTTTTAACCAATTATTGCTTCCAGGCTCAAAGCATAAAGGGATGTATATATATACGCATATATAGAATTTTTATAAATAAAAAAAACGTTTAGTCTGGCTGAAGTCAAAACCGAGCTGGCTTATGGGGATGGCTAGCGTGACATCACGACATCACTTCCGGGTCCAACCCGCCGCTGCTCCTAATGTAAACACAATGGCGGTTGCCAAGGTTGATTCTTTTAAATGACTTAATCGTGTAAATTATTACTTAAATCTCATGAATTATTTTGATCTTCTAAATTATAACAAATTCTCGTAAATTACTTTATTTTCGTAAATGAGTTTATTTTTGGAAAATATGACTTCTCATTAATAACTACCATAATGTTCGGACTGTTGAGCACACCTGAATGAGCCGCACCAGCTACATTTTAAAAGAAAGTACATTTTGTTCATATATATGCCGCACTGAATGTAAACCAGATGTTTTCATGTTGTAACGTGAGATATTTACACAGAAAGACGGTAGATGGAAGATGTCTTTTTTTATTACCTCCGCCAGGACGTAATGTTTTCGTGCCCAATTATCTGTCTGTTAGCAACATAACTTAGGAAGTTATGGATGGATTTTGATAAGATTTTAAGGAAATGTCAACAATGGGAATAGGAACAACTGATTCCATCTTGGGGTTTATCCGACATGAAGCGCCTATTCACCCACCGACCGGCTGTGCTAAACTCCACTCCTCCCCCGTGTCAGAGAGCTCACAAGCGGCATCTCTCGCGCAGCCGCCCCGAATCTCTGCTCTCCGCTGGAACAGCGCCGCCATGCATCTCATTAACAGACATTTTATTGGTAAAAATAAATATAAAATAAATATAAATAATATAAATATAAAAAGAAATATAACAACATGGTGATGGGGGGATGAGTAGCCCTGGCGGAGGTCTGTGCTCTCAGAGTGTTCTACTATACTATATATATATATATATATATATATATATAAGGAAATGTTTTCTATTTTTATTTTTGGATTTTAATGTCTCATTTTGTCTTGATTGTACAGCGCCTTGCTTTTGACTTTTGGTTATCTTAAAGGATTTTATAAATAAATTGACAAATTAAACTAGTAAATGACAACTTTATTCTCATAAATATTGACTTTAATCTCTTATTTTGTGTGGCCCCACTCCATCATAACAGCAACAGGTAACGTCATTTCGGCTAACGCTTAGTGCAAATACTGGCGCTAGTCCACACTTTTAAAGAGATCCAGCTTATTGTATCAGTTTAAGCCATCTCCTCCTCTTGTTTTCTTCCAGAGGAAAGCGGCAGTAACATATCGTTTTATTGGCATAATTTATTTTATTGCAACACGGGACACAGCACTGCACCTTTGCTACTGCAATTTGGTTTGGACACAGAAGTGACGTTTTCGGCTACGATGATGTAGCCACTAGCCATTCGCATTCCTAATCGAGCTAACGCACCAAGATATATATATAATAAAAAAAAATAAAAAAAATCTTTATATTATATATATATATATATTTTTTTTTTTTTTTACAATAAACTGACTATAATCAAGATTTCATCTCTTCATTTTTGAGTGTTAATGTTTTTTTCTGTTTATTTGAGCTATTCTGATACAAGAGAAAATAAAATGTGCTACAAATCATCTGATAGAGCAAGTAGTTTTGAAAGTGAAGCTATAACAATATGAGCCACGGTTACGCATCAAACCGTACGTCTCTAAACTTTTTATGTCATTCATCAAAGTCAAACGTTCCAACCAATTTTCCATTTTAGATTCCCCATACTTTTCCAGCTCAGGTCTAGTTGGGTTTCCTCTGTAGTGTTAGCCACATTCAACAAAGAGGAGAAGCCGTCTTCGTTAATAAATTATTGCTGGTATTAAAAGTGCAAAGATTTCTTTTATGACTAAAATAAATAAATAAATAAATAAAGTAATTCCTGCCGGCTTCATGCCAGATAAAGTAACGACAATCAGCTTCTTCACTCCAGTGGGCGGCCATCTTGCTTACGTAAAGGGGCTACCTCACAGTTTTACTTTAATCTACTGTTGTTTAGCATCTGAACAAAGTCAGTCAGTCTATAATCTAGATTAGATTAACCTAGAATGCTTCAGTTCAAAATTAGCAATCCCCCCACAAAAAAAAAGGAATTTTAATGCCAAATTTAAAACCCAAAATAAATAAAAATCTAGAGGCCAAAATACATATTTTAGTCATTTACAAATTCCCCAAATGGACAAAAGGTAAATTTGTGATTGAACCATCTACCTATTAGTGAGTATTTTTTTTTCATTCAGATTTTTATCTTTTAGATAATAAAATAAGGAATAAGGTAAAGAATTGGATTTTCTGTAACCAAATCCCACAGTTTAAAAAAAATAAATATATAAAAAATACATATATATATCCTGGTCCAACAACATGCATCTGGTTGATCCGTTTACCGGAATATGGACCGAGGTGGAAGTTCTTAGCTTTGATCAACATAAAAACAAAAAGGAACGAAAATGTAGATTTTTCAGTATCGGGCCGGCAAATCGCTTATCAGACCCGATCGAGGAAAAAAATAAAATAAATCGGCCAATTCCGAAATCTAGACCAAGGGTCTTCAACCTGCAGCTCTAGAGCCGAATGTGGCTCTTTGGCCCCTCATAAAAACTAATCAGTGAAAAAAATAAACATAATAAACGGTGGTTTTAGTAGTTTGTCTGTGTGTTTTTAAGCAAAGTCAGCATAAAATAGCTACAACAGAAGGTCCACCAATAGTACAAGGCTATTAAAAAGTAATTTAATGGTTTAATTGAACTTTGTGTATTATAGTCCATATTTATGGAAAGGGCTCACTCAGCTAGCCTCTTCCTACAAAATAAAAGAGCCTTTAAAAAGTTACATGATTCATTTTGTTTTGAAAATCTGATAATAGAAATAAAATCCAGCCTAATTTTCATTCGCCCTCAGAGCTTTTTGGGGCTGTTTTCTTTGTAGCAGCAGGGTGGCAAATGTGGCTTTTTGAATTTAAAAGGTTGATGATCTAGACAAACCGACATGTGCATCTCTACTTCTGCCCATCTCTTTTTTATTTACATTTATTATTAATTTCCCTACTTCTTATAGCCAACAGTCTGCCTCCTTGGAAGCCAAACGTGAGGAGGTGACAGCTGGATCATCATCTCTGAACATTTCTGTTGGTGTAAACCAGCTAAAACCTGTTGAAGTGGAGGGATAAAGTGATAACGAAGCATCCAGAGCTAAAAGAGTTGAGTTCAGCACCATAACACACAGCTCACCTTTGCTGTATGACGTTAATCCAAGCTCCTTCGTAATCCACGTTTTGGAGATGATTAAACTAAATCCAACTCTTTGTTAAAAAAAAAAAAAGTATCCAGAGCTATTCGGGAGTTCTGAATTCCGTTCAGGCGTTGGGATTAAGGCCGTGGAAGAGTCCTTTAGAAGGGGGGGAAACAGGGAAATTCTCCTTAAGGCCTCAGACCCACACAGGGAGAGTGGGTCAGTATTCCAACTTTGGCCGGCTAACTCCGTGTTAGCACGCTAGCTTTCTGAGTGAGCTGGTGATTCGATGATTGCATTCCTGGATTCGGAAGTAAAGTGTCGATCTTTGCACCTCAAAAAACAAACAAACACCCCAAAATAAAAAAAACAACAACAAAATAAGTTATTCTAATCGAAAATAGCCTTTCATAACTGACAGATACACCGTGATCCAGTCAGGTGACGTGGAAACTGTTGCCGAGCGGCTAGCTAATTTGAAACAGAAATCTTTGGCTTGGAGTCAGTTTAAATCCACAGCTACTAGCCTGCTAGGTAGCTAACGCTAACTAGTTTTAATCTAAGAACTGACGCCGAAAACCCGGGTTTCGTAAAAAAGTACACAACATTATATATTATAAACTAGAAACCCCATTTTGAAGTGTTAAAAATAATAATAATTAAAAACCCGAAAAAGGGCATCCGAAGCTGCTAAAATTCTGACAGTATCCAGCCGCGTTAGCACCGCGGCTAACATTAGCTTCCCGTCGATGCGGCGGCGGCGGAGCGGCGTCACCACATCCCGGCTCGGCTCCGCTTCCACTCGGAAACCTCCAGCCAACACCGGCCCGTTAGCGACGGGTTTCTCCGGTTCCGCAACACAAACTTTAATCCGCTCCCTCCCACAAAGGGGGGTTCGCTTAGTGGTTCCAACCGGGAAAAACAAACAAACAAACAAACAAACAAAAAATCAGGGGGTCCGGTGGCCAGTGCCTGGCAGCAGCTTCGGTAGTCCGGGGTGGGGGGGCAGGCTATTGGTGGCTCTCCGTGAGACGTAGGAGCCTGGCGGTCTGCGGGAGGAGAGCGCTGCTTCCCCCGCGGTGGGCTGCCTGGAAACTGGAGGGAAGGGAAGAGCAGCAGCAGCAGCAGCACTTTCAGTTTCTGTGACCGCTCCGGTACCGACCTCACAACCGCAGATTCAAGCTGATTTTGCCTTGGAAATATTATTCATTGTCTGCAGATATGGGTAGTAACTGCATTTAAAGACGTTTAAAAACTTGGGTATGAAACGACATTTTATGGGAGTGCAAACGTGTCAGCATTAAATAAAAATGAAAAAAAAAGAAGAAGAAAGAAACAAAAACAGATTACTTGATTAGATGTCCTCGGGGTACGGGATGGATACAGGGTAACACGTTTTTATGTTTTAATGCCCTTTTACTAAATATTCTTTGTATGATAGAACTGTAAATAGTATGCATTGCATACCTTTAGCAAAAGTAGTTTTTCTACAAGTATACTTATTTTATAAGTATACTTTCAGGAGATCGTTTGTTCCGGCAGCCATAAGACTGTTCAACAGTGACATCCAACCTGTTTCTTAAATCATTTATTTGTTATTGTTTTATTTTAATCTAATATATATTTCTAAATATGTTATCTATCTATCTATCTATCTATCTATCTATCTATCTATCTATCTATCTATCTATCTATCTATCTATCTATCTATCTATCTATCTATCTATCTATCTATCTATCTATCTATCTATCTATCTATCTATCTATTAAACATGAGGCATTGTACTTAAGGTTTGTTTTAAAAAACTACATATTTTGACTTTTAATAAACTAAAGTAGTATACTTGGAAGTATACTTGGCTTATACTGAAAAGTATAAAGAGAAAATGTTATTCAGTTTATTTAAATAGCACCGATTCACAACAGATGTCGTTTCAAGGACAATTCAATCACACATATATTCTTATCAGTTTTAACATTTTCTATTTAAGGAATCCCAGCAGATCGCGTCGACTCATTGACTTGAGGTTGTGCCCCGTTGATGCAGACTCCAACCACAGCAATCCTTCATACTGAGCAAGCATGTAGCGACAGTGGAGAGGAAAAACTCCCCTTTAACAGGAAGAAACCTCCAGCAGAACCAGAACCAGAACCAGGCTCAGTACGGGCGGCCATCTGCTACGACCGACTGGGAGTTCAAGAAGACAGAGCAGAGACACAGAAAGAACAGAAGAAATCTGCCCCTTTACTTTCATTTCAGTTAAGAAGGGCTTGATTTCATATAAGTTCTTTGTTATTGAAATGCACATATTTAATAATTTCACCAAGTATTTGTAAATGCACTGAATGAGATGTTTTAAAAGGTTGTGTTAATATATTAAAGTTGTTCTCAACATTCTGTCTCGTGATGTTGTAAAGACATTGCTGAGTAGTGTACTTACAGTATGGTTTAACTTTAAGAAGGATATGTTACAAGTAATATGCTAAGCAAACTTACAAGAATACTTAAAATGAGCTTATAAGTATACTTATAAGTAGTTTTTTAAAATAAAAGTATACTTTATAAAAAAGTATAGGCCTACTTTTGTAAAAATTGATTTAAAAAAGTTCCAAATTAGTCAAAATAATTAAATTAGTATACTTTCTAGTACACTATTATACTTATTCTCACGTATACTTAATAAAATGAACTTCAAGTGTTCTACTTTATGGTAGGGGCAGTTTTATGTGTTTTTTGAACAATGTTGTATGTTTAAGGGATACTGTAGATATTGTCACTGGAAGAACTTCACCCTGCTCTAACATGCATACCTACTGTAAATATTAATTTCATAAGTTGATTTTTTTAAGTATTTAAAAAAGTTTTTCTTCTGGTTAAAATTGGTTGTTTTGTAATGATGCCATTTATTTGTATTTATGTTTTTCATTTAAAATACCAGAATATGGACCTAACTTCATAACATAATTTTTAAATATTAAATCAGATGTTTTGATCAGCTAACTCAGTACTTGAGTAATTTTTTGGACGGCTGCTTTTAGCTGTTACTTTATTAAAATGATGTTGAAGTAATTCTCCTGAAGTTATGCAGAAGTTGTTCTCTCTGTACATGCATGGCTTCTCTCTGGGTGCTCCTTTGTGTTTTGGACTGTAGAAGGATCCACAGTCCAAAAAACACGACAGTTGGGTTAATTGGTTTGTCTTATTTGCACTTATTTATTTATTGTATAAATTGCACTTAGACGTGAGTGTGTGTATGGTTGTTTCTCCTGTGTGTCTCCCCAGGAAACCTGTTGGAGGCTGCAGAAGAAGAGACTGGGGTGGAGTTTCACCTTCCAGCAGGACAGCCACCCTAAACATACAGCCATAGCTCCACATCAAAGCTTATTTATGTGTTAGAATGGCCAAGTCAAAGTTCAGACCCAAATTGAGTCAAGAATTTGTTTTCTCATTTCAGCCTGACGAGGCAGTTCAAGGTGAACTTTGAGAGGTTTGGCTTGGACTGTACAGAGGAAGTGTTTGTGACATGTTGTCCCTTGTTTACATGAAGAATAAAACTGTATGTCTTTGAAAATGAACTCAAAAGTTCAAATAAATTTTTTTCTTGATAACATACAACAAAAAAAATCACTTTTATTTTAAATGAATGTAATATAAATAAAAACCAATTCAACTGTTTCAAACATCCAAGTTAGTCCTGTAAATAATTTCAAAAACAACTTGAGCTACGAGTTTCCATTTTATCCATGTCTAAACCAGTGGGTTCAGTAAAATTATTCTTATACCTTCATTCCTAAATTATAGTTTTAATCATTGTGTTTTCTGAGAAACACATTCTGCTGTAGGAATGAATTCATGAAGACTCAAGCTATTCTAAAATCTTTGACAGAATTCTGTCTCCACCTTGTGGTCATTTAATGTGCATGTCAAACTTCTCCTGTATGAAATTAAGTTCATATATTTCTAAAGTAAAATTGATGTGTAAATGCCTTGTTTGATTTATTGTGACTTTTTTTGTAAAATACATTTCTCTGTATGTATTAAAATGTGCTGTATCGTTTTGAGAAGATATAAACTCAGCAAAAAAAGAAACGTCCTCTGACTGTCAACTGTTTTTATTTTCAGTAAACTTAATGTGTGTAAATATTTGTATGAACACTAAAAGAGTAATCACCATAAGACATAAACTAAAAATGTTTCACAGACATGTGACTAACAGAAATAGAATAATGTGTCTTTGAATGAAGGGAGGCTCAAAATCAAAAGTACCAGTCAAAAATCTGGTGTGGCCACCAGCTGCTTGAAGTACTGCAGTGCATCTCCTCCTCATGGACCAGATTTGTCAGTTCTTGCTGTGAGATGTTACCCCACTCTTCCACCAAGGCACTTGCAAGTTCCTGGACATTTCTGGGGGGAATGGCCCTAGCCCTCCCCCTGGGATCCAACAGGTCCCAGACGTGCTCAATGGGATTGAGATCCGGGCTCTTCGCTGGCCATGGCAGAACACTGACATTGCTGTCATGCAGAAACTCACGCACAGAACGAGCAGCATGGCTGGTGGCATTGTCCTGCTGGAGGATCATGTCCGGATGAGCATGCATAAAGGGTACCACATGAGGGAGGAGGATGTCTTCCCTGTACCGCAAGGCATTGAGATCGCCTGTAATGACAACAAGCTCAGTCCGATGGTGATGTGATATACCGCCCCAGACCATGACGGACCCCCCACCTCCAAATCGATCCCGCTCCAGGGTACAGGCCTCGGTGTAACGCTCATTCCTTCCACAATAAATAATCCATCCATCACCCCTGGTGAGACAAAACCGTGACAAAACCGTGACTCATCAGTGAAGAGCACTTTTTGCCACTCCTGTCTGGTCCAGCGAAGGTGGGTTTGTGCCCATAGGCGGCGTTGTTGCTGGTGATGTCTGGTAAGGACCTGCCTTACAACAGGCCTACAAGCCCTCAGTCCAGCCTCTCTCAGCCTATTGCGGACAGTCTGAGCACTGATGGAGGGATTGTGTGTTCCTGGTGTGACTCGGGCAGTTGTTGTGGCCATCCTGTACCTGTCACGCAGGTGTGATATTGGGATGTACCGATCCTGTGCAGGTGTTGTTACACGTGGTCTTCCACTGCGAGGATGATCAGCTGTCCTTCCTGTCTCCCTGTAGCGCTGTCTTAGGCGTCTCACAGTGCGGACATTAGCCACATCAGCAGTCCTCATGCCTCCCCGCAGCATGCCTAATGCACGTTCACGCAGATGAGCAGGGACCCTGGGCATCTTTCTTTGGGTGTTTTTCACAGTCGGTAGACAAGTCTCTTTAGTGTCCTGCGTTTTTAGAACTGTGACCTTAAATGCCTACTTTCTGTAAGCTGTTAAGGTCTTAACGACCATTCCACAGGTGCATGTTAATTAATTGTTTATGGCTAATTGAACATGCATGGAAACTAAACCCTTTACAATGAAGATCTGTAAAGTGATTTCTTTTTTTGCTGAGTTTATTTCATATATATTTGCTACTCCTACTAGGTTTTCATTTTCTGTAGCTCCTCCCTCTAGGGTTGGTGGGATTTTGGGTTATTAATGTTTGTGTTTTTATTGAAAATCTCCCATATATTGTTTGCTTCTAACAGCGAACTGCTGAAATATTGTGCTGCTGTTCTCTGTGAACTCTGTCATAGTGGTGATGCTTGTAACATAATTAGGAACAGTAACAGGTTCTCAGGAGTTTCTTGAAATATAAAGCTACCTAGGCATGAGGACTGATTCTGCAAACGTCTACACTGCTCACAAAAAAAATTATATTTGTGGAAAACATTTATGGAAAACTGAAACAGTTTGCGCTTCAATGAAGTATCATGAAAATAGGGCATTTTAGTAGCAGCAGAAATGGTGATTTCCTCTTTTCAAACTATGTATTAAAACAAAAGCCTCTCCCTTCTTGAAGGGAGACCCTCAGGTCATTGGGGTTCTGGGGTCCAGAGTCAGGAGCCTCCACATGGTGACTCAGCTGACCTCAGTGGTTTTCTGTGGGATTCAGTTCTGGAGAAAGCGCTGGCCGCTCCATTTGAGGTCCCCCGGTCTCCAGCAGCCGTTCCGTAATGATGGGACCTCCATGAACTGGAGCACTGTGGTCCATGAAGATGAAACGAGACCTGTGTTGTTCATGCAGGGCTACAAAGACTGGATTATTGATGTTATTCATATAGTTTGGACTTGTCACAAAGCATGAGGCAGTTCTGTATTGACTAGACACACCTGCCCTCACTGTAACATCCCCACCTGCAAAGGTTTTGTTTTTGCTCTCATGTTTGTTTGCTGTTAAAGTTTCAGAAAGAATTCATGTTGTCCTATTGGGACCTGAACATGTTAGGAACATTCATCTGGTCTCCAGCTGTAATGTAAAGTACTTTGTTGTTATCCTTTAAGTTTCCTCTGGATTAAGTTACAGTGTCTACCTTCCACAACAAGGGGACAAACAATTTATCTCTAAAACAGTAAAACATCGTTCCGCAGGGATCTCTTTAAAAACAACTACAATTTATTAGAGCCTGTAACTCAAGCTTTTTTTGCCTTTTCTCCTCATCAATGCTCAACAACCTGATAAAGAAGGTTCTGGTTCTGTTCTGGTTCTGTTCTGGGGACGACTGTGGAACATCTGGAGATGATGATGCAAAGAAGGATTCTTTATAAAATCGAAAAAATTATGGACAACCCTGAGCATCCTCTTCATAAGACTATCCTACAACAACAGAGTGTCTTCAGTCAGAGGCTTCTTCAGTTTCGCTGCAACACAGACCGCTACAGGAAATCCTTCCTTCCCACAGCCATCATCATCTACAACAACTCCTTAAAGAATTAATTATATGAGCTACAACAACTCCTAATTTCCCTCTGGGATTAATAAAGTATTTTTGAATTTGAATAATGACATTAAACATAAGGAGATCACAGAGCAGTGTTAAAGTGTCTGGCTGTAACAGTAGATATAAGGAACAGCAGACAAAAACTGCAATTTACAGTTTCAGCTTCTAAATGAGACTCGCAGCAAAACATAATGAAATACGTATGTTTATTAAGCCATTTGGAGATACTAAATCCACCTATTTATACGTTGAGATTAACAGAAAGAAAAGAAAATGGCAAAAATAAAATGTCTTTCCAAAAAGGAACCTTATTGTAAATTAAATTTTTAAAGATAAGTTTGTTGATAGCTGTAGATGGGTTGGTTATAATTAAACATAAACAAACATTTCATTAAGGATATTTCCTTTGTATAATAATGTGATGTAAAATAGGGGAGAAATAATCAAAGCTTTTTGAGTAGCTGTATGACTCATCTTTAGATATTAAAAACAGTTAATTAGTTAAAAATAAAACACCCAGAATCCCATATTATCCAAGCAGCCCGGCAGAAGTTGCAGGTTTAGTTTTCATATGCAGGCAGAGGTTGATATTCGACCCTGGAGGTTTTGACTTTGTAGATGAGCACGCCACAGAGCATCCCAACAGCAGCAAGAAGACATCCAGCAACAAACACCAGGTTCAGGTTCAGGTTGAGTGCTGCAGACGAGAGAATCACAGTGCTGATGGAGTCCTGTTCACATTTTATCTGCTGCTCATAAACTTCTTCCTTACCTGGGCCTCCTCTGGGATCTTCTTCGCGCCTCAGACGCAAAGGACCCTGGGAAACGAAGTGCTTTCCGCTCTGGACCACAGCATCTCTCTTTCTGCGGCTGAAGCTGTTAGACCTGGTGGAGTTGATGCATCCCTGTGAGCACCTGGTGTTGGGATTTGCTGCTTCACACATCATGACTGTGCAGCTGATGTACACCTGAATCCAAGAAGCAGACAGCCATTAAAAGAAAACACCCCCTCCAGTGGACAAAAGGCAGATATGCAGGCAAACACATTCAATAAACTTAAACTCTGTTATTTATATTTATGCAAATACTCCAGCAAATTAGCTAATTTTTTTGAGAGCTTGCTGTTCATTTAGAGACAGCTGCTCCATCCTAAACACTAACTAGTCAACAAAACATTTAATATCCACTCTTTCTATCTAAACAGATCAAATGATTTTACAGAAGACCTGACATTAGAAACTTTGGCATGTGTTTCTCTATTTAGATTTTAATTCAGTTTTATTTGTTTTGGTTAAAAAAAATCTGTTTAGAAACTGATGCATAAATAAGAATACAACCTTTATTTTACAACATGTAGATTATTGCTCTTCTGTCTCTAGTCAAGGTGCAGAACTTGAATCTTTTTTTACATTGCTTGGCATCACCCCAGATAAAATTCTGGTTAGTAAAAGTGACAAATTATGATTCGGACACATGAACTGATGGATAGGGAGATGCGGCCTCCTCACCTGATCATGCAGGCCAATAAATTTAAAGGCCTCCATGCTGAACTGGAACTGTCTATCATTGGAAGCAGAATATGTCTGCACAGTCGAGTCAACTGCACACCTGCACAGAGACAAACAAAGAAGTCGCAATGGACCAAGAAATTGCAGAAAAATCTTTGCTGTATTGGATATTTGGTATTTTTGACCCATGGTCAGCATTACGACCCTTGGTTGTAGAAATAAACAGTTTTGACTCATATTTTGGTTTATTTTATCTGCATGTCTTGGTCAATCAATATCAGTGTGTAATAATAATCAGACATTATTAATGGTGATGCACCATTACCATCATGCATAAACCAGCTGAAAAGCCATGCCTCACCCGTTCTCAATGATGGAGTAGGTTGGATGGTAGTTGGGGTTGTCATACGGAGCAGCTCTGCAGGACTCCACAAACATCTCAGTGTTGTTGACAGAGGAGCTGGCGTCTAGCTGCATGTAAATCCTGTTGCCGATGTCAAACTCCAGTGGGTATAAGTTTGGGTCGAACGGTCCTTCAAACCGGTCATCCTGGTAGAACTCGAACTGGTAGGTGAACGTGCCGAAGCCTTTCTCCCACACTGTGACGTTCTTTCTGTGCGCTGAGAAGCTCAGGGTCACATTACCCAGTTTGGGGTACTGGCAGTAGAACCGGGCCTCCACCAGATGCTTCCTGGTGATCAGCTCGTTCGGGTTGTCCTCCACCGTGGTGATCTCATTCTTGAAAATGAGGTAATCATCGTCTTCCTGCAGAGTGAACAGTTATTAATTGAACAACAATCAGAAAGATTAATGGTGTGTGACGTATCAAACGACCCGTTCTCACCTCAATCTGAGTACCACAGTCGTTGAGGGGAATGACGGCGACTATGTGAGTGCTGTTGGAGTGCCTATCAAGGCTGCAGATGGTGTTGCTGGGGTCATTGAGGCGAAGATGATCCTCTTCGAGTCCAAAGAAGGAAGCTTTGTCAATCTCCACCTTCATTGTGGATTCAGTGCAGGTCACTGTGGCTTCAACTGGAACAAGCACAGGTGCATTCGATAGTTAGCTGTATACAAAACCTGGACTGAAAAATACAACATTTAAAGATAATATTTGAAATATTGCTATAAATGATCTTAAAAAGTAATAAAGCCTGGCTGCTTGAATGGAAGATAAAGGAATAAGCAATGGATCAAGAGTTGAGTTGTTGGCTTATATGGACTAAAGTTATCCCTTCAAAAATGAATGAATGTTCTAAAGAAACTGCATCACCGACTACAGCAACGTTCACATAGAGAGCTTCAGTTTTTCCCCATAGACCTTCTAGCTTAGACTCACTTTGCTCCTTCCTGATATCGACCAGAACACACCTCATCTCAGACTGGTAGTTGGAAGACCTGAAAAGGTATTAAAAAACATTGGTTTATACAGTTTAAGGTAAATGAAACCCAGTTTTCTCGTTTCATATTAAAAGTATAGAAAGTACACACTGTATTTCAATGTGCTTTACAGGAAAATATATATTTTTTGCAACAGATTTACTCCATGAAGATTAGGGTGGGGGAGCGCTGTTTGATTGCCATTTATAGCTGAGCTAAAGCGTGGTCTCACCCGTACACTGACTCCACAGCAAAGCAGACTGGGTAATGTTCTCCCAGGTCGTCCAGGACAGGTGTCCACCTCAAAACGAACTCGTTATTAGTGTCCCTGTGCTTGGTGATGTTTGCCGGTCCACTAACTACAAGACTTTGGATGCTGGATGAAAACCAGAGCAGAGGTAATCTTGTAATTTTTAGATGTTTGGTTGTTGCCTTCAGTAAACTCTACTAACTTACCTTGAATGTGTGGCCTGTGCTTTAACTCTGATCTCCACCTCTTTGTTAACCTCTGCTGTGATGCGTTCTCCGTCTGCAGGTGTTGGGGCCACAAGTTGAGGCAGGTAGACCCCTTCCTGACATGACGGTGCAACAGGGTCCACTGGAAAGTAAAATCAAACAATAAGGATCCCAACAGGTATATGTACCACTGATGTGTTGTTGAAGAAGCACAGTCATCCAGGATCCAAGACTCTCTTAAGGTGATTAAATCAAAGGTAGCAGAACGTATTTTACCTCTTATTCAAAAGGCTGCTTCAGTTCTGAACTTGGGTTGGATGTAATAGTTTTGGTTGTAGTCACAACAATCACATTATTAGGGATGTCAAGGTCATTAATGTGGCCGTTAATGTCTGTAAAGTCATTGGTCAATGCTGCTGTTGTTCTTGTTGGATCCAAACATGTCCACAATAACGCAAAAGTATGAGCTGTTTTGGTCTCATGTCTCCAGATGTGAATGGCTTTAAAATGGTCAGGAGAGATGAGGAGTGTAGGTGTTAGAATGAGTGAACCTAAGCCCACCTCTTCTGTTCCATCTTGTTTTTTTTTCCGGTTTAACATGGATGACCACTTCCACTCCGTCACTAAACCACTTGTCCTCCAGTCCTTAAAAAAACAGACTGAACAAGGAATGAGGTTTATCTTCCATCACACATAGTAGTAACTGCAGGAAAGAATGGCATCTTTGGGTAACTAATGCCTCGTTTCCACCGAGTGGTACGGTTTAAGTTGGTGACGGTCTGTCCACTATTTTGTCTGTTTCCATTGTAAAAGCTTACCATACACCAGGCTCGTTTATGGCCCCCGTTTAGGTGTAGATGAAAAACAGCCTTTGTTCTTCAACCGCAATAATCCTACGTCATACACAACAACAACCCGCGTCTCGCAGACAACTGCGATAAAACACAATACGAGAATCTCACTGACTCTACAGTGAGTTAGCAGTAGATCCATAGGACAATAGTCTGGTATGGTTAAAGCGGAGCTACTGGTGTCACACGAGGCAGCTTTTTGACTTGAGGACTAAAAAATGTTACTGCTTGCGACAAACATGAGAATAAACACCAGAGTGCTGTTTTTTCCTCTCAGTCCTTTTTACACGGACTGTGTTTCTCTTCGCCGCACGGAGCCTACTCTTAAACACTGCCTTAAGGTTTGAGTAAAGAAAGAACCAAAAATCAAGCACAAGTTGCTGTCTTGACACAATTGTTCTTATGGTTTATTTAAATCCGTTTGTCGCAGCACTGGTAAGATGTCACGGTTACGCTTTTAGCTTTAACCCTGCCTCCCCAGTGAAAGTCCAACTGTAGGTGAAAACACTTTACTGAACACGCCGGACCTTTGTATGCTTTGTAATGCTTAGATGTATCTGTGTATGCAGGTATCTGTGCTTTACTGCTATTTATAATTTTACTACTTAATCATGTAAAGCACCTTGAATTAGCCTGTTTTTGAAAGTGTGCTATACAAATAAAATGGCCTTGCCTTAAAAAAAAGGATATCGATCTACCCGCACCCTAAAACTCAGAGGAAACAAGTCAAAGGTCTCCAAAGCAACCATTGTACTTCATCTACATGCCAACTGGTTGTTTGGTTGGTTGCCAACAAAACGTCTCTTCTGTCCTACCGTCACAAACATGTGGAGTTTGATGGACTCTACTGGGACTCTCTTTGGTTGAATGAGACTAAGATATATATAAATATGTGGGATGGCACCTCATGTCCACTGTTGTGTATAAAGGGAAATCTTTGATTTTTAGACCATATTTCTCTTCCAAAACCTCAGGGATCCTCCTTAGAGTGCATGGGGGTCATGAGTTCTCTGAAATACCAGGGATTTTTTAAATAAAAATTTGACAGGTCTTCATTGGATCAATTGGCATTGCAACAATCCAAACCAAGGCCGTGCAGAGACCTTTGGAGGGGCAGGTGCTCAAAGTTAAAAAAGGGCACTTAAAACAAGTTAACTTATAGTATACCATGCTCAATAGCATGGACATATATTCATCAATAATCTAATAGAGAACTGCAACATAATATATCATCGTCATCAGATGGGGACCATGCAATGCGAAAGTAGGCTAATTTTTTTTATGGGGTACATTGTTGCTGTTGAGACGCTGCTGCTGAGCTGTGTTGGTGAAAAAGCAATCACAAAGCAAAGCAGCTGAAGATGCGGAGGCAGAGGCAAGTCAAGGATGAGCACAGATTGATTGTCATCATATGACTGATGGCAGCCAGGTAATTTTATTTATTTAAATTGTTACTAATAGTTAAATGTTACTGCTGAGGTGCACAGGCAAGCCCCCACTTGCACATGCACTCCAAAAAAGAAAAAAACAACAACCCTAAAATGAACCTAAAAAAAAAACTTCCTGCATATGCCTGACTAAATGCGGCTCTGTTGGCAAAAAGCAGTTATACAACGGATTACAACGGATGAAAATATTTGGGGCAGTTATTTACAAAGTATTGACTCACTATAGTGAGATGCACTAAATTAAACCTTGAATTTTTCCAAATTTTTAAGTGAGACTATCCTACCACTGTAAGCTTTTTATGGATCTTTACCAATGATGCCAGTAAGTGTTTAAGGTGCTGTTTCTTGAGAAGAAAAATGTCATCAGTATACAGCAATTAATTTTTTTTTTATGTAAAGGGCTGATTATTGAATATGTAAAGAGCACTGAGTCTGCTTGTACGACTTTTGATTAAAGAAATAATCAATAGAAATCTCAAACAGGCTTCTGCAGGATGTTTCCGGATACAGGATGTCCGGTTGGGCCAGTAGGTGGCGATAGCTAGACGATTCCGAGTATGGCTCATGATTCTAACCAAACAATTGTTGCACTTTTTGTTTTACAGGTTAATAACATCATTGTAGTTGTTATAAACATGTAAATATTCGATTTTTTGTTGTTGTTGTTGCCAAAGGAGAGATATTGTCAGATCTTTCTTGAAACCATTAAAACATTCCAACTTACCAAGAAAAGCAAACTGCATTGGTAATTTGCTGAGGGGAGAGCTAGTCTTGCTTTGCGGCATTATGGTGGGTCTCTCGGAGGTGTTGTATCCAGCAGTGGTTGGAGGTGGTGGGGTTGTCCACCTCCAGTGGGTGTTCGTTGCAACTGTGGCTGAGGTGATTGTTTCAGCAGGTGGCGGGGATGTCTGCCACCACCACCACCAGGGTGTGGTTGTGGGTGAGACTGTATATGCATTGGGAGTGTAGAATTCTCTCTTTGTCCTTAAAAGGGCTGGATCCTTGCGAGTGCTCGAACCATCAGAGTAGAACAGATTAATGGTGTTTCGTGGATGGTCTTCGACCACCATCTCAAACCCAAAAATTCTGTTGTTGGCACTGGTGGATTGGTAGCGCAACGTGCAAGTTTTCTGGCAAAGACAAGTCTCAGTTATTTCAGTGGCTTGCAATATTCGGCCCCCTTGAACTTTTCCACATTTTGTCACATTACAGCCACAAACATGAATCAATTTTATTGGAATTCCACGTGAAAGACCAATACAAAGTGGTGTACACGTGAGAAGTGGAACGAAAATCATACATGATTCCAAACATTTTTTTACAAATAAATAAGTGAAAAGTGGGGTGTGCGTAATTATTCAGCCCCCTGAGTCAATACTTTGTAGAACCACCTTTTGCTGCACTTCCAGCTGCCAGTCTTTTAGGGTATGTCTCTACCAGCTTTGCACATCTACAGACTGAAATTCTTGCCCATTCTTCTTTGCAAAACAGCTCCAGCTCAGTCAGATTAGATGGACAGCGTTTGTGAACAGCAGCTTTCAGATCTTGCCACAGATTCTCGATTGGATTTAGATCTGGACTTTGACTGGGCCATTCTAACACATGGATATGTTTTGTTTTAAACCATTCCATTGTTGCCCTGGCTTTATGTTTAGGGTCGTTGTCCTGCTGGAAGGTGAACCTCCGCCCCAGTCTCAAGTCTTTTGCAGACTCCAAGAGGTTTTCTTCCAAGATTGCCCTGTATTTGGCTCCATCCATCTTCCCATCAACTCTGACCAGCTTCCCTGTCCCTGCTGAAGAGAAGCACCCCCAGAGCATGATGCTGCCACCACCATATTTGACAGTGGGGATGGTGTGTTCAGAGTGATGTGCAGTGTTAGTTTTGCATTTTGGTCTCATCTGACCAGAGCACCTTCTTCCACATGTTTGCTGTGTTCCCCACATGGCTTGTGGCAAACTGCAAACGGGACTTCTTATGGTTTTCCTTTAACAATGGCTTTCTTCTTGCCACTTTTCCATTAAGGCCAACTTTGTGCAGTGCACCACTAATAGTTGTCCTATGGACAGGTTCCCCCACCTGAGCTGTAGATCTCTGCAGCTCGTCCAGAGTCACCATGGGCCTCTTGGCTGCATTTCTGATCAGCGCTCTCCTTGTTCGGCCTGTGAGTTTAGGTGGACGGTCTTGTCTTGGTAGGTTTACAGTTGTGCCATACTCCTTCCATTTCTGAATGATTCCTTGAACAGCGCTCCGTGGGATGTTCAAGGCTTGGGAAATCTTTTTGTAGCCTAAGCCTGCTTTAAATTTCTCAGTAACTTTATCCCTGACCTGTCTGGTGTGTTCTTTGGACTTCATGGTGTTGTTGCTCCCAACATTCTCTTAGACAACCTCTGAGGCCGTCAAAGGGCAGCTGTATTTGTACTGACATTAGATTACACACAGGTGCCTCTATTTAGTCATTAGCACTCATCAGGCAATGTCTATGGGCAACTGACTGCACTCCGACCAAAGGGGGCTGAATAATTACGCACACCCCACTTTTCAGTTGTTTATATGTAAAAAATGTTTGGAATCATGTATGATTTTTGTTCCACTTCTCACGTGTACACCACTTTGTATTGGTCTTTCACCTGGAATTCCAATAAAATTGATTGATGTTTGTGGCTGTAATGTGACAAAATGTGGAAAAGTTCAAGGGGGCCGAATACTTTTGCAAGCCACTGTAGATACAGATGATTACCAGCGTTTGTATGAACCAGTATTATAAATCAATCAACCAACCGAATCCAGGTTGAAGCCCGAGGGGAGGGAGCAACTGTCACACTCTATTCCTTGGAGATTCCCGTATCTGCACACCACTCTGTCACCATCAGCATCAAAGGCAGCTAGCTTGTATGTTCTTGGGCAATTCTGAGGAATTCTTCATTAGATACAAACACAAGTAGTTGGAACATTCTGCAAGAAAATGCCTCATACCAAATTGGACCGGATTAAACAGCCAGACGGTTACCTGATGAAGGGAAGGACAGCAATATCTGGAGATCTGTTTGGTTCTCCTGTGTCTGACCTTCTTCCAAAATCCACAAGGGATTCTAACCTCCAGTTGCTCACGCTGTTACGTGTTGTGATCCAGCAGCAGCTAGATGCCCTGATGTTCATGGAGAAAAACAGACATATTCAGTTAAAGTTGGCTAACAAAACACTTCTTAGAACTCTGTCAATCAGTATGGTACGTCTGGTTGCCTTACTGTGCCAAGGCAGATCTATGCTCTACAACAGGCGATCAAATTTTTTCCTGTGTTACTTAATTAATTTTCTTAATCTAAAGGTACAGCAGATACATCCAATTCAGGAAGTAAGGAGAACCAAATATTTCTGCCATGACACCTTACAAAGCAAATGCTGCTCACCTGAGCTGAAAAGGTTTGTCACTGGGGACCCTCCACGTCTCAATGTTTTCCGTTTCGCACCACTGGGTTTCGTAGGACGGTGTGTTGGTGCTGGAGTCGATCTTAATGATTTTTCTGCCGGTTGCAGTGCCACAGTTGCCCGTAAAGCAGTTCCAGGAGTGGTAGTAACTACATTGATCATAGGTGTCTTTGCCTCGGAGGGTCATCTGAAGAAAAAACAGAAGAGCAAAATAATTTACGAGTGCCACAGCTCTGTCTACGAACCAGGAAATGAATCCAAATCTATTTAATTCATAGTGTACAGTACTACTGTATAACAGATCAAACCAAGACACAATTCCAATTATTATTCTATTATAATACAAGTCCAAGATCATTCATTGCACAAAACTGCAAATTATTATGAGAATTGTTATTCTATTAACTATATGTAATTTAATTATAATTATAGTCTAGAAAACTTTTATGTGGTTTTGAAAGTTTTTTCTTAGTTACACTTTAAACAAATTAATCAATCAAGTCAGTCAATTCGTCAAAAAATTAATCAGTTTGTTGGTTTTAGCAAAAAGGGGGGAGACATGACAAGAACTAAGAACATTAGACTAGTAATGAGGGATATAAATTGTATAGGTTAGAAATTATATGCATTTAGCCAACGGTAGAAATTTTGACTATACCGGCCTACCGTGATTTGATGATTTCATCAAGCTGCGCCTATGTATTTGGTACCAGGTACGCAAGGAGGATAAATACTGATGTTCAGTGTTTATAGATACTCTAGATATTGCAGATTTAAAATGTGTTGTTTTCTATTTAACGAAAAAGAAACCTGTTAGACTTGAGGATTTTTTTTATTCAAATATATTCAGCTTTATTTTTGTGTGATGCTAAATTTATAAATAAGTAATCAGGAAAGCAGAAATAACATTTTATTTCTATTGTTACATTTTGCATTTCAGTTTAAACACATTTAAACTTTGTGTTTTCACATTGAGCTTGTACTTTATCTTCATCTGTATTCATGTTGTGAGAATGTTTTTATTTCAGTTTTAGGAAAAATATTTTTATATTTTTCAATGCATATCACTCAATGAATGTTCTTTAATTTACATTCTATACTTTTTTTGAATGTCTTGTTCTGCTGCAATGTATCTGGAATTTGAAAATCATTTTGACATGTAAAAACAGAAGAAAGGAATATATCTCAATAAATATTATTAATGCACATGCTTTAGATCAGTGTTTCTCAAACTTTTTACAGTATGTACCACCTGAGAAAATTTCGAGCTCTCAAAGTACCACCATCATGACCTACCTGAACATAGAACAGAGAAGGCTTACCCTTTTAACTATGGACAATTCACAAAGGCAGCATATTTACTCCTAATAAGGATTATTTATTGGTAATTGTTGCCAGCTACAGCCACACTGTACAAAACGGTGGCATCATAGCAGGCGCTTAAACTCATCCTAACAGGGTTCAACACCGTAGCAAGCTTATATTGAAACAAAAAGCAAAGGGAAGATAATGCATAAGCTATTTTAAATATGAATTTAATATACTTTGTGTATTTTAATTAAACGTTTTGTACTACTTTGATTGAATTGTACATTTTTGAATTTTATTTTCAAAATGTATTTGACTTACCTCCAAGTACCACTAAGGGGAGCTTGGGTACCACTGGTGGTATGTGTACCACAGTTTGAGAATCATGGCTTTAGATTATATCGCAATAAACATTTATATTCCATATCACCTAGCCCTAAGTTAGGCTGTGGAAATATTTTGGTTTTATTTGTTTATTTGCTTAATTTTGAAGAAAAAACTCCCCGAAAAAAATGGCTACAAAATTTTGGAGGTGACAAATCATAAAACTATGAAGCAAGATAAATCCAGGATTACCTCTACAGGACAGATTAAAAGTATGTAGATGATCGCCCTCTTTGGGAATTATGCTAAAATTCAATCAGATCGATTTCTGAGGGCCTAACAATCAGTTTCATCAAAAATTCATCCTGAATTCTTTCAATGTCATTTTTTCCGCTCAAAATATTTTGGTGCTGCATGTCACAAAACATTTAAAATTTCCGTCACTTGTTAGAAAAACTAAAATGCTTCTTTGAAGTTAAAAGACAGATGATGATATGAAAACACCTTAGATTAGTTGTGTCTAGGAAGACTTTTAGTTGACGTTTGACATAACACAGAGTAAAAAAAGGTTTGCAGAATGTTATTTTTCTATGAAGATAACAACAAACCTGTGCATAAAAGATCTTTAGCAAAAATAATTGTGATTTTCTAACATACAGAGAGCCTTATAATAGTTATCGTCACCTTAAAAGATCCGTCAGGGTTTCTTCCTTTGTAATGGAAGTTCATGGTTCCTCCCCAGTGATGATTTGCTGACACCATGGAGGTCAGCAGGAGCAGCTGAAGCAGGAGCAGCGCTACGGAGGCCATCGTGATTCTCCCCAGCGATGGTGCTCACATCCACCTACAGCATCTTATATACACCTGTCCGAGCTGGGAGGAGACATCGGTGCTCAGATTGATGTATGAGGTGCCGGATAGGACATGATGCATGTTTCCCTCTCACTCACACCAATAAAAGCACGCATACACCACAAGCAGCATTCATAAAATCATATACACATCCACACACACACACACACATATATATATATATATATATATATATACTGAAATTTCACTCCCACATACCATAAATGATGACACCAAAGCTTTTAGGATTGAGAGCTAATACTTTGTGTGTGAGATTATACACACAAGCATTAGCCCTCATTCGAATGACTATTACCACACACATATAGAACTGAGCAGCAAAAAGAAGATCAAAACAATTTGTCATATGTTATGTTTGAACTTCAGCAGAGATAAAGTTATTTCCAAAGGTTAATGAAACCAAAAACAGTGACACTAAGAAGTAAATACATAATTCCCCTTTAAAGATTTAGATTTCTTCTCAGGTTACTTTGGTTTATTTTCTACCACAAAAAAGTCTTGATTTACACATTTTCTTCACTTAGCAGGTTTCTTTATTGATATAATCAGAGGTATCATGGTGTTTTTTTCTGTGTTAAACTTTCATTTGCTTTTATGCACCTGTGCCACTTTACGAGTATTCAGAAACAACACACCTTTGTTTCATCAAAGACCTTAACAGTAAAAAAAATGACATTGTTTAAGCAAGGCGGAGGTGTTTTACTCTTTTTATTACCAGCATCAAACACATGCATGGCCTACATCTATGGTCAAAGTCTGATATCAACTCATTTAAGCACCAGCACTTATAAGAATACGTTCAATTAGAACACAAACAGGGTAGAGGTCAACCAGCTACGAGCTCATTCATTGAATCAAGCTTCATAATAATGAAGCAAGAATGTGCAAACAAAGTTATCTACTGTAAATTTGCAAAACACTTAAATGAACTGATCCCATTTACTTCAACTCATGTTCTTTTGATATGAAAAACAAACTGTTGAGAGCTGCTCTAGTCCAGATAGTTTCAGATGTTTCGACATCAAAGCACAAGCAAACACTATGAACACTACAGATATATTTATGTAAGGTCTTACGTCCCCAAACAGCTACATACACTGGTGAAATGCATAGATTGAAAGGTTTGCAGGTGACAAGATCACTGATGACGAAGTGCTCTGAAAAATGTCTCCAGCTAGGTGTGTCCAGAGGAAGGGGAAACAGGTCATCCAATGAGTGATGGGGTTTGAGGAAAAGCACAAAATGTTCCAGATCACAACAAAGATTGACACCATCAGTGACTGAAAAGGTATCCCAGAAGTTTTTCTCACAGCTATTTTCCTGCTAAAAGCCTCAAAAGGTGTTAGACCAGGGCTGTGTAACCTTTACAATTAAAAGAGTAATTTTTATCCGCAGTCCTGCTCATAAAACTGTTTTAGAGCCCGAGATGTCTCCTGATCTTTGAAAAAAGACTAGTTATCCATCCATCCATCCATTTTCTTCCGCTTATCCGGGGTCGGGTCGCGGGGGCAGCAGCCTAAGCAAAGAGACCCAGACTTCCCTCTCCCAGCCACTTGTTCCAGCTCTTGGGAGGAACCCCAAGGCGTTCCCAGGCCAGCCGAGAAACATAGTCCCTCCAGCGTGTCCTGGGCCTTCCCCTGGGCCTCCTCCCGGTGAGACGTGCCTGAAACACCTCACCAAGGAGGCGTCCAGGAGGCATCCTGACCAGATGCCCGAGCCACCTCAACTGACTCCTCTCGATGTGGAGAAGCAGCGGCTCTACTCTGAGCCCCCTCCGGATGACCGAGCTTCTCACCCTATCTCTAAGGGAGAGCCCAGACACTCTGCGGAGGAAACTCATTTCAGCCGCTTGTATCCGTGATCTCGTTCTTTCGGTCACCACCCAGAGTTCGTGACCATAGATGAGGGTAGGAACGTAGATCGACCGGTAAATCGAGAGCTTCGCCTTTTGGCTCAGCTCTCTCTTCACCATGACAGACCGGTAGAGCGCCCGCATAACTGCAGATGCCCCACCAATCCGTCTATCGATCTCCCGCTCCATTTTTCCCTCATTCGTGAACAAGACCCCCAGATACTTAAACTCCTCCACTTGGGGAAGGACCCCATCCCCGACCGGGAGGAGGCACCCCACCCTTTTCCGGCTCAAGACCATGGCCTCGGATTTGGAGGTGCTGATTCTCATCCCAGCCGCTTCACACTCGGCTGCGAACAGCTCCAGCGAAAGCTGTAGATCACGCTCCGATGAAGCCAACAGGACCACATCATCTGCAAAAAGCAGAGACCCGATCCTGAGGCCACCAAAACGGATCCCCTCAACGCCTTGGCTGCGCCTAGAGATCCTGTCCATAAAAGTTAGGAACAGGATCGGTGACAAAGGGCAACCTTGGCGGAGTCCAACTCTCACTGGAAACAAGCCCGACTTACTGCCGGCAATGCGAACCAAACTCTGGCACCGGTCGTACAGGGACCTAACAGCCCGTATCAAGGGGCCCGGTACCCCATACTCCCGGAGCACCCCCCAAAGGGCCCCCCGAGGGACACGGTCGAACGCCTTCTCCAAGTCCACAAAACACATGTAGACCGGTTGGGCGAACTCCCACGCACCCTCCAGGACCCTGCTGAGGGTGTAGAGCTGGTCCAGTGTTCCACGGCCAGGACGAAAACCGCATTGTTCCTCCTGGATCCGAGGTTCGACTATCCGTCGGACCCTCCTCTCCAGAACCCCTGAATAGACCTTACCAGGGAGGCTCAGAAGTGTGAGCCCCCTGTAGTTGGAACACACCCTGTGGTCCCCCTTTTTAAACAGGGGGACCACCACCCCGGTCTGCCAATCCAAGGGAACTGCCCCCGATGTCCACGCAATATTGCAGAGCCGCGTTAACCAACACAGCCCCACAACATCCAGAGCCTTGAGGAACTCAGGTCGAATCTCATCCACCCCCGGAGCCTTGCCACCGAGAAGCTTTTTAACGACCTCGGTGACCTCAGCACCAGAGATTGGAGAGCCCGACCCCAAGTCCCCAAACCCTGCTTCCAGATTGTAAGGCGTGCTGGTGGGATTGAGGAGGTCTTCGAAGTATTCCATCCACCGACCCAAAACGTCCCGCGTCGAGGTCAGCAGCACACCATCCCCACTGTAAACAGTATTGGTGGCAGACCGCTTTCCCCCCCTGAGACGCCGGATGGACTAGTTATAATTGTTGATAAATATCTTCTATAGGTAATTTTTAAAGAGACAGAATTTTGTTTATAGTTTTAGATTTTAAAATAAAGAAAAACATAAAGCTTTTGCCAAAAGGAGGATGGATACATTTACTGCTATGACATCTACTGGTACTTTTAGTGTTATTCTGCTGTGAAAACGTCCATGAAAAACTGCTAAAGCCTGCATTTGTTGTTATTTCTAGATTCAAAAACATCAGTTACGTCTTTATTATTTTTAGCCAAAGTTACTCAGAGCTGTAGTGAAAGCTCCTAGGAGCCAGAGGCTGCAGACTCCTGACCTAGAGATGTCAGGAGATGTGTAATGCCCTGCTTTCTGGTCTTCCCAAAAAGAGTATAGAAAAGAGTATAAAGAGTAAAAAGAGTATATCAGGTTTACAACTACTACAAAATTCAGCAGCACGTGTCCTGACGAAGACCAGGAGGCGGGAGCACATTACACCGGTCTTAAAATCATTGCATTGGCTCCCCGTACATTTCAGGATCGACTTTAAGGTTCTTTTAATGGTTTTTAAGTGTCTTAATGGTCTTGGGCCTTCTTATCTCTCTGAACTGCTTTTACCATATAAACCTTCGCGGTCTCTGCGCTCCTCTGGCAGCCGTCTCCTTGTCACCCCAAAAGTCAGGACACACAAGCATGGCGAGGCGTCTTTCCAGTTTTATGGCCCTCACCTCTGGAACAGGCTGCCAGAGAACCTCAGGGCTGCAGAGAATATTCATGTTTTTAAGAGCAGGCTCAAGACTCACCTTTTTAGCTTAGCTTTTAACTGATTATTATTTATCACTGTTTGTTTAATTGCTTTGGATGTTTTATATGATTATATTTTTTATCAGTTTTACTTTTCAATCTTAGCACATTAATTTACCGTTTCTTTTTATACTTTAATTTATCTTAATCCCCGTTCCAGTGTTTCCTCTGTGGGAGCCCTCTGCCCCGGGAGCGGTGGTCGGCTGTAGCTGCCTGGGTGCTCTCCGGGTGGAGCTTGGGTGGAGGTGGGGGTCTTGGCCTTGCCTCCACTGGGTGCCCTGTGTCGGTGCCTCGGCTGCTGCTGTTAATCTACTGCTGCCGGGGCATATGGCTCCTCTGATGGCGTTTCCTTGCATGGTTCATCTGCACTCGGCCCAATGTCCTTTTTTACCTTTTCTTTTAACTGTGTGTGTGCATGGGAGACGGGTTGGGGGGAGGGGGGTATAACTGTGACCATGCTTTTAAATCTGTGGGGGAGGGAAGGGAAGGTGGTTTTATGTGGGGTCATTTTAATCTGTAAAGCACTTTGTGATGCAACTTCTTGTATGAAAAGCGCTTCATAAATAAAGTTTGATTTGATTTGATTAGAGGCTTCATGTACAAAGGCTTGGAGGGATTTCCTGTTCAAACATAGCAAACACTAAAATGTTCTATATGTATGAATGCATAACCAGATTTTATTTACACATCTCAATGTAAAATCAGGTTTAGATCAGGGAATACCAGACATGAAAATGCTTTGAGTGTTTTACAGTAAATACAAGAAAAGGTTCTTGGGTGCCACCTTCAGGATGGTATTATCTGGATAAGACTCCATAACTCAACATTCCATTAACCTTGAGGTTTCAAGAACAAGAGAAAAACACAGAATGAAAGGAAGATCTAAAAGGACTTTGTGGAAGCAGGACTTTCTTAGAGTTTTCACAGTTCAATCAATAAACAATCAACAGCACGCAGAATGTTGCACTCGCTACCTGGAGGGTTGGTAGAACAGGTAGTATTACGGAAGGAGCCAGAGAGGAAGAGAACAGAAGAGCTGATTAGCTCTTCTAGGGAAGTGGAAGCAGCTGAGGGAGAATGCAGGCAGAGGAGGGATAAGAAGATGGGAAACAGCTGGGAAGGGGAACAGGATGACTGGATGAATGACAGAGAAACTGTAGATGAAAGAGAAAAGAACAACATGAAACAGAATTCAAAGAGGAAAGGAGGAGGAATTTTTTTTTTTTATGGATCCCCATTAGTCTTCACCAGAGTGAAGAAAATTCTTTCAATTAATACATTGCAAATAGTTCAATCCTCCAAAAAGATTCAGAAAAACAAAAGAGGTAAAACAACAATATTAACAAAAAGTAAACAAAATAAATTAAATTAAAAATCACATAACAATTTTTTAAAATCTTCAGTTGGAGTAGGTATATCTGTTATTAAATATAATTTCATTATGTATAACAAACTTCTTAAGATTAGATTTAAAAGTACCATTATTATTCATTAATATTATTTCTGGAGGCAGTATGAAATGACTCTGTAAATGACTGTTTTTCAAAGTTCATTAGTTCTTGGCAATGGAGAGTAATATTAACATAAGAGGCTTTTCTTTTGTTAAAACCATGCCTATTACAGGTAGGTAGTAGCTGTGAAAACAATCTAAAGGATTTGTGCAATGTCCAGATTTTATGTAAAGACAGAACCAGACTGTGTACTAATCAGTCATTAACTTTCATCCATGACAGACTCTGATGCATCAAGTTGACATTGGTTCAAAAAGGACAACCGAGAACCAGTCTAGCAGCCCTGTTCTTAGCTGTCTTAAAATTGTCAAGGTCTTTTTGTAGCCAAGCTTAACCAAACAATTGGACAGTAGTCCAGGTAACACAAGACTAAAGTCTGTAGAACCAGTTTTCTTGTTTCTGTTTACATAAAATGAGCATTGTGTCTAATTACTTAAATGCTTCTACTAATTTTATTAAAACTTTTGTGAATATGCATGGTCGATGACATTGTTTATTCTAATGCAACGCCCAACAGTTTAATCTCTTGCTGGTAATTCCTGGTAAATCCAAAGTCTTATTTTGATACACTTGCAATAAATGCCTCCTTTACAGCCAGCGCTTGTATTTAAGCTGAATGAGCCAGTAAGAATATGGCTAAAGTAAGCAAAGGTAGACTAAAAACAACCAAAAATCCTACCGTAGATCATCTCCAAACTTTCTGAAACAATATTCAAAAATCTCATCAAATTTCAATTTAAAAATATAGAATTTTTATTTTTTTTATTTTACCCTAAATTGATGAGTGAGGACTTTATCCTTCAGAAACAAAAACCAAGAGGAGTCTTCTAACTCTAGAATGGGTGTAATGAACAAATCCAATTTTTATTTCTGAAAGCATATTTTAAAACTCTGTTTTCAATCTTAAGTACATCACAGACGGGTTAATACATCATCCAATAAGAAGGAAGAAGTTCAGGGATTAGAGTTTAAAAAATGATTTTTTGAACAATAAAACTTGCTACTTCCTGATGAAATATATCCAGGGACTTTCCATTGAGTTAATAACAAAACAGCATTATAATATCTTACCGCCTACAGTGGGGCAAAAAGTATTTGGCAGCCACCGATTGTGCAAGTTGTCCCACTTAAAAAGATGAGAGGTCTGTAATTTTCCTCATAGGTACACCTCAACTGTGAGAGAAAATTACATTGTATGTTTTTTCAAAAGGAATTTGTTTAATGGTGCAGAAAGTATTTAGCACCTACAACCAAGAAATACAACATACGTATTTAAGAAGCTCTTCTATCCTCCACTCATTACCTGTATTAACGACACCTGTTTGAACTTGTTATCTAAAGATAACTGTCCACACCTTCAAAAGAAAGGCAAGCAGCTTGGTGAGAAGAGAATGTTGGAGCAGTTAGAAAATGGAATAAATACAAGATCAATGTCATTCTCCCTCAACCTAGAGCTCCATGCAAGATTTCACCTGGTGCAGTACACATGATCTTGATAACGGAGAGAAAAGATTCCAGAACTACACGGGGGGAACTGGTCAATGACCTGAAGAGAACTGGGACCAAAGTAACAAAGGTTACTATTAAGGCAAGGCAAGGTAATTTTATTTGTATAGCACACTTTCAATAACAAGGAAATTCAAGGTGCTTTACATGATTAAGTAATAAAATAAAAATAGCAGTAAAACACAGACAAAGCATAAAAAGTAAAAACAGCAATAAAGCAAGAAGCACACACAGATTCATCAAAGCATTACAAAGTATATAATATAAAAACAGCAGTAAAACAAGAAGCAGACACAAAACATGATACATGAAAGCATTACTCAAAGGCAGCTCTAAACAGATACTATTTTAGTCGTGATTTAAAAGAACTCAGTGTTTCAGCAGCTTTGCAGTTTTCTGGAAGTTTGTTCCAGATTAGAGGAGCATAGAAACTGAAAGCTGCTTCTCCATGTTTGGTTCTGATTCTAGGGATGTTGAGTAGACTGGAATTAGAGTACCTGAGTGGTCTGGGGGGGGTTGCTATAGTAACAGTAGATCTTCAACATACTGTGGTGCTAAGCCATTCAATGATTTATAAACTAGTAAAAGTATTTAGAAGTCTATTCTCTGAGCTACAGGGAGCCAGTGTAAGGACTTTAGAACTGGGGTGATGTGCTCTACTTTCCTGGTTCTAGTGAGGAACACGAGCAGCAGCGTTCTGGATCAGCTGCAGCTGCCTGATCGACTTTTTAGGCAGACCTGTGAAGACGCTGTTGCAGTAATCAATCTGACTAAAAATAAAAGCATGGATGAGTTTTTCTAGGTCCTGTTGCGACATCAGTCCTTTAATTCTGCCCCAGGATGGAGCCCTGGGGCACCCCACATGTGATTTCTGTTTGTTCTGCTAAAAAGTTTCCTATTGAAACGAAGGAGTCCCTGTTCTTTAGGTAAGTCTCGAACCAGCCAAGTACTGTACCAGAGAGTCCGACCCAGCTCTCCAGTCGTTCTAGTAATAAATCATGATCAACACTGAGGTCCAACAGAACCAGCACTGTGGTTCTACCACAGTCTGTATTTATGCGGATGTCATTGAAAACTTTGACGAGGCCAGTCTCAGTGCTGTGGTGAGCACGGAAACCAGACTGAATAACATCAAAGCTGCTGAAACAGCTTTTTCAATAATTTTACTGATGAATGGAAGATTAGAAATTGGCCTGTATTTCTGCATTAACATGTCCAGATTTTTCTTCTTTATCAGTGGTTTAATAACTGCTGTTTTTAAAGCCTGGGGGAAGACACCTGACAGGAGGGATGAGTTCACTATTTGAATCAGATCAGACCCAATGACAGGGAAAACTTTCTTAAGGGAAACTGTGGGTAGGATATCAAGACAGCAGGAGGAGGAGCTTAATTGGTTAATAATTTCTTCTAGGTTCTTTTGGTTTTATTCATGAAATTCTTACATTTTTTCTATATTTGTGTTATTTGGGTATAAGATTGGTCGTCGGTTTGGTGCTGCGTTACAAACCGACTGTCTAATTGCTAGAATCTTTTCAGTGAAAAAGTTGGCAAATTCATTGCAGGCCCTGGTAGAGTTTAGTTCTGGGGCTACTGTCACTGGAGGATTAGTCAGTCTTTCCACTGTTGCAAACAGAGTCCGTGCATTATTAATGTTTCTGTTGATGATTTCAGAAAAGAATGATTCCCTAGCTGATATCTGTTCAGTCTCTCTTTGTAGATCTCATAGTGAACCTGGAGTCGAGTTTTCCGCCATTTTCTCTCGGCTCGTCGACACTCCCCTTTTCCACTACGTACCAGTGGATTACTTGTCCACGGAGACTTCTTTCTGTCTGAGACTACTTTCACTTTAGTTGGAGCAATGGAATCCATGATGTCTGAGATTTTCACGATGAAATTATCTACCAGCTTGTTTACTGAGTTTGAGTTGGGAGATGAGGGGGGTGTGGTGGAAGGGTAAATACATTTAAAGTTTTCAACAGAACTGTCCCCTAGAAAACGCTTTTTTACAGTTATCTCACTGTGGCTGGATATTTTAGCTGAGATGGTACTTTTAAAGAAAATACAGAAATGGTCAGATAATGCAATATCAATTACCGAGATGTCAGATATAGTTAAACCTTTGCTGATAATTAAGTCCAGAGTGTGTCCTTTATTGTGTGTTGGTTGTTTGACATGCTGTGTCAGGCTGAAGTTATGAAGAGTGTCACTTAATGTTTTATCTAGTCTATAGGGGTTGTCAATATGTATGTTGAAGTCCCCCACAATGATTAATTGGTTATAATCTATACATATTACGGAAAGAAGGTCGCTGAAATCATTAAAGAAGTTTTAGAAATATTGCTTTTTTAGGCTCATTTATCTGGGTGGCTAGATATTCAAAAGAGTCAAATGTGCCCAGGGATAGCTTTTTAAAGTTCATTGAGTTGTGAAAGATTGTGGCTACACCTCCCCTCGTCTGTGTTTCCTGCTCTCGCTTAAGAAATTGTAATTTGGAGGAGTAGATTCTATCAATACAGATGTTTCATTATGTCTATATAGCCATGTTTCTGATAAAAAAGGGCATGTATTTTATGTTCAGTGATAAATTCATTGATTAGGAGTGACTTTCCTGATAGCTTTATTAAATATTAGGTCTCTAACATAAGGGATTTGATCATCGGTAGCTGAACCTTCTGATAAGTGATCAATTTGAGATTTGTTTTATTATAAGTGCGTTTGGCTTAAATTTTTTGTTTTCTCTTGCTAATAATAACTTTTATGATTTTTTTGGGGGTGGCCGGAGAACTTCTGGAAGACGGTGGGAGTGGGATTACTGTCTGGTTCCCTTGCACATCTGATATCCGTGATTACCAGTTCAGGCATGGGCAGAGTACATCCAGTGTTAGTCCCAGGAGACTGATGTAGTCCAAGTTTCGGTGTTAGTTGTGACCCAATTCTAATTTTGTGCTTTCAGTCTGTCTGAGAAATCTCTAAACGGAGAGACATTAGGTGTTGATGGGTCTAATGACATTGGAATAATTGCTGGAAGTGTTTGTTCTCTGTCAGGCTGTACAGCTGTCTGGGATGATGTAATATTCAGTTTGTCTGTGTCGGGAAATGTTTGTTCTTTGGAAAAATCAACAGGCCGTGCTCCAAGGTCAGTTCTGGGGTAGATAACAGAAAATGTTTGAGGTCAATAGTCTCAGTCCAGCTCTGTTAAGATAATGGTTATTTGGCTTGAACAAGTGCTTTACACATACAAATATTTTAAAGTTAATAATAAATGGGATCGATTTTATGACAGTTTGTCTCTTCAACAGAGAGACTTGCCAAACTTTCACGGTTTTAACTGGTTTTAAATCGTTTTGATGACTGTTTTTAACCGATTTTAACACCACTGACTTTTAGCAACTTGTTTTTATCGGGGGCGTTTTTTATCCGAGCACGTACTACTTTTTATTTCGTCATGCCTTCACTCACCTGCACCCCCGGATGTGATGGCTGTTTTAAATTAACACAAAAAGTTCTGGAGCTGGAGCAGAGGATCTCCACACTCCATCAAATCCAGGACCACGAGCGCGACGTGGACATCATCTTCGGCCGGACTTTCGCCGCCGCCAACAGTGCTCAGCTGGCGGACACAATTCCCTGCCAGCCCGGTGAAGCTGCGGAGGGGGAATCCATCGCTGGACTCGGACTGCTGAACGCCGGAGGAGCAACAACAACTGCAGAGGAGGAGTGCTGGTTCCATCTGGGGGCTAAGCCAAAAGCCCCCATCAGCTCAACACCGGTGCTTCAGGGTGCCTGGTCCATGATCGGGCCCGGCCGCGGTGGGGGGGCCCGGAGCATCCGCCACCGCTCTCCTTCACCCGGCCTACCATTGTCAAACCGCTTCGGTGCCCTGGAGCACGACTTTCCTCCTCTGACTGTCCCTCCGGCCGCCCTGAAACACCGCAGCTCCGCAGGACTGCCGCCCATCCCCTCCCAGCAGCCGGAGCAGCAGCCGGGCTCCCGCAGCCCTCCACGTCGCGCTAAACCCAGGACTCGCCGAGGAGTGCTCCACTACACCCCGAACCCACGGAACGAGCCCTCGGCGCCGACTACACATCGCTGCAGTCCTGGGGAAGCTAATCCGCCCAACATCCAGCAGCTCCTGGACGGTGAAAGATCCTCTGCCCAGCATTAACTTGTTGACCAGCCGCCCACTACGCTCATCATTGGAGACTCTATTATCAGGAATGTAAGGATGTGAGGAGCGGTCACACTGTGTTTACCTGGAGCCACCGTAAAGGACATTACTGAACAGATCCTGGACCATATCCAACATCACCCATCTGTGAGTAGAGTTATTATTCACGCTGGAACCAATGACATTCGTAAACAGCAATCTGAGCTCCTGAAGCTGGATTTTATTCATTTGTTTAATCTTTTAAAATACACACGTGTCTGTTTTTATTTCTGGCCCCACCCCCACTGTTGGCAGAGGTATTGGTCGTTTTAGCAGACTTTTATCTCTTAACACCTGGCTTTCCTCTGCCACCGTGATGCACAATATTGGTTTTATGGACAATTTTAACATTTTCTGGGGCAGGAGTCAATTGTTTGGTCCAGATGAACTACATCTTAATAGACAGGGTGCCCGCATGCTGTCAATGAGCCTGGCATGCTCTCGCCCCCCCCTGTCTACCACACCAGCCCCAGCTGCACCTGCCCTCCATGCCCCTTCTGCCACATCCTGATGTGTAGCTGGTCCCTGCTCCTATGAACTCAGTTCTGATTTTAACAGTAATTCACATATCGGACTTGGACCTTGCCCTAAATCATCTATACCCGTTATTATCAGCAGAGAGCGGACAAATAATAAAAACGTAGCAAATGCAACTCTAATAATCTCAAACAGTTACCAAAAGTCCTACACCCAGTAAATCATACAGTCACTCCATCTCCAACCACTATTAATATGGCACTTTTAAATGTCCGCTCTCTGATGAATAAAACTTTTATAATAAATGACCTAATTTTAGATCATAATATACTTTGCTTATTTTTAACAGAAACATGGAGTACAGATGCCCCTGTTGTTCTTACAGAGGCCTCCCCACCATGTTTCTCTCCATGTTTAGTTCTGAGTCTAGGGATGTTTAGTAGGCTAGAGTTGGAGGACCTGAGTGGTCTTGGTGGTTGGTACCGTGACAACAGGTCTTCAACATATTTTGGTGCTAAGCCATGTAATGATTTATAAACTAGTAAAAGTATTTAGAAGTCTATTCTCTGAGCTACAGGGAGCCAGTGTAAGGACTTTAGAACTGGGGTGATGTGCTCTACTTTCCTGGTTCTAGTGAAGAACACGAATAGCAGCGTTTTGGATCAGCTGCAGCTGTCTGATTGACTTTTTAGGCAGACCTGTGAAGATGCTGTTGCAGTAATCAATCCGACTAAAGATAAACGCATGGATGAGTTTTTCTAGGTCGTGTTGCAAAATCAGTCCTTTAATCCTAGAGATGTTCTTGAGGTGATAGAAAGGCTGACCTTGTTATTGCCTTCATGTGACCCTGGAGGTTCAGGTCTGAGTCAGTAAGGACACACATGCTACATGCTTGCTCAGTATGAGGGATTGAAGAGGTTGGAGTCTGCATGAACGAGGGCACAACCTCGATGCAATCTGCTGGGATTCCTTAGATAGAAAGCTTTTAAACTGATTGGAATGTTTGTATTATTTTATTGAAATTACTTTTCATGTAAAGTGCCTTGCAGCTGCTGCATCAAGCAATGCTAAACAAACTCCACAAACTTAAGTTAATGAGCCAAGCTTCATTAACTGGGCCTTGACTGGAACCTATGGATGTAGCCAAGAAGAAATCAATCAAGAAGAAATCAGATCCATGTTTAAACAATCATCCTTCAAGAAAGTCTTTAGTTTTAATGCCCGGAAAACCAAAGATCCCCCTCCCTCCTCCATAGATCAAGGGTCTCCGATCCTTTAATCTGATTGGCCTGTGTTGAGTTGCATTTTTGAATCGTTACTCGGATTAAATTGAAAACCCTATTCTCCTCCCCTTCCAGTATAAAGCTTTATACCATAACCTTTTCTGATTAATTTAAACTACATCCAAATTTGACCAAAAACCCAATCAAACCCCAAAATTCTATCAGATACCCCTATTACCACCAATTATCTCCTAATTGATTATCCAATTCCCTCTATTCTTCAAAACATTGATCCCCTGTCTAAACATTGCTATGACGCCATGTGAAAACTTTGAGGAGAGTTGTGGAGATAAAACGTTAATACACAAGGAAAAAAAGAAATCCCAGTGGTTAAATTTGCTTCTTCCACTTCTCCTGTACCTGGTGGAAAAAAATACTGATCAAAGTCAAAGGTTATGAACGTAACTTGAAAAGTCCATATTAATCATTGTAGGATCCCAGTTCTGCTGTTGGAATCCCTGAGACATCATACCAATAATGTAACTCTTCCAGTACCTCTTTTTTATTACCTGCTTTTTAAACCATGTTTAATGAAATCCCCAATTTAGAATCTGCTATTAAGCTTGTTTTCAGAACCAGCTTTTAGTTCACGAGACAATCCCGAAGTTCAATCTTTATTCAATTTAATTACTTCTAAAGTAGTTCCCATCAAACCTTGTAAACATCTTCATGGTGTATTTTGTTCGTCAGCATAATTTAGTTCTAAAACCCAATCATTCAGGCAGTTTGTTGCTGAAAAGAATCTGTTCCAAGAAAAACTTCAAAAGTTTCCCCAGCTGCGGCCCGCAGACCAGAAATGGACGGACGGCTCTTATCTCAGGAACACAGAGTCCCCGGGCCTCTGATCCTGGTAATTAATTGGAAAGTTTAGAGTTTTTATTTTGTTAAGTCACCCCAGTCCAATTAACTTAATCAATGTATTATTCTTACATTATTAACATTGTCATTTACCTGTAGCTGTACCTGTCTTCATAATTTTAGTGCATCTTTCACTCATTTGTTCTATCAGTGAGTTTGCGAAGTTCGGTTGTGAAGAAGTGTTAGGCCTTCTGGCAGCTACAGCACCGAGTACAGCTTGTCAATTGAAATCTCATTTACCACTATCGCTATTATTGTTTCATCATTATTAAAATTTCACCTTTTTTAACTGTCTGCCATTCAAGAGAGTTATTTGTTCACATTTTGGTAGGAATGAAGTTAGATTCATGGTTTGTTTATGTTGTTAACCTTTTATTTAGTTATCAGTAATTTAGGTTAACTCTTGTGTTTGTGTTTTGTTTCTTCCTTGTTAGATAATTGTGTAGATAATTGTACCCCCCGTTTGTCAGTCTGGTCTTATTAGCCAGTATTAGGGTCACTTTTGTTCCTTGTTTTTTAGGTTAGTCTGTTTGTTTCTTGTTTAAACAGTTAGTCTGAGGTGTTGTTATGTTAAAGCACCTTTATGGTTTGAGTGAAGTTTCTCGGTCCCTCACACCTCTCCTTGTTTTATGAAGGGAAGGGAAGAGGGACACTTTCTTGCCTAGTTAAAGTTTTCATTTTTAAGGAGCAATGCTTAGACCGTTTTTTTTTTGTCCATCATCACAGGCAGTTGTTCTGCCCCTAATGGTATTTTGTTGTCTGACAAGAGCAACCATAGCTGCTCCCCAAATTGAGATTAGGAAACCCATCCTAAATTATTATTACCTTTCGTTTGACTCTCCTGAACTCCATCATGACCTTTTGACCCCTACTGGAAACAGGCTGATCATTGGTTTCAAAAAGCTACTGTAGTTAGAGACCATGGCCTGGCTGAGATTACCTGCATACATGGCAGACAAGGACTGAGCAAAAGGTCTTGTCTTATATGACCAAAAATATAAAAGTAACAATAAATCAACTATGAACAGGTAATTAAAGGTGCAATTTGTAAAATTAATTATAGGAAAGACAAATTGGCATAAAATTCAAGTAAAATCCTTATTCAAACTGAGCGAAATTTTAAAACAACCACTTGCTGCAAAGTGTGAGCTCATGGTCAAATGCAAATAATCAATATGCAATACTGAATATCTTCTTTCCCAAAAAAGAAATCACTGAAAGCTGAAGGGAAAAATACACACAGTAGTGCCTCAGTAGTGGCCGCTTACCTGAACAAACCAGGTAAACAGGGCAAGTGCAACCTAAACAAATGTATAGATTTATCAACACTGAATCCAAGGTATAGGGTCTCGGATGATGGCAGTAAATCGGGGGAAAAGAGGTGTGTTGACAAAGACGTACTAATAGAAGGTCTCACGAAACTTTAGGTAGAGGAAGGGCACCAATCAAGATGAAAGAGCATAGTGGTCTGAATAAGATCCAAATATAACTCTGCAGTCAGTTTCTACACAAGTTTATCCTTCTGTTAGGGTGATGCTTTAAAAAACATGTTTATGGGGTGGAAATACGTCGTATGGATAGTGTTGATATAATAATCCGACACTACAATTTATGTGGTTAACCCAGAAGTTACATCAATCACAAACACGTGTGTGTGTATGCGTGTGTGTGTGTTTTAAGACACACAATAACTGATACCCCAGCAGGGCTACCAGCCCCCAGACCCAGGAGGGGATCCCCTTCCTTCCAGGGTGTAGACAAGCAGACCGCCAAAGCCCCCGCAGTAGCAGAGCAGCCCATCATCCCAGGCCCTGACCCGACTGCCTGCTCCTCCTCCTAGCTTCTAACCCCAGATAGTCCCTCCATGTGTGTCTCGTGAGAATGTGAGGAAGATATTTCAACAACCCTGGAGGTGGAAAAGGAGGAGGAGTGGTGCCACTTCAGTATCCATGATGCTACTATTGGTTTGGAATATGATTCCAAATCTCAAGTTCTTTCATCCATGGCACGTCAGGTTTTTTCACCATTCACCAAGCTTATGGTGGCCTGGATTATTAAAGATCCTGACAACCACTACAGGGGCCTCAACCAGGACTGGCCACAAAAGATTCAGCTGGCACACGCAATCCCTAAATCTCATATAAATCGGCTGGACCAGAAGTCCCCGATCCCCGGGCCCCAGACTGGTACCAGGCCGTAGGTCACTGACTACTGGGATGCACAGAAAAATAATAATAACTTACAGTATTTCCAATATTTACTATCCAAATCTAAACAATCTTTTATTTTGAAAAACAGCCGGATTCTGTTTCCCATTATATCCGCCTTTAACTCACTCTTGACACATGTCAGGACGCTTGCCTCGGTCACGCTTTTCATACAAAATAGCATCTCAAAGTGCTTTACAGATTAAAATTAGAATTAGAAAATTAGTTTTACATTTATTATTATATTTAAAAACAGCCCCGATTTTTATGCCCGTCTTCTTCTTTTTTTTTTTTTTTGCATTTATCCGCTGGTCCTTGTGAAGATGATCTGGTATTTAACCGGTTCGGTCGCTGTACAGGGAGCCCTCCACAAAAAAACTCTTAAGAGACAACCACATAGAATGAGAGAGATGAGCTTTTCAGTCATCCTGGAAAGACACTTGGGCTTCAAGGAGGGCATCTGGTGGCAGGTTTGGCCTCTCCACTGCACCTTTAAGGCCCCACAAAAACATTTTAATTCTTGCTTTATTGTGTATCATGTGTAATGTGTGTTTCTTTTATGTGTTTTTTTTTTTAAATCACCAAATCATGTAAAGCACCTTGAATTACCCTGCTGTTGAAAGTGTGCTATACAAATAAAATTGCCTTGCCTTGCCTTGCCTAATGGTATTGAGGTCTGGAGGATTTGCTGCTGCCTTTGGAATTATAGTTCTGTCAGTGGCCCAGTTTTGATCAAGCTTGAGCTGCTGGACAACAGAATCCGTTTGTATATATAGAGGTTCATGATCAACTTAATGAATGCAAGATGTCATACTCATCAGCACTCGAGATTTACATTTAATATTTGAAGTTTGTGCTAATATGCTCTGTTTAATTTTATCCAAACTTTGAAAACCTAAAGTCGTGGTGCTATTAAATCTTAGCATGCCAAAATAGTTCAATGTTTCAGTAATGATACTGATATTACCTATAACCTGCACACTGAGACCTGTAGACTCTTTTTTATTTTTTTTATTTTTTTAGAACGTGTCCTGTTTGGCAGTGTGGTGCTCAGAATTAGTGTCTGAGTACCGAGTAGAAGCCCAACAGATTTACTTTCACAAGCGGAGCAGTACAGCTTTTGCTATAGTCCTCCACTTGATTTATGTGTGAAAAATCTTTATTATGAATTGTTGGGGTTTTTATTTCCTGATGTTATGGACATGGAGACGGAAAATTAAGGAGAAGAAAGAAGGAATATGAAGAAGACAGGTAGGAAACAAAATGTCATGAGAGAGGGTGAGTTGAAAATACAAGAGAGGAAGGGGAACAAAGAAAAGACAGGAAGACATTGAAGTCTGCCTCCATACCCACAGGACAGCAGAGAGAGGGGGAAAAACAAAACAAAACACGAAAAAGGAACATCGACAAAACTAACCAAACATTGTGAACTAAGAATTACACAACCACATCACACAAAAATAGATATAAAAATACAACAACAATGTCACAGAAAAACTCATGGTACCGATTAATCAAGCTCTAGTAATGATAACCTCAGCCCAAGAATATTTCCTTAAACACCAGAGACCCCACATCTATGTGTGTGTGTTAGCATGCTGGTGCATATAAGGTTTCTCCATAAGAGTGCTCGATAGTTGGTGTGAGCAGACATCAATCCGTCTCCCAGGAATCGATGCAGACATGACGGAGATCGGAGCAAAGACGTCCAAAGGACCGCCAGAGCCCCAGGCGGACCCGGGGCGGGCCGGTCAACGGACCGGGGGAGCCGGGGCCCAGGGGCACCCCACCGCCCAGCAGGGACCCGACAAGGGACCGGCCGACGAGGGGCCCCTGGCACTGCAGGAGCCGAGGCCGGCCGCCGGCCGCCACGCGACACCTCCACCCTAGGCCAATCCCCACCGCCAACATCCCAGCGCCCCACCAATAGCCGCAGGGGACGGACAGCATCCCCAGGCCGGGCTCAGCCAGCATCTGGATGCTAAGTTGTACCAGCTCCCGGGTCCCGATCCCGCGCAATGCAGGGCGCCGAGACCAGGCATCCAACGAGGGCCAGGGCCGGTCCAACCCGCCAATGAACCGGCCACGCGCGGTGCGCACAGAACAGGTGATCAAACGAGCAGAGACGCCGGATCCGCATCCCGCCGAGCCACCGAGCCTGCACCACCCAACAATCCCAAACCTGGCACCTCTAAAAGAGGTGCCCCAACCAACCAAAGGAAGATATCGGCCCAGCGCATCGGCCAACCGACACACCGGCCCCCCCAGGCCCGGCCAGGCACGCACCAGGTCCGAACCGGATTGACCACCGGCGCACCGGCAGGCAGGGGCCCCCGTCACCGGCGGGGAGTGACGGAGGGGAAATAGGCCCCCCATTAAGTGTAAGGCCTGAGGTGCGCCAGGCGAGGGGGCAGACCAAGATCCAACCTGACAGGTAGACAAAGACGTACAGACACAGTCATACGTTCCCTCCCTCTTAAACCCATACATTCTCACTGACTCACCAAGACACCCAAAAAAATGACGCTGTACCCTCACTCACACACCCCGTGCACACTTTATGCTCCCAGGTCCAGGTACCGATGCCCCAGTAGAGCCACCAGCCCCCGGACCCGGGAGGTGGACCCCCTACCTTCTAGGATGGAGATAAGCAGACCGCCAGGGGCCCCACAGTGGCAAAGCAGCCCGACAGCCCAGGACCCCGACCAGACCGCCTGTCCTCCTCCGGACCCCAACCCCTGATGGCCCGTAGCGAACAGGGGTGTGAAAAGACCCTTAGCCTCCATCCTCCCGCTCGAGTATGGTGTTGATGCGTGTTGTTATAATGTGCATTTAAAACAGAGGGGTGGGATGTGGGGGAGGCAGCCACACATCCCCCAACCCCCACCCCGAGCCCTCAGTGTCTATATGTGGATTAACAGTGGGCACCGGCACCAGAGGTGAAGCTGATTGTACCACTCCCCCTCTGGATGCTGAAAAGTGTGCCCACCCCAAAGTCCCTACATATGTGTCGTGTGAAAATGTTATAAGTGGGAGTGTCTAAGTTGTATAGTAAAATTGGGACCCAGGACACCACGGGATAGCGAGGAGGGAAGCCCCTCCTCGCACCCCAGTGATGTGCCCATGCCCCAAGACCCTATATGAGTGGTAAAGTGATGGAGCGGGTGGACAGAGGTGTCCAGGGAAGGGGAGGGAAGGACTGGGAGACAAAATGTCTTCCCAGGGAGCCAGCTCCCCCACTGACCCCAATAGGCACCGCTGTTCACCGGGATCCACCAGGGGAGGGAGGCCATGGCATGTCTGACCCGGGGCCCACGGCCACAGCACCACAAAGCCCCACGGACCCCAAGGCAGTCCCCCCAGCCCCATCCCAGAAGGGGAACTATACCCACCCTGACATTCGCTCTACTCTCAAAACACAAAAGACACTAGACACCCAGGTTGAGTTCGCCCCCCCCCCGTCCAAGTGCCCTCGTAGGGGGAGAGCACCTGTCGCTACACAGCAGCAGCCTCCCCGCCAGCAAAGGAGGCCCCCAGCGCCACCCGCACACCGGAGGCCCCCGTAGCCCGAACCACGTCGACGTACCTGCCCCGACCAGGAGCAAACCGATGAGCCGGGCGGGCGACCCACCAGGCCGACATCCACCAGCCTCATTCTTTGTGGAGCGACCACTGTTGCTCAACGGCCCGGCAGGAGACCAAACCCAGCGCCCCACCCACCTGCCCTGCACGCCCACCACCCGGCCAGTCCACCCGCAAGTCCGACCGACCCCGGCCAAATGCCCAACCCCAGCGCCCCACACAAAAACCAAGACCCAGGAGCCAAGTCCAGTGCCAAAAAGGACTGATCCGGCCCAGAAACGCCACCCAGCCGCCGCGACCAGCAGCCAGGCACCCCAACCATCAAACAAGGCGAGACGCCATACAGGGACTGGCGATGACAATCGGCCCAGAGAAAAAGAGAGAGGCGGCTCCACATGCCAGCCGCCGGCCGGCCACGACCCCCACAGCCAACAGAGACCCCACGCCGGCCGACCCCCAGCCAGGACCACAGCTAGGGGGCGCGGCGCCCCCGAGCCCCGAATCCCCAGGCCCACCCTAGACCCTACCCAGGCGCAGCACGGCCACCAGGCCAATAACCCATGTCCGCCAGTGCAACCCCCCTAAGGCACCGCATGCAGCCATCAGGAGTTACCACCCAAAGCCCAACCCCAGGCCTGCCACGACGTCCAGCGCCCCATCCGCCCAGTGATCCCACCCCCAGGGGTCCCCCCCAGACGCCTCCAACCCCAAATCCCCCACATCAGCAACAGTATCCCAAACAACAAAACCAAGTGCCCCCCACCCCTACTAGGTGATGGAGCCGATCAAAGGAGCCCAGAGAGATTAATCAGATATGGAGCCAGAGGCCGTCTCAAGACCTAAATGATCCAACAAGAGATTTCTATACTGATTAATATTAAGAGCTTTTTTATTTTTCCAGTTCAGGAGGATAGTTTTCTTAGCAATGCATAAGGCAATGTGAACCATTAGAACTGACTTTGTGTCCATGGTGACATCATTTAAATTTCCTAACAGGCAAATTGAAGGAGATGGTGGGATGTTACATTTCAGACACTTTGATAAGTCCTCACATATCTGGCACCAAAATTTCTTAACAGGTGGACAGAACCAAAGCGCATGAACATAAGTATCTGGTATATTGCTTGTGCATTGTAAGCAGGTATTAGACGATGTAAAACCCATCCTAAACATTCGTTGGCCTGTATAGTGTACTCTATGAAGGATTTTGTATTGTATTAATTGCAAATGAGGATTTTTTGTTATTTTAAAGGTTCTTAAACATATCTGAGACCAGACGTTTTGGTCAAAGCTGGCTGATAAATCCACCTCCCATTTTGAAATAGGGATGGCTATTGATTCATCTAATGTAGATAAAGTTTTGTATATTTTAGACAGCAATTTGGGGGGGTTGAGATTAAGAAAATCTAAAACTCTTGCTGGAATTTGTAATTCAGCTGTATTTAGCCTAAATTTACCTTTAATAATAGATTTAATTTGTTGATATTCTAAGAATTTGTTTTTATCAATTCCATATTGTGTTATTAATGTATTAAATGCGATAAAGTCTGTTCCTTCAAATATATGTTCCAGGTATTCAATTCCATTGCACCTCCAGACTGGGAAACTTATCATACATTTTTTTTGCAAGATGTCGGGGTTATTCCAGATGGGTGTACGTCTGCATGGGATTATTGCATGGGAAACTCCCACCATGCTGTCAGAGAGGAGCTGATATTTATGCTTTTAAAGCATTCATATTGTTTTATATTTGAGCTAATAAATGGTAGGTCTGAAAGTTTTATCTTATTACATAGTGTCTGTTCTACGTCTATCCAGGACTCGTCTAGGTAGCTATGTTTTAACCATCTTGATATGTATTGGAGCCTGTTGGCTAAGAAATAATGATGGAAGTTAGGTAGATCTAGACCTCCTTTTTCTTTGGTCTTCTGCAGTGTTTTTAAGCTGATACGTGGGGGTTTATCTTTCCAAAGAAATTTAGAGATAGAGGAGTCCAGAGATCTAAACCAGTCTAGTGATGGTTTACTTGGGATCATTGAGAATAAGTAGTTGATTCTGGGCAAAACCATCATTTTTATTGAAGCAACCCTTCCCATATGTGATATGGGTAGAGATTTCCATCTAGCAAGATCATCTTCCACTTTTTTTAAAAGTGGGATGTAGTTTAGCGTTATTAAATCTGCCAGTCTTGGTGAGACATTGATACCTAAATAGGTAATATTCCCTGACTGCAGTTGTGTATTAGTTGGATTCTGGACAGAACAATTGATTGGAAGAACTGTAGATTTTAACCAATTTATAGAATAATCTGAAACATTTGAGTAAGAGTTTATCAACCCGATTACCTGAGAGAAAGAGGTTTGTGAATGCTGGAGAAAAAGTAATACATCATCTGCATAAAGACTGATTTTATGTTCTATGTTATTGCATTTTATGCCTTTAATATTGTGAGTTTGCCTGATCGCTGCAGCTAGTGGTTCAATAAAAATAGCGAACAGGGAGGGAGAGAGAGGACATCCCTGCCTGGTACCTCTCTGAAGATAAAACCTAGATGATGTTTGGTTATTTGTTCTGATACATGCTGTTGGTGAACTGTATAATATTTTCAACCAGTTTATAAAAGAATTTCCAAATCCAAATTTATGTAAGGTTACAAATAAGAATTTCCAGTTAACTCTATCAAATGCTTTTTCTGCATCTAAAGATAATATATTAGTTTTAATGTTTTTACAGTTAGAAAAATCTATTAAATCTATTAATCTACGTGAATTTGTGGATGAATGTCTCCCTTTAATAAAACCAGTTTGATCAGGATGTATTGATCAGGAGACCTGTAGACTCTAAGATAGACGTTATAAGTTTCTGGTCACTTATCTGAGCTTCACACTCTGACATTGGGGTGAATATGCAGGGATGTCCATTCCTGGGAAGGCTGGCAGCTTTCTGAGATGTATTCCTCTAGGGAATAATATTTATCTCTGGAAAATGATGGACTTCAGATTGTTTGGAGATTACGTTATAACCCTTCCCAGATTTATGAGCAGCAAAACTTGCAGATGCCCTGATGGCTTTGTTCCTGTGTGCTCTATAGAAACAAACTGCCAAAACTCATTTTTTTCAGTCAGTTAGGTGATGCATCTAATCAGCAGCAAATCGATGCTCTTCAGTGTTTTGTAGGAAGCTCTAATTTGTCTTGGTTTCGAAACTTAATCCTTTGTATTTTTTGTGCGTGAAGCCAGAAGAGAAACTTGATTGATAACAAGTAGAACCACTTTGATTCAGGCCTTTCCAAATCATCACAGAGAGAAACAAAGGTTTAAAAAATCTGAGGCACATTTCAATAATGTAAAACGAACCTTACATATTTGATTGATTTGTATGTTGTGTCCTCCCTGATGGAGAGTAAATTATCAAATGTTTTGTGATTTTTTTTTCTCTTTGTGTATTTTCTGCTGGTACCATGATTATGTTATGTTCTTCAGCATTTTATTAGGAAGAGTTCATTGTTTCTTTATGAAAATTCAATCCGGGGATGTGACATTATTCAACGGAAAAAAAAGATAATGCTGTTTCATAACTTTAACTGTGAAATGTGTGCATTAATCAATATGTCGGTATTTTTATTAGGCCATTTACAAAAATCAAATCAACCTTTACAGACAGGAGGGAAATTAAAAGGAAAAAAAAAATTTCTTAAAGGAATAAACACAATTTATTGAGGCAAATTAGTTCAACGCTGGCTGATTATAACAGAAAAGAAACAAACATTTAATCTGTGCTACTTTCTTCATATCATAATGAAATAGAACAGAATAATAAATAATAGAACAGAACAAAAAAGTAAATCTTCATGACAGAATAGTAAGTCAGCAGCTGCAGCACCATGTGAGAATCTTTCTTCTAGGTTTCTTTAAGACAGGATTTCATATTTCCAACAGGATCTTCATTTTTAACCTCAACAGACCCAACAATTAAAGAAAAACATACCTGTATGAATAATCATTTTCTTTTATAAAGACTTCATTAACTTCATTGACTAAAAGAAATCTGTCAAAATCACACATTCAACTCATCCAAGCAGCCCGGCAGAAGATGCAGGTTTAGTGTTCATATGAAGGCAGAGGTTGATATTTGACCCTGGAGGTTTTGACTGTAGATGAGCATGCCACAGAGCATCCCAACAGCAGCAAGAAGACGTCCAGCAACAAACACCAGGTTCAGGTTCAGGTTGAGTGCTGCAGACGAGAGAATCACAGTGCTGATGGAGTCCTGTTCACATTTTATCTGCTGCTCATAAACATCTACACACTGTTTCCTTACCTGAGCCTCCTCTGGGGTCTGCTTCACGCCTCAGACGCAAAGGACCCTGGGAAACGAAGTGCTTTCCGCTCTCAACCAGTGCATCTCTCTTTCCGCGGAAGTGCTGCAATGTGGAGTTGATGCATCCCTGTGAGCACCTGGTGTTGGGGTTTCCTGCTTCACACATCATGACTGTGCAGCTGATGTACACCTGAATTCAACAAGTCACGCAACAGTTAGAAGAAACAGCCCCCTCTGGTGGACAGAAGGCAGATTTGCATCAAAACACAAATGTGTTTTCAAACAGAACATTTTAAAATTCTGCGTTTTTGGTAAAAATAATTATTTTATTCAGAAGTAGATGCAAGTACATAAATGCAAACTTTATTACTTTGGAAAAACACCAATTCAGTTAGAAAAGTCTTTCTCAGCACAGTTTGTTTTTACCTGGTCATGCAGTCCGATGAACTTGAAGGCCTCCATGCTGAACCTGAACAGTCTGTCGTTGGGGTTGGAGTAGATCTGCACCGTCGGGTCAACTTTGCATCTGATGGAAACCACAAGCTCACATTAGCCGCATTAGATTTAAAGCCAATAAGTTTGATGAACCACCAAGTCATCAAGCTCATCATCGTGAAAAATCTTCTGAAGTTGATCAAAGAAACTGGTTCTTCACTTTTGAATGAAGAAGTAACTTTACTTCCACTGAGATTTACTTTTAACCCTGCTTCTTGTTTTGGTTAAATATTAGTTTTAAAAATGCATCTTTATATGGTGTATGCACCATTACCACCATGTAGATTTTAACCAGCAGCTGAAAAGCCATGCCTCACCCGTTCTCAATGATGGAGTAAGTTGGATGGAAGTTGGGGTTGTCATACGGAGCAGCTCTGCAGGACTCCACAAACATCTCAGTGTTGTTGACAGAGGAGCTGGCGTCTAGCTGCATGTAAATCCTGTTGCCGATGTCAAACTCCAGTGGGTATGAGTTTGGGTTGAACATGGCGCTGAACTGATTGTCCTGGTAGACCTCGAACTGGTAGGTGAACGTGCCGAAGCCTTTCTCCCACACTGTGACATTCTTTCTGTGTGCTAAGAAGCTCAGGGTCACATTCCCCCGTTTGGGGTACTGGCAGTAGAACCGGGCCTCCACCAGATGGTTCCTGGTGATCAGCTCGTTCGGGTCGTCCTCCACCGTGGTGATCTCATTCTTGAAAATGAGGTAATCATCGTCTTCCTGCAGAGAGAGTGGTCTGAATTAAAACAGGTAACTGACTGGGAGGTAATGTGTGTGACGTATCAGACGACCTGTTCTCACCTCGATCTGAGTACCACAGCCGTTGAGGGGGATGATGGCGACTATGTGAGTGCTGTTGGAGTTCCTGTTAAGGCTGCAGATGGTGTTGCTGGGGTCACTGAGGCGAACATGATCCTCCTCGAGTCCAAAGAAGGAAGCTTTTTCAACCTCCACCTTCATTGTGGTTTCAGTGCAGGTCACTGTGGCTTCAACTGGAACAAACACAGATGCACTAATAAGATACAGGAGAGGATTAAAAATAGACAAAAACAAAGAGAAGACCCAAAGAAAAACTAGTAGTTTCAGAGGCTCTAATGTTCGACACATCTCTCTAATGCGATTTGTTGTTTCCCAAAAACTGTTTCTGTATTTCTCCTCCAAACTCTCACATGTCAGACTTACTTTGTTCCTTCCTGATTTCCACCAGAACACACCTCATCTCAGACTGGTAGACATAATTCCTGCAACAGGGCAAGAAGAAACAGACAGAAATACTTTAAGTGAGGTAAACAAATGTGTATTATAAATTTTATAAATCCCAACAGCTATAAGCTGTCCAGCTTACTGTTGGTATTTCCCTCTTGTCTTGTTAGAATATTAAAACCATAAAGTTTAAACTTTTGCTGCATAATTGTCAATATTTCATCAACAAAAGACTTAGTAGCTGTTTCTAGGCTTCAAACAGAAGGAAAAACGTCCATCATGATTTCATTTTTCCTAAGGAAATGAAACCTGTTCTCACCCATTCACTGATTCCACAGCAAAGCAAATCGAGTAATAATCTCCCAGGTCGTCTTCAACTGGAGTCCACCTGATGACGAATTCGTTATTTGTGTCCCTGTGCTTGGTGATGTTTGTTGGCCCACTTAAAATCAGACTATGGATCCTGAATGAACAACAAAACAGAGATTGGCATGTTATTACTGATGTTTTCATCTTATAAACAGCCGTCAGTGAAGTGTGTCTAACTTACGTTGATTGTGTGGCATGTGCCTTTATCCTGATCTCCAGCTCTTTATGGACCTCTGCTATGATCCGTTATCCATCTGAAGGTGTTGGAGCCACGAGCTGAGGCAGGTATTCTCCCTCCACGCATGAAGGAACGGACGGGTCCACTAAAGAATGGAAGAAGATAGGAACTAAACTTAAATGTGCAAAACACATGAGGAGGTCATTCGTCTTCTGTTAGTTTTACCACAGACATGGTTTGTTGCTTTAAAATATATGGTATTTGGATTGAGTTTATTAATTTATTTCACCTGCAGTTAGGACTACAGTGCTGCTTAAAATTCCAAAATGTTTTTCCCATTCTCATGATTATCGGAAGTAATGTCAGAACCCTATTAGAACCAATGAAACCTTCCTTACCAAGAAAAGCGAACTGTAGGGGTAATTTACTGAGGGGGGAATTGTTTGAATTTTGTTGGGTTGTAGTTTGCAATCTCACTGATGTAGTTGTTGTCCACCACCACCACCATGGGGTAGTAGTTGTAATTGTTGGCATAGTTGTTGGTGTAGTTGCAGTTGTTGATGTAGTTGTTTTTGTAGTTGTTGGTGTTGTTGAAGTTGATGAAGTGTCTGTTGTAGTTATTGGTGTAGTTGAAGTTTCTGTTGTAGTTGTTGACGTAGTTGAAGTTGTAGTTGTTGGTCTAGTTGAAGTTGCTGTAGTTGTTTGTGTTGTTGAGGTTGTTGTAGTTGGTGTAGTTGAAGTTGATGTAGTTAAAGTTGTAGTTGTTGGTCTAGTTGAAGTTGCTGTAGTTGTTTGTGTTGTTGAGGTTGTTGTTGTAGTTGTTGGTGTAGTTGAAGTTGTAGTTGGTGTAGTTGAAGTTGGAGTAGTTAAAGTTGTAGTTGTTGGTGTTGTTGAAGTTGTTGTTGTAGTTGTTGGTGTAGTTGAAGTTGTAGTTGGTGTAGTTGAAGTTGTAGTTGGTGTAGTTGAAGTTGTAGTTGTTGGTGTCGTTGAAGTTGTCGCAGTTGTTGAAGTCATTGTTGTTGGTGTAGTTGAAGTTGTAGTTGTTGGTGTTGTTGAAGTTGTAGTTGTTGGTGTAGTTGAAGTTGAAGTTGTTGTTTGTGTAGTTGAAGTTGTAGTTGAAGTTGTAGTTGTTGGTGTAGTTGAAGTTGTTGGTGTAGTTGAAGTTGTCGTTGTTGGTGTAGTTGAAGTTGTAGTTGTTGGTGTAGTTGAAGTTGTAGTTGTTGAAGTTGTTGGTGTAGTTGAAGTTGTAGTTGTAGAAGTTGTAGTTGTTGGTGTAGTTGTTGGTGTTGAAGTTGTTATTGTAGTTGAAGTTGTTGTTGTTGGTGTAGTTGAAGTTGTTGTTGGTGTAGTTGAAGTTGTTGGTGTAGTTGAAGTTGTTGAAGTTGTAGTTGTTGGTGTTGTTGAAGTTGTAGTTGTTAGTGTAGTTGAAGTTGTTGGTGTAGTTGAAGTTGTTGTTGGTGTAGTTGAAGTTGTTGTTGTTGGTGTAGTTGAAGTTGTAATCGAAGTTGTAGTTGTTGGTGTAGTTGAAGTTGTTGTTGATGGTGTAGTTGAAGTTGTTGTTGATGTAGTAGAAGTTGTTGTTGGTGTAGTTGAAGTTGTTGTTGATGTAGTAGAAGTTGTTGTTGGTGTAGTTGAAGTTGTAGTTGTTGGTGTTGTTGAAGTTGTAGTTGTTGGTGTAGTTGAAGTTGAAGTTGTTGTTTGTGTAGTTGAAGTTGTAGTTGAAGTTGTAGTTGTTGGTGTAGTTGAAGTTGTTGGTGTAGTTGAAGTTGTCGTTGTTGGTGTAGTTGAAGTTGTTGTTGATGGTGTAGTTGAAGTTGTTGTTGATGTAGTAGAAGTTGTTGTTGGTGTAGTTGAAGTTGTAGTTGTTGGTGTTGTTGAAGTTGTAGTTGTTGGTGTAGTTGAAGTTGAAGTTGTTGTTTGTGTAGTTGAAGTTGTAGTTGAAGTTGTAGTTGTTGGTGTAGTTGAAGTTGTTGGTGTAGTTGAAGTTGTCGTTGTTGGTGTAGTTGAAGTTGTAGTTGTTGGTGTAGTTGAAGTTGTAGTTGTTGAAGTTGTTGGTGTAGTTGAAGTTGTAGTTGTAGAAGTTGTAGTTGTTGGTGTAGTTGTTGGTGTTGAAGTTGTTATTGTAGTTGAAGTTGTTGTTGTTGGTGTAGTTGAAGTTGTTGTTGGTGTAGTTGAAGTTGTTGGTGTAGTTGAAGTTGTTGAAGTTGTAGTTGTTGGTGTAGTTGAAGTTGTTGTTGATGGTGTAGTTGAAGTTGTTGTTGATGTAGTAGAAGTTGTTGTTGGTGTAGTTGAAGTTGTTGTTGATGTAGTAGAAGTTGTTGTTGGTGTAGTTGAAGTTGTAGTTGTTGTTACAGCTGTAGGTTGATTAATTCCCGACCACCACCACCAGGGGGAAGCAGTTGTAGTTGTTGGTATAGTTGTAGATGTTGGTTGATTCAGCCACCACAACCAGGGGGAAGCAGTTGTAGTTGTTGGTATAGTTGTAGATGTTGGTTGATTCAGCCACCACAACCAGCTGGAAACAGTTGTAGTTGTAGTTGCTGGTTGATTCTGCCTCCACCACCAGGGGCCAATGGTTACTGAGTGAGCAGTAGCTGGTGTGGTTGCTGGTGCACGTGTTGTAAATGGACTGGTCACTGCTTGCCTCTTCATCCTTCTAATCAGTGGGGGTTTGTGAACTTTCAGTCCATCTGAGTAGAACAGATCAATAGAGCTTTGTGGAAAGTCTTCTACCACCATCTCAAACCCAAAAACTCTGCTATCAGCACTGGTGGACTGGTAGTGCAACGTACACGAATCCTGTCAAAGTAAACACATAGTGATTAGAAAAAGCTAATCCCCTGAGTTTTGAAATACCAATAATTAGGGCTGTCAAAATTAACGCGTTAACGCAGGTCGATTAATTTGTAGAATTAACCTGTTGAATTTTTTTAAACCCAAATAACGCATGCACAGAATGACCCACCCTGTTTATCCCATAATTCAACCTGCGCTGCTTCCAGTGCTCGCTCGACACGTAAACAGCATGGCAGACCCAAACTGCATCCGTGGTTCCATGTGAACGTCTCTTCTCAGTTGCGAACAGTAGGGATTACAAATGCTTATGTAGTGTGCAGAAAGAGATGTGATTATGTGTTGTGCTGTTGGTTTCTTTGATAAAAACAACAAAGGTGCATTCCATCGACTCGCTCTTTTCAAGGAAAATAAAAGACGTCTTTGGTTGCAAGCGATCAGAAGAACGATTGGAACGAGCAGATGATAAAAAATGAAACAATCTGGAGCAATCACTTCACATCAGGTAAGCATTGGCTAACAAACAAGCTAACATAGCTAACCAACATTGCAGGTACAAGATAACTGCAAATAATCACAGTGGGAACCAGGGAGTTATGTAAAGTTTCAGTGTCACAGCATTTGCGCACTCATCGCAGTGTTGATAAACAAATAATCCCTCTAATATTCAGAAAAATTAAATTCAAATATACTTTCTGGATCCCAGAGAGAAATTAAGTGTTTTCCAAAATTAATAAGAAATGGTCAACTTTACATTCAGAAAATGATAACCAGTCAGTTTGCCTTAGCATCTAGCTAAAACATGAATAGGTTAAAAGGGCCACATGTAAATGTGATAGTGGAGTTCAAAACAAAAGTTTGATGCATCTCTCCTGTATTCCCTTAATAAAAGAGCAACAGCTTCCGGTTTTGTCCTTTATTTACACCGTTAATTGTACTTTTTTAGTCATATTTAGGAATGTTAATAAGTCGTGATTAACCGTGATTATTTCACAGCTACCCTGTGAATAATTAGATGACAATTTTTAATCATTTGACAGCCCTACTAATAATGTAAATAACCCTCCCGACTAACCTGATCAAGTTGGAATCCTGAGATTGAGTGGCAGTTGTCACATTCTAAACCTGGGACATTCCCATACCTGCAGCGGACGTGGTCACCATCAGGATCAAACGATGGCAGCTTGTATGTTCTCGGGCAGTTCTGAGGAACTCTTCATTAGATACAAAGAAAAGTTGTAAGGAACATTCTGCAAACAATCTCCTTATTGAGGTTCAAATAAATGTAAGAAGAGGTGCAAGGATGAATTGGTATCATGAGGGGTTCGGTTTAGGTAGACAAACAATTATACGAGAGTACAGGAAGAAGGTCCAGAAGCAAATTTAAATTTTGCCTTTTAAATTTAAAACATTAAGTGTAACACAAAACACTAAGCCAACCATGAAAAAAGAAAACAATAAAAACTACCCATGAAAAGAGAAATACAGTTACCATCTTCTGTGATTCTTTCCTGCTAACGCCATATACTCTTTTTAGAACGTGAAAAATGTTTCTGCTAAACCACGGCACCAAGCTAGGACATCTTAATGTAATGTTTCAGAAGTCTTAGGAACATTAATAATTAACATAATTATTAATCAAATGTTGTTAAACTTTATAAGTTGTTTCACAATGCCAGTTTATATCTGAGCATCATTCTCTAGTTTCCATTGTTCTTTCACATTTTCCTTCCTACGTGTCAGAGTTTTTTGTCTTTTTTTAAAAGTTGATCAAGAGATACTTTAGCAGACTGACACAAAGACACCATTTGTTTTTCAACTGGGCAACAAGTTGGTGATCAGTCGAGTCCTGAGACAGATCCTGATTCAACATTTGTTTCTTATGATTGAGATTTCTGCCCCCCCCCTCCACACACACTTTTCTTATTATAAACCATACCCTGCACTGCACTTAGGAGAAACAAAGTAAAAACAAAAACTGCCTATGGACAAGAAAACATGTTGAAAGAACTTCTTTACTTAAGATTACATTATTTAAAGAACATCTGATTTATTAGAACGAAAAATAAAAAAAAGTGTTCTCTAGTTTAAGGAGTTTTATTTTATATTTTAGCCTATTTGTACCTAATCTATCTATTTCTTTCTATTGTCTGGTCTAATTGAAGATGTTTTCATTGTTTTAGTTTTATATGAATGGTTCTGAGAATGATTTGGAACTATTTAACCAAACTAGCATATTGAAATCTTTCCTTTTTAACTAAATATGTAGATTTGGCAGCAAACAGAGACAACAGACTTACAAATGACTTACATAAGAAGTTAAATATGCAAAACTGTTGACCTGACAAACTGTAACAAAATCCCAACCTTCACCCCACCACTGCGCATGTGCTTAAGAAATGCATTTCAGCGCCATAAAGCACAAGTATATGCATCCTGTGCACACAAAGTTCAGTTTTCTTTTCAAATCTATGAAGCTTAGAATAATATTTTAGGGGCTTGGGGATCATAAATAGTCAAAATTGCATAATAACATTTGTAATAACATTAGTTTATTTAACATTTAGGACTGGGAAAAGTAAATTAAACGGTGGAATTTAAATAGTTGGATAATTACCTGATGAATGGAAGAATGGCAATATCTGGAGATCTATTCGGTTTTCTTGTGTCCGACCTCGTTCCCAAATCCACAAGAGTGTCAAGCTTCCAGTTACTCACGTTGTTACGTGTTGAGATCCAGCAGCAGCTATATGCTCTGGTTTTTTGGAAAGAGAGAAAAAAGGTTATACTCATTTACGGTTTGGCAGAAAAACACTTCATAGGTGTTGAAGATGCTTAGCAATATTTTCCCAACTGATAAATTACGTTGAGATCTTTATTTATTAATTAGCAGAAAATGCTCACCTGAACTGCACTGGTTTGTCAGTAGGGAGACTCCAACTCTCAATATTTTCAGTTTCACACCATTGGCTTTTATAGGACGGTGTATTGGTGCTACTGTCGATTTGAGATAATTGTCTGCTGGTTGCGGAGGTACAGTTGCCGCTGTAACAGTTCCAGTAGTGGTAGTTATAACAGCCATCATAAGTGGCTCTGGCTCGGAGGGACAGCTGGTGAAACAAAAGACAAATAAGCAGATTAAATTTTTTATCCTCAATTTAAACTCTAAAAAAACAAATGTCTTTGTAAGACTCAGTACTATCCACAAACCAGTAAACAAATAAATAAAGCTAAAAATGAAACATAGCTCATGATACTATCTTATCAATTCATAAAAAAGTATATCAGTTGATGTGTTAAGTGAATATGTAGATTATAAAAAAATAGAAACTGTTTAGCATTGAAATCATAAACAAAACATTATTGTCAAAATTCCTGCAAAATTCTTCTAATTTGAATCAGAATGAGGGCGGGAGCCATACATTCTTTAATTTTTAAAAGAAGTGTTTTTTCATTAGCGGTTTTTCATTAGTTATATCATTTTCTTTTCTTTTTTAAAGTTATATAATCAATCAATCAACCAGTCAACTAGGTTGGAATCAAGCAACCAACCAATAAATCAGTGAGTGAACTAACCAGTTAATCAACTAATTTGTCATTTTAACTGGTCCGTCACTAATAAGTCAATCAACCAATTATTTTATAAATTTCATATTTAATGGATAAATAGGCTAGGAAATAAAAAAGCTATATCAATTATGTTCCTTTTTTTACAGTCTTCTAGAAATTCAGGATGTTTCAGCTTCTAAAACTTTCTACTCTTGCAACATCTTAGAAAATCTAAGGACGAAAAAGACATTATAGTTTAAAGAGTGAAGAGAGTTTTTCTTAAATTGAACAGTATCACTCTACAGGACTACTGCTACATGACCTTTCATAACACACCGTTCAATCTTAATTTAATCATTGGAGTCTTTTATGGAAAGAAAAATACCAAGCACTGTTAAGGTGAAAACAGACGGCACTTTAAAACTCAACTTCCGGTATGTTATTCTGACAAAGTATGCTACATCGACAGAACACCGGCACAAACGAAGCAAATCTCCTGGGGAGGAAGGTCATTTCCAAAAATGAATTCCAACCATTTTCTTAAAAAGCAGCCTCATTTTTTGGAAAACTAAAAAGAGGGCAGCCGTCCTGGCATCCAAAGATACATTTTCTCCAAGAAGGCATTGTGCAATTTGGAAAAGTAAACAGCTATATAGTAGTTATATCCACAGGTGCGAGCTGATTGCTGTTGACCTGCTGCTTTTCTGCTCTGGGAGCGGGGGAGGGAGGGGTTTGGAGAGACGTGGGCGGTAATCAAAATACCTAGGAGGAATCAGGCGTTCAGTGCTCAAAATGGCGGCCGCGTGAGTTTCCAAAGATTACTCCAAAATACATAAATTACAGTAAGAAACGCTTTAGCCATCTTTTTAAGTAGGGAATGACATAACAATGATGAAAAGCTTAAAAAAGTCGATTTTACATACCACCCCCCTTTAAAAATTGTTTTAGTATGTGAATATGTATCTAAGCCGTGTGAACGTTAGATAGCACAGAGAGGGTATGAGGTTGTAAAAAACAATTGTACAATTTCAAGCAAGAAATCAATAATAACCAGCTACAATTGAAGGCTGGCTGAAGGTGATTCTGGAAATCTTGTAAATGGAAAAGTTCAATCATCTTCTGAGGACTCAAAGCCACCAAATATATAGAATTTGGACCAAATAGGTAAGGTTCATAACCCCAACCAGGGCAGATGTAGCATATTCTGAAGTTTTATCTTCCGTTACAAAGTTTATATATAAAGTATCCTCACAAGTGGCTCAAGATAAAAAAGGTAAATGTACAAATTTCTTTTCGTAAGATAGAAGAATAAGTCAAATTTGTGCTAGATAAATAAAAACTGTTTTATTATATCAGTAATAAAACCAGTTGAATTTTTACTATTATTCATGTCACCACAGAGAAAAACATAACACATATTTTAAATAAAAAGTGATTGTTCTCAACCTGAAACGATCCATCAGGATTTCGTCCTTTGTACGCGACGTTCATTGTTCCGCCCCAGTGATGAGATGCTGAGGCGATGGAGGTCAGCAGGAGCAGCTGAAGAAGGAGCAGCACTGTTGAGGCCATGATGCTCTCAGCTCAACTCTGTCCCAGTAATGATACTCATATCCACCTGCAGCACCTGCATCTTAAATATACTTGTCTGAGCAAGGAGGAGCTCAGAGTGAAGGAATGTATACCACGGTTTAGAGTAATAAGGTAGCTGGAGAACTGGTTTGATGGAACAATTGGGATTACAACATTTTTCTACTGCAATGCATACAATGTTGAATTGGCCACCCATCCATCTCTACACATACTGAAACTTAACATTTCTCAGTTCTTGGAACTCTCAGATTAGTAATCAAAACCTGACTAAAGCAAAACTGCTTTGTACCTTTGGTAACTTTGACAGGAGCAGAAGCAAAACTTGTTAATTACACTGTGAGGAAAGAAGATGCGTGTATTTTAGTTTTTGCTTTTATTTAATTAAATAATCAACATCAAACCCTAAACACCAACCCTTTAATACATACATTATATTGCCAAAAGAATTGGGTCCCACCTCCAAATCTTTCAATCCAGGTGTTCCAGTCACTTCCATGGCCACAGGTGTATTAAATCCAGCAACTAGGCATGCAGACTGTTTTTACAAACATTTGAGAAAGAATGAGTCAACTCAGGAACCTAGCCAATTCTAGACTGGACAATGGAGCCACGAAATGATAGGCAGAGTAAAAAAATAATCATGTATTCTGTTCAGGGGTTGCCAGTTTTCTTAAAAGGAGATTTTACTCACACAGTGGTCAACAGAGAAGTGAGCTGTGATTAATATAGAAACTACTACACATGGCCAAAATCTACACATTTTAAAGAAAAACTTAGAAAGACCTACAGACATGGTGGAGAACCATTGAGCAGAACAATGTGTTCTGTGAAAAATCAAGAGGAATCCTGAATGCACACAACAGAATATTATGAAGACCACATTTTCCTTTCTTTTGCTATTGTAACATAAATCCTAGTGGTAATATGTTGTTTAAGCAATGCACCCCTGTCAAATAGCAATTTTTGTACAATCTGTGAGTTTATGATTGAATGAAAGGCATAAGTGAATGGGGATTCTCAAACCCTCTGCCTCAGTCAGTCTGTTGTCTTCTATTTTAGGAAAGCCAGGAAAAGTACATTTCTTCCCACTGCACAGATAAAGTAACAATACTCCCAGTAGTTTAAATTGTTACTGCAAATTCAAAAACCCGGCAATGCTTAAAAACTGGCAGATACAGAAAGTTTGAGCAGAAGCACTTACTCCCTGCACCGTTTTATGTTTTTCTGATTCAAAAATTTCCGACTATTTAAGAAAGCTGACAAAATATGATTCATTATTATTTGGTCTATATGCCAGAATGATGTTCAGAAGAAAAACTTATAAGTGTAATAAAATGCAACCGTAGGTTTAATGCTAGTCCATCTTCCATCCATACATATTAAAAGCATTCTACAAAAACGCCTAATTTTAATCTGCAAGCTTTGAGGGTTGTGGCTTTAGCCCACAGTTAGGTCTACATTACCATATTGACCACGCATTGATGCCTAAACTTAACATTCATCCTAGAAATTACCAGTATATTGCTAAACCAAACTTTACCAAAATATATTCTGAAAGGGGATCCGCTGCACTAGGACAAGCTTTGGTCCATAAGGCCCATAAAGTCACTTAATGCCTAACGATCTTCAGAAGCTTAATACCAGAGATGGTCCTCTATATGCCATATAAACAAGTACACACACACGCACACACACATACAGTCACTTAGCGAATACCTTGCTTTACCTTTTCTACTTAAAATATTAAACTGACTGAACTTATATAGCACTTTTCTAGTCATACTGACCACCCAAAGTGCTATACACTGAAGCCATTCCCCAATTCGCCTTCACAAACACGCATACATTCATACACCAATAAGCAGATCGGTAGACAACTTGAGGTTAAGTGCCTTGCCCAGGGGCACATTGACACGTGATAGGGGAAGCTGGAATCAAACTTACAACCTTCAACATCTACTCTACCCACCAAACCACAGTTGCCCCCATGTTCAAATTTCGCCCTTGAAAACCACAGGGTAAATTTTTATTCACCCCCAAACAAAGCAAAGTTAATTTACATCAGTATGAACAGTCATCTCTTCAAGTTCATCATGTAAAAAAACAATATCCCTTCATAGTACCTCAAAAATGTTGTTGTGGTAGAATGATGAATGTCCAAAATGTACAGCCAACAGAACTGAAGTTGTGTTGGCTTTGTTTGTTTGTTTAACTGGACTCAATATCTTTCCAAGTTAACCTGGTCCAACATTCAAAAGAACCAACAATGTGAGCTTCACTAATGTATATTTTCATTTAAATGCTTTCATGCGCAATTGTGCTAATTGATTTGTAGAAAATGTTGTGCAATCTTAAAGCTGTTAAAAGCTGTTAAAAAAAAAGAATTCAACATTCACAATCGTTCAGATTTTTATAACATTTATTCAAAAGAGTCCTTTTTGTTGGAATATATTTTGAAACCTAAACTCATCTGAATGAAAGGAAACAAAACAAAAAGTAAAATACCTAAATTGTGATGAGTCATGTCACTGCCTCTGCAATGGGACATATAAATTCATATTCTGGGTGTAACACTTGCCCATTTAAAAGCTGCTGGGTACAAGCTGGAGTAGATCAGGCAAAGACCATTATGTCATTAGTCCACAACCTCACCATGTGAGAAGGTAACAGCAGCCAATGTGCACTCAACCAAACATCTCTGCTTATAATTGCTCATTTTGGGCACAATTTGTAAAAGCAATGCATTGTATTTTATGCTGATGATACTTTAGCTCAGTGGCCCCCAACTTTTTTCTGCCACGGACCGGTTTAATATCAGACAATATTTTCTTAGACTGGCCTTTATGGTGTGGTGGATAAATGCAACAAAATAAAAAGATCCAGCATAAAAAACGTCTTAAGAAAAAAAAAAAAAGGTAGCCCTGTGGCTGTTTCTCTGTAACGAATTGTTTGGGGCAGTTTTAAATGGTTCATTGCCTCATTAGAAAGCCACATATACAGAGCAGGGGCTTGGTGCGAGAAAATCACCTGTCGCAATAAATCCATATACTAAGTATGACTCCTAGTATTGTCTGCTAAAAGTAGCTTTCTTTTTCTTGGAAGACATAAGCTCTTCTTCTGTTTCTTTACTGGACCTTTTCCTTTTTGCAAAAATACTTTTCAGAGAGCTCTGTTTTTTAAAATCTTTTTGCTAGCTTGTGGGATTGTTTTTAGTGGTGACTTATCACTGAGGCAAGTATCTTGACATGTGACATGCCAAGAGAGAATCAGTCATCAGTCATTTTTCAAAATAAGACATTAATTCTCGGATAGTGAATAAAACGGAAATACTGTAAGTTATTTATTTTTTTGTGGGGACCGTGGCCCTGTACTAAAAAACTGACAGACTGGTACCGGTCAGGGGCCTGGGGTTGGGGACCTCTGCTCCTGTTCACCTCACACTAACAGGATGATCAGAGTCCTTAAAAAGCTATTTTGTTTGTTTAAGATATTTTAAGATGTTGGTAATCATTTGTCCTTTAAATGGACTGGACAGACTGCATTTCCTAGCATTCATAGTATTCAGGCAACAAATGGTTACATCACAAAAGTTTTAAATAGGAGCGCCATTTACATTCCATGTCCTAATCCATATGGCTTTACACCGGTAAGGAGACACATTCGGGCGTGGATTTCTCCGTTCTAACTTGTTGGCTGGGAAAGACGACATTTTGAAACCTTTGAGGTGGAACCTAAAATAGCTTTGAGACCTCCTATTTGCGTATCCAGGGGTATGAATTAACGTCCGAAGAGTGACTAGAGTAATTATCACAGGACGACAGTACCTGATCACAGAAGTCAACTTGTGGTTTTGACCCTTTTGCAACCCAGCAAACTGAAACCTCCGGTTCTGACCAGAACCCAGCTGTGTATGCCAGCTTGCCTGTTGGACACTATTTTTCAATTTGATTAAATTCAATTCAGTTTATTTATATAGCGCCGATTCACAACAGATGTCATCTCAAGGTACTTTACAAGAAAAGCAATTTCAGTTCAATCATACATACATTCCAATTAGTTAAAAGGTTTTATATTTAAAGAATCCCAGCAGATTACATCCAGTCATTGACTAACAGTTGTACCCCATTGATGCAGACTCTAACCACAGCAATCCCTCAGCAATCCCTCATACTGAGAAACCATGTAGCGACAGTGGAGAGGAAAAACTCCCCTTTAACAGGAAGAAACCTCCAACAGAACCAGGCTCAGTAGGAGCGGCCATCTGCCACGACCGTCTGGGGGTTCAAGAAGACAGAGCAGAAACACAGAAGGAACAGAAGATCTGATATAAGAGAACTTTCTATGTTAAAGAAAGTAAAAAGTTGATAACAGGACACAGTGGATGTTCAGTTACTGGGAGCATCATCCCAGTCGATGCCCCCCGTCCAACAGGGCATTGCAGCCAAGCAGGATACCAGACCAGGTATATCTTCTATGGAGAGAAAAACACTGAGAGAAAACAAAGTTAACAGTCGAAATATCAGCAAATAATACAACTGGAGAGTAGTAGAAGGGAAAAGCAGCAGAGTGAAGAAAATTGGTAAGTCTGTCCTCCAGCAGTCTAAGCCTATAGCAGCATAACTACAGAGATAGCTCAGGATGACCTTAGCCACTCTAACTATAAGCTTTATCAAAAAGGAAAGTTTTAAGCCTGGCCTTAAAAGTAAACAGAGTGTCTGCCTCACGGACTAAAGCTGGGAGCTGGTTCCACAGGAGAGGAGCCTGATAACTAAAAGATCTGCCTCCCATTCTACTTTTAGAAATCCTAGGAACTACAAGTAAACCTGCAGTCTGAGAGCGAAGGGCTCTGTTAGGAACATATGGAACAATTAGATCTCTGATGTATGATGGAGCTTGATTATTAAGGGCTTTGTATGTAAGAAGAAGGATCTTAAATTCTATTCTGGATTTAACAGGGAGCCAATGAAGGGAAGCTAAAACAGGAGAAATGTGATCTCTCTTTTTAATATTCATCAGAACTCTTCCTGCTGTATTTTAGAGCAACTGAAGGCTTTTAATGGCATTTTGTGGACTTCCTGATAGTAAAGAATTACAGTAGTCCAGCCTTGAGGTAACAAATGCATGGACTAGTTTCTCAGGATCACTCCTGGACAGGATGTTTCTAATTTTAAACTATTCCGGAGGTGAAAAAAGGAAATACTAGAAATCTGTTTAGTATGGGATTTAAATGTCAAGTCTTGGTCAAAAATAACACAGAAGTTCTTTACGTTATTACTGGAGGCCAATTTAATACCATCAATTAATACCTTTCAAGAAAAGGGTGGATCCCCGATTTGTTAAACTAAAATAAACTACTTCATTAATAATTCAACTGATATTAAATTATTGATCATTATTACTAATGGTTGTGAGAGAAACTCTGTTGCATTCCTGTTGCAAAGTAACAGTTGCGGCTGTACTAAGGAGATACCAACCTTTTGGAAAGAACACTGCCATAAGCATGCATTCACTGTCCACATCTCTGGCCTCTCTTACAGAATGCATACTCACAGCTAATAAAACATAGTACCCCGCCTCCTTATCAGCTAGCAGATGAGGTAAACGTTTGTGATGCTTTAAATTTCTCCTCTGCATTCCTTTCGTTTACTGGCAACTTTGGGTAACTTTAAAGAATGCTTGAAACGCATGGTGGATCTGGTTTTAGTTCTGACCGAGGGGTGCTAGATAAGCAATAATTATTTCAAACACAAGTCTTCTCCCTCCTTGATGTTTAACAAAACATCTGCCCTTCCTTTACTGTCTCCCCCTTTTCTTCGTTCCGCTTAAGCTAATCATACTTTTGCACATTTTTAAAACCTGTGTTGAAAAAAAACCTTCCAGTTTTTCGGTCCGCGTTTTATCATTGTGGCTCAGCACCATTTTTCACCCCATAGTGTGTTGAACACAGGAAGCACATTTACCAGTGCTGATGCACCCCCACCACAGTTGGCTTGTTTGAGATAAATCATTAAGATCAGGGTAAACCGGTTTTCCCTCCTCTTCAGAGGATTTTTAAAAATACGGAGGTGGAAGAGTTTTATCTTCTACTTTCTTTTTGTGGAACTTTAGGAGACAACAGAAAGTAGTTCACGCACTGCTTAGGTATTAAAACACCATCTGATGATTTGAAAAGTTCACAGAATGAAGTTAAAAAGTAAGGTGGAACAATGATTCCCAATCTCTTATCGAAAAACAATTTAAAACCGGATAAAACCGTATTGGTTTGGAGCCGGTGTTGGCGGGTCTTACACACGCTGACACATGGACACCTGTGCTGAATTTAAACCCCAAGATGTGATGTCAAGATAGAGCTAAATTAATTATACATATAGAACAAAGACGATACACTTTCACAACTTTCACAAAGAAATGTGTGCATTAATCATTATAGGAGTCTTTTTTATTAAGCCATTTAGAAAACCCAAATTCACCTTTACAGACACAGAAAGAAACTAAAAACATAAAAAAAATTCCAAAAGCAAAAAATGATGGCTAGAGGCACATTTGTAAAAAACTGGCAGATTATAACAGAACGAAAACAAGCATTTAATCTGTGATATCTTTTTCATATCATAATGTAGGCTAATATAGAACAGGAGAAAAAAGAGCATCTTTATGACAGAACAGTAACTCAGCAGCTGCAGCACCAAGTGAGGATCTTTCTTCCAATTTTGTTTATTAAAAAAAGTTCATTTTTCCCCCCATCAACAAATGCAAAGTCAAATAAATTTAACCGTTTGCATCTATAATAGATATTTAAATGACTTAATTAGTTTAAAAACACCCAGAATTCCTTATTATTCAAGGAGCTTGGCAGAAGATGCAGGTTTAGTTTTCATATGCAGGCAGAGGTTGATATTTGACCCTGGAGGTTTTGGCTTTGTAGATGAGCACGCCACAGAGCATCCCAACAGCAGCAAGAAGACATCCAGCAACAAATACCAGGTTCAGGTTCAGGTTGAGTGCTGCAGACGAGAGAATCACAGTGCTGATGGAGTCCTGTTCACATTTTATCTGCAGGTCATAAACCTCTACACACTGTTTCCTTACCTGAGCCTCCTCTGGGGTCTGCTTCACGCCTCAGACGCAAAGGACCCTGGGAAACAAAGTGCTTTCCGCTCTCAACCGGCGCATCTCTCTTTCTGCGAACGCTGTGCATCATGGAGTTGATGCATCCCTGTGAGCACCTGGTGTTGGGGTTTCCTGCTTCACACATCATGACTGTGCAGCTGATGTACACCTGAATTCAACAAGTCATACAGCCATTAGAAGAAACGGCCCCCTCTGGTGGACAAAAGACAGATTTGCAATAAAAAAACCCATTAAACCTACACCCTGTTTTCATACAGAACATTTTAGCATTCAGTGCTTTAGATAAAAAATTTCCTCTTGTTCAAAAACAGATGCACATAAAAAAAATACAATCTGTATTAAGTTAGTGCAGTTCGGATTAATTTTCCACAAACAAAATGACAGACTGCATTTTCCAGCATTCCTAGTGCTGCCCTCAACTCACTCCCATTGGTCTGTGGCCAATGATGACATCACGGAGTTTTTTCAGGCCGTGCGGCTAAGTTGAACCCCGTCTTCCCTCTCTGACCTCGGACATGAAAGGAGGTGCAAATATCTAGCGAAAATGTCCCTCTTTGTTCTAAACCTGTGGGACCAGGGAAGAACTCTTAAAGTGCTTTCTGTCCAGCGATCCGGCGTCCTGTAAGTGCAACCAGGAAAGCTTGCTGGTGGCAAGAACTGCTCCAAGGCAGTTCTTGAAGAAGACTGAGTCGCAGCCTTGGCAGCCTGCAATGGAATCACTTTTCTCAAAGACTTCCCATGTGCACGGCTTTCCCCTACCTTTAGAAACTTTTCTCCCCTTTTTCTTCGTGGACTAGCATATTTGCCTCGGACCAGTAAGCCGCAGGGTCAATCCTGTTTCATTTATTTCTACTTTTAGGTGTCTGGGCAGAGAGATAGGTCAGAATGACTTTAGAGATTGTTCCTTTTTGGATGAATGTGTTGTAAACTCTGAAACCACTGTTTGCTTGTTTAGCGTCGCCGCACGCTGGTACTGAGCTGTTTATTTGCAGTGTGTTTTGAAGCTAGTTATATCCTAAAACAGGGCTGTTCAATTAAATTGGAATTGGGGCCAGTTTAGCAATCTGAGGTAAAATAATGGGCCGTTGAACAAGTAATCACGATAACAAATAAAGAAATGACAACATATTCTGTTATTCTAACTGGTTCTATTTTATTCTAATTCTATTCTAATGGAGAAAAACATATGCACATAAATTCACACATAGCCTACTACTGTAATAACTTTTGTCCATTTTGAACATAAATCAAGACACCTTAACAATCAGTCTAGGTCAGCCATAACATAGATATTTAAGATTACACTCACTGAAGTGACTGGCAATATCAAATCTATCTCCACCAACCAAAATAAAACCAAAGGGCATCGTATGGTACAGAAAGGAGTTAAAATAACATAACAGTGCATAGTATGTTATCAAGGCAATGTATTTCAAATTGCACCTAGTTTAGGTGAGCTAAATCAGTTGTTTACATTTTACAACTGTCAAACAACTTGAAATACAAGTGTATCAACGAATACAAAACTGCATAGATACTAATTATAACAATGTAGCAGTGCATGGCACTTTATCAGGGCAAACCCTTTTAAAATACTTTCAACAATAATCACTTTACCCAGTTTAGCCCTGCTAACATGAAAAAATGAATCACCAACATTCCCCCTTAGTAGACCTCTCTTTACATTTTTTTGTTATCTGCCTATACTGAAATTGCATCAGACACCTCAATATTCCATTCAGTTGAGCCATACTACAGCAATAAAAAACATTAACTATGAGGTGGTGAACACATGAATTGAAACACTGTTCCATACCACTCGTAATGATGTAGTAGTAGCTCTCTCTTGATCTGTACAAGCAGGAACAATATCTGCCGTCTTTGCTCATAACAAAATGTAAGCCCAGATATCTTCTGCCTCCAAGTGGCAGAGCCCGGTAAAAAAGTAGCGTTAAAGTTAGCATGTGCCGTGTTGAAATGTCTTCTCAAATTATACTCTTTACACACAGAAAGACATTTGTTGCAGCACACAGGATTCGCAACAACAGCAATAAACGCATACTTCTCTGTCCATTCCTTGTTGAACTTTCTGTTCTCTGAGTCAACTATTCTTTTCTTTAAGGTGGAGACCAACATTCTATCTTCTCAGCCAACCTTCTTTAAAGAAACAAGTCAGAGCGGTCAAAAAGTTGCACTATTAGACTGCAATGAAAGGCGACTTTTGATTGGTCATCTGTGGTCCCCCAAAATATATGTCTGGCAAAAACAGGTCTATTCTAATCTACCTGTTTTTATGCAGGAGAGAATGCACTTTTAGTCATAGTCATGGGTTAGTACACTCTTGAGTGCCAGTATAAAATTGCTGAGGGGCCGGACTTGGTCTGGGGGCTGCTAATTGAATAGCCCTGTCCTAAAGGAATCCACAGTTTATTTCTCTCTCTCTCTCTACCTCTCCGTTCTCCCCACACTCTTCCACATTCAATTGTATATGATGTGCAGCTTTGCGTTCGGTCTGGAACTCCACACTCACAGCTGGACCGCATGGCTTCCATTGTTAGACAAGGCAAATTTTATTGTTCTTTGTTCTCCACACCACTTCCATTGTCAGCTAAGGCTAATACCCTTGTTAGCTTTAGCTGACTCCATTGTTGGTCTAGGCTAATCCCATTGCTCTTTTCCCCACGCGGTCCTTTGTTAGCACCTTAGCTTTGCCCGTGAGGGAAAGGTAACACGATCGCACCCAGCTGATAAGCACTTGAATCCTTTCTCCAACTCACGAAAGCGCAGCATATATACATACATACACAGACATACACACATAACCCCCCACCCCTCCTTTATTTTAATGATAAAATTATGTTTTGAAGTGATTATGTGAAGCGTCTTGTTTGTTCAATCCGCATATTATCCATTTTCTAAATTCGGTACTAGTAGTTTGCATGCTGTAAGATTGATAAAAATTATTGACAAAATGCATTGGCAGTAAGGTTGATCTATTTTCTTCATAAATTCCAGTGTATGATTTTAAAGAGCAGTTTTCTCTGTTTTGTCTGATGTATGGTTGCACTTACTGTCCACAGAGTGTGAGCTTATCCTTCTAGAAGGGACTGGTGCCTCGATCTTTAATTAGTAGATTAAAGCTTGAATTTAATCAATAATTATATTAATATTAAATTTTGATCAGAATTGTTGATGCTTGTAGTAAACCAGACAATTATCGCACTTGCTATGTCACCAACAGTGGGAAAACACCAATTCAGTTAAAAAAAAGCCTGACACAGTTTGTTTTTACCTGGTCATGCAGTCCGATGAACTTGAAGGCCTCCATGCTGAACCTGAACAGTCTGTCGTTGGGGGTGGAGTAGATCTGCACCGTCGGGTCAACTTTGCATCTAATTGAAACCAAAAGCTCACATTAGCTGCGTTATATTTAAAGCCAATCAGCTTGATGAACCACCAAGTCATCAAGCTCATCATTGTCAAACATCTTCTGAAGTTGATCAAAGAAACTAGTTCTTCACTTTTGATAGAAAAACTAACTTCACTTTACCCGAGATTTACTTTTAATATTGCTTCTTGTTTTGGTAAAAATTAGTGTTAAAAATCTTCATTACTGTGTATGCACCATTACCACCATGTAGATTTTAATCAGCTGAAAAGCCATGCCTCACCCATCCTCAATGATGGAGTAAGTTGGATGGTAGTTCGGGTTGTCATACGGAGCAGCTCTGCAGGACTCCACAAACATCTCAGTGTTGTTGACAGAGGAGCTGGCGTCTAGCTGCATGTAAATCCTGTTGCCGATGTCAAACTCCAGTGGGTATGAGTTTGGGTTGAACATGGCGCTGAACTGATTGTCCTGGTAGAACTCGAACTGGTAGGTGAACGTGCCGAAGCCTTTCTCCCACACTGTGACATTCTTTCTGTGTGCTGAGAAGCTCAGGGTCACATTCCCCCGTTTGGGGTACTGACAGCAGAACCGGGCCTCCACCAGGTGCTTCCTGGTGATCAGCTCGTTTGGGATGTCCTCCACCGTGGTGATCTCATTCTTGAAAGTGAGATAATCATCGTCTTCCTGCAGAGAAAGTGGTCTGAATTAAAACAGGTAACTGACTGGGAGGTAATGTGTGTGACGTATCAGACGACCTGTTCTCACCTCGATCTGAGTACCACAGCCGTTGAGGGGGATGATGGCGACTATGTGAGTGCTGTTGGAGTTCCTGTTAAGGCTGCAGATGGTGTTGCTGGGGTCACTGAGGCGAACATGATCCTCCTCGAGTCCAAAGAAGGAAGCTTTTTCAACCTCCACCTTCATTGTGGTTTCAGTGCAGGTCACTGTGGCTTCAACTAGAACAAACACAAATGTACTAATAAGATACAGGAGAGGATTAAAAATGAATGAAGACAAAGAGTAGACCTAAAGAAAAACTAGAAGTAGTTTCAGAGGCTCTAATGATCAATAATTGGACAGACAGACAGATACTTTATTTACCCCCCCAAAAAAAGCACAACTAATCCACATAGGAGAAACTTCTCCAAATTCTCACATCTCAGACTTACTTTGTTCTTTCCTGATTTCCACCAGAACACACCTCATCTCAGACTGGTAGACAGAACCCCTGCAACATGATTAGAAAAATTAGATAGAAAAACCTAAGGTGAGTAAAACACTTGGAAGCTGTTAATAAGCTTCCAAATGTATTCCCTTTTAAAGGAAATGAAACCAGTTCTCACCTTTTCACTGATTCCACAGCAAAGCAAATCGAGTAATATTCTCCCAGGTCGTCTTCAACTGGAGTCCACCTGATGACGAATTCGTTATTTGTGTCCCTGTGCTTGGTGATGTTTGTTGGCCCGCTTAAAATCAGACTATCGATCCTGAATAAAAAACAAAGCAGAGGTAGCATGTTATTACTGATGTTTTCATCTTATGACCAGCCGTCAGTGAAGAGTGTCTAACTTACCTTGATTGTGTGGCATGTGCCTTTATCCTGATCTCCAGCTCTTTATGGACCTCTGCTATGATCAGTTCTCCATCTGAAGGTGTTGGAGCCACGAGCTGAGGCAGGTATTCTCCCTCCACGCATGAAGGAACGGACGGGTCCACTAAAGATTGGAAGAAGACAGAAAATTCAGTAGCTAAATCTAAATGTGCAGCCTGCTTGTTTTGTAACTGATGGTTTGTTCTAACAAAATATCTGGTATTTGGATTACATATAGAATTTTGTTTCAGCTGCAGTTAGTACTACAGTGCTGCTTACATCTCCAAAATGTTTTAATTATAATTTTCTGTGATATTAGAAATAATTTCACAACCCTATAAGAACCAATAAAACCTTCCTCACCTAGAAAAGCGAACTGTAGTGGCAATTTACTCAACAGGGAAATGTTTGCATTTTGTTGGAATGTAGATGTAATATTCGTTGTAGTTGTTGGGGTAGTTGAAGTCGATGTAGTTGTTGGGGTAGTTGAGGTCGTTGTTGGACTGACAATGCCTGTTGTAAATGGACTGTTCATTGCTTGCCTCTTCAGTCTTCTAATCAGTGGGGGTTTGTGAACTTTCGATCCATCTGAGTAGAGCAGATCAATAGAGCTTCGTGGAAAGTCTTCTACCACCATCTCAAACCCAAAAACTCTGCTATCAGCACTGGTGGACTGGTAGTGCAATGTGCAAGAATCCTGACAAAGTGAACACATAGTGATTAGAAGAAGCCAATCCCCCAAGTTTTGAAATACTAATAATATAAACGAACTTCCCAACTAACCTGATCAAGTTGGAATCCTGAGATTGAGTGGCAGTTGTCACATTCTAAACCTGGGACATTCCCATACCTGCAGCGGACGTGGTCACCATCAGGATCAAACGATGGCAGCTTGTATGTTCTCGGGCAGTTCTGAGGAACTCTTTATTAGATACAAAGAAACGTTGTAAGAATCATTCTGCAAACAATCTCTTCATTAACGCTCAAATAAAAGTAAAAAAAGGGGCAAGGATTAACTGGTATCATCAAGGGTTTAGTTTAGACAAAATTATACAAGGATCCAAAAGCAAATGTCTATTTTTTAACATGTTTGTTAACTGGTAGCATTTTCTTTTTTTTGTACAACATGAATAGGATCAGGAATGAGTACTTCAGAGGGACAGCTCAAGTTAGATGTTTTGGAGATAAAGTCAGAGAGGCCACACTGAGATGGTTTGGACATGTTCAGAGGAGAAACGACATTTATGTCGGTAGAAGGATGCTGAAGTTGGAGCCACCAGGCAAGAGGCAGAGAGGAAGACTAAAAAGGAGATTTATGGATGTGGTGAAAGAGGACATGAAGTTAGTTGGAGTGAAGGTAGAGGATGCAGAGGATAGGACTAAATGGAAACAGATGATTCGCTGTGGTGACCTCAAAAGGGGAAAGCCGAAAGAGAAGATTTATCCTTGAGTTGGAGAGACATTTTCACTAACCAAATTAGGACACCTAAATTCAACATTTCAGAAGTTAAGAAGAATAGAATATTATATAATAGAATAGAATAGAATGATCCTTTATTGTTCCACAAGGGGAAATTCAGCTGTAACAGCAGCAAAGTGATAGGTAATTAATAGATTAGTACTATATAACTGAGGACTTTAGCTTTTGTAAGTTGTTTCATAATACATGTTATTTATGTGCATCTGTGGAGTATTACATGGTAAATGGTACTAAGAACAAACAGTGGAAAAGGAGAGAACATTCTGGAAAAGGCCAGAGACAGGTGGAATTATGTTCGTCAGCCACACAGTGCTCAAATTGTCTTTTTATTGTATATACATTCATGCCTTAAGGCATGCAGGGTGTCCTTTTTTGTGAACGTCCCCATGCCTTTGAAACATGTAAGTGTTGTTTGGAGAACACACACATGCCTTAAGATAGGGAACATAAAAAATGGGAACATCATTTAAGACCCTGGAGACTGTTGATGTCAGGAAAAAGCATTTGTTGTGCAGACTGAAGTATCATGTTGGGAGACAAAAAAACCCACCAGTTCTGTGGACTGAAGTGCATCCGTTGGTACACTGTGATCTGTGTGTGCTACAATATCCACCTGAGCTGACAGCTGGGATGAGTACTTATGCGCATATGAGGTTGTTTGTGTCATATAACAGGTGTGTCCATTTCATCATAGTTTATAGAAAACCAATGATAATCAAACACGGGTGGACATGAAAAGAAAAAGGAGCGAACCAGCGGGAGGCACAAAGGTATAAATTAAGAGGTCTGATGAAATTTATTTTCAGTCTGTCTGCTTGTCTGTCTGTGTGTCTGTCAGCGTGTGTCTTTGCTTGTAAGCTGTGTACCGTCATGCTTATGCATGATAAACTTAAAGACCCTGAAGGACTTCAACTGCCTGGAGAGTGCTTTGTGACTGTATTAAAATTAAAAATTCAGATAGTTGACAATTTAGAATTTGGAGACTACAACTAAAGATAAAGGTTGTCACTCATCCACGACATATTCTCTAGTTTCCATTGTTCTTTAACATTTTCCTTCCAACATCTCAGATTTTCTTGTCTTTTTAAAAAGTTGATCAAGAGATAATTTAGCAGACTGGCTAAAAGACACTATTTATTTTGAAACTGGGCAACACGTTGGTTATCAGCCGAGTCCTGAGACAGATTGAGATTTGTGTTTTTTTATACTGTATTTGTCCACTTGTCTTATTATAAACCACACCCTGCACCATGCATAGGAGCAACAAAAAGTAAAAACATAAACACCTAAAAATAAAGCAACATAAAAAGAATCCTTTCCCTAAAATTACACGATTAAAAGAATATCTAATTTATTTGAATGAACAATAAAAACCACTTCAAGGTGTTTTATAATTCTAGTTCAGGAATGTGCAACGTTCTTTAGTTTTAAATGCTTCTTAAATTCTGTTACCCTATTTGCACTCACTGTTTTCCCTCTATTGTCTGGTCTATTTGAAGAAGTTTTCATTGTTTTAGTTTTATCTGAAGGATTCCAAGAATGATTTAGAACCATGTAACCAGATCAGAATAGTGAAATCTTTCCTTTTTACCTACATTTGTAGATTTGGTAGCAACCAGAGACAACAGACCTGCCTGCACTTCTCTGACTTAAGAGAAAAAGAAAAAGAAATATGTACAACTGCTGACCTGACAAACTAACAAAATCACAACCTTCTTCTTCTGGACTACTGTTCACGTGCTTCAGAAATGCATTTAATTGCTATTAAGTACAAGTATATGCATCCTGTGCACACGCAGTTAAGTTGCTATTCAATATATGATATTGAGATATTATTTTAGGTGCTTAGAGATTGTAAATAGGAAAAATGTTACTATAACATTTGTAACAACACTAGTTTATTCAATTACTAGAATTGGGAAAAGTAAATTCAATGGTGGAATGTATATAGTTGGATAATTACCTGATGAAGGGAAGAATGGCAATATCTGGGGATCTATTCGGTTTTCTTGTGTCCGACCTCGTTCCCAAATCCACAAGAGTGTTAAGCTTCCAGTTACTGACGTTGTTACGTGTTGAGATCCAGCAGCAGCTAGATGCCCTGGTTTTTAGGAAAGAGAGGACAAAGTTTATATTCAATTTAGGTTTGCTAACAAATCAATTTAAACATGTTGAAGATGCTTTGCAATCTTTGCTCAACTGATAAATTATATAAACATTTCTATTGATTAATGAGGAGAAAATGCTCACCTGAACTGCACCGGTTTGTCAGTAGGGAGACTCTGACTCACAATATGTTCCGATTCACACCAGTGGTCTTTATCTGGCGGTGTATTGGTGCTACGGTCGATTCGAGCTAGTTGTGTGCTGGTTGTGGAGCCACAGTTGCCGCTGTAACAGCTCCAGTAGTGGTAGTTATAACAGCCATCATAAGTGGCTCTGGCTCGGAGGGACAGCTGGTAAAAAAAAGGCAAATAAGCAGATTAAAAAAAAATAAGCGTCAATATATTTCACTGTGTGCAGAAAAATCTGTTGTTTTCGCAAAACTCAATATAATCCACAAACCATTAAAAAACACAGCTAAAAATGTAATATCTTATAACTCATCAGTTGGTGTTAAGTAAGTATCTAGATGATAAAGGATCAAAACTATTTGGCATCAAAATCAATCAATTTCTACAAATAGGCAGTTAAAAAAGATGGTTTAAATTAGGGATGTCCGATCCGATCACCATCAGGAGAACCGTCTGCCCCGACAGCAGCAGCTCCACTGCAGCAGCCAGGGCACCGACACAGGGCGCCCAGAGGAGGGAGGGTGGAGACCCCCGCCTCCACCTGAGCACCACCTGGTGAGCACCCAGGGCACCGCAGCCGAACACCGCCCCCCGAGGCAGAGGGCTCCCACAGAGGAAACACTGGAAGAAGGATTAACAAGTAAAAATGTAAAATAACCAGAGCTAATATAAGTAAAATAAGTAGCAATAAATATAATAGTAAAAACAGTTAACCATATAGTAGCAGAGATATCTAATAAAACTCTGTTAAAATATAAGCAAATAAAACATACAAAGCAATGAAACACACTATAATTAATAATAATCAATTATATATTTAACCTCATAAAACATGCATGACGTTTTAAATTCATCCTGAGACAGAGATTGTCAAATGGATTGAGAGTGAAGTTTTAATTTCAACAAGTTCCACTACATTAATATTCTCTGTTGCATGGATGACAACAACACCGTAACGTCTCACAATTTACGACAGACGGGGAATTGAGACAACAAAATAGTGAGCTGTTTGCTAGTATAGGCCAATGCAGGGCCTCACTAGATCAAAAATGTCAGCAGTTTGGACGTATTTTCAGCTGAACAGCGAAGGCAGTGCTGCAGCCACATGTAACGTGTGCAAATTGGGCATTTAACTTGGTGGAAAAGACTGAGCTGCATTCAACTCTGAGAATATGATACGGCATGCTGACAAAAACTCTGAGCCAGCCGACACCAAAAGATAAGTAAAAAAAACAAGGAGAAATTGCCTAAGGACAGCAAAAAGATCATAACCAAGACAGCCGGACTGATCATACTGGACAAGAAGCCGCTGTTTATTGTTGCAAACGTCGGATTTAGCAGTCTCCCAGAGCGGCTGAAGCCACGGTATGAGATTCCTTCTCATCACCACTTTACAGACACTGCTCTGCCGGGCGTTCACAACAAGCCATGTGATCGCCTGCTATTTCTTGTATCAAAGGTGTCTGTTCTTGGGGTTACCACACGGACGTATGGAGTTTATCTGTTTGTCTGAGGTCACAGCTAAGCTTTAGTGCACAATGGGTCAACTCAAGTTTTCTTTACAAGTGATGCACTGCATGCACAACACTTTAACGAATCTCACATGGTAGAAGATCATATACATGATTAAAAAAAACTTGAAAGGACAACTTGGATGTGCTGTCCTTTTTCTTTTTATTTGAATGATTTGTGGAAGGATCGGATTGAGACTTGGGATCGGCAGACATTTAAAATCAAATGACTCTGACTCGACTCAGGGGGGGACAAAAAAATTGTGATAGGGACATCCCTTGTTTAAATACATTTATATTTTTGGTCCAGATAGTGTGGAACTATTTAACAATAATGAAATATACCAAAGCCCTAATTTAATTGTTTAGCTAAGTTTGAGAAAAAACAAAGTGTAGGTGCTTATAGCTGTGCTAAACATGAAAACACTGCATACTTCGAGAAAGAGTGGGGAAACAGATATCAGATTTTTGACAGGGAAAATGGGAAGAAATATTTACTTTTCAATGGACTGCAACCTGTTTTCTTGACAGGAGAAATCAATTTTATAGACTTTGCACTAAATTAATAAGTTTTATAACCCTAACCAGGAACGACATCATATGATATCCTGAAGTTTTACATTCGAGTAAAAGGTTTATGAAAACATATCTTTAAAAATTGCTTAAGATAAAAAAGTTTAATGTATCATATTCTTATTGAAATGTGGTAATAAAGTCAAATATGTGCCAGATAAATAAAACTACATTTGTTAATGATTCAGTAATAAAGCCACTTATAAATTTTCCAATAGTTATGAGATAGGAGAGGAAAAAATAACACATATTTTAGATAAATAATAGCCTTCTATATTTGTAGATAAAAATGTATTGTTTTTAACCTTAAATGATCCGTCAGGATTTCTTCCTTTGTAGGCAAGGTTCAAGTTTCCTCCCCAGTGATGAGATGCTGAGACGAGGGAGGTCAGCAGGGGCAGGAGAAGAAGGAGCAGCATTGTGGAGGCCATCGTGATGCTCTCAGCTCAACTCTGTCCCCAGAGATGATACTCACATTCACTTGCAGCATCTTAAATACACCTTTCTGAGCAGGGATGAGCTAAGGGTAAATTAATATTCCCATAACTTAGATTAACAACAGCTGCAGAACCAGTTTGATGGAAGAAATTGGGTCAAAACATTTGTAACTGTACTGGCATGCAACGTTGAAATGTCCCATTTCCCCATTCTTGGAATACTCCGATGTGTAATCAAAACCTGTGTAAAACAATACTGTTTTGAACCATTGTGAACATTGACAGCAGCAGAGGCAATAAAAATTTAATTACATTGTGGGTAAAGAAGGATTTTTGTTTCACTTTTTATTTCCTTCAATTATCAACATCAATCACTAAACATCAACCCTTTGATATTTAAATATTATTGCCAAAAGAATTAGGTCACCCCTCCAAAGATTCAGATTTCCTTTATTGTCATTCCCTGTACAACAAGTGTATGAGGACGAAATTATGTAGCAGCAGCTCAGCGCAGCACAGACAAAACCGGAGAAGAAAAAAATAAATTTAATAAAACATAGTAGCATAAATTGTAATAGCAGTGATAAAATAATAAAACCTCCAGAAAATCTAATTGGAATATTTAAAATACTTAAAAACTGACAAGGACACAAAACTTTCCACAGGAAGAGGACTGATCAAATCAAATAGAGTTTAGCAATGTATTGGCATATGGAAAAAAAACTGTTTAGAAACTTAGTGGTCCTACACCGAAGACTGCAGAACTTTTTCCCAGTGGCTAGCAGTGGAATCAGCCCATGATGGGGGTGTGAAGAGTCCCTTATGATAGAACGAGTTTGAGACAGGTAGCGCCTTGGGGGAGAGAGAACCCGTTTTTCTTTTCTGCTGTTCTCACCACTCTCCTCACTGACCTCCAGTCAGAAGCACTGCAGGCTCCACACCACACAGAGATGCAGCTGGTCAGTATACTCTATGGTGCTTCTGTAGAATGAAGTGAGGATAGGTGGGGGCAGGTGGGCTCTTTTCATCCTCCACAGGAAGTGCAACCACTGTTGTGCCCTCTTGACCAGAGATGCCGTGTTCACCGACCAAGTGAGGTCATCTGTAATGTGAAACCCTTAGAAATTTTGTGCTGCCGACCATCTGTACAGCGGTATTGTTGATAATGATTGGAGTGTGGTTAGGCCGATTTCCTATTAAGTCGACAATTTTCTCCTCGGTTTTATCCACATTCAGGATGAGATTGTTGGTTCTGCAGCAGCCCATCAGCTGCTCCACCTCTTCTCTGTAAGCCAAATCATTGTTGTCCCTGATGAGCCTCACCACCGTTGTGTCATCCATGAATTTCACAATATGACTGGTGGCAGCTCTGGAGACGCAATCATGGGTCATGAGAGTGCAGAGTAATGGGCTCAAGACACAACCCTGTGGGGAGCCTGTGCTGAGTTTGATGACACTGGAGAAATTCTGACCAACCCTTATTGACTGTGGTCTTTCGGTGAGGAAATCCAGCAACCAGTTGCACAAAGAGGCGCTGAGGCCCAGGGGTCTGAGAATGATGGTGTTAAATGCCAAGCTAAAATCCAGAAACAGCATCCGCACATGTGTATTCTACTCGTCCAGATGTGAAAGACTTAGGTGAAGAGCAGAGGAAATCGCATCCTCAATGGAGCGGTTTGACCAATAGGCAACTGGAAGGGGTTAAATGTGGAGGGAAGCCTGGAGGTGATATGCTTCTTTACTAGCCTCTCCATGCACTACATTATGATAGGAGTCAGTGCAACGGGGCGGTAGTCATTGAGAGATGTGATGAGAGATTTCTTTGAAATTGGGATGATGGTGCCAGATTTGAAACTTGAACTTTGGCTTGCTCTAGAGAGATGTTAAAAATGTATATTAGAACACCAGCCAGCTAATCTGCACAATCCTTGAGCACCTGCCTAGGAATATTGTCGGGCCCTGGAGCCTTATGTACATTTACATTCCTTAGGGTCCTTCAAATAAGTTTTTTAATTTGTTTAAAAAGACCAAATCATCCTCAAATGCGGCAGGAGATATCCTATAGTTCATAATGATCTGAATGCCTTGCCACATATTTCTTGTATTTGCAGAGTCATGGAGCTTTGAGCACGTTTTGCTAACCTGATGGCAGGGCTCAAGTTGGCTCTCACTGATCTCAACACCTCCCCATCTCTAGACTAGAAGGCTGAGTTCAGTGGTTTTAGCTGGTTAGCCCGGATAATGACAGACTTAAGAGTGCTGACATCCTCCCTACATTTATTGATATAAGCAGAAACAGACACAACATACTCATCTATGTATATGTACTTGTCATACACGGCAGCAGCTTTGAACATGTCCCAGTCCGAACATTCAAAACAAGTCCCTAAGGACTTGTCTTGAAAGTTCCCTCTGTTGTTTCGTCGGGCCAAACCCCTAAATCCAGGTGTGCCAATCAATTCCATGGTCACAGGTATGTTATATCCAGCACCTAGGCATGCAGAATGTTTCTACAAACATTTGTGGGGGAAAAAATGGGTCAACTCAGGATCTCAGATAGTTCAAGAGTCGTTTCTCGATTAGGTGACACCTGTAAGATAATGGTGCGTTCCATTTGTAGCCGGAACTTAGAAATTCTAATATACTAGTGGGAAAAATCAACTGGAACGCCCCCTTGAACTTAGACTTCCTATTTGGAAAGTCTGAGACTTTGTCTTGCTTCGACTTTGACTTTCAATATGGCTGCTTATTACGTCCACAACAGTAGCACAAGACACACTACTCAGAATGTCTCTAAAATCAGTGTTACACGTACAGCCTGCAACTCTAAGCTTAACAAAATAAAAGTGGTGTTTGCGTTAGGAAAGTACAGCTTATAACAATGTTTATAAGAAGTATTATCAACAATTACTACTTAGGTATCGCCATATTGGAATCCCAATTTATCCGACTACATTAACAGGAACACTGTTTACTTGTGTGTGACGTCAAACCAAGGTCAATGTTCTGACTTCCGAGGTCAATGGAATGTAGCACAAGTTTGGAAACAAGTAGATAAGAGAGCAAATAGGCAATGAATAGGTATGCTGAGTAAAATCATGTGTGGGGTTCACCATTTTTCTCAAAGGCCAAGGACCTTCAAACTTCAGGACAGCTGAAGAACACGGTGGACAGTGTGTAGTGTGCAGTTGGAGACTCCTGCTCTAAGGGAAATTAAAAGATTTCTAGAGAGCATTATTTGCTTGTGACTGTCGATCCAGCAAACATTTCCTTCAGTAGCTCATAAAGACAAGGGTTTTGTGTTGTATCAGTTGGTTGTACACCTTACAGTTTTTGTAAAAACCAGATTATAATCTGACTTTAGGATTGTACTTGAACAGTATTAGAAAAGTAAATTGTGATCAATATAAAAGCTGTTGCACACTGCCAAAAAAGGCAAATAATGATACAAAACTTTGAAAGACCTACAGATAGACCTACAGGAGAACCATTGACTAGAAGACTTTGAAAGATCAAGAGAAATATCATGTAGACCACATTATCAAAACGGTTTTATTGTAACATGTTAAACCATAGTGATAATAATGTGGCATCAAGCTGTTTTAAGAACCCACGCCTCTCAAATAATAGTTTTTGTGCAAAAAAAAATCAGAGTTTGCTATATGTTTATGGTGAAACGAAAGGTAAAAAGGAATAGCGAATTTAAAAAAAAACCTCTTTGGTCCTTTTATTTTTGAAATGCCAGGAAAAGTAAATTTCTCCCCACTGCACACACAAAGTAACAACACTCACAGTAGTTTAACCTGTTACTGCACATTCAAAAACAGCAATATTGACAAACTGCCAGATACAGAAGGTTTGAGCAGAAGCATTCACTTTCCGCACATTTTGTGAGCTCTTCTAACTACAAAAAAGCCAGACTGTTTAGGGACATAAGATGACAGAAATTGATTCATTACTATTTTGTCATTTTGCTTGAATAATGATATGAGGGAAAACATTTAAGTGACAAAATGCGGCAGAAGCAGCTTCGGAACAAGTCTTTGCTCTATCTTCCATCAATAATAAAATCAGCATCCAATGAAAGGCTCATTTTAATCTGCTAACTTTTAGGGTTTTGGCTTCAGCCTACAGTTAGGCCTACATTACTGTACTGACCTTGTAATTCATGTCTAAACGTAACATTTACCCTACCATAGTGTTTGTGAAAACACGTTGATGTCATGTTTGGTGTAAGGGGGACCAAAATGCAAAGAACTGTGTATAACAAATAGAGTTTAAGGAAAGTAAAATAAAAACTTACAAGGTCGGACTGAGTACATGGATATAAATGCTCGAAAAAAGAAACGGCTAATGAAGATGGACGAATACGCCGAGCACAGAAAGAACCGGACAGATTAAATAAACAGAGGAAGAGTGGAAGGGACAAGGAGAAGACATAGGACTAATTAGTGGAAATCAGTTGCATTATTATGCACAAAAACTATTATCCACATTTAGCTTAGAAAAGCCACTTCACTTTGTAGGAGTTAGTGATAATGGCATCTTTGTAAATTCAGAACAGAAGGTTCTGTTGCAGAAAGCAGGGGTGGATTAAAATAACTGACTAATCAATGTCTCATCTAACATTTTGAAAGATTTATTGACGACCAATTAATCAGCTGCAGCTCTAGGATATAATAAATAGTGCGTACTACATCTGTATTTAACAGCTGCAGAACTAGTTTGATGGAACAATTAAGATAAAAAATATTTTTAATTGTACTGGCATGCAACGTTGAAATGTCCCATTTCCCCATTCTTGGAATACTCAGATGTGTAATCAAAACCTGTGTAAAACAATATTGCTTTGAACCATTGTGAACACTGACAGCAGCAGATGCCAAAGAAATGTAATTACATTGTGGGTAAAGAAGTATTTTGGTTTCAGTTTTTAGCTCCTTAAATGATCAACATCAATCACTAAACATCAACCCTTTGATGTTACAATAATATTGCCAAAAGAACCGGGTCACCCCTCCAAAGATTCAGATTTTCTTTATTGTCATTCACTGTACAATAAGTTTACGAGGACGAAATTATGTAGCAGCAGCTCAGCGCAGCACAGACAAAACCAGACGGAAACAAAAATAAATTGAATAGAACTTAGTAGCATAAATAGTAGATAGTAGTGATAAAATAATAAAGCCTATGAACAATGTGATTCTGCAAGTTCTCCCTCTTAGAAATTATGGAGGGGTTTAAAATTCACATTGTAGGTGCATTTCCACTGTAAGAGACAGCATTTTGTTTTTTTAAGAATTTTAAAAGAAAGATTTTAAAGAATTTATTTGTATTTCATTGCTGCACATATTATTATTATATGATATATATATTATATATATATTATAGTATTTGAAAACCTGAAAAATTCAGTGTTAGATTCTGGTACAGAAGCCTTTGTTTGCAATTACAGAGGTCAAACAGTTCCTGCAATTCTTAACCAGGCTAGCATACACTTTAACAGGGATTTTGGCCCAGTCTTCCACACAGATCTTTTCTAGATCTGTCAGGTTTCGGGGTTGTCGCTGAGCAACACTGAGCAACACTGAGTTTCAGCTCGCTCCAAAGATTCTCTATTGGATTTAGGTCTGGAGACTGGCTTGGCCACTCCAGATATGCTTCTTACGGGCCACTCCTTGGTTATTCTGGCTGTGTGCTTCAGGTCATTGTCATGTAGGAAGACCTAGCCACGACCCATCTTCAATGCTCTGACTGAGGGAAGGAGGTTGTTTCCTCAAAATCTCACAACACACGGCCCCATTCATCCTATCCTTACTACATTGCAGTTGTCCTGTCCCCTTCACAGAAAGGCAGCCCCAAGGCAAGGCAGGGCAGTGTTATTTGTATAGCACACTTTCAACAATAAAGTAATTCATGGTCATTTACATGATCAGGGGATAAAGTAAAAACAGCAATGACATAAAAAACATTGCTAAAAAGCAGACATGAATTTAGGATAAAGTAAAGCATGAAACACACACAAAACATATGATACATGAAAACATTACTCAAAGGCAGCTCTAAACAGATGGGTATTTGTGTTTCAGCAGCTTTGCAGTTGTCTGGAAGTTTGTTCCAGATTAAAGGAGCATAGAAACTGAAAGCTGCTTCTCCATGTTTAGTTCTAATTTTTGGGATGTTGAGTAGACTGGAATTTGAGAACCTGAATGGTCTGGGGGGTTGGTATAGTACCAGTAGATCTTCAACATACTTTGGTGCTAAGCCATTCAATGATTTCTAAACTACTAAAAGTATTTTGAAGTCTATTCTCTGAGCTACAGGGAGCCAGTGTAAGGACTTTAGAACTAGGGTGATGTGCTCTACTTTCCTGGTTTCAGGGACGAAACGAGGAGCGTGATAGAAGGCTGACCTTGTGATTGCCTTTATGTGACCCTGGAGGTTCAGGCCTGAGTCCATTACTACACCTAGATTTCGTGCCTGATCAGTAGTTTCTATCTGAAATAACTGAAGCTGTGTGCTGACTGTTGATTTATCCTCTTTAGGTCCAAAAGTAATTACTTCAGTTTTGTTTCTGTTCAGCTGGAGAAAGTTATGGCACATCCATCCATTGACTTGCTCGGTGCATTTGCTTAGCATTTGGATGGGATTAAGTCACCTGGTGACATTGTAATGTGCAGCTGAGTATCATCTGCATTGTTATATTTCTGGGCTAGTGGGATCATGTATATATTAAAATACGAAGGGCCCTAGAATAGAGCCATGGGGTACCCCACATGTGATTTCTGTTCGTTCTGATGAGAGGTTTCCTATCGAAACAAAGAAGTCCCTGTTCTTTAGGTAAGACTCACACCAGCCAAGTACTATACCAGAGAGTCCCACCCAGCTCTCCAGTCATTCCAATAATATATCATGATCAACAGTGTCAAATGCTGCACTGAGGTCCAAAAGAACCAGCACTGTGGTTCTACCAAAGTCTGTATTTATGCGGATCTCATCGAAAACTTTGACGAGGGCGGTCTCGGTGCTGTGGTGTGCATGGAAACCAGACTGAAAAACATAAAAACGGTTTGTTATTTTTAGGAAGCTATTGAACTGTTGAAACTGCTTTTTCAATAATCTTACTGATTAATGGAAGATAGGAGATTTACCTGTTGTTCTGCATTAAAATGCTGTCCAGGTTATTCTTCTTTTGTAGTGGTTGGATAACTGCTGTTTTTAAAGCCTGGCGGAAGACACCTGACATGAGTGTTGAGTTCACTATTTTAATCAGATCAGACCCAATGAGATGGGAAACTTTCTTAAGAAAAACTGTGGGCAGGATATCAAGACAGCAAGATAGCAAGGTTTTAGGCAAGGCAAGGCAAGGCAATTTTATTTGTATAGCACACTTTCAACAGCAGGGCAATTCAAGGTGCTTTACATGATTTGGTGATTTAAAAAAAAACAAAAAAAAAACAATGGAAATTAAAAGTAAAAGAAACACACATTACACATGATACACAATAAAGCAAGAGAAAGATAAAAAAAAGCAAGAGAGCATGAACACATTTCATACATATGACATCAAGCATTTACTCGAAGGCTATTCTAAACAGATGGGTTTTTAGTCTCAATTTAAAGCAGTTCAGAGTTTCAGCAGCTCTACACTCGTCAGGAAGTCTGTTCCAGATAAGGGGAGCATAGAAACTGAAAGCTGCTTCTCCATGTTTAGTTCTGAGTCTAGGGATGTTTAGTAGGCTAGAGTTGGAGGACCTGAGTGGTCTTGGTGGTTGGTACCATAACAACAGGTTGTGGTGGAAAATTGTTATGCAATTAGGATTTAAGTGTATATTCTCTGTTTAGTGAATGCATCTAGGGTAAAATGACAAGCTTATTGCTCCAGCTTAATGTTATGAGAAAGATATATGTGTCAGGTCACCAGAGAGACAAACGCCGGGGCAGTAAGATAACAGTCTGGCCTTCGGATGTGCTGCTTTATGCGTTGATATAAGACTCGTGTGAAGCAGTTCTCCGGAGGCGGGGCGTGAACGTTGGAGAAGACATCTACAGAGATAAACAATGATTGCTGAATACTATTTAAGCGGTTAGTTAGAAAGTTTGGTTAGGGTGATGCAGGAGTAACTCTGTCCCCACCATGGTCTGGCCAGACATGTTTGAATTAAATACTTAAACGCCTTCTTGGACTCAAGTCTTCTTTATTATGGAAACCCTGAGATACTTTATTTGCCATTACACTGTCTTCAACATATTTTGGTGCTAAGCCATGTAATGATTTATAAACTAATAGGAGTATTTTGAAGTCTATTCTCTGAGCTTCAGGGAGCCAGTGTAAGGACTTTAGAACTGGGGTGATGTGCTCTACATTCCTGGTTCTAGTGAGGACGCGAGCGGCAGCGTTCTGGATCAGCTGCAACTGTCTGATTGAGTTTTTAGGCAGACCTGTGAAGATGCTGTTGCAGTAATCAGTCTGACTAAAGATAAACGGATGGATGAGTTTTTCTAGGTTGCGTTGCAACATCAGTCGTTTAATCCTAGAGATGTTTTTCCGGTGATAGAACGCTGACCTTGTAATTGCCTTTATGTGACCTTGGAGGTTCAGGTCTGAGTCCATTACTACACCTAGATTTCAGGCCTGATCAGTAGTTTCTAGCTGTATTAATTTAAGCTGTGTGCTGACTCTTGATCGTTCCTCCTTGGGTCCAAAAACAATAATACTTGTTTCTATTCAGCTGGAAAAAGTTATGGCGGTTTATATAAAGTTAAAAATAAAGCTTTATTTGGATCTTTTATAGGTACATATTCAAAAGAGTCAAATGTGCCCAGGGGTACTTTTTAAAATGTTATTGAGTTGTGAAAAATTGTGGCGACACCTCCACCTCGTCTGTGTTTCCTGCTTTCATTTAGAAAGTTGTTATTTGATGGTGTAGATTCTATCACTGCAGGCAATTCATTATTACTGTCTAACCAGGTTACTGATAGAAAAGGGGCACTTAGTTTGTGCTCACTGATAAAGTCATTAATAAGAAAGGACTTCCCTGACAGAGATCTAATGTTTAATAATTCTATTTTGAGAGGTTTGGTGCATGATTGCCAATTCTTTGATAGGTGATCAGTTTGTGAGTTGGTCTAATATGGCAGGGTTTGGTTTTGGTTTTAATTTGATGGTTTTTTCTGCTTATAAGTGCAGGAATACTACTTTCAGGGTGGTCAGATTCATCCTGGTGGATGATGGGTGTGGAGTTAATGTCTGGTTCCCTTCTATATCCTCAGGGCCTCTAAAGCTCCCTCAGGCCAAACCCTGAAATCCAGGTGTTCCAAACACTCCCATGGTCACAGGTGTATTAAATTCAGCACCTAGGCATGCAGACGGTTTCTTCATTTGTGGGAAAAAACTGGGTCAACTCAGGAGATCAGCAAGTCTGTATCTTGGTGAGTGGTATCTTAATAGGGTGACACCTGTAACATAATAGTGCATTCGATTTGTAGTTGAAACTCGAAAATTCAAACTTCAGAGTGCAAAAAAATCAACTGAAGCGCCACCACCCCGAAGTCGGACCTCCTACTCGGAAAGTCTGAGATTTTTTCTTGCTCCGACATTTACTTTCAATATGGCCACCTTTTGTGCTTACAGCAGTAAGTTGTGGTGGAAACAAGTGACATGATTTTTTGGTAGACTCAATAACAGCACGACAACAGACACGATTAAAAGAGTAGTAAAGTTTATTTGAGAATGTTTTTGATGTAAGTGGATAGTTAGATTTCTGTTTAAGAGAGGATGATATGATGAAGTTGCGGAGCTTACAGTTGATGGTTTGGTCTCAGAACTTGAAGGAGAGGTAAGTAGGAATCTGTACCCCTCATAAAAACTGGAGGAGACTGGTTTGACTTGGGACACGTGGAAAACTGGTTGGACCCGGAGATGGGATGATAACTTGAGTTTGACAGTGAAAGGACTGATGACTGTGTCAATGGGGTATGGACCTAGGAATCGTTGGGAGAGTTTTCGGGACTGGGTCTCTAGCGGGAAATCCTTGGCGGAGAGCCAGACTAACTAACCGTGTGAATAGGTGGGCGCTGGTCTTCTCTTCTTATCGGCAATGATTTTGTTCCGAGATTGTGTTCTGGAGAGGGCTGAGTGGGTCTGATTCCAAATCTGTCGAATGGAGCGGAGGCAAGCACGGACCAAGGGAATGGCTGGATCTGGGAATGAGGCAGGAAGGAGTGGTGGTTGATACCCCAGGGAGACTTGAAAAGGAGAGAGGCCGGTTGCGGATGAAATGTTAACGTTGTGGGAATACTCGACCCATGGTAGGTGGACGCTCCAGGTGATGGGGTTCTGGCTGCTCAAGCATCTCTTGTTTTCCACCTTCTGATTGAGTCGTTAACACTGGCCGTTAGATTGAGGATGGAAACCGGAAGTGAGGCAGGGTTTAGCCCCAAGTGAGGAGCAGAACTGTTTCCAAACAGCAGAGATGAATTGTGGTCCTCGGTCTGACGTGATCTCGGTAGGGATGCCATGCAAACGGAAAACATGATGAGTCTAGCTGTTTCGGCTGAGGATGGAAGTTTTGTGAGGGCAACAATATGGCAGGCTTTTGAGAATCTGTCAATGATTGTGAGAATGGCATTTCTACTTTTGGAAGTTGGTAGTCCGGTGATGAAGTCCAAAGAGATGTGGGACCAAGGCCGGGTTGGGACGGAGAGGGGCTGAAGGAGATCTGAGGGAGACTGATGAGAGGATTTGTTACGGGTACAGATTTGACAGGCTGAAACATAGTCAATGACATCCTTTTTTAATGATGGCCACCAGAAGTATCTTTGGAGGAGTGCTATGGTACGGCTGGTTCAGGGATGGCAGGAAAACTTGGAAGTATGGGCCCAATGAATGGTCCATGCTCGAAGGGAAGTGGGTACGTAAAGACGTCCTGAAGGTCCCCCACCCGGGTCTGGCTCGGAGAGAAGAGCTTCCTGGATAGATTTTTCTATGTTCCAGGTGAGAGACCCTAGGATACACAAGGATGGGAGGATGGTGGCGACTTCTGATGGGGGAATCATCAGAGTGGTGAATACTGAAGAGGGCATCTGGCTTCTTGTTTTTGGATCCTGGACAATAAGAGATGTTAAGATTAAACCGAGAAAAGAAGAGAGACCAGCGAAACTGTCTGGCGTTGAGTCGTTTTGCAGTTTGAATGTATAACAAGTTCTTATGGTCAGTCCAAATGATTATGGGAAGTTCAGTGCCCTCCAACCAGTGTCTCCATTCTTCCAAAGCTAACTTAATAGCTAAAAGTTCTTGATCAATGATGTCATAGTTCTTCTCAGACTGGGAAAATCGCCTCGAAAAGAAGGCACAGGGATGAAGTTTTTTATCCTGGGACGAGGGTTGGGATAGAATGGCCCCTACAGCGGAGTCGGAAGCGTCAACCTCAAGGACAAACTGCCGGGAAGGATTTGGATGATGGAGTATGGGGGTTTGGGTGAATAATTCCTTTAGCTGTTTGAAAGCACGGTCAGCCTCTGGGGTCCAGTGAAAAGGTCTTTTGGTAGATGTGAGTGTGGTCAAAGGTATGGCGATTTTACTAAAATCTTTGATGAAGCGGCGGTAGAAGTTTAACCCAATGAATCTTTGGAGCTGTTTTTTGGTCTCTGGTATGGGCCAATCCTTGATGGTCCTTTTTTTAGCGGGGTTAGCACTCACCTGCCCTCCCTTCAGGATGAAGCCCAGGAATGTGATGGAGGAAACATGGAATTCGCATTTTTCAGCATTTACGTAGAGATGGTTCTCCATAAGGCATTGAAGGACTTGTCGAACATGGATTTTGTGGTCTTCTAGATTCTGGGAGAAAATGAGAATGTCATCCAGGTAAACAAACACAAACTAGTGAAGGAAATCTCTGAGGACGTCATTGACAAGGTTCTGAAAGACTGCGGGAGCATTACATAAACCAAAGGGCATCACGAGATACTCAAAATGACCAATATGGGTCTTGAATGCTGTCTTCCATTTGTCTCCATCTTTTATGCTAACCAAATGATAGGCGTTTCGGAGGTCGAGCTTAGAGAAGATGGTAGCCTTGGCGACCAGTTCAAGGGCTGAAGAGAGAAATGGGAGAGAATATTTATTTTTAATGGTGATTTGATTGAGAGCGCGGTAATCTATGCAGGGGCATAAGCTTCCATCCTTTTTGGCAACAAAGAAGAATCCTGCACCAAGGGGTGATGATGACGGTCTGATGATTCCAGCGTCCAGGGAGTCTTGGATGTATTTCTCCATAGCCTACCGTTCTTTAATTGACAGATTGAATAGGCGGCCTGAAGGAAGAGGTGCACCTGGGAGAAGATCGATGGCGCGGTCATATGGCCTATGGGGTGGTAAGGAGAGTGCAAGGTCTTTTCTGAACACTTGGCTAAGATTGTAATCGGAGGGAACTTGAGAAAGATCTGAGTCGAGTTCTGTCTTTGTGTCAGGGGGTCTTTTTCTTTCAGGAAGAGGAGATTGGAGGCAATCTTTGAGGCAGTAGGGACTCCAGGTATCGATCCTACTATTAGACCAGTTGATCTGGGGGTTATGTTGAGATAGCCAGGGATAGCCGAGGACCAAAGGACTTTCCTTGGTAGGATAAACGTAAAAGTGGATGGATTCATGGTGGTTACCCGAGACGACCAAGGAAACTAGCCAAGGCTGATGAGTGATTGAGGTCATTGTGCTACCTTCAAGAGCTAAGATCCAGATGGGAGGGTCTAACTGGAAGCTAGGAATATTGCACTCTTTAATTAAATCGGAATGAATGAGATTCTGTTCCGACCCGGAATCAATAAGCGCTGTACACTGAGTGGGGATTTTAGAGGCAGAATAGAGGGTGGCAGAAGCCGTTAATCTATTTTTATTTTGACTACCCACCAGGACCCCAACTTTCACTGACGGGTGTTCTCTTTTGGGCGGATAGGACAGACAGTGATGAAATGTTGTGGAGACCCACAATATAAGCAACACCTAGAGGACATGCGTCACTGACCTTCTTGGGGTGTGAGTCTACCTAATTGCATGGGTACCGGAGAGGGGTCCCTGGGAGTCTGGGGCGACATGAAAGATTTCCCAATGGAACCTAAGGAACCCGTAGATGATAAAGATTTTGCCTTAAATCTTTCTCAAAGCCGTTGGTCCAAGCGAATAGCCAAGGCGATAAACTTGTCTAGAGTTGGTGGCTCATCTCGTGAAGATAATTCATCCTTCACTCTGTCATTTAAAGCATTATAAAACGCCCCTTTAAGCGCGGGGTCATTCCATTCTGACTCGGCCGCTAGGATGCAAAATTCAATGGCGAAATCTGCAACTGATTTATTTCCCTGCTTTAAAGACCACAGTCGTCTGGAGGCTAATTCGCAATTTTTCACGGGGGCAAAAGTAAGCCTAAATAGCTTGAAGAAATCATCAAAAGATGTCTCTTGTATTGATGTTTTATCAAAAAAGGCCTCGGACCATTTAATTGCTTGGTCTCTTAAAAGTCCAATAACATTGCTGATCTTGTTTGTATCAGAAACAAAAGCTTTGGGAGAACGAGAAAACACAAGATCACACTGCAGAAGAAAACCCCTACATTTGCTTAAATCACCTGAAAATAATTCTGGAGTTGGTGACGTCATATCGCGGAATTGGGAAGAAGTCACGAAAGTAATATTTTGGCAGTAGGCGTTAAACTTAGAATTCAGGTCAAAAACTTGTTTGGTTAATTGACTGGTGGTAGTGTTAAGAATGGATTGTTGCTGAGAAAGGTCTTGGATGAGTGAGACATGGCAACCTAAGAGAATACCTTGCTGTGAAATTGCTATCTGGGGCTGTGCTGAAGAGTCTGTTTGGCCAGATGGTTCTGACATGATTGTTTGGTAGACTCAATAACAGCACGCAACAGACACAATTAAAAGAGTAGTAAAGTTTATTTGAGAATGTTTTTGAAGGTCATCTCGGGAGAACCAGGAAGGAAGCGCCAGGAACTGGGAACTCGGAACTGAGGAGAGGTAAGTGGAATCTAACTATCCTAAGTGGATAGTTAGATTTCTGTTTAAGAGAGGATGATATGATGAAGTTGCGGAGCTTACAGTTGATGGATTGATCTCGGAGCTTGAAGGAGAGGTAAGTAGGAATCTGTAGTCTGTTGATCTCTTGTCGATGGATACTGATTGTTGTTGTTGCAGGTGTTGGAGCTGGTGGAGGACTGGAGCAGTAGTCCGGAAATGGTGAGGATGGTGAGAATAACCAGAGGGGTAATGTCAGAGATTGTAACTTACTTGGAGCAGATGACAGGAAGGTAGACGGGCGGGCAGGCGAGCGACCGATACTTAGGACAGATGGAGAGGGTACCAGAGGGGAGGTGTTGCAGAGGCTGGCCGGGATAAATGCTGGAGAGGTGAGGAGATCCAGAACCAAAGAATCCAGGAGTCTTGGAAAGAAGGTAAGTGGATCTGCGGGAAGATAACTCAGGTGAGGATCCGAATAACACGAAGGAGAAAATTTTACTTGGGTTCGTGGTGGAAAATTGTTATGCAATTCGGAATTAAGTGTATATTCTCATGAAGCAGTTACTCTGGAGGCGGGGCGTGAAGGTTGGACAGGACATCTACAGAGATAAACCATGATTGCGGAATACTAATTAAGCGGTTAGTTAGAAAGGTTGGTTAGGGTGAAGCACGAGTAACTCGGTCCCCGCCATGGTCTGGCCAGACATGTTTGAATTAAATACTGTTGAGAAGGTGTTTTCACTATAATTTGAAGCCTCTCTTAAAGGAACAGACACACATTTAATTTATGACCCTGGGCTCTCTCTGGGCTCTCATTTCACCTTCCCGCGTGCTCGTTCATTTCTGTAAAAAGGAGCAATAAGAACAACAAACAATTATATATTTTAACAGCGAGACATCGTTCGCTGGACTCAGTTCCAGTAACTGAGCACAGCTTTATCTCAGCATAAGGTTTTTATTGAAACAAGAGTTAAAAGGAAACTCCTCCCACATAGATCTTCGTTCACAGAATGGTCACAGCTTCTTCACACAAGGCACACAGGATGTACCACATTCTTCTTGATTGTTCACTGTTTCTAAGTGTTTCCACATGCACTACAGAATTAAACCCTCATACAAAATTAACAGAATTTCTATCTTGTCAATACTTAAACGCCTTCTGGGACTTAAGTCTTCTTTATTATGGAAACCCTGAGATACTTTAATTTTCCATAACAGGTTTTCATTGGGAAGTTGGCCTAGTACCACGCTGACTGCGAGAACCATCTGGTGTGAGCTTGCAGCACCCGCTCCCCTTATGAAGCTTGTAGGTGATGAGCTTCAACGAGCTGCACCTGTTCAGAGCTGCCTGGCACGCCCCTGTGAAGAAGGTGAGAATCACACACAGCAACCAACAGACACAGAAACCTAACAAGTTTATTTTACAAGACACACTAGTCAGAATTACATGTAGAGCATGTGACTCCAAACTTAACAAAATAAAAGCAGTGTTTGCATTTGGAAAGTACAACATTTAACAATGTTTATAAGAAGTACTACCAACAATGAATACATGGGCGTAGCCATGTTGGAATCCCGATTTATCCAACCATGTTAACAGGAACACTCAGTACATTTACATGCAGCAAGAGAAATTCGAATTATTGCCTTAGTCCAACTGAAATCAGACTTTTAAAATGCATGTATACACCTTAGTCTGGCTGGAGTCGAACCAAACTGGAGTTTCAGAAGCTTGACTGCTGCAGATAGATAATGCGGTTAGAAATTCGAATTTCTCTGCATGTATACTCTTGCCTCGAGAAGCTGAGCTATCAGGAGCTGTGCCCTGACCCCCTACAGGAAATGACGAGATCAGAAGCCCCGTAATCAACAAAAAAAGCAATGTAATACGCTGCAATAATGCGGTGTAATAATACGCTGTAATAATTAATGTAATGTGATCAAACAGTACAAAATGTAACAAATGTACAGCGCGGCAGCGTTGTCGTCATCCTTTTTTTTTACTATGTCGGCTTCTCTTCCACAAGTGTTTGTTTACGCTGAGTGTTTGACGCGAACCGGAAGAATGCCACAAAAAGGGTTGCATGTCGCCACCTACCGTTGCGGTGGTCGGCAAACTTCTTTCAATAATTAGATTTTCGGAGTAACATGTAAACTGGGACTCGGCTCGCTGCAGGAGGGAAGTCTTTAGTCCGATTACTCCAAAAAGCTTGATTTAACTGTGCATGTAAACTTACTGAGTATTTACTCAGGTGTGATTCAAGGGTTAGGGTTAGAAGGTTCTGCTGCAGAAAGCAGGGGTTAGGGTTGGTTTAAAATCACTGACGATCAATGTCTCTAAATTTTTGAAAAATTTATTGACCAAATAATCAGCTGAAGCTCTAGAATATAATAAATACTGCACAATACATCTGTATTTAAAAAAAATTATTTGGACTAAAGTTGGTAATGATTTAGCTATCAAAAATCTGAGGATCTACATGTTCTCCAAGAAACACATTATACATGTTAGACAATACATACTTGCATATATCCAAAAATAAATAGATCAAAAATGTCCTGTCTGAGACTCTACCTTGTCTTGCAGTTTGAAACAGATAACTCAAAAGTCTTTGCAAACATTGCTGTGTAAAATATGCAAAGCACGCAAGTACATTGCTCTATGTGTTTGAAAAATGGTAGATGAACATTATAACAAATTCAAATTCAAATTCAAAAATACTTTATTGATCCCAGAGGGAAATTAAGTGTTGGTATAGCTCATATAATTAATTCTTTAAGGAGTTGTTGTAGATGATGATGGCTGTGGGCAGGAAGGATTTCCTGTAGCGGTCTGTATTGCAGCGAAACTGAAGAAGCCTCCGACTGAAGACGCTCTGTTGTTGTATGACTGTCTCATGAAGAGGATGCTCAAGGTTGTCCATAAGTTTTTTGATTTCATGAAGAATCCTTCTTTGCATTATCATCTCCAGATTTTCCACAGTTGTCCCAAGAACAGAACCAGCCTTCTTTATAAGGTTGTTTAGCCTTTTTAAATCCCTGGCTCTGATGCTGCTACCCCAACAGATGATGGCTGAAGAGATTACACTCTCCACAACAGACTTGTAGAATATCTGGAGCATCTTGCTGCAAACCTTGAAGGACCTAAGTTTCCTCAAGAAGTACAGTCTGCTCTGTCCCTTCTTGTAGACGGCTTCACTGTTGCGTCTCCAGTCCAGTCTGTTGTCAAGGTGAACTCCAAGGTATTTATACTCCTCAACCACCTCCACTTCTTCTCCCATGATGGAAACAGTGTTTGACTTATACCTGTTTCTTCTGAAATCTACAATCATCTCCTTTGTTTTGTTCACATTCAAGGTGAGACGATTGTTTCCACACCATGTCACAAAGCGGTCCACCAGCTCTCTGTATTCAGCTTCTTGTCCATCTCTGATACACCCGACAATTGCAGAGTCATCTGAGTATTTCTGCAGACGACAGGTCTCTGATTTGTACTGGAAGTCTGAGGTGTACAGAGTGAAAAGGAATGGTGAGAGTTCGGTCCCCTGTGGTGCTCCTGTGCTGCTGACCACCTGGTTTGACACACAATTCTTCAGTCTCACAAATTGTGGTCTGTTGGTCAGGTAGTCATCGATCCAGGCAATTTTTGAGGGCTCCACCTGTGTCTTCAGGAGTTTCTGACAAAGCAAATCAGGCTGAATTGTGTTAAATGCACTAGAGAAATCAAAGAACATGATCCTCACAGTGCTGCCTGCTTTGTCCAGATGACAGTGGGTTGGTTGAAGTAGGTGGATGATGGCATCTTCAACACCAACTCCACTGCGATAAGCAAACTGCAGTGGGTCCTGATACGTTCTTGTTTGCTTATTCAGGGGTGCCAACAGGAGTCTCTCCAGGACCTTCATGATGTTGGATGTCAGGGCAACGGGTCTGTAGTCATTGATGACTAATGGGTGAGTTCTTTTGGGTACTGGAACAAGGCAGGATGTCTCCCACAACACTGGAACCTTCTCCTGAGTTAAGCTAAGGTTGAAGAGGTGCTGCAGAATCCCACAGAGCTGCTCTGCACAGGCCTTCAGGACTCTGGGGCTGACACCATCTGGACCTGCAGCCTTGTTCCGGTTCAGTTTCTCCAGCTGCCTCTTCACCTGACTTTTGGAGACAGACAAGTGGGCGGGGGAGGAAAAGGGGGTAGCAGCATTTCCTGACTTGGTTGAAGTCAAACTTGTGGAATTAGAAGAGTCCATGGCTGAGGTGAAGGATAAAACATCCAAGGTGTAACAGGAAAGCTGTTGATCAGAGGAGAGTGGGATGTCTGTTTGGCTGGGAACAGGAGAGGAGGATGCTGAGCTAGTTCCTGAACTGAACCTGTTGAAGAATATGTTCAGTTCATTGGCTCTGTCCAGACTTCCATCTATCCAATCCTTCCTGTCCTAAAAGCCTGTGATCTTTCTGATTCCTGACCAGACATCTCTGATATTGTTCCTCTGTAGTTTGTTCTCCAGCTTCTTCCTGTATGCCTTCTTGCTGTCTCTGATCTTGACCTTAAGTTTCTTCTGTATACTCCTCAGTAATTCCCTGTCTCCCTCCCTGAAGGCTCTTTTTTTCTTGTTTAGCAGTTCCTTCAGGTCATTGGTGATCCAGGGTTTGTTATTAGGGAAGCATCTCACTGTTCTGGTGGGGATGATGTTGTCCACACAGAAGTTTATATAGTCAGTCACACACTCAGTCATGGCATTGATGTCCTCTCCATGTGCTTGGCAAAGAGTCATCCAGTCTGTGGTTGCAAAACAACCCTGCAGGGCTTCTTCAGCTTCCTGTGACCATTTTTTCACAGTTCGTTTTGTCACAGGTTGCCTCTGAACAAGGGGTTTTTATTCTGAACATAGAAAAACAAGATTGTGATCTGATTGTCCCAGAGGAGGTCTTGGTTTGGACATGTATGAATCCTTTTCATTTGCATAAAACAAATCCAAGGTCCTGTTTTCTCTTGTAGAGCAGCTGACAAACTGTTGAAATGTTGGAAGTGTAGTAGAGAGCGAGGCATGATTAAAATCACCAGATATTGCCACAAATGCATTGGGGTGCTGTGTCTGTAGCTTAGCAACACTGGAACTGATGACATCACATGCATTGTCGGCAACGGCTGAAGGTGGAATGTAAACAACTGCCAAAATTACACTGGTGAACTCTCTTGGTAAATAATATGGACGTAAACTCACTGCCAAGAGTTCGACATCTGGGCTGCAGAGACGACACTTCACAGTAACATGTCCTGGATGACACCATCTGGTGTTGACAAGCACTTCTACTCCACCACCTTTTCTTTTTCTGCTCGTCTTCAGATCTCTGTCTGCTCGTACAGTCAGGAAGACTGGCAGAGAGACGTTGGAGTCGGGAATATGATCCAGCAGCCACGTCTCCGTAAAACACATAACACTGCATTCACGGTACTCTGGCTGAGTCCTTGTAAGGGCTTGGAGTTCATCCATCTTGTTAGCCAGTGATCTTACGTTGGAAGAGATGGCTCCAACTTCCTCTTTTTCTGTCTCCTTTTTGCTACTGCTGTGCATCCACGTCTCCTCCTTATCAACTCATCAGGGATTTGTGGCTTCAGTTGAGGTATTATTTCAGCTTTTGTGATGTTAATCAGCTGCTCCCGGCTGTAAACCACATTGTTGCCATGGTTACATGTACAAATTGTCAAAAAGAGAAGAATTTACAGCAAAAATCCTTCCAGCTTCACAGCACCAAAAACTAGAAAGTATACAGGTCAAAAATATGCAATCTTCTTTAAGAAGAAAGAGGAACCCATATACAAAAACCCAAAAATTAATATGCAGCCAACAGAGCCACTCTAACAAGCAGCCACCCAGAGCAGCGCAATTCTAGATACACGCATCAACACGCATCAACACGCATCAACACGCATCAACACCATATTCAAGCGGGAGGATGGAGGGTAGGGGTGTTTTTACACCCCTGTTCGGTATGGGCCATCAGCGGTTGGGATCCGGAGGAGGAACAGGTGGTCTGGTCGGGGACCTAGGCTGGTGGACTGCTTCGTCACTTTGGGGCCCTTGACGGTCTGCTTGTCTCCGTCCTAGAAGGAAGGGGGTCCATCTCCTGGGTCCGGGGGCTGGTGGCTCTACTGGGGGCACCCGGACCTGGGAGCATAGAGTGTGCATGGGGTGTGTGAGTGAGGGTACATCGTCCTTTCTTTGGTGTCTTGGTATGTCTGGGAGAGTGTATGTGCTTAAGAGGGAGGGAACATATGACTGTGTCTTTGTCTACCTGTCAGGTTTGGTCTTGGGGGGCCCTTTGGACGTCTTGGCTCCAATCTCCTTCATGTCTGCATCGATTCCTGTGAGACGGATTGATGGCTGCTCACACCAGCTTTCAAGCACTCGTATGGAGAAACCTTATATGCACCAGCATGCTCACACACACACACACACACACACACACACACACACACACACACACACACACACACACACACACACACACACACACACACACACACACACGTCTTGCTATCCTTGTGTTGACATTGTATTGACTTCCATTGATTTTACTATGCCTAACCCAGACACTTTCCCTAAACCTAACCATTACTGATACATGCCTAACCCTAACCTTAACCTAAACATAATTCACACCATACCTCTAAACCTAACTAGTAGAGTTTAATAGCCAGTTAAACATTGTGGGGACCAGGCAAAATGTCCTCACAACTACAAATGTCCACACAAGGGTGGTGGGCTGTAGTATAGCTATACATGTACACACACACACACACACACACACACACACACACACACACACACACACACACACACACACACACACACACACACACACACACACACACACACACACACATAGGTGTGGGGTCTCCGGTGTTTACAGATACATTCTTGAGCTGAGGTTTTCATTACTAGATCTTGATTCTACCATGAGTTTTTCTGTGACATTGCTGTATTTTTATATCCATTCTTGTGTGATGTGGTTGTGTAATTCTTAGTTCACAATGTTTGGTTTGTTTTGTCGATGTTCCTTTTTCGTTTTGTCTGTTTTTCCCCCTCTCTCTGCCGTCCTGTGGGTATGGAGGCAGACTTTGATGTTTTCCTTGTTTTCCTGTGTTTTCTTTGTTCCCTTTCCTCTCTTGTATTTTCAACTCACCCTCTCTCTTAACTTTTTGTTTCCTACTTCTCTTCTTCATCTTCTTTCTTTCTTCTCCTTTATTTTCCATCTCCGTGTCCATAACATAAGAAAATAAAACCCACAGCAGTTCATAATAAAGATTTCTATCACACATATATCAAGTGGAGTACTGTAGCAAAAGCTGTACTGCTCCGCTTGTGAAAGTAAATCTGTTGGGCTTCTACTTGGTACTCAGACACCAATTCTGAGCTCCACACTGTAAAACAGGACACGTTGAAAAAAAGAAAAAAGAAAAAAGGTAGATGTGAGTGAGAGTTTTTGGGAACACTGCCCTCACCATTACCAGAACATTCCTAAGCATAACTTCAACCAAAACCTATTCTCACCATACCTCTAAACCCAAACCATAACCTTCGAAAAGGGTTTCCACTGCATTAAGACCAAGCTTTTGTCCCCATAAGGCTTGTCGGTCTTCAGAAGGTCAATACCAGAGAAAGTTCTCTATATGCAGTATAAACAACAACAACAACAACAACACACACACACACACACACACACGTATGCCACTAATGTTAACAGCATGTGCAATCTTTTTCATATCAACAACAGGTAAAAAGTAAATCTTCATGAATTACAGAACAGTAATTTGACAGCTGCAGTACCAAGTGAGGATCCTTCTTCCATTTTTATCAGAAAATGATAAATTTTCTGCTGGATCGTCTTCCTTTTTAACATCAACAAAAAAAAGCTTTTAAATAAATGCTGCTGTTTACATCTATGTTAGATATTAAAATTACTTCATTAGTTTAAAATCATCTAGATTCCATATTATCCAAGCAGCCCGGCAGAAGATGCAGGTTTAGTTTTCATATGAAAGCAGAGGTTGATATTTGACCCTGGAGGTTTTGGCTTTGTAGATGAGCACGCCACAGAGCATCCCAACAGCAGCAAGAAGACATCCAGCAACAAACACCAGGTTCAGGTTCAGGTTGAGTGCTGCAGACGAGAGAATCACAGTGCTGATGGAGTCCTGTTCACATTTTATCTGCTGATCATACACTTCACAGTTTCCTTACCTGAGCCTCCTCTTGGGTCTGCTTCACGCCTCAGACGCAAAGGACCCTTGGAAACAAAGTGCTCTCAACAGGCGTATCTCTCTTTGTGCGAATGGTGTGGATCATGGAGTTGATGCATCCCTTAGAGCACCTGGTGTTGGGGTTTCCTGCTTCACACATCATGAATGTGCAGCCTATGTGCACCCGATTTCAACAAGTAAAACAGCCATTAGAAGAAGCAGCCCTCTCTCGTAGACAAAAGACAGACTTCTAACTGAAAGCCAATAAACTGAAACCCTGTTTTCATACAGAACATTTTAATATTCAGTGTTTAAAGTAAAATGTTCCTTTAGTTCAATCATAGATGCACAATAATAAAATACAAACTTTATTAAGTTAGTGGGAAAACACCAATTCAGTTAGAAAAGTCTTTCTCAGCACAGTTTGTTCTTTACCTGGTCATGCAGTCCGATGAACTTGAAGGCCTCCATGCTGATCCTGAACAGTCTGTCGTTGGGGGTGGAGTAGATCTGCACTGTCGGGTCAACTTTGCATCTGATTGAAACCACAAGCTCACATTAGCTGCATTAGATTTAAAGCCAATAAGCTTGATGAACCACCAAGTCATCAAGCTCATCATCGTGAAAAATCTTCTGAAGTTGATCAAAGAAACTGGTTCTTCACTTTTGATGGAAAAACTAACTTCGCTTCAACTGATATTTACTTTTAACCGTGCTACTTGATTTAGTAAATATTAGTTTTAAAAATGCATCTTTATTACTGTGTATGCACCATTACCACCATGTAGATTTTAACCAGCTGAAACCCATGCCTCACCCGTTCTCAATGATGGAGTAAGTTGGATGGTAGTTGGGGTTGTCATACGGAGCAGCTCTGCAGGACTCCACAAACATCTCAGTGTTGTTGACAGAGGAGCTGGCGTCTAGCTGCATGTAAATCCTGTTGCCGATGTCAAACTCCAGTGGGTATGAGTTTGGGTTGAACATTGCCCTATACTGGTCATCCTGGTAGAACTCGAACTGGTAGGTGAACGTGCCGAAGCCTTTCTCCCACACTGTGACGTTCTTTCTGTGTGCTGAGAAGCTCAGGGTCACATTACCCCGTTTGGGGTACTGGCAGTAGAACCTGGCCTCCACCAGATGGTTCCTGGTGATCAGCTCGTTCGGGTTGTCCTCCACCGTGGTGATCTCATTCTTGAAAATGAGGTAATCATCGTCTTCCTGCAAAGGAAGTGGTCTGAATTAAAACAGGTAACTGACTGGGAGGTAAACGACCCGTTTCCACCTCGATCTGAGTACCACAGCTGTTGAGGGGGATGATGGCGACTATGTGAGTGCTGTTGGAGTTCCTCTCAAGGCTGCAGATGGTGTTGCTGGGGTCACTGAGGCGAAGATGATCCTCCTCGAGTCCAAAGAAGGAAGCTTTGTCAACCTCCACTTTCATTGTGGATTCAGTGCAGGTCACTAATCCAGATAGGAGAAACTTTAACATTGGGTTTCTGTATTTCTCCACCACACTCTCACATCTCAGACTTATTTTGTTCCTTCCTGATTTCCAACAGAATACACCTCATCTCAGAATAGTTGACAGAACCCCTGCAACAGGATTAGAAAAATTACGGTGAGTACAACACTTGGAAGCGGTTTTTGAGCTTCCAATTAAAGGAAACATGTCCACTATGGTTTTAGTTTCCCAAAGTTATTCCCTTCTAAAGAAAATGAAACCTGTTCTCACCCATTCACTGATTCCACAGCAAAGCAAATCGAGTAATAATCTCCCAGGTCGTCTTCAACTGGAGTCTACCTGATGATGAACGTGTTATTTGTGTCCCTGTGCTTGGTGATGTTTGTTGGCCTGCTTAAAATCAGACTATCGATCCTGAATGAACAACAAAGCAGAGGTTGGCATGTTATTACTGATGTTTTCGTCTTATGACCAGCCGTCAGTGAAGTGTGTCTAGCTTACCTTGAATGTGTGGCATGTGCCTTTATCCTGATCTCCAGCTCTTTATGGACCTCTGCTATTATCAGTTCTTCCTCTGAAGGTGTTGGAGCCACAAACTGAGGCAGGTATTCTCCCTCCACGCATGAAGGAACGGGTGGGTCCACTAAAGAATGGAAGAAGACAGAAAATTCAGTAGCTAAATCTAAATGTGCAGCCTGCTTGTTTTGTAACTTAGTTTGTTCTCACAAAATATCTGGTATTTGGATTACGTTTGGTATTTTCTTTCAACTGTTAGTTAGGACTACAGTGCTGCTTACATCTCCAAAAGGTTTTAATTTTAATTTTCTGCTGTATTAGAAATTATTTCAAAACCCTATTAGAACAAATAAAACTTTCCTCACCTAGAAAAGCAAACTTTAGGGGCAATTTACTTAACAGGGAACTGTTTGCATTTTGTTGGGTTGTAGATGTAATTGACGTAGTTGCTGAACTGACAAGCACTAGTGGACTCGTAGTGCAATGTGCAAGAATCCTGACAGTGTTAACACATGGTGATTAGAAAAAGCCAATCCCCCAAGTTTTGAAATACTGAATATAAACAAACTTCCTAGCAAACCCGATCAAGTTGGAATCCTGAGATTGAGTGGCAGTTGTCACATTCTAAACCTGGGACATTCCCATACCTGCAGCGGACGTGGTCACCATCAGGATCAAACGATGGCAGCTTGTATGTTCTCGGGCAGTTCTGAGGAACTCTTTATTAGATACAAAGAAAGGTTCTAAGAATCATTCTTCAAACAATCTCTTCATTAAAGTTCAAATAAAAGTAAAAAGGGGGGCAAGGATTAACTGGTATCATCAAGGGTTTAGTTTAGACAAACATAAAATTATACAAGGATCCCAAAGCAAATGTCTATTTTTTAACAAGTCTGTTAACTGGTATTTTCTTTTTTTTGTACAACATGAATAGGATCAGGCATGAGTACATCAGAGGGACAGCTCAAGTTAGATGTTTTGATGTTAGATAAAATTAGAGGCCACACTGAGATGGTTTGGACATGTTCAGAGGAGAAACGACATTTATGTCGGTAGAAGGATGCTGAAGTTGGAGCCACCAGGCAAGAGGCAGAGAGGAAGACCAAAAATGAGATTTATGGATGTGGTGAAAGAGGACGTGAAGTTAGTTGGAGTGAAGGTAGAGGATGCAGAGGATAGGACTAAATGGAGAGAGATGATTCGCTGTGGTGACTTTAGAAGGGAAAAGACGAAAGAGAAGATATACCCTTGAGTTGGAGAGACATTTCCACTAACAAAATTAGGACACCTGAATTCAAAATTTCAGAAGTCTGAAGAAGAATATAATATAATAATCCTTTATTGTTCCACAAAGGGGAAATTCAGCTGTAAAAGCAGTAAAGTGACAGGTAATTAATAGATTAATATTATACTATTAAACAGAAGACTGTAGACTTTATAAGTTGTTGCACAATACATGTATATGCATTGTTCTCTAGTTTCCATTGCTCTTTCACATTTTCCCTCCTACAGGTCAGATTTTCTTGTCTTTTTAAAAAGTTGATCAAAAGACACTTAAGCAGACTGGCAAAAAGACACTATTTATTTTGAAACTGGGCAACACGTTGGTGATCAGCCGAGTTCTGAGACAGATTTGGATTTCTGCTTTGTTCCCTGTATTTGTCCACCTTTATTATAAACCACGCCTTCCTTCTATTATCTGGTCTATTTGAAGAAGTTTTTATTGTTTAAGTTTTATATGAAAGATTGCAAGAATTATTTAGAACCATTTAACCAGATCAGCATAGCGAAATATTTCCTCTTTACCTATTTGGTAGCAACCAGAGACAACAGACCTGCCTGCACTTCTCTGACTTAAGAGAAATATAAAAATAAAAATATGAAACTGCTGACCTGACAAACTGTAACAAAATCACAACCTTCTCCTTCTGGACTACTGTGCATGTGCTTCAGAAATGCATTTAATTGCCATTAAGCACAAGTATACTTATCCTGCGCACACGCAGTTCAGTTGCTATTCAATATATGATATTGTAATACTATTTTAGGTGCTTAGAGATTGTAAATAGCAAATATTTTATTATAACATTTGTAACAACACAGCTTCATTCAAAATTTAGAATTGGGAAAAGTAAATTCAGCTGTGGAATTTATATAGTTGGATAAAAAAAATGTTTCCCTAAGGACTTGTCTTGAAAGTTCCCTCTATTGCTTCATCCCCTTGAACTTGGACTTCTTACTCAGAAAGTCTGAGATTTTTTCTTGCTCTTACTTTGACTTTCAATATGGCAGCTTATTACTTCTACCACAGTAGCACACAAGACTCACTACTCAGAATGTCTCTAAAATCAGTGTTACACGTACAGCCTGCAACTCTAAGCTTAACAAAATAAAAGTGGTGTTTGCGTTAGGAAAGTACAGCTAATAACAATGTTTATAATAAGTACTATCAACAAGACTACTTAGGCATCGCCATATTGGAATCCCAATTTATCCGACTACATTAACAGGAACACCGTTTACTTGGGTGTGACGTCAAACCGAGCTCAATGTTCTGACTTCCGAGGTCAATGGAATGTACATGTGTGTGGTTCACCACTTTTCTCAAGGCCAAGGACCTTCAAACTTCAGGACAGCTGAAGAACACGGTGGACAGTGTGTAGTGTGCAGTTGGAGACTCCTGCTCTAAGGGAAATTAAAAGATTTCTAGAGAGCATTATTTGCTTGTGACTGTCGATCCAGCAAACATTTCCTTCAGTAGCTCATAAAGACAAGGGTTTTTGTGTTGTATCAGTTGGTTGTACACCTTGCAGTTTTTGTAAAAACCAGATTATAATCTGACTTTAGGATTGTACTTGAACAGTATTAGAAAAGTTAGTTGTGATCAATATAAAAGCTGTTGCACACTGCAAAAAATGGCAAATAATGGCAAATAATGATAAAGACCTACAAATAAACCTACAAGAGAACCATTGACTAGAAGACTTTGAAAGATCAAGAGAAATATCATGTAGACCACATTGTCAAAACGGTTTTATTGTAACATGTTAAACCATAGTGATAATAATGTGGCATCAAGCTGTTTTAAGAACCCACGGCTCTCAAATAATAAAAAAATCTGAGTTTGCTATAAGTTTAAGGATGAAATGAAAGGTAAAAAGGAATAGCGAATAAAAAAACCTCTCTTTGGTCCTTTTATTTTTGGAATGCCTGGAGAAGTACATTTCTCACCACTTCACACACAAAGTAACAACACTCACAGTGGTTTAACCTGTTACTGCACATTCAAAAACAGCAATACTGACAAACTGCCAGATACAGAAGGTTTAAGTAGAAGCATTCACTCTCTGCACATTTTGTACGCTCTTCTAACAATGAAAAAGCCAGACTGTTTAGGGACATAAGATGACAGAAATTGATTCATTACTAATTTGTCATTTTGCTTGAATGATGAGATGAGGGAAAACTTCTAAGTGACAAAATGCAGCAGCAGCTTTGGAACAAGTCTTTGCTCTATCTTCCACCTATAAATAATAAAATCAGCATCCAATGAAAGGCTCATTTTAATCTGCTGACTTTTAGGGTTTTGGCTTCAGCCTACAGTTAGGCCTACATTACTGTACTGACCTTGTAATTCATTCCTAAACGTAACATTTACCCTACCATAGTGTTTGTGAAAACATGTTGATGTCATGTTTGGTGTAAGGGGGACCCAAATGCAAAGAACTGTGTATAACGAGTAGAGTTTAATGAAAGTAAAGTAAAAACTTACAAGGTCAGACTGAGTACATGGATATAAATCCTCAAAAAAAGAAACAGCAAGTGAAGATGGACGAATTAGCTGAGAATGGAAAGAACCGGAGAGCTTAAATAAACAGAGGAGGAGTGGAAGGGACAACGAGAAGACATAGGACTAATTAGTGGAAATCAGTTGCATTATTATGCACTAAAACTATTATCCACATTTAGCTTTGAAAAGCCACTTCACTTTGTAGGAGTTAGTGATAATGGCATCTTTGTAAATTCAGAACAGAAGGTCATGCTGCAGAAAGCAGGGATGGATTAAAATCACTGACTAATCAATGTCTCATCTAACATTTTGAAAGATTTATTGACGACCAAATAATCAGCTGCAGCTCTAGGATATAATAAATAGTGCGTACTACATCTGTTTTAAACAGCTGCAGAACTAGTTTGATGGAACAATTAAGATGTAAATATGTTTAGTTGTACTGGCATGCAATGTTGAAATGTCCCATTTCCCCATTCTTGGAATACTCCGATGTGTAATCAAAACCTGTGTAAAACAATACTGCTTTGAACCATTGTGAACACTGACAGCAGCAGACGTCAATGAATTGTAATTATTTTTGATAAAGAAGTATTTTGGTTCCAGTTTTTATCAGCTTAAATGATCAACATCAGCTCCGATGGTGGGGGAGGACGCCGGACAGACCTGGAAGGCCTAAACGTGTTGTGAGGGTCTGCTGGGAACGTCTGGCAGAGTCTCCTGTCAGAAGGAGCTTTAACTCACACCTCCGGCAGAACTTTGAACACGTCCCGGGGGAGGCGGGGGACATCGAGTCCGAGTGGACCATGTCCCGCGCCTCCATTGCCGAGGCGGCTGACCGAAGCTGTGGCCGCAAGGTGGTCGGTGCCTGTCGCGGCGGCAACCCCCGAACCCGGTGGTGGACACCGGCGGTAAGGGATGCTGTCAGGCTGAAGAAGGAGTCCTACCGGGTCTTTTTGGCTTGTGGGACCCCTGAAGCAGCTGATAGGTACCGACAGGCCAAGCGGGATGCGGCTCGGATGGTTGCTGAGGTTGCAAAAACTCGGGCGTGGGAGGAGTTTGGAGAGACCATGGAAAACGACTTCCGTACGGCTTCGAAGCGATTCTGGTCCACCATCCGGCGTCTCAGGGGGGGAAAGCGGTCTGCCACCAACACTGTTTACAGTGGGGATGGTGTGCTGCTGACCTCGACGCGGGACGTTTTGGGTCGGTGGATGGAATACTTCGAAGACCTCCTCAATCCCACCGGCACGCCTTCCAATCTGGAAGCAGGGTTTGGGGACTTGGGGTCGGGCTCTCCAATCTCTGGTGCCGAGGTCACCGAGGTCGTTAAAAAGCTCCTCGGTGGCAAGGCTCCGGGGGTGGATGAGATTCGACCGGAGTTCCTCAAGGCTCTGGATGTTGTGGGGCTGTGTTGGTTAACGCGGCTCTGCAATATTGCGTGGACATCGGGGGCAGTTCACTTGGATTGGCAGTCCGTGGTGGTGGTCCCCCTGTTTAAAAAGGGGGACCACAGGGTGTGTTCCAACTACAGGGGGATCACACTTCTGAGCCTCCCTGGTAAGGTCTATTCAGGGGTTCTGGAGAGGAGGGTCCGACGGATAGTCGAACCTCGGATCCAGGAGGAACAATGCGGTTTTCGTCCTGGCCGTGGAACACTGGACCAGCTCTACACCCTCAGCAGGGTCCTGGAGGGTGCGTGGGAGTTCGCCCAACCGGTCTACATGTGTTTTGTGGACTTGGAGAAGGCGTTCGACCGTGTCCCTCGGGGGGCCCTGTGGGGGGTGCTCCGGGAGTATGGGGTACCGGGCCCCTTGATACGGGCTGTTAGGTCCCTGTACGACCGGTGCCAGAGTTTGGTTCGCATTGCCGGCAGTAAGTCGGGCTTGTTTCCGGTGAGAGTTGGACTCCGCCAAGGTTGCCCTTTGTCACCGATCCTGTTCCTAACTTTTATGGACAGGATTTCTAGGCGCAGCCAAGGCGTTGCGGGGATCCGTTTTGGTGGCCTCAGGATCGGGTCTCTGCTTTTTGCAGATGATGTGGTCCTGTTGGCTTCATTGGAGCGTGATCTACAGCTTTCCCTGGAGCTGTTCGCAGCCGAGTGTGAACCGGCTGGGATGAGAATCAGCACCTCCAAATCCGAGGCCATGGTCTTGAGCCGGAAAAGGGTGGGGTGCCTCCTCCGGGTCAGGGATGGGGTCCTTCCCCAAGTGGAGGAGTTTAAGTATCTGGGGGTCTTGTTCACGAATGAGGGTAAAATGGAGCGGGAGATCGATAGACGGATTGGTGGGGCATCTGCAGTTATGCGGGCGCTCTACCGGTCTGTCGTGGTGAAGAGAGAGCTGAGCCAAAAGGCGAAGCTCTCGATTTACCGGTCGATCTACGTTCCTACCCTCATCTATGGTCACGAACTCTGGGTGGTGACCGAAAGAACGAGATCACCGATACAAGCGGCTGAAATGAGTTTCCTCCGCAGAGTGTCTGGGCTCTCCCTTAGAGATAGGGTGAGAAGCTCAGTCATCCGGAGGGGGCTCAGAGTAGAGCCGCTGCTTCTCCACATCGAGAGGAGTCAGTTGAGGTGGCTCGGGCATCTGGTCAGGATGCCTCCTGGACGCCTCCCTGGTGAGGTGTTTCAGGCACGTCCCACCGGGAGGAGGCCCAGGGGAAGGCCCAGGACACGCTGGAGGGACTATTTTTCTCGGCTGGCCTGGGAGCGCCTTGGGGTTCCTCCCGAGGAGCTGGAACAAGTGGCTGGGGAGAGGGAAGTCTGGGTCTCTTTGCTTAGGCTGCTGCCCCCGTGACCCGACCCCGGATAAGCGGAAGAAAATGGATGGATGGATGGACCAGAGACCCCACATCTATGTGTGTGTGTTAGCATGCTGGTGCATATAAGGTTTCTCCATAAGAGTGTTCGATAGTTGGTGTGAGCAGACATCAATCCGTCTCCCAGGAATCTATGCAGACATGAAGGAGATCAGAGCAAAGACGTCCAAAGGACCGCCAGAGCCCCAGGCGGACCCGGGCGGGGCCGACAACATCCCCCAAGAGAGGAGCAAAGGAGAACCCCAGGGGAACATCCAGCGGCCACTATGCAGGGGCCCGGGGGGCAGCAGTGACAAGCCCACGGGCCCCGCCAGCAACCGGCCGCACCGGGGCGGGCCGGTCAACGGACCGGGAGAGCCGGGGCCCAGGGGCACCCCAACCCCCAGCAGGGACCCGACAAGGGACCGGCCGACGAGGGGCCCCCGGCACTGCAGGGGCCGCCGGCTGCCACGCGCCACCTCCACCCTAGGCCAATCCCCACCGCCAACATCCCAGCGCCCCACCGATAGCCGCAGGGGACGGACAGGATCCCCAGGCCGGGCTCAGCCAGCATCTGGACGCCAAGTTGTACCAGCTCCCGGGTCCTGATCCCGCGCAACGCAGGGCGCCGAGACCAGGCATCCAACGAGGGCCAGGGCCGGTCCAACCCGCCAATGAACCGGCCACGCACGGTGCGCACAGAACAGGTGATCAAACGAGCAGAGACGCCGAATCCGCATCCCGCCGAGCCACCGAGCAGGCACCAACCAACAATCCCAAACCTGGCACCTCTAAAAAAGGAACCAACCAAAGGAAGATATCGGCCCAGCGCATCGGCCGACCGACACACCGGCCCCCCAGCCCCGGCCAGGCACGCACTAGGTCCGAACCGGATTGACCACCGATACACCGGCAGGCAGGGGCCCCCGTCACCGGCGGGGGGTGACGGAGGGGAAATAGGCCCCCCATTAAGTGTAAGCAGTGAGGTGCGCCAGGCGAGGGGGCAGACCAAGATCCAACCTGACAGGTAGACAAAGACATACAGACACAGTCATACGTTCCCTCCCTCCTAAACCCATACATTCTCACTGACTCACCAAGACACCCAAAAAAATAACGCTGTACCCTCACTCACACACCCCATGCACATTTTATGCTCCCAGGTCCAGGTACCGATGCCCCAGTAGAGCCACCAGCCCCCGGACCCGGGAGGTGGACCCCCTACCTTCTAGGACGGAGACAAGCAGACCGCCAAGGGCCCCACAGGGGCAAAGCAGCCCGACAGCCCAGGACCCCGACCAGACCGCCTGTCCTCCGGACCCCAACCCCTGATGGCCCGTAGCGAACAGGGGTGTGAAAAGACCCCTAGCCTCCATCCTCCCGCTCGAGTATGGTGTTGATGCGTGTTGTTATAATTGTGCATTTAAAACAGAGGGGTGGGATGTGGGGATAGCAGCCACACATCCCCCACCCCCCACCCCGAGCCCTCAGTGTCTATATGTGGTTTAACAGTGGGCACCGGCACCAGAGGTGAAGCTGATTGTACCGCTCCCCCTCTAGATGCCGAAAAGTGTGCCCACCCCAAAGTCCCTACATATGTGTCGTGTGAGAATGTTATAAGTGGGAGTGTCTAAGTTGTATATTAAAATTGGGACCCAGGACACCACGGGATAGCGAGGAGGGAAGCCCCTCCTCGCACCCCAGTGATGTGCCTGTGCCCCAAGACCCTATATGAGTGGTAAAGTGATGGATTGGGTGGACAGAGGTGTTCGGGGATGGGGAGGGAAGGACTGGGAGACAAAATGTCTTCCCAGGGAGCCAGCTCCCCCACTGACCCCAATAGGCACCGCTGTTCACTGGGATCCACCAGGGGAGGGAGGCCATGGCACGTTCGACCTGGAGCCCACGGCCACAGCACCACAAAGCCCCACCTACCCCAAGGCAGTCCCCCCAGCCCCATCCCAGAAGGGGAACTAAACCCACCCTGACATTCGCTCTACTCTCAAAACACAAAAGACACTAGACACCCAGGTTGAGTCCGTTGAGCAACCACTGTTGCTCAACGGCCCGGCAGGAGACCAAACCCAGCGCCCCACCCACCTGCCCTGCACGCCCACCAACCGGCCAGTCCACCCGCAAGTCCAACCGATCCCGGCCAAATGCACAACCCCAGCGCTCCACACAAAGACCAAGACCCAGGAGCCAAGTCCAGTGCAAAAAAAGGACTGATCCGGCCCAGAAACGCCACCCAGCCGCCGCGACCAGCACCCAGGCACCCCAACCAGCAAACAAGGCGAGACGCCATACAGGGACTGGCGATGACAATCGGCCCAGAGAAAAAGAGAGAGGCGGCTGCACATGCCGGCCGCCGGCCGGCCACGACCCCCACAGCCAACAGAGACCCCACGCCGGCCGACCCCCAGCCAGGACCACAGCTAGGGGGCGCGGCGCCCCCGAGCCCCGAATCCCCAGACCCACCCCAGACCCTACCCAGGCGCAGCACGGCCACCAGGCCAGTAACCCATGTCCGCCAGATGTTTAAATATTATTGCCAAAAGAACCGGGTCACCCCTCCAAAGATTCAGATTTCCTTTATTGTCATTCACTGTACAACAAGTGTACGAGAACAAAATTATGTTGCAGCAGCTCAGTGCAACACAGACAAAACCAGACGGAGAAAAAAGAAATTGAATAAAACTTAGCAAAAATAGTAGATAGTAGTGATAAAATAATAAAGTCTACAACTTAGCAGAAAAACTGGTTGGAATATTAAAAATAAACTGAGGAACATAAGTATTTGAACAATGTGATTTTGCAAGTTCTCCCACTAAGAAATTATGGAGGGGTCTAAAATTCACATTGTAGGTGCATTTCCACTGTGAGAGACAGCATTTTTTTTTAAGAATTCAGAATTTTTTAAGAATTTATTTGTATCTCATTGCTGCACATAAGTATTTGAAAACCTGAAAAATTCAGGGTTAAAATTTGGTACAGAAGCCAAAAATTTGGTACAGAAGCCAAAAATTTCCTGTAATTCTTGACCAAGCTTGAATACACTGCAACAGGGATTTTGGCCCAGTCCTCCACACAGTTCTTCTCTAGATCTGTCAGGGTTTGGGGTTGTCGCTGAGCAACATGGAGTTTCAGCTCTCTCCAAATATTCTCTATTGGATTTAAGTCTGGAGACTGGCTAGGCCACTCCAGAATCTTGATATGTTTCTAACGGAGCCTCTCCTTGTCATGATTGGCGAATGACTCCAAGTCAAGCAACAACTCAAAACAACTGAAAGCTTCTTCTCCATGTTTAGTTCTATTGTTAAGGATGTTGAGTAGACTGGAATTTGAGGACCTGAATGGTCTGGGGGGTTGGTATAGTAACAGTAGATCTTCAACATACTTTGGTGCTAAGCCATTCACTGATTTATAAACTAGGAAAAGTATTTTGAACTCTATTCTCTGGGCTACAGTGTTAGGACTTTAGAACTCGGGTGATGTCCTCTACTTTCCTGGATCTAGTGAGGACACGAGGAGCAGCGTTCTTGATCAGCTACAGCTGTCTGATTGACGTTTTAGGCAGACCTGTGAGGATGCTGTTGCAGTAATTAATCCGCCTTGAAAGATAAACACATGATTGAGTTGTTCGGGTTCCTGTTGTGACATCAGTCTTTTAATTCCAGTAATGTTCTTCAGGTGATAGAAAGCTGACCTTGTGATTGCCTTTATGTGACCCTGGAAGTTCAGACCTGACTCAATACCTACACCTAGATTTCGTGCCTGATCAGTAGTTTCTAGCTGTACTAATTGAAGCTGTGTGCTGACTATTGATCGATCCTCTTTAGGTCCAAAAGTAATTACTTCAGTTTTGTTTCTGTTCAGCTGGAGAAAGCTATGGCACACCCATTAATTGGTTTGCTCGATGCATTTGCTTAGTGATTGGATGGGTTTGAAGTCACCTGGTGACATCGCAATGTAGAGATGAGTATCATCTGCATAGTTATAGTTCTGGGCTACTGGAAGCATGTAGATATTAAAAATGAGGGGCCCCAGGATGGAGCCCTGGGGTACCCCACATGTGATTTCTGTGTGTTCTGATGAGAAGTTTCCTATCGAAACAAAGAAGTCCCTGTTCTTTAGGTAAGACTCAAACCACTGTGCCAGAGAGTCTGACCCAGCTCTCCAGCCGTTCCAATAGTACATCATGATCAACAGTGTCAGATGCTGCACTGAGGTCCAAAAGTACCAGCCCTGTGGTTGTACCACAGCCTGTATTTATGCAGATGTCATTGAAAACTTTGATGAGGGCGGTCTTTGTGGAAACTATACTGAAAAACATCAAATTGGTCGGTCATTGTTAGGAAGCTATTTAATAGCTGAAACAGCATTTTCAATAATTTTACTGATGAATGGAAGATTAGAGATTAGCTCATAAATTAGTTCTGCATTAACAAGTTGTCCTGGTTCTTCTTTGGTAGTGGTTTGATAACTGCTCTTTTTAAAGCTTGGAGGAAAACTTCTAAAAGGGGGCATGAGTTAACTACTGAATCAGATCAGACCCAATAACGAAAAACTTTCTTAGGAAAAACTGTGAATATGTTATCAAAAGAGCAAGAGGAGGAGCTTAATTGTTTGATTATTTTTTCAAGGTTTTTTGGTTTAATTAACGGAACTCTGACATTTTCTCTACATCAGTGTTAATTGGACATGACCTTGCATGATTCATCTGCACTCGGCCCAATGTCCTTTTTTACTGTTGCTTTTAACTTTGTGTGTGCGTGAGAGTTGGGTTGGGGGAAGGGGGGTATAACTGTGATCATGCTTTTAAATCTGTGGGGGAGGGAAGGGAATGTAGTTTTATGTGGGGTCATTTTAATCTGTAAAGCACTTTGTGATGCAACTTATTGTATGAAAAGCGCTTTATAAATAAAGTTTGATTTGATTTGACCTTGGTTGTGGGTTCGGTACTGAGGTAAAGACTGACTATCTGATTGTTAGTCTTTTCAGTGATAAGGCTGGCAAATTCTTTGCAAGCCCTCGTAGAATTTAGTTCAGGGGCTACTGTTACTGGATGATTAGTTAGTCTTTCCACTTTTGCAGAGTCTGTGGGTTGTTAATGTTTCTATTAATGATTTCAGAGAAGAATGACTCCTTTCCATCTTTTAAAGTTAACCCATATCTGTTCAGTCTCTCTTTGTATATCTCACAGTGAACCTGGAGTCGAGTTTTCCGCCATTTTCTCTCGGCTCGTCGACACTCCCTTTTTTCACTACATACTACTGGATCGTTGGTCCACGGAGACTTTTCTTTACCTGAGACTACTTTCACTTTAGTTAGAGCTATGGAATCAATTATGTTTGAGATTTTTGCGAGGAAATTATCTATCATCTTGTTTACAGAGTTGAAGTTGGGAGATGAGATGGATGCGTTGGGAGGGTAAAAAGGTTTAAAAGCTTCAACTGAACTGTCCCTAAGAAAACACTTTTTTACAGTGGTCTCACTGTGACTTGGTAATTTGGCAGAGATGGTACTTTCAAAGAAAACACAGAAAGTGTTAGATAATGCAATATCAATTGCCGGGATGTTGAATATACCTATATATACCTATATAAACCTTTGTAGATAATTAAGTCCAGAGTGTGTCCTCGACTGTTTGTTGATTGTTTTACATGCTGGGCCAGGCCAAAGTTATGAAGAGTGTAAGCTAAAGTTTTTTTCGCTAGTCTATCTTGCGGGTTGTCAGACTGGATGTTGAAGTCCCCCACAATGTTTATTTGGTCCTAGTCAATACACATTATGGAAAGAAGGTCACTGAAATCATTAAAGAAGTTAGAGTTAAGTTATGGGTGTTTATATAAACTTCGAAATAAAGCTTTGTTAAGCTAATTTATCTGGGTGTCTAGGTATTCAAACACGTCAAAGGTCATTGAGTTATGTCGTCTGTGTTTCCTGCTTTCACTTAAAAAAATTAACTTGGAGGAGCAGATTCTATCAATGGAGATGTTTCATTCTTTACATCTAGCCAGGTTTCTGATTAAAAAGGGTGTGTACTATCATGGAAATATTATTAAAAACAATGAGAAAGAATTCCTTCTTAGTTCAAGAGCTTTAATTTGGCTTGTTGATCAACAAGGAGTTCAGCACATACAGCATGGCAGATACTGACCTGCTCCCCACATCCTAACATTCTACTATACCGAATTGAATAATCTGCAGCTTCTCCTCCATTGACTGTCTGTCTTCAATTCAATTCAATTCAAAAATACTTTATTGATCCCAGAGGGAAATTAAGTGTTGGTATAGCTCATATAATTAATTCTTTAAGGAGTTGTTGTAGATGATGATGGCTGTGGGCAGGAAGGATTTCCTGTAGCAGTCTGTATTGCAGCGAAACTGAAGAAGCCTCCGACTGAAGACGCTCTGTTGTTGTATGACAACATGAAGAGGATGCTCAGGGTTGTCCATATTTTTTTGATTTTATGAAGAATCCTTCTTTGCATTATCATCTCCAGATGTTCCACAGTTGTCCCAAGAACAGAACCAGCCTTCTTTATAAGGTTGTTTAGCCTTTTTAAATCCCTGGCTCTGATGCTGCTACCCCAACAGATGACGGCTGAAGAGATTACACTCTCCACAACAGACTTGTAGAAGATCTGCAGCATCTTGCTGCAAACCTTGAAGGACCTAAGCTTCCTCAAGAAGTACAGTCTGCTCTGTCCCTTCTTGTAGACGGCTTCACTGTTGCGCCTCCAGTCCAGTCTGTTGTCAAGGTGAACTCCGAGGTATTTATATTCCTCAACCACCTCCACTTCTTCTCCCATGATGGAAACAGTGTTTGAATTATCCCTGTTTCTTCTGAAATCTACAATCATCTCCTTTGTTTTGTTCACATTCAAGGTGAGACGATTGTTTCCACACCATGTCACAAAGCGGTCCACCAGCTCTCTGTATTCAGTAAGATAGAATAACTCTAACCTTGATAGTAAGGCGCCGCTCAGTCAACCTGGGTCAGAGTGCACATATGGCGTGATTCTGACGTCCTTCAGTTCACATGCAACACATCTCACATGTCGGTGACCCATGATACAGATACGTATTCCTGAGCTCTCACATGTTGGTTCAGCATAACAATACATATTTCATATAACAAGGAGACTAACCTTTTTTTTTACATTATTAATATAATTAATTCCACATCAGTATATTATGCTCAGTGATTAAGTTATTGATTAGAAATAACATCACTGGCAGAGACCTGATGTTCAACAAGGCTAACTTAAATAGTTTGATGATGAGTAGCTTATATTTCTGACAGGTGATCAGTTTAAAATTTGGTTTAATATGAGAGTGTTTGGTTAAAGGTTTTTGTTTTCTGGTGTTTGTAAGCACTGGAATACTACTCTCAGGGAGGCCAGGTAACGTCTGGGAGAGGATGGGAATAGAATTACTGTCCGGTTCCCTTCTATATCAGATGCCTGTTGTTACCAGTGGGGGCATGGGCAAAATACATCCAGTGTTTGTCCTGGGGGTTTGATGTAGTGCAAGTTTCAGTGTTAGGTTTGTCTCCAATCTAATTTGTGCTTTCAGTCTTTCAGAAAAGTTTCTAAATGGAGACTCATTAGGTGTAAATAAGTCGGATGACGTTGAGGTACTTGAAAAAAGCTGTGATGGGCGCTTTACGTCTTTGCTCGCTCCTGGTGCAGTCATAGCAGAGGTAGGAAGTGTTTGTTCTCTGTCAAACTTTGCAGGTCATGTATCTGTTAGGGCTGGTGGTGTCATCTTGACTTGGTGTGTTTGTTCTCTGATAGTATCCACGGGTTATGCTTCAAGGTCAGCCCTTGGGTGTTTTATCAAATGTTTAGCTTTCTGGTTTAGATAGCAGAATATATTTGATATCGTCAGTCTCACTCCGATCTTGTTGAAATAACGTTGGTTCTCCTTGAACAGATGCTTGGCACATCAAAATATTTAAAAATTATCAATATTGGCTTAACTGATCCTTGGAGGTTCACATTTCCCACATCCAAGGAATTTTCATTTTTCTACAATGCCCACCACACATACACATATTGACTTTTTTCTCTTGGATACTAGGTTGCTTTCCAAAATTCTTGCTACTCATTACCATAGCATTGTGGTGTCAGACCACGCTCCTACCTTTCTCGACCTGGCTTTGGTTACGCAACATAGTCCATGTAAAATATGGAGATTTACCTCTGCTCTCTTAGCAGAGGATACTTATAAACAGTTTATATGATCTCAGATCTCAATATTTCTTAGGTTGAATGGCATCCCTGGCACAAGTTGAGGCACTCTCTGGGAAGCTTCTAAAGCTTATATCAGGGGCCAATTTATCTATTTTATCTCACACAGGAAGGAGTCAGACACTTTGTGCACCAACAAACTCCTTTGGGACATTAAATATATTGATGAACAATACGCGTCTAATCCAGAACCCAGTCTTTATCGGGAACGTCTTAAGCTGCAGATGGAGTTGAATCTTAATTCCACTACCAAGATTAAAACACTACTGTTGAGGTCTAGACAGTGCTTTTATGAATTAGGTAATAAGGCAGGGAAGCTCCTTGATATCAGGCCAGGGCTGAGGCGTCTTCAAGATTAATTTCTGCTATTAAATCCTCTGCAGGTGAAATATTTACTGACCCCAGGGAAATAAATAAGATCTTTGCAGAGTTCTATTCCACATTATATACCTCCGACCGGCTGTGGAGGAGCTTCGCACGTGTTTAGTAACTACAGACTGGGACACAATGAGGGCTGCTTCTAACAGCTTGGATGAGTTTATGGATACTGTCACCTCCTATATACCCTTCTGCGAGAACAACATTGTGTCATCACGCACCAGGGTGAGTTATAATAATGACAAACCCTGGTTTACTCCTAAACTCATACAGCTGTGGCTAGAAAAGAGAAAGGCATTCAGAAGAAGAGACAGGGACTGCTACAAAGAGGCCAAGTACAGGTTCAGAAAAGAAGTGAACACTGCTAAACACCAGCACTCTGAAAATATTCAGCAGCAGATTTCAGAACGACTTGGCCTCTGTGTGGAAAAGTTTTAGGATCATTACCAACTACAAGCCTAAAACTCCCCACTCCACTGATGACTTGCTGTTGGCCAACACCCTCAACGACTTTTACTGCTGTTTTGACCACCCACCAAGCAGCCCTCACACCTCCAACAGTCCCAACAATAGAGACACTTTGGACACTCATCTCTCAACCCCCACCACAGAGCAATTAACACCATCAAAGACTTCACCCACAGCAACCCCATCCTCACCCCTCCCCTATGACGAACTCACATCAACTCCAACTAAAACCCTTCATATTCATGAAGCAGATGTGAGGAAACAGTTTAAGAGCCTAAATGCTAGAGAAGCTCCCGGCCCAGACGGTGTGTCTCCTGCCACTCTCAGACACTGGGCAAATGAGCTGGCCCCAGTGTTCTCTGGCATTTTCAACTCCTCACTGCAGGCATGTCATGTGCCTGCCTGCTTCAAGACCTCCACCATAGTCCCTTTCCCCAAGAAGCCAAGAATCACTGGACTTAATGACTACAGACCTGTGGTTCTGACATCTGTGGTCATGAAGTCATTTGAGCGCCTGGTTCTGTCCTATCTCAAGACCCTCACGGCCCCCATCCTGGACCCTCTGCAGTTTACCTACAGAGCCAACAGGTCTGTAGATGATGCCATCAACATAGCTCTTCACTTCATCCTGCAGCATCTGGACTTCCCGGGAACCTACGCCAGTATCCTGTTTGTGGACTTCAGCTCTGCCTTCAACACCATCCTCCCAGACCTTTTCCGAGGCTATCCCAGATGAACGTGCCTGATCCCATCTGCAGGTGGATCACTGACTTCCTGACGGACAGGAAGCAGCATGTGAGGCTGGGGAAGAATGTCTCGGACTCTCGGACCATCAGCACCGGCTCCCCTCAGGGCTGTGTTCTTTCTCCTCTGCTGTTCTCCCTGTACACCAACTGGTGCACCTCCAACCACCAGTCTGTCAAACTAATTAAGTTTACAGATGACACCACCGGTATTGGACTCATCTTGGGCGGGGACGAGTCTGCCTACAGGATGGAGGCTGAACGTCTGGTGTCCTGGTGCAGCCGCAACAACATTGGTGCTGAACGCCCAGAAGACAGTGGAGATTATTGTGGACTTTAGGAAGCACACAGCCCCACTCCCCCCCATCGTCCTGACTGACACCCCCATCACCACTGTGGACTCATTCCGCTTCCTGGGTTCCACCATCACCCAGGACCTCAAGTGGGAGCCCACCATCACCTCCGTCATAAAGAAGGCCCAGCAGAGGATGGACTTCCTGAGGAAGCTGAACTAATTCATCCTGCCAACACGGATGATGATGCAGTTCCACACTGCAATCATCGAGTCCATCCTCACCTCCTCCATCACCGTGTGGTATGCTGGAGCTACCATCAGGGACAAACAGAGATTGCAGCGTGTTGTGCGCTCTGCTGAGAAGATGATTGGCTGCAGACTCCCATCTCTGCAGGACCTGTACACCTCCAGGACACTTGGGCATGCAGGTCGGATTACAGCCGATCCTTCTCACCCTGGACACAGACTGTTTGACCTGCTCCCCTCAGGCAGGAGGCTCTGGTCCATTAGGACTAGAACCTCTTGCCATAAGAACAGTTTCTTCCCCTCTGCTGTTGGACTCATGAACAATAACCCTAAGACTGTTTCCACCACCCGCTCAGTTACATGACCCATATTGTGTTTTTTTGCACCTGTCTGATTTGCACCGATTGTTACCTACACTCATGTATATAACAATCTGTTTAGCATATTATATTTTTATTTAAGTGTTTGTCTGTTTGTTCTTGTATGTTTGCACAAAGTACCGCAGAAATTTCCTAATGTTGTAAACCTACCCAACATTTGGCAATAAAACCCTTTCTGATTCTGATTCTGATGAACCATTTGCCTGCAGTCACCTTCCAGATACCCTGTCGGGGGCCACCATTTCTCTTCTCTTGAAAAAGGATAAGGACCCATTGCTCTGTAGTAGTTATAGGTCGATTTGGCTCTTAAAGTTGACCTAAAAATTCTCTCCAATGTTCTTGCCTTGCGTCTGCAGCATGTTTAATCACCTATCAATGACATCCGCTTAGATACAGACTGTGGTAGAACCACCATGCTGGATCACATGTGGGGTGTTGCAGGGCTCCATCCTTGGGTCCCTCTTATGAGCCCAGATAATAACAACCATTAAGATTAGCTACCATAACTGTACAGATGATACTCAGCTTTACATTACGATGTCACCAGGTGACTTTGAACCCACCCAAACCCTAAGTAAATGCATCAGGCAAATCAATGGATGGATGTGTCATAACTTTCTCCAACTGAACAGAAACAAAGCAGAAATAAGTACTTTTGGACCTAAAGAGGAAAGATCAGCACACAGCTCCAGTTAATATAGCTAGAAACTACTGATCAGGCCCCTAAATCTAGGTGTGATTATGGACTCAGAATTATTGGTGATTGCCAAGGGTTCAGATAATTATGTGCAGGAATAAAATACAAATAAATTCTTGCAAAGTGATTTCTGGATTTTAAAAAAAGCTTTCTCTCACAGGGGAAATGCACCTACAATGTGAATTTCAGACCCTTCCATAATTTCTAAGTGGGAGAACTTGCAAAATCGGAGGGTGTTCCAATACATACACTAATCACAATAAGTTAGGAATAACTTAAGAGTCTTAGTGGATTTCATACATATGGTGTTTGTTTCAGTTCAGAGTTTTTTGGGATAGGGAGGCAATTGTATTGGGGTGATAGACACACCTCATTTTGTGTTTTCCACGTAATGGTCTAACTCTGTACAGTGTGCCTTACATATTGGGGCCAACACCAAAAAATATTAAAGACAACCCCTTTCAGTGTTGCATCAATTTCAACATTCTGTGGGTTTAAAAGCTGATATTCTCAGTAAGTCATTCCAACTTCATCGTTCAAGCAGTTAGATGTTGCACGTGAACTTGGTGTGTCTCAAAGTGTCATCAAAAAAACTACTGACAGAGTCCGTGACAGACCCAGGAGTGGAGCCCCACGAGTGACAGACCCCAACGATGACCAGTACCTAAGGACCTATGCACTCAGAGATCGTCATGCAACTGCCACACAGCTGCAGGCCCATTTACGAGATGTAAAGGGTACTAGGATTTCCAGACAAACCATTCGCAACCGACTCCATTGCTTTGGCTTGAATGTCAGACGACCATTGCAGGTGACTCCACTGACACCAGGACACAGCCGTGAATGTTTGCAGTGGGCCCAAGACCATGTGACCTGGACAATGCAGTAGTGGTCTACCGTCCTGTTCACTGACAAGTGTCGGGTCACCTTAAACAGAAATGATAGTCGTCAACTGTTGCGAGGAGCTTAATTTCTATACCATCACTTAGCTATTCTATTTCTCCTCCTCCACAGTCCTTTTATTATCTGTCAATCTGAAAGAAAGAACACACACAGTCACTCAGAAGTTAAGTTTGGCAGGCCTGGGAAGATGTGTGATTATTACCAGCACATCTCCGAAGATTCTTTTGCTCTCTGCCCTTTTAATTCAAGCTGCACAACATTATACATCCTGGAGAAGGAGGGGCGGTCCCTCCCGTTTGCTCACAAGACTACTTTTAGAGAATACTTGTACATTTGTGATAGATTAATTACAACACATCATGAGTTTACCCTCTGTTACTATGCTGTTGTTCCTCTCCTCATGGGGCTGCCTCGTGATCAGCTGCTGTTTGCCTTGTGACAGTTTCACTGTGCCTTTGTGGTGAGACATTTTGTCTCGGTGGTCAGGCCCTGTCTCATGTTCTGCAGCTTCTCTTGAGCCATCAGTCACAGTGGAGCCACATCACAACACTTTTTAACTTCCCCTATTTACCATTATACACTGCAATAAGTAAAACATTATAAAACTTTAATCATAAGCCTCGTTAAAGATAATAAACAGAAATATTATTTCATCATTCCTCCCTTTCGCCTCTTATTCATTAGAGGCAACATCTGTTGTTTATATTTCTGTCATGGTCTTTGGATTTTTGTGCAGCAAGTTTAAGTTTTTTCTTCCACTTGGTTTTCTTCCCCTTTTTACCCCAAGGTGCCCTCTTGTGTTGCTCCTCCTGTTTGTGTCTTAAGTTAGTAGTTTTCCTTCAGTGTAATTATATTTTTGTATTCTGGCACTCCCTGGGTTCTGTAGATGTTTTTCACCTTTGTCTATGTTCACCTTCCCATTTGTGTTTCCTTTTATCTCTTTATTTAATTCCTCCTTCTGTTCTCCAGTGTGTCCTTACGTTTCCCTTAGTTTCTTAAGAATCCTTTCTAGTTTCTTTAGTCTTCTGTCTCCTAGCCATTCTACCTTTCATCCCAGCTGCTAATCACTTCCACCTGCTCACTCCCCGTCAGCTGCAACCGCTTCCCTTAATAAGTCCTGCTCCTTCTCTGCTCCACTCTTCACTCTCCTCCTCAGTATAAATTCGGTTCTCATTCAGTCACAACTCGCTGGTTCGTCGTCATCCTTTCCTGCTCGGTCCCTCGCTTCCCTGCCGTCATTCTTCCCTCTCTGGTTCCTGCCTTCCCTGTTGCCCGTTTGCTGCCTTTTGATCCTCCTGAGTTTTGTAAGTTCCCCTTCCTTGTGTTTTTGTTATTAAATCATCTTTTTGGATTTTGCTGCATTTGGGTCCTCCCTTAACCTTAAAACATGACAATTTCTGTGTCCTCCTGGATTGGAGCCTGTTCGTCCATTTCTAATATTGGTACTAACATATATTGACCTCCATGCACTGGGGTTTGAGAAATTAGGCGTCTCACGAAGATCTTAAGACACGGAATTAAGCAACAGCTTAAAAGGAAAAATATGGTGATTAGAATCACTAGAAAACCAACAATTGTGTGCAACATTTAGAACAACACAAACCCCACCTAGGGCTGCAGTCCAGAAATCCAGAACCATCCTACTCTGGAGTGCCATAGTTCTCATCGCTTTAAGCTCTTTGTTGTTAGATTACCATGCGTCAATGGATGCGTTTATAAACAGGGAGAATCTGTAGGCTTGAGTTTCAACTCGTAAAATAAATTTTCCTACTCCTATGGAGGGAATGGCTGAGTAAATTATTTTCTGTGCGGTAGACTATAATTTTTTATCATCTGGGACATCATTGCCCCACACCCTGTCATGATCATCAACCTGTTAGTGGTCTAAGGATTGCTTTTGTCTTACATTGTTATGTGACTGGGTAGTAATAATAAATGTGTGATCAGTTAATCCTATCGGAGCACAGACTCCTCCCCAGTTAATAGGGAGGTAAATGTATACTTTGTGGCCACACAGCCAATATAGGTCCTCCGCTGCATCTGTGCCTCTTTCCCCAGGCAGGGCCTCATCATCATATGGATGCATGGTGTAATTTCCTGATGGTCTGGGAACAATCGAGGTGATGTTGCACCCAGGGATGTTCTGTCCATACGAGCCGCTACTACATTCTACCCGATCATATAGTTCTTGAAATCTAACATCACTCAGCCGTCCAAGCCACCTGGAGCCATTATTGTGGACACACACCGGAAACTGTACATTTTCCCCCAAATATACTACACCTAAGTATGGCTGGGTTTTGCTCATTAGTTCAAACACACAGGGTTGATAATAACAGGGATTTTTTCCGAAATTGAAGGTGGCGTAATCCCAATGATCGCTACTGTATGTTTTGTAATGTATGTTCTGTCTCCTCGGGTTGTAAATTTTGCTGCAGACAAAGATTCATTCAGTGAGAGAGAGACTGGGGTCAGGGTGGGTTGTGAAGTGGTTTTAGGCATCACCGAGCACACGTAATATTTAGAGAGATTTTGATGTTTAACCAAAACTTCCGCATAGTTATACCACTGATTAAGATAGTACCCGTGTAGAGGGTCTTCTTCTTTGACACCCAGATGAGGGTCGGACAGCTATCGTTTTACACGCTGTATAAAAGTTATAGCAAAACGGTTGTTCGCGTTGATTGAGACATCTATTTTGCAAAAACTTGCTTGGTAACAGGGCCAGTCACAGGTCAGGAGGAGGATCAGATTAAAGATTAATGAAAAAAGAAATGTTACAAAGCACAATACCTTCCAGTCTCCCCATAGAGACCCCCTTTGGTGGGTCCATCCCATTCTTCTGTAAGCAAGCAAACATTTTTCTGCACTATTAAACCTTATTAAAATGTAACAAATGTTTTTAATAAAAGTCTAGCCACCTCTTTTGTTAATGAGTGAAAGAAACTGTCAATAAAATGAAACTCTTTAAGTAGCTACAATCTTAAAATGGAAAAATATAGAAAAAATATAATTGTAAAATGTTATGGTCCATCTTATTCTTAGCAAAACCGGTAATACCCTGTACTAGGGGTCGTACCAGAGGCTCTTTCTGGTTGCTTTTATTTTTGTCAGAGTCTACTTGTCAAAGTCTTTTTTTTCTTTTTTTAGTACTACTCTGTTCCCCCTTTGAAGTGAGCTAAGACAATGCTCACTTCACCCCTTTGCCTTTCAGTTGAACTGCATGCGTTGTTCTAGCCGTTACTTGGTATGAACCGGTCCACCTTGGCTACTGCCACTTAAGTTTGATGACCTTCAGCCACACCCAAGCAGTCTCTGATGGTTGTGGGGCTGGACCCTATACTGCAGGAGGTGCAGTGGGGAAAGATGTGACCAGAGCCTTTAAGGTGTGGTATTCAGCAGCAGGGTTAGGGTCAGTCAGTCTAGTCAGAGTCGGTAAGGGAAAGTCCTGTCAGTCAGAAGCTCGTAGGTGGTCAGGCCTTTAGTTCTACAGACAGAGGATCTGATGGTCATGAGCGCAACAGAAAGAGCATCTAACCAGGTCACTTCAGTCTGTGCCACTATTTTGGCTATTTTGTTTTCAAGTTCTGGTTCATCCTCTCCACTGATCCTTGAGACTGTGGATGGTACACAGTCCCACACTTGTGGGTTAATCCCAGCTGTTTCACTACTGATCTAAGGTTACCAGAACGGAAATGTGACCCAGAGTCTGACCTGACGGCTCAAGGAAAGCCGTGCCAGGGAATGTAATGGTTCACTAAGCACTTTACAACGGTTTTAGAATCTTCTCGTTTGGCTGGTGTTGTATTCTACTTTTTTGAGGCTATTTTTATTATGCAGTACATATGTTTTAATTATATCTTTTTTAAGCTTTAGAAGTAACAGGCCTGTTTATATTATTCAGGGTAGTAAAACATGACTCTGTTACCAGTATTTTATAGGGTTGAAGGTTTTAAGTAAACAAACTCTTGAGTAAAGATATGAATTGAAAGCAGGGAGGATCAGCTATAACTCTAAGTCATGTTATCACCCAGTTCATAGTAAGGTCAAGAGACCTGGAGAAAATAAATGACCTGTCAAGATGTAGAAGGAGGAGAGAGGAGTCACGTGATATGTTCTTTGTTCTTCTTGAAATAAAAATGGTACAGCCTTGTAAGAGAACGAGTCAGTCAGTCGGATCTTGTCTGACTCCCATCTGCAGGTGCGTCTCTTCCAAAACAGATCTGATTGTGTGTGTTTTTTGTAACTCTTTGTCTCTCAGCTCTGGGTCTTATTTTGAAACAGATTCCGCTGGGGTTTTGGAGTTCGGCGCCCCCACCTCTCTGAGCAGGAAGTGAGTTGCAGAGCACATTGTGAGAAAAGCCGACAATATGGTGGAGGATGCGGGCATTTGATTTGGTTTTGAGTTTTCTCAGGGCTGGGAGAGATTGAGTGTGGAATAACTGATTGATACATGTGTTTGTGGCAATTGTAGTGATTTTGTGTTTTTTCTTTGAGTTCAACAGAGAATCGGAGAGCGACTGGATTGATCCTTGCTAATCAACACCCGGGTGGTTTTGTATCAATCTGAAAAAGCGCTAACACCAAATTAATAGGTATTGATCGATTTAGACGTTCTCCATTTAATGTTGACGTGTTGTTTTTTCGGTTGAGGGTCGACCAAAGTACGGACCAGGGGGCTTGAGAGTTGGCCGCTCACTTCCGATGGGACGCTATCGGAAATTCTCTGAGGCTGACAAACGGACAGGTAGACACCAGTCAGAGCCTGGGCACTCTCTGTGTCGAGACGGATTACCTTGGAGAGGCTGGCGTATCTTCCAAACGCACGATTGAGCCACGTGAATTGGATTGTGTTTAAAGGTCCGGCTTTAGGTGGCTCCGGTAGAGGTTAGTGTTTGATGAGACTGTGAAAATTGTTGTTCTTTCTTTCTCTCGGATGAATGTGTGTGTGATTGGGGAAGTCGCGGTGACGGAAGGAAGCTACCATTTAGCTTCTTGAATTCCGGCCGCATATAAACTTCTCATTTAGGGGAACTAACCGACTGAATCTAAAACCATAATTCCTCTGCGAATCTTAAACGCCTAGACAATGTCCGCGCTTCTTGTACAGACAATAAGCGTAGAAGCTTGACATTGTAGAGGAATAAGGGAATATCATTTTCAGTCAGCTAAAGTACCACCATAAGTTAGCTTACGGCTAACGCACGGTTTGGATGAGTTTCGCCTGGAAATAAAGGCGTTCAACCTTGTGCAACTACGTAAACACGTCTAAAGCATTGTCGAACACATATATATAGGACTGTTATTATGGATAACTGGTAGTAAACTCTATAGAATATATATAAATTAACTTTTTATGATAACGGAGCGGTCACGTTTGGCTTCCGGTTGAGCTAGGTTGCTCATGATGACAGCTAATCTTTGGTAGCTTAGCTTCCGAACTGTATTTATTTGGCTCGGTTAAACAGTCATTCGAGTATTGATGGCGAAGTGTGGTTTTGTTGGAGGCATTTTGTTCTTGGTTGGTTTACTTATGAGTACGGTTTGTTAGGTTTAGCATCGTAGTGCAGAATTAGCCATCTGTGCACCGGCGTATTCATTCCGCGGTGTGACACGGAAGTTTTATTGGGCCGGACTTTGATCTGTCAGTCCGGCGGAGTTTTTTTTTTTTTTTTTGAGCAAACTGTTGACGATTTTGTGTTGCAAAGCGAGTTTTAAACGTATTTCTTTCGGTATATGTTTTAATGATAAATACAAATTGCCTTATATTGGGAGAATTCTATTTTTTCGTGTGTTTCACCAAAAAGTGCATCCGGAGTTTTGGCGCAGGCCGGACTCTATGACTTCTTTGATTTTTAGATGAAACGGCAATAATCTCCGTATATAAATAAATTAATGATAAGATAAACAGTGCGTTATAAACCTTTTTAGCTTTCCTTCGTTTCGGCTTTGCCTAAAACATTATTAAGGTTAATGTTGCATGGATAAATAATATATAAACTCCTTCACTATAAAAAGAAATAAATTAAATAAATAAAAACTGTGCCTGCCTTTACTGTTAACTGCATTAATATTGGGATAAATTTGGGCCTACGAATTGATAGTTTATCAATTAAAATAAATAATTTATAGAGTTAATATTAATAACCTATTTTTTTTACAAATTTTAATCCATTTTGGATTTTTGTTACGAATATTCAATGGCAGCCGAATATAGGTTACTTCCTGCTCCACAGGGACGAAACTGACGTACTTTAGATGCCCAATTGTTAATATACATTTCTAAATTATATTCTGTTTTAGTTGATAAGCCCGGTAAAAAATAAAAACCAATTCCAGGGCCTTATGACGGCCAGGTGGGCTCGTCATGGTGCCCGAGGGGATTATAAGAGAAGTCTCTCACAGAATGTGTTCCGGGGAGGAAAAGTGACACCTACTAAATTTAGTTAGCAACAAATTAGAAGACACCGATAAATTGTTTTTGGCGTATAATGCTAAATTGATGGATGAGATGAGCAGCACGAACACAGGTTAACTGGGGTTCATCTACAGATGGATGGACTGCTGCAGAATCAGGAAAGATTAGCATCTGTGGTAAGGGGTCAAGCTGTAAACCTTTCAAGAGGTCCCAGCCCCAGTCAACGTGATGAATGTTAGCGTTCTACAGGTCAAAAATATGCAGACGTTGGGAGACAAGGGGAGTGAAGGACCATTTAAGAATACCAGATCTCAGGTGTCACTGGGGGCAAGTGGAGGCCCTGATTTAATGCTTCCTTTAGTGAGAGCATCTGCGTTAAAGGACGCTGAGGAGAATAAGAAAATGGAGACTGCTTTGTTAAAACTACAGTTAAAAGAGGCTCAGAATAAATTGACTGACTTGTATCAGTCTAAAAAAAAGTGAAACAGATGGTGGCTGAAGCAGCACCTACTGTTGGATCAGGGACAGTGCTGCCTTCTTTTCCTGTGATGTATGCTGGAGCTGCGCCGAATCCGTCATTTACTGCTCCTTATAGGACATGGCAGCCTCGTGGCAGGGCCAGGTTTGGGGATTTTAGAGGCATGGGGAGAGGGCAGCCGGGTGCTAACTGTTGTCACAGGTGTGGCTCCAATGAACACTGGGTGAGGGAGTGCCCACACCCACAAGGGGGCGCTATACCTCCCGGTCAGCCACCTCTACATATGGCTCCAATGACTCTCCCTATAACTCAACCATTGCCTGTTTCAGTGGGTGATCAAAGACTATCACATCCTTTTGTCATTGCTCAAACCACGCCTGTCAATTTGTTAGGCAGAGATCTGCTTATCAAACTTGGTGCTACTATTCTATGTACCCCTGATGGACTTATGGTGACTTTTCCGAATGGACATACGCATTGCTGTGACACCATGAGTGGTCAATTTTTGCTGAAGGATGACACTTCACAAGTGGCTGATATTTTCTGGGCCAGATTGACTACGATGTCTGCACATGAATCTTCTGCGGCTGACTTTCTGAGATGCTGGAAGCCTTGGCTGCTTGAACTCCAGCCTTTTGTTCTACCGCCTGACCCTTTCCATGTGACCTTCCTTTATGAGAGGGGCGATCCTACCTTATACCAGGAACAATTTGAAACAGAACTTGAAGGCCAAAGTTGGTCTGTGGCTTCGGGTCCATGCTTTGTGGGGAGGAAGGGTATTGCACTGTATGCTCATCTCACTTCAAAACAGCATAAATGGTATATGATGGAAGCTGAAGCGCTTCCACACATATCGCTTTTGTTGCATCCGAAACATCAAGCTAAAGATTTGGGGGGAATGGTTAAAAGGGGAGTTGAATTAAAGGATTGGGTTCCCACCCAGATATCTTCAGTCTCTTTTTCTCCTTCTACTCAGATGTACAAAATAGACACGCAGCTCTCTGATACTACCATTCTGGAACATTTGCAGCTTTCTAGAAATCATGGCAGAGAAAAAACAGATCATCCTGATGCAGTGGAGGCCTTAAAGGTCGTGCCTGACTCTTTGCTATCCTCAATGCTGTCATTTCTGGGACTGACAAATTTTTCCAGACATTATGTGCCTAATTATACAAACCTTACCACACCACTCAGGGCTCTTGTAAATGCTCATGGTATGAAAAATCTGCATGCTAAATTAGAATGGGACCTACCAGCTGAGGAGGCATTTATTAAGTTGAAACAGGCTCTAGCACAAGCAGCTGATTTAGCCACTCCTGACTATACATGTCCATTTTTTCTTAACACATTAGAAACAGATGAGGTGGTTAATGGGATTTTGTTTCAGAAAAAAGGTGGTCAGAGATACATTATTTATCTTAGCATAAAGCTGCAAGCTATTGAAATGAGACAGCCACCTTGCACGAGACATGCAGCAGGAATTGCACACCTAGTGGAGAAAACTTCACACATTGTTACTTTGCGTCAGCAGCGGATTAGCAGAGTTTTGGAGGCACCAAACATTATTTTTACGCATGAAGGAATAAACATGGCTGAACAAATCACCGCCTCTGGGGAGCAGCATGACTGTGTCAGGCTGAATTCTGTTGCTCAAAAAATACGTTCTGATTTACGGTCTGATACTTTACCTACAGGTTATGTGCTCTATACAGATGGTTGTTGTTTTTAGAGATGGACAGGGCCAGTTAAAATCAGGTTTTGCAGTTGTTGAGCAGAATGGAGATTCACTACATACTGTCGTGTCAGGGAAGCTGGACGGCAAGCAGAGCGCACAGCGTGCTGAGATAAGGGCTCTTATTGAAGCATGCAAATGGAGAAGAGATAAAGACGTCATGATTTACACTGATTCGAACTACGGGTTTTCTGTTATACATTATGAATTACCACAGTGGAGGAGAGCAGTTTTGTTACTGCTATTGGGGTCACAGCAAGGCTGACACTGTTGACGCGTGGGGAAATAGGGCGTCATCGAGCGGTCTAATTCAACTTTAAATTTACAGCTGGCAGAGAACCTCAGGTTTCATCGCACCCGGACCCTCGCAGTGATCATCAGCATCTGAAGGGCCTGGTCTCCTTTTTCCTTCCGACCCCTCTCCTGTCCCTCACGCTGCAGCAGCTCTCTGCTGACCTGGGAGAATCTCTTTGCAGCGGGTGGTGTCGGTTCTGACTAGGCGGTGTCGACTGCCGAAGCCAGGAGGCGGGGCCTGACCCACCCAGAAGATTGGTTGAAGTTGCTGTAATCATCCAGTGTGATCTATATGTGCAACAAAATTGGGCGAGATAAGCAATTTGGACTTGCTTTTCTCGAAGAGGGATTATACCGAAGAGAAAAGATCGCAAGAAATCAAACACATTTCACAGCAGGTTTTGACCACCTCACAATCGGTGGGGGAAGCTATTGGAGGCGGGGCCTGTCTGTGCATTTGTGTTTATTGGGGGAAATGTTCAGTTAATGAAGTAACTGTCATTTCAGTGAGGGCGATCTGCAGAAAAGACAGTAACTTTGGGAAAAAATAAAGAGTCCACTGTACTGAATCTTTTCATCACTCTGGTAGCCACCTGCTGCCAGAGAAATAAACAAGAGCAAAGACTAGAGAACAAAATAATAAAGACTGAACACTTACTAATCATTTTTCTTGTATTTTACAGGTTGTCTAACCGATTTTTATTTACAGGTGCAGATTGCTAGACACTGCCTAAGAGGGTGTCAAATAATTTTTAAGTAGTCTATTTGTAAGATTTTTTCTTAATATTCAGTATTTACGGTTTTATAAAACTTTTTTAGTAATAAGATAAAACATTTTAAGGAGTGTTTAAAGTATAATCAGGTTGACTGACTACTAATTTTTGTTTTACTTATTCTTTTTTCATTATGATGTGGTTTTTGTAGGATGTTTTTAGGGTTGGTGACAATTGCTAGAGTTTGCTTTTACTAAAAGAATATTGAGAATTAGGTTAAAACATAAAAAACAATAATAAATAAAAAAAAAATATATATATATATATTTGCTTAAAGGTAAGGATAAAAAAAAAACAGACACACTTCTCATTTTGAATGATCAGGTTAGAAAGAGGGACAATTTGTTAAATAATATGTTTGGTAAATGGAAGACTCTGGCAATGTATATAAGGGTTTCTTTAGCAGTATTTGTGTCAACTGTGGTGTTATGTGGATGTTGTTGTATTCCTTGTATACGTTCTTTGCTCACAAAGTGTATTGAAAAAGCTGTTGGTGATAAATGTGCAAGGTCAATATCTGTTGCTTCCTCACATGGAGCCTGATGGGGAAGTACAGAGGAGTGGTCAATGTATTTGAAAAATAGATTGAAAGAGGGATTTGTTGTATTCTACTTTTTTGAGGCTATTTTTATTATGCAGTACATATGTTTTAATTATATCTTTTTTAAGCTTTAGAAGTAACAGGCCTGTTTATATTATTCAGGGTAGTAAAACATGACTCTGTTACCAGTATTTTATAGGGTTGAAGGTTTTAAGTAAACAAACTCTTGAGTAAAGATATGAATTGAAAGCAGGGAGGATCAGCTATAACTCTAAGTCATGTTATCACCCAGTTCATAGTAAGGTCAAGAGACCTGGAGAAAATAAATGACCTGTCAAGATGTAGAAGGAGGAGAGAGGAGTCACGTGATATGTTCTTTGTTCTTCTTGAAATAAAAATGGTACAGCCTTGTAAGAGAACGAGTCAGTTAGTCGGATCTTGTCTGACTCCCATCTGCAGGTGCGTCTCTTCCAAAACAGATCTGATTGTGTGTGTTTTTTGTAACTCTTTGTCTCTCAGCTCTGGGTCTTATTTTGAAACAGATTCCGCTGGGGTTTTGGAGTTCGGCGCCCCCACCTCTCTGAGCAGGAAGTGAGTTGCAGAGCACATTGTGAGAAAAGCCGACACTGGCCAGAGTTCTGGCCAACCAGTCAGTGGGTCAGTCAGAACCAGAAGATATTTGTATCCTTTAACAGGTATTCCCATATCAGTGTGATCAATTAACACTTCCTCCCCAGGACAGGAGAGTTCTTTAAATGATCCAATTTCTGGTTTAATGGTAGGTTTGGGATTAAATTCATCGCAAACTTTACACTCATACAGAAACTGCTTAATCCACTGTGACATAGGGATTGTGTGGCAACGGGATGATCAGTTTTTTCTCTGCCATGAAATCAGGTGAGATGCAGGTGTTCCAGAATGGAGATGTCACTAGTTTCTACATTAATTTTATACATATCAGTAGATGGTGAGAAGAGGACCTGCAGAAGCTGGGTAAGAACCCAATCGGTGGTTTCAGTTCCTCTTTTGACTATTGGCCCTAAATCTTTAGCTTGATGTTTGGGGTGTAACAAAAGAGAGACATGTGGTACTGCTTCTGAACCCATCATGTAATACTGAGATTGCTGTGCATCCAGCTTAGTTTGTAGCGCCACCCTCTAAGGTCCCACATAACAGGGACCTGAGGTTATTGGCCAATTGTGCCCCTCAAGGTATTTTTTAAAATTGTTCTTGATACAGGGTGGGGTCACCTCGCTTATACAGGAGTGTAACATGCAGCGGGTCAGGAGGTGAAACATAGGGGTTCAGGCTCAGGAGTCATGGCTTCCAGCTAGACAGTAACGTAGCCGCAGCTTGAGGTTGTGTGTCAGAGGTTGTTAGCCTGGCCCAGAATGTATCAGCAACTTGTGAAGGACAATCTTGTAACAGATACTGTCCTCAAGGGTTAACACATGACAAGGATTGTCCATCGGGAAAGGTCAAAATTAGTCCATCAGCTGCACAAAGGATGGTAGCTCCCAGTTTAATAAGAAGGTCCCTCCCCATCAAATTCACAGGGGTCACAGATGATACTACAAATGGGTGTTTGACCATCTGATTTCCCACACCCACTGGAAGAGGTTCAGTCATGGCGAGAGACATTTGGGCCCCAGAAAATCGAACTACAGAAACTTTTTCTCCAGAGAGTCCAACATGCGGAGGTAATGTGTCCACGGTGCTATATGTGGCACCTGTGTCAACTAAAAATGGCAAAAAAGTCCAGCAACATTCATAGTGAGTGGAGGGTCTCCCATCCCCCTCTCACTCAGGCTTTTTTGTAGGCATTGTCAATATTGTGGCCTCCACTGAGATGGAGCCAAGTGTGGTTCGGGTGCATAATGTTGTGGAGGTGGTCCTTGTGGAGGAGCTTGGGGTCCTTGTGGTGGGGGGCCTTGATTCATGCTGCAGTCCCTTGCCCAGTGGCCATTTTGACCCCAAATGAAACAGGCGTCTGACCTTCTACCAGGGAATCTTCCCCTTCCTCCCCTGCCCCTGCCCCCACGAGCCCCCCTTTGCAAGCCCCTATATTGTCGAGGATGATACACCTGTCCTGGAGCTGCTGCCCCTAGAGCCACTTGAGGGTGCATACATGCTGGTGGTGTGGCATAGATTACCACAGGTGACTTGGGTTCAGGAGGGGGAGAAGGTGTAGGTGTGGTAACCACTAACTGTTTCTCATTTTTATTCCCCTTTAATTTACTAATTTTAGCTTGGGCCTCTTTCAGCTGCAGCTTAAGAACTTCCGTCTGAAGTTTTTATTTTTCTTCCCCCTTCTTTTTAGCTTCATCCTGCTCGTTTTGCAGATAATGAGTTAAGTGTGACTCCCATCTGGCCTGCTCTGCACCTGGTAAATCAGGATTTTCTTTAATTTTATCCTGTACCGCTAATAGTACTCCCCCCAACACAGCTTCCTTGAACCAGCCTCTATTTGTATCTTTTCTCCCTGGATATTTCCCTGTTATGGCTACCCATTTATCTTTGCACTGTGAAATGTAATCTATTGGTGACACCTCAGGTTTCCACACAAACTTGGGGACTTTGGAAGCATGCGTTCCAGGCCAGCGATCGCGCATCCATCCCCATACTGCACCAGCATGATCTCGGAATGGAATTTCATCTGCCAGGCCATCAGTTCCTGTCTGCTCTTCTAAGTTACACATATCAGTTAACGTCATGCACTGCGCAGCAACAGCACGGAAGTCTCTCAAGGTCAGAGTTTGGCCTGTGGTCATTTGAGCAAATTTTCGAAGCCACAGGTTTGCTCCCTCAGACAGGGATGGTAATGATTGAGCTATTCCTTGCACATCAGATAATTTTAATGGTTTACAAACTGGTCTGCCTCCTCCAGGGGCTGCTACCAGTGGCAGCTGTCTCTTAACACTGTGTATTTAATAACCTGAGGCACCTTCTTCCCCCTCTTCATCCTGCTGCTTAGAGCCTGGCTTGAGGGAGTCAGGGGACGAGGAGGTTGATTGTTTTTGGTGCTGAATTAAAGCTACTAACTCGTCTTTAGTTATTTGAAGTTGCCCTGTTTGTTCAACTGCCAATTCGATCTTTACAGGTAAATCCACTGTGGGTGTTGGTTACTTTACTGGATTACCACCAAACTGTCTTTTATTAGCAAACTGGAAAAGATCCTCCTTGAGCTGAGGCTTTTTGGGCGGGACCTTGGAGGGTCCCTTATTTACACTCGATGATTTAGTAAGATAATCACTAAGGGACACGTCTGTAGGCGACTCGGCCTCCAGCAAAACTAGAGTCCATTCTACCTTGCCCTGTTCTCCTTCAAGAACAGGATACAGGCCCGCGCTATGTACTTTACGCTCAAAATTATTATAAGGCGGTGGTGGTGCTGAAAGGGAGGCATCATTTTCTTTACATAAATGCTCTATACCCTGTCCACAAATCCCACGTGTGTACCATTTGGCTGCTTTTGTGGTAAATTTACCTTTTTCTCTAGTCAACCTACATGCTTTTTCTGCTTCCTCTTTAAAATGCTTCTCTTCCTCAAAACACATTTGACTTAAACAACATCTGTTGCTCCCTGTACCTCCATGTCTTTCCCAGATCTTCTTAAATGACTCTGCTGCCTTCTTCTGAGCCTTTTCTGCCTCCTTTTTTGATCCTGACATATTAGGTATGATTTGCAGATACTTCTGCAGTTGTTGATCTAAGGTCAACCACCGTTTGCCAGGTTCCGCAGACCTGGGCTTACCAGTCTTCTCTTCTGACATTATAACAATGTTATCACGTTCACCTTTACAAAATGAGTTGTGTCTAGGCAAAATGCCTACTGGCGTTCATCCAGTCCCTAAGATCCAAGCTTCTACTCGAATACTAGTTATTCGAGTGGGATCCTCCTGGATGTTCTAATCACAGGTCACATGGATTTTAGATTCCCTTTCTACAAATCCTAAATGGAGACCTAAATGTCACAGAATGCAATAACTCAATCTTAAGGAGAGAGTTTTTCTGTGACGTCTCCTACTCGCTGTTCTCACATACACACACCCACAACTTTCCCACCTTACTCCAGACCAGGAAGCAGAGTCGTAGTTTAACCCACATCTCTGCTGCTTCTGTACTGTTACCCACCCATTACCCTATAGAAACAGTGTCTTGCCCACCGCCAAAATTAAATGGATTAAAAGTTAAGCCAACAAAAGCAAATCATGGAAATCTCATAAAAATAAATACAACTTTGACTGAACAGAAAAATAAATCTATTAAATGTGGTTTATTAAACATAAGATCTCTCTCCTCAAAGACTTTGTTAGTAAATGACTTGATTTGTGATAATTACATTGATTTCCTTTGTCTCACAGAAACCTGGTTGCAGCAGGAGGATTATGTTAGTATAAATGAGTCAACTCCTTCCAGTCATTTCAATTTTCACATTCCTAGAAATACTGGACGAGGAGGAGGAGTTGCAACCATTTTTCGTTCTGATTTACTAATTAGTCCCAGACCAATTGATAGCTACAGTTCTTTTGAACATCTAACCCTTAATTTTCCTCATCCAAGTTGCAAAACATTAAGACCATTTTTGTTTGTGGTTTTGTATCGTCCACCAGGCCCTTACTCTCAATTCTTGGATCAGATCTCAAATTTTGTATCTGATTTAGTTTTAAATACTGATAGGGTTATTATAGTGGGGGACTTTAATATTCATGTGGATACTGAAAGTGATAGCCTAAATGCAGCTTTTAATGCTATTTTAGACTCAATTGGCTTTACTCAAAAAGTACAGGGATCGACCCACTCGGGTAAACACACTTTGGACCTTGTACTGACATACGGTATTGAGTGTGAGGAAATAACAGTCCACCCACATAACCCGGTCCTGTCTGACCACTTCTTAATAACTTTTGAATTTACTTTAACTGACCATCTTAAATCTGAAAGAAAATTTCATTATAGTAGAGCTTTATCAGACAATGCTGTAACAATTTTTAAAGAATCTGTTCCATTCTTACTTTCCTCAGTGTCTCAGGGTAACACAGTGGATGGCAGCAATTCTATCTCTAACCCTTCAGAAATTGATGATCTGGTTCACAGCGTTACGTCCTCATTGCGTCTGGCATTAGATAGTGTAGCCCCCTTAAAAAAGAAAGTGGCTAGCCATAGGAGGCCGACTCCTTGGTTCAACGCAGAGTTGCGTACTTTAAAGCAGAACACTAGGAAGTTGGAGAGAAAATGGCACTCTACACACCTAGAGGATTCTTATTTAGCCTGGAATAAGTCTACTGCTGTATAAAAAGACCCTTCGACAAGCTAGAACAGCATATTTTTCATCATTAATAGAGGCGAATAAAAACAATCGTAGGTTTCTTTTTAGTACAGTTGCCAAACTTACACAGAGTCATAGCTCTGTTGAGTCAACTATTCCCCCAGCTCTTAGCAGTGATGATTTTATGGGATTCTTCATAAACAAAATTAATTCTATTAAAATCATTGACATCCCCCCAAACATGATTACTTCTTCCTCAGTAAATGAGGCAGTATCAGAAAGAACTGTAGAACCTCAGTTATGCTTAGGCTGTTTTTGATTCAGTCAAGCTTTCGGAATTATCAAAAATATTAGCCTCATCTAAACCTTCAACTTGTATGTTGGACCCAATTCCAACCAAATTATTTAAAGAAGTGTTCCATTTGGTTCCTGGCCCCATTTTGGATATGATGAATCTATCATTAGTAAACGGATACGTACCACAGGAATTTAAAATAGCTGTAATTAAACCTTTACTCAAGAAACCTTCCCTTGATCAAGATGACTTAGTGAATTACAGACCTATATCTAACCTTCCTTTCTTATCCAAAGTCCTTGAGAAAATTGTTGCTAATCAAGTCTGTGAGCATCTAAACAGTAACGAGCAGTTTGAAGAGTTTCAGTCAGGTTTTAGAGCTCATCATAGCACTGAAACAGCACTGGTGAAGGTTACTAATGATATTCTCATGGCCTCAGATAATGGATTTGTGTCTGTTCTGATTTTGTTAGATCTCGGTGCTGCTTTTGACACAGTCGATCATGATATTCTCTTAGAAAGGCTTGAACATGTTGCAGGGATCAAAGGAACAGCACTAGGCTGGTTTAAATCATATTTGTCTGATAGATTCCAGTTTGTTCATCTAAATGATAAATCTTATTCACTCTCAAGGGTTACTTGTGGAGTTCCACAGGGTTCTGTGATTGGACCAATTCTGTTCACCATATATATGCTCCCAATTGGTAGAATCATTGGACAGCATGGGATAAATTTCCACAGCTATGCAGATGATACACAACTATATTTATCCATAAATCCTGATGAACCCAGTCAGTTAGGTAGATTACAGGCATGTCTGGAAGACATAAAAACATGGATGACCCTAAACTTTTTGCTTTTAAATTCTGACAAAACAGAAGTTGCTGTCTTTGGACCAGAAGTTCTTAAACAGAAACTGATTAGTCAATCATTTCATCTGGATGGCATTAAATTGGCCCCCAGTAATAACGTAAAGAACCTCAGCATTATTTTTGACCGAGACTTGACATTTAAATCCCATATTAAACAGGTTTCTATGATTTCTTTCTTTCACCTCCGGAATATTGCTACAATTAGAAACATCCTGTCCAGGAGTGATGCTGAAAAACTAGTCCATGCATTTGTTACCTCAAGGCTGGACTACTGTAATTCTTTACTATCAGGTAGTCCACAAAATGCCATTAAAAGCCTTCAGTTGATCCAAAATGCGGCAGCAAGAGTTCTGATGAATATTAAAAAGAGAGATCACATTTCTCCTGTTTTAGCTTTCCTTCATTGGCTCCCTGTTAAATCCAGAATAGAATTTAAGATCCTTCTTCTTACATACAAAGCTCTTAATAATCAAGCTCCATCATACATCAGAGATCTAATTGTTCCATATGTTCCTAACAGAGCCCTTCGCTCTCAGACTACAGGTTTACTTGTAGTTCCTAGGATTTCTAAAAGTAGAATGGGAGGCAGATCTTTTAGTTATCAGGCTCCTCTCCTGTGGAACCAGCTCCCAGCTTTAGTCCGTGAGGCAGACACTCTGTTTACTTTTAAGGCCAGGCTTAAAACTTTCCTTTTTGATAAAGCTTATAGTTAGAGTGGCTTAGGTCATCCTGAGCTATCTCTGTAGTTATGCTGCTATAGGCTTAGACTGCTGGAGGATAGACTTACCACTTTTCTTCACTCTGATGCTTTTCCCTTCTACTACTCTCCAGTTGTATTATTTGCTGTTATTTCGACTGTTAACTTTGTTTTCTCTCAGTGTTTTTCTCTCCATAGAAGATATACCTGGTCTGGTATCCTGCTTGGCTGCAATGCCCTGTTGGACGGGGGGCATCGACTGGGATGAACCTCCCAGTAACTGAACATCCACTGTGTCCTGTTATCAACTTTTTACTTTCTGTAACATAGAAAGTTCTCTTATATCAGATCTTCTGTTCCTTCTGTGTTTCTGCTCTGTCTTCTCAAACCCCCAGACGGTCGTGGCAGATGGCCGCTCCTACTGAGCCTGGTTCTGTTGGAGGTTTCTTCCTGTTAAAGGGGAGTTTTTCCTCTCCACCGTCGCTACATGCTTGCTCAGTATGAGGGATTGCTGAAGGATTGCTGTGGTTGGAAAGTCTGCATCAACGGGGCCCAACCTCACGCCAATGACTGACGCAATCTGCTGGGATTCCTTAAATAGGAAACTTTTGAACTTATTGGAATGTTTGTATAAATGTATTGAAATGACTTCTTGTTAAGTGCCTTGAGATGACATCTGTTGTGAATTGGCGCTATATAAATGAACTGAATTGAATTGAATTGAACTTCTGATCCTAACTTCTGATTTCTAGGGGCAAGATTTATTATTTATTATTAGCCTAATACTGTGTCCCTGACACGTTAGCTCTACTGCACCTGTCCCAGTCCTCAGTTCCCGGGTCTGATCTGGTCCCGCTCTGCGATCCTATCGCGGCCAGTTAGTTCTCGTCAGAACTAACCTGGGAGAGAGCACCTCCAAAGAAGAGCAAATTTCAGCACATTAATACCCCTTAATTGTTCACTTTCAGGTCAGTCATGAGACAGGTATTTTTAGAATGTTCAATATAGCAGTTTTTATTCAAAGGGTACTGCCTTACTTTTTATTTTCTTGGTTGACCAATCCTGTCCCACAGCCAACTTTCCTGTGTCCCCTTTCTACTTACTTATTGACGAGATAAACCGGGCGGAAACACCATTTGTTGCGAGGAGCTTAATTTCTATGCCATCACTTAGCTATTCTATTTCTCCTCCTCCCCGGTCCTTTTATTTTCTGTCAATCTGAAAGAAAGAACACACACAGTCACTCAGAAGTTAAGTTTGGCAGGCCTGGGAAGATGTGTGATTATTACCAGCACATCTCCGAAGATTCTTTTGCTCTCTGCCCTTTTTATTCAAGTCGCACAGCGTTATACATCCTGCAGAAGGAGGGGCGGTCCCTCCCGTTTGCTCACAAGACTACTTTTAGAGAATACTTGTACATTTGTGATAGATTAATTACAACGCATCATGAGTTTACCCTCTGTTACTATGCTGTTGTTCCTCTGCTCATGGGGCTGCCTCGTGATCAGCTGCTGTTTGCCTTGTTACAGTTTCACTGTGCCTTTGTGCTGAGACATTTTTTCTCTGTGGTCAGGCCCTGTCTCATGTTCTGCAGCTTCTCTTGAGCCATCAGTCACAGTGGAGCAACATCACAACATTTTCTTCCCCTATTTACCATTATACACTGCAGAAAGTAAAACATTATAAAACTTTAATCATAAGCCTCGTTAAAGGTAATAAACAGAAATATTATTTCATCACAACATTGCTGGAGAAGGCAAGGTTAGCTTGGGTGGAGGAGGTGTAACAGTATGGGGAGGCATCACCAGTCAGCACAAACTGATTTGGTTACTGTAGATGGCTCAGTCACTTCACGTTCTTACCTCAGAGACATCATAGAACCCATCATCCATCCGTCATCTTCCGCTTATCCGGCGTCAAGTCGCGGGGGCAGCAGCTTAAGCAAAGAAACCCAGACATTCCTCTCCCTAGCCACTTGGCCAGCTCCTCAGGAGGAATCCCAAGGCGTTCCCAGGCCAGCCAAGAAACATAGTCCCTCCAGAGTGTCCTGGGTCTTCCTCTGGGCCTCCTCCTGGTGGGATGTTCCCACAACACCTCACCAGGGAGGCACCAGGAGGCATCTTCACCAGATGCCCGAGCCACCTTTACTGACTCCTCTCGATGTGGAGGAGCAGTGGCTCTACTCTGAGCCCCTTCCGGATGACTGAGCTTCTCCCCCTATCTCTAAGGGAGAACCCAGAAACTCTGAGGAGAAAACTCATTTCAGCTGCTTGTATCCGTGATCTTATTCTTTCGGTCACCACCAAGAGTTTGTGACCATAGGTGAGGGTAGGAACATAGATCGACCGGAAAAATCGAGAGCTTCGCCTTTCAGCTCTGCTGTCTCTTCACTACGACAGACCGGTACAGCGCCCGCATAACTGCAGATGCCCAACCAATCCATCTATCCAAGGGAACTGCCCCAATGTCCATGCAATATTGCAGAGACGCGTTAACCAACACAGCCCCACAACATCTAGAGCCTTGAGGAACTCTGGGCGAATCTCATCCACCCCCGGAGCTTTGCCACCGAGGAGCTTTTTAACGAGCTCGGTGACATCAGCACCAAAGATTGGAGAGCCTGACCCAAAGTTCCCAGACTCTGCTTCCAGATTGGAAGGCTTGCTGGTGGGATTGAGGAGGTCTTCGAAGTATTCCATCCACCGACCCAAAGCGTTCCATGTCAAGGTCAGCAGCAAGCCATCCCCACTGTAAACAGTGTTGGTGGCAGACCGCTCCTCCCCCCGGGATACCGGATGGTGGACCAGAATCACTTCGAAGCCGCACGGAAATCATTCTCCATGTCCTCTCCAAACTCCTCCCATGCCTACCTCAACGACCATCCGAGCTGCACTCCGCTTGGCTTGCCAGTACCTATAAGCTGTTTCAGGGGAGTATTGGAGCATTACGATCACTTGCTTAATGGTTTGGTATAAAGCAGAATGGCAGACACACACACACATACACTGTTATGGTTACACATTTCATTGTAGAAGTGCTGATAAATTTCACTGATTTGTCCTATGTTTTTCTTTAGGCTGATGAGGTAACCCTGGGTCGGGCCCCTGCTTCCAATCCAGCACAAGGAGCCCCAACCCCCCTTGGAATGAGGGGTTTTGCAGCCATAACAAAGGTGAAGGCCGTACTCAGGCCTGAATTCAGACTTACCTCAGGGCTGTGATACATGGAGGACGTATTTTTTTTCCATTACAGCCTCTCCAAACTCCTCCCATGCCTGCCTCAGCAACCATCCGAACCGCACTCCGCTTGGCCTGCCGGTACCTATCAGCTGCTTCAGGGGTCCTACAGGCCAAACAGAGCGGATATGACTCCTTCTTCACCCTGAAAGCATCCCTTACCACCAGTGTCCATCAGTGGGTTCGAGGGTTGCCGCCTTGGCAGGCACCGACCACCTTGCGGCCACAGCTTCAGTCAGCCGCCTCGACAATGGATGCACGGAACATGGCCCACTCTGACTGAATGTCCCCTGCATCCCCAAGGACATGTTCGAAGTTCTGCCGGAGGGGTGAGTTGAAGCTCCATCTGACAGGAGACTCCGCCAGATTTTACCAGCAGACCCTCACAACACGTATGGGCCTGCTAGGTCTGTCCGGTGTCCTCCCCCACCATCGGAGCCAACTCACCACCAGGTAGTGGTCAGTGGACAGCTCACCCCCTCTCTTCACCCGAGTGTCCAAAACATGCGGCCGCAGATCAGATGAAACGACAACCAAGTCGATCATCGAGCTGCGGCCTAGGGTGTCCTGGTGCCAAGTGCACATATGGACACCCTTATGCTTGAACGTGGTGTTCGTTACAGACAATCCATGATGAGCACAGAAGTCCAATAACAAAACAGGTTCAGATCGGGGCGGGGCATTCCACCCAACCACACCTCTCCAGGTCTCACTGTCATTGTCCATGTGAGCGTTGAAGTCCCCCAGCAGAACAAGGGAGACCATGGGAGGGGAACTTTCCAGCACCCCTTCCAATGACTCCAAAAGGGTGGGTAATATGATCTGCCATTTGGCGCGTAAGCACAAACAACAGTCAGGACCCGTCCCCCCACCCATAGGCGGAGGGAGGATACCCTCTCGAGGAAACAGGTTCCAGAGCCAGAGCCGTGCGTCAAGGCCAGTCCGACGATGTCCAGTCGAAACCTCTCAACCTCGCACACCAGCTCCGGCTCCTTCTCCACCAGAGAGGTGACATCCCACATCCCAAGAGTCAGCTTCAGCAGCTGAGGATCGGACTGCCAAGGTCCCCGCCTTCAACACGACCCATCATACATTGCACCTGACCCCTATGGCCCCTCCCACAAGTGGTGAGCTCATGAGAAGGGGGGTCCATGTTGACTCTTCGGGCTGAGCCCGACCAGGCCCCATGGGTAAGGCCCGGCCACAAGGCGCTCGCCAACATGCCCTACCTCCAGGCCTGGCTCCAGAGGGGGGCATCCGGGTGAGGGAACACTAGATCCATTGGTGGTACTCATCATATGGACCTGAGAAATTCAGTGTTAATATTTGGTACAGAAGCCTTTGTTTGCAATTACAGAGGTCAAACATTTCCTGTAATTCTTGACCAGATTTGCATACACTGCAACAGGGATTTTGGCCCACTCCTCCACACAGACCTTCTCTAAATCTGCCAGGTTTCAGGGGTGTCGCTGAGCAACACGGAGTTCCAGCTCTCTCCAAATATTTTCTATTGGATTTAGGTCTGGAGACTGGATAGGCCACTACAGAACCTTGATATGCTTCTTACGGAGCTACTTCTTGGTTATCCTGGCTTTGTGCATCGGGTCATTGTTATGTTGGAAGACCCAGCAATGACCCATCTTCAATGCTCTGACTAAGGGTAGGAGGTTGTTGCTTGAAGTCTCACGATACATGGCCCCATTCATCCTCTCCGTATGTCCAGTCGTCTTGTCCCTTTCGCAGAAAAGCAGCTCCAAGGCAAAGCAAAGTAATTTTATTTGTATACCACACTTTCAACAATAAGGTAATTCAATGACGTGCACAGATAGACCCAAGGTGGTGCTTGAGCCCTTGCCCTCAGACTGGGAAAGTCCCCTTTTGTCAATTTTTTATTTTATTTATTTTTATATACACTACGGGTCTTCTGTATGTGGCTCACCACTTATACTGTAAACTCTAAACACTGACTCAATATAAAACCTGTTCTGAAGTTATTCAGATAAGATATTCCTTTATTGTCCCACAACAGGGAAATGTCAGAGTTACGGCAGTAATAAAGAAAAACAAAACAATAAAGATATAGTAAATATAGATCATTCCATTAACCTTGGTATTTTCACACAAATTAAATGACTTATGTTGATGATCTCTGTTTTTAAAAATATAGATAAAAATCACTGACGACCTGATTTAACAAGGCGTTACAACCGTCCCTGAATCACCAGCCATGTTTTCATCTCATGTATACTAGCTTGACTGCTAGTTTAACACATGCTAGTCATTTCTGTTTTCAGCTTCCAAAACACTGATTCTAACAATACATTTTTGATTCCTAGACATTTGATCTCAGGGCAGTATCCAAAGAAATACATCTGAAACACTTTTAGCGGTAACTTTGTCAGGGAGTTTCAAATGTAGCTCTGTCTTTGCTAGCAAGAAGACATTCTAACTAAGTTTGTACCAAGTTAGTGTAATCTCTCTCTTGTTTCTGATTGGAGGAATTCAAGGTGTTACAACCGTCCCATTTTATAACTGTCTCTGGTCTCCCCTACTGCCGGATGTACTGAAAATATTAACACTTTCATTCTGTAATAATAATAATAATACATTTAATAGCGCCTTTCAGGACACCCAAGGTCGCTTCACAAGATAAAAACACAATAAAATCCAGTAGAATAAATACTTTTTATTTATAGATACTTTTTGCAGATTGCTTGCTAGCTCAATTTCATGTTTTAAATGCACTACATCATACGTAGAAAGGAGAGGATTCGTAAAAAGAGAGAAAAGGAGCTACATCAAGCAGCTCATGGAAGCAGTTCCCTGCTGATATGGATGAAGCAGCCATCATGCACCAAGGAGGATGCGGAGGAAGATGATAGTGAAAGGTCAGCGAGTTTTTTTGCCTCAGATTTTCAAATACAATTGTTCTTTCATATTTGATTGAAACATCCACAAAGTGGTCTGGCAGTGCTAAATTGGGCACACAGCAAGGCTTAATTAGCTGAATATTATTTTGTAGCTCCTCACTTTACAAAAAAAAGCAATATGGATTATCCATGGGGCAGGCTATCATGAGCAAATAAATAATTTTTTATGGGATCCATATTATAAAAATGTCATGATGTGGTGGAAATAGCCTACAAACAGGGCAAATTCTGTTCAAGGCAAAACATAGAAATAAAAAAGGAAGTGTGCCAAATGTACAAATAGGTCGACTTTAAAAGAGGGAGCAGGAATTAAAACGTCTTAAGCTTCATCCCACTCCCTTTCGAGCAGCTACAAGAATTTTATGTCTGATGTGTATTAAATGTGTCTTATTGTTTTTTTTCTGTAGGCCCAAAAGACTCGAAAATTATCACTTGTCTTGTATTTACCTTAATAGGCTATTAATACAACTTTGAGCATTGTAAATACCCACTTAGAATCTGTCTGCTGAACACAGCTGTAGTACGGTATTAAAGTTAGGTTATGGCAGTCATTCTGGTGTTGTTATTTATTGACTCTTTTCACAAATAGTCAAAGAAGCATCTCTATTCTCTCTGCTGTGTTGCAATAGGCCATCTACAAACATGGAATATGAAGGTGATAAGTAGGCCAGACCATGCGATACATTAGCATGCACTGCCGTGTTCTAGTTAGGAACACAAGCAGCAACATTCTGGATCAGCTGCACCTGTCTGATTGACTTTTTAGGCAGACCTGTGAGGACGCAGTTGCAGTAATAAATCCAACTAAAGATAAACGCATGGATGAGTTTTTCGAGGTCCTGTTGTGATCAGTCTTTTAATCCTATAAATGTTCTTCAGGTGTTAGAAGGCTGACCTTGTGATTGTCTTTATGTGACCCTGGAGATTCAGGTCTGAATTCATAACTACAACAAAATTTCGTGCCTGATTTGTAGGTACTAGCTGTACTACCTGAAGCTGTGTGCTAACTGCTGATCGATCCTCTTTAGGTCCAAAAGTAATTACTTCAGTTTTGTTTCTGTTCAGCTGGAGAAAGGTATGGCACATCCATCCATTGATTTGCTCGATGCATTTACTTAGGGTTTGGATGGGATTGAAGTCACCTGGTGGCATTGTAATGTGCAGCTGAGTATCATCTTCATAGTTATAGTTCTGGGCTAGTGGGATCACATAGATATTAAAAGACGAAGGGCCCTAGGATAGAGCCCTGGGGTACCCCACATGTGATTTCTGTTTGTTCTGATGAGAAGTTTCCTATCGAAATAAAGAAGTCCCTGTTCTTTAGATAAGACTCAAACCAGTCAGTTGAGAGTCTTGAAAAGCACTATATAAATACAAGCCATTATTATTATTATTATTATAAAAAAGTACACACACACACGTATGCCACTAACGTTAACAGCTGTCCCCAAACTTGTCACTTAAAAAAAAATTAAGCTTGTTAGATTTCAGTTTCTTACTTGTTAAATAATCATTTTTTGAAGCCCAGATTCTCTGTGTTTTTGTCACATTTATGTCATTGATCAAATTTAATTCCTGTTGATGACAAACTGACTGATATATAATCCATATAAAGCAGAAAAGAAACCATTCATGAATATGTGCATCAATAAAGGAGTCTTTTTATTAAGCCATTTAAAAAAACCAAATCCACCATTAGACAGACAGACGGAGCATAAAAGTAATTAAAAATTATCTTTTAAAAAGAAACAACTGATTAAGGTAAATTAGTTGGAAGCTTGCTGATTATAACAAACATTTCATCTGTGCGATCTTTTTCGTATCATCAACAGGAAAAAAGTAAATCTTCATGAATTACAGAACAGTAATTTGACAGCTGCAGTACCAAGTGAGGATCCTTCTTCCAGTTTTATCAGAAATGATACATTTCCTGCTGGATCGTCTTCCTTTTTACACATCAACAAAAAAGAGCAGTTAAATAAATGCTGCTGTTTGCATCTATGTTAGATATTAAAATTACTTCATTAGTTTAAAAACACCCAGAATCCCATAGTATTTAAGCAACCCGGCAGAAGATGCAGGTTTAGTTTTCATATGCAGGCAGAGGTTGATATTTGACCCTGGAGGTTTTGGCTTTGTAGATGAGCACGCCACAGAGCATCCCAACAGCAGCAAGAAGACATCCAGCAACAAACACCAGATTCAGGTTGAGTGCTGCAGACGAGAGGAACACAGTGCTAATGAAGTCTTGTTTACATTTTATCTGCAGCTCATAAACATCTACACACTGTTTCCTTACCTGAGCCTCCTCTGGGGTCTGCTTCACGCCTCAGACGCAAAGGACCCTGGGAAACGAAGTGCTTTCCGCTCTCAACCAGCGCATCTCTCTTTCTGCGAACGCTGTGCATCATGGAGTTGATGCAACCCTTAGAGCACCTGGTGTTGGGGTTTCCTGCTTCACACATCATGACTGTGCAGCTGATGTACACCTGAATTCAACAAGTCACACAGCCATTAGAAGAAACAGCCCCCTCTGGTGGACAAAAGACAGACTTCCAACTAAAAGCCAATAAACCTATAACCTGTTTAAATAAAAACATTTTAATATTCAGTGTTTTAGGTAAATGTTCCTTTAGTTAAAAAATAGATGCACAAAAATAAAATACAAACTTTATTAACTTAGTGGGAAAACACCAATTTATTACAAAAAGTCTTTCTCAGCACAGTTTTTTCTGTACCTGGTCATGCAGTCCGATGAATTTGAAGGCCTCCATGCTGAACCTGAACAGTCTGTCGTTGGGGGTGGAGTAGATCTGCACCGTCGGATCAACTTTGCATCTGATGAAAACCACAAGCTCACATTAGCTGAATTAAATTTAAAGCCAAAAAGCTTGATGAACTACCAAGTCATCAAGCAACTTCTGAAATTGATCAAAGAAACTGGTTCTTCACTTTTGATGGAAAAACTAACTTTACTTCAACTGAGATTTACTTTTAACCTTGGTAATTGTTTTGGTAAATATTGGTTTTAAAAATGCGTCTTTATTACTGTGTATGCACCATTGCCACCATTCAGATTTTAATCAGCTGAAAAGCCATGCCTCACCCGTTCTCAATGATGGAGTAGATTGGATGGAAGTTGGGGTTGTCATACGGAGCAGCTCTGCAGGACTCCACAAACATCTCAGTGTTGTTGACAGAGGAGCTGGCGTCTAGCTGCATGTAAATCCTGTTGCCGATGTCAAACTCCAGTGGGTATGAGTTTGGGTTGAACATGGCTCTGAACTGATTGTCCTGGTAGAACTCGAACTGGTAGGTGAACGTGCCGAAGCCTTTCTCCCACACTGTGACATTCTTTCTGTGTGCTGAGAAGCTCAGGGTCACATTACCCCGTTTGGGGTACCGGCAGTAGAACCGGGCCTCCACCAGATGGTTCCTGGTGATCAGCTCATTCGGGTTGTCCTCCACCGTGGTGATCTCATTCTTGAAAATGAGGTAATCATCGTCTTCCTGCAGAGGGAGTGGTCTGAATTAAAACAGGTAACTGACTGGGAGGTAATGTGTGTGACGTATCAAACGACCTGTTCTCACCTCGATCTGAGTACCACAGCTGTTAAGGGGAATGACAGCGACTATGTGAGTGCTGTTGGAGTGTCTGTTAAGGCTGCAGATGGTGTTGCTGGGGTCACTGAGGCGAACATGATCCTCCTCGAGTCCAAAGAAGGAAGCTTTTTCAACCTCCACCTTCATTGTGGTTTCAGTGCAGGTCACTGTGGCTTCAACTAGAACAAACACAGATGCACTAATAAGATACAGGAGAGGATTAAAAATAAAACTAAAAAGAGAAGACCCAAAGAAAATCTAAAAGTTTCATAGGTTCTAATGATCAAAAATAAGTAAGGGAACTCCCCCCCCCAGAAAAACAACAACAACAAAAAAACTAGACAACTAATCCAGATAGGAGAAACTTTAACATTGTGTTTCTGTATTTCTCCTCCAAACTGTCACATCTCAGACTTACTTTGTTCCTTCCTGATTTCCACCAGAACACACCTCATCTCAGACTGGTAGACATAATTCCTACAACAGGATGGGAAAAATTTGATAGAAAAACCTCTGATGAGCGAAACAGTTAGAAGCTGTTTATAAGCTTCAAATTAAAGGAAACATGTCCGTTATGGCTTTAGTTTCCTAAAGTTATTCCCTTCTAAAGGAAATGAAACCTGTTCTCACCCGTTCACTGATTCCACGGCAAAGCAGATAGAGTAATATTCTCCCAGGTCGTCTTCAACTGGAGTCCACCTGATGACGAAGTCGTTATTTGTGTCCCTGTGCTTGGTGATGTTTGTTGGCCCACTTAAAATCAGACTATCGATCCTGAATGAACAACAAAGCAGAGGTCAGCATGTTATTTCTGATGTTTTCATCTTATAAACAGCCGTCAGTGAAGTGTGTCTAACTTACGTTGATTTTGTGGCATGTGCCTTTATCCTGATCTCCAGCTCTTTATGGACCTCTGCTATGATATGTTCTCCATCTGAAGGTGTTGGAGCCACAAAGTCAGGCAGGTATTCTCCCTCCACGCATGAAGGAACGGGTGGGTCCACTACAGAATGGAAGAAGACAGAAAATTCAGAAGCTAAACCAAAATGTGCAGCCTGCTTGTTTGGTAACTGATGGTTTGTTCTAACAAAGTGTCTGGTATTTGGATTACATATATAATTTTGTTTCAGCTGCAGTTAGTACTACAGTGCTGCTTACATCTCCAAAATGTTTTCATTTTAATTTTCTGTGATATTAAAAATAATTTCACAACCCTATTAGAACCAATAAAACCTTCCTCACCTAGAAAAGCGAACTGTAGTGGCAATTTACTCAACGGGGAAATGTTTGGATTTGGTTGGGTTGTAGATGTAATTGTCGTTGTAGTTGTTGGTGTAGTTGAAGTTGTTGTAGTTGTTGGTGTAGTTGAGGTTGTTGTAGTTGTGGGTGTAGTTGCAGTTGTAGTTGTTGGGGTAGTTGAAGTTGTTGTAGTTGTTGGGGTAGTTGAAGTTGTTGTAGTTGTTGGTGTAGTTGAGGTTGTTGTAGTTATGGGTATAGTTGAGGTTGTTGTAGTTATGGGTATAGTTGAAGTTGTAGTTGTTGGGGTAGTTGAAGTTGTAGTTGTTGGTGTAGTTGAAGTTGTTGTAGTTGTTGGTGTAGTTGAGGTTGTTGTAGTTGTTGGGGTAGTTGAAGTTGTAGTTGTTGGGGTAGTTGAAGTTGTAGTTGTTGGGGTAGTTGAAGTTGTAGTTGTTGGGGTAGTTGAAGATGTTGTAGTTGTTGGTGTAGTTGTAGTTGTTGATGTTGTAGTTGTTGGTGTAGTTGAAGTTGTTGTTGTTGTTGGGGTAGTTGAAGTTGTTGTAGATGTTGGGGTAGTTGTAGTTGTTGATGTTGTAGTTGTTGGTGTAGTTGAAGTCGTTGTAGTTGTTGGGGTAGTTGAAGTCATTGTAGTTGCTGGGGTAGTTGAAGTTGTAGTTGTTGGTGTAGTTGTAGTTGTTGGGGTAGTTGAAGTCATTGTTGGACTGACAATGCCTGTTGTAAATGGACTGGTCATTGCTTGCCTCTTCAGCCTTCTAATCAGTGGGGGTTTGTGAACTTTCGATCCATCTGAGTAGAACAGATCAATAGAGCTTCGTGGAAAGTCTTCTACCACCATCTCAAACCCAAAAACTCTGCTATCAGCACTGGTGGACTGGTAGTGCAATGTGCAAGAATCCTGACAAAGTGAGCACATAGTGATTAGAAGAAGGCAATCCCCCAAGTTTTGAAATACTAATATTGTAAACGAACTTCCCAACTAACCTGATCAAGTTGGAATCCTGAGATTGAGTGGCAGTTGTCACATTCTAAACCTGGGACATTCCCATACCTGCAGCGGACGTGGTCACCATCAGGATCAAACGATGGCAGCTTGTATGTTCTCGGGCAGTTCTGAGGAACTCTTTATTAGATACAAAGAAACGTTGTAAGAATATTTCTGCAAACAATCTCTTCATTAAAGTTCAGTTAAAGGTAAAAAGGGGGCAAGGATTAACTGGTATCATCAAGGGTTTAGTTTAGACAAACATAAAATTATACAAGGATCCAAAAGCAAATGCCTATTTTTTAACATTTCTGTTAACTGGTAACATTTTTTTTTTGTACAACATGAATAGGATCAGGAATGAGTACTTCAGAGGGACAGTCAGAGGAGTGATGACATTTATGTCGGTAGAAGGATGCTGAAGTTGGAGCCACCAGGCAAGAGGCAGAGAGGAAGACCAAAAAGGAGATTTATGGATGTGGTGAAAGAGGACATGAAGTTAGTTGGAGTGAAGGTAGAGGATGCAGAGGATAGGACTAAATGGAGACAGATGATTCGCTGTGGCAACCTCAGAAGGGAAAAGCCGAAAGAGAAGATATACCCTTGAGTTGGAGAGACATTTTCACTAACCAAATTAGAACACCTGAATTCAACACTTCAGAAGTCTTATGAAGAATAGAATAGAATAATAATTTATTGTTCCACAAAGGGGAAATTCAGCTGTAACAGCAGCAAAGTGACAGGTAATTAATAGATTAATATTGTACTATTAAACAGAAGACTGTAGACTTTATAAGTTGTTTCACAATGCATGTTATTTATGTGCATCATTCTCTAGTTTCCATTGTTCTTTCACATTTTCCTTCCAACATGTCAAATTTTCTTGTCTTTTTAAAAAGTTGATCAAGCGATACTTTAGTAGACTGACATTTATTTTGAAACTGGGCAACACGTTGGTGATCAGCTGAGTCCTGAGACAGATCCTGACTCAACACTGGATTTTTATGATTGGGATTTCTGCTTTTTTTCCTGTATCTGTCCACTTGTCTTACTATAAACCACACCTTGTCCTGTGCTTAGGAGCAACAAAGAAAGTGAGTAAAAACAAAAATAGCTAAAGAAAAAGAAACGTGTAGAAAAAACTTTGTTACCTAAAATTACATGATTAAAAGGATGAAAAAGTCTTATTTATTAGAATGAAAAATTAAAACCACTTCAATGTGTTTTCAAATTCTAATTCAGGAATGTGTAACATCCTTTAGTCTTAAGGTTTTTATTTCGTTACCCTATTTGCACATATTCTTTTTCTTCCTATTGTCTGGTCTAACTGAAGAAGTTTTCATTGCTTTACTTTTACATGAATGGTTCCAAGAATGATTTAGAACCGTTTAACCAGATCAGCATACTGAAATCTTTCCTCTATACCTACATTTGTAGAGCAACCAGAGACAACAGACCTGCCTGCACTTCTCTGACTAAAGAAAAAAATAAAATATAAATATATATATATATATATATATATATATATATATATATATATATATATATATATATATATATATATATATATATATATATATATATATATATATGTAAAACTGCTTGCCTGAGAAACCGTAACAAAATCACAAACTTCCTTCTGGACTACTGTGCATGTACTTTAGAAACGCATTTCAGTGCCATTAAGTACAAGAATATGGATCCTGTGCAGACGCAGTTCAGTTTCTATGCAGTATATGATATTGTAATATTATTTTAGGTGTTTAGAGATTGTAAAATTAAATTAATAAATGTTATTATAACATTTGTAACAACACTGGTTTATTCACCATTTAGAACTGGGAAAAGTAAACTAAAGAGTGGAATGTATATAGTTGGATAATTACCTGATGAAGGGAAGAATGGCAATATCTGGGGATCTATTCGGTTCTCTTGTATCCGACCTCGTTCCCAAATCCACAAGAGTGTCAAGCGTCCAGTTACTGACTGAGTTACGTGTTGAGATCCAGCAGCAGCTAGATGCCCTGGTTTTTAGGAAAGAGAGGACAAAGTTTATATTCAATTTAGGGTTGCTAACAAATCAATTTAAACATGTTGAAGATGCTTTGCAATATTTGCTCAACTGATAAATTATATTAAGATTTTTATTGATTATAAGGAGAAAATGCTCACCTGAACTGCACCGGTTTGTCAGTAGGGAGACTCCAACTCTCAATATTTTCAGTTTCACACCATTGACTTGTATTGGACGGTGTATTGGTGCTACTGTCGATTTGAGATAATTGTCTGCTGGTTGTGGAGCCACAGTTGCCGCTGTAACAGTTCCAGTTGTGGTAGTTATTACAGATGTCATATGTGGCTCTGGCTTGGAGGGACAGCTGGTGGAAAAAAAGAGAAATAAACAGAGAGAAAATATAGCATGTAACATAACTTACAACTCAGTTTATATTAAGTAAATATTTAGATTGAAATACTTTGAAATTTTGAAAGGATGGAAATTGTTAGGGATCAAAATCAGAAGATTTCTATAAATGGACAGTTAAAAAAGATGATTTAAATAATTCATAACTGTTATCCAGATAGTTTGAAACTGCTAAATAAACAATAATGATGAAATATACCTAAGCCCGAATTTAAGTGTGAGGTTTACATTTTTGATGGTGAGAATGTTAAGAATTATTTACTTTTCAATGGAACTCAACCTGTTGTTTTGACAGAAGAGAACAATTTTATAGACTTTGCACTAAATGAATAAGTTTTATAACCCTAACCAGGAACAACTTTATATGATATCCTAAAGTCTTACATTCCAATTAAAAGTTTATATATAACGCATCTTTAAAAGTTGCTCAAGATAAAAAATTTAAATGTACAATATTCTTATTGGAATATGTTGAAAAATTCAAATCTGCTCCAGATGAATAAAACTGAATTTGTTAATGATTCAGTAATAAAGCCGCTTTGAAATTTCCCAATATTTCTGCCATAGCAGAGGAACAAAATAACACATAGTTTAGATAAATAATAGCGCTGTATATTTATGTATAAAATGTATGGTTTTTAACCTTAAATGATCCGTCAGGATTTCTTCCTTTGTAGGCAAGGTTCACGTTTCCTCCCCAGTGATGAGCTGCTGAGACGAGGGAGGTCAGCAGGGGCAGGAGAAGAAGGAGCAGCATTGTGGAGGCCATCGTGATGCGCTCAGCTCAACTCGAGATGAGACTCACATTCACTTGCGGCATCTTAAATACACCTTTATGAGCAGAGATGAATTCAGAGTAAAGGAATTTTTCCATAGTTTAGATTAACAATAGCTGCAGAACCAGTTTGATGGAAAAAATGGGGTCAAAACATTTTTAACTGTACTGGCATGCAACATTGACCCATTTCCTCATTCTTGGAACACCCAGATGTGTAATCCAAACCTGTGTAAAACAACACTGCTTTGAACCACTGTGAACATTGACAGCAGCAGAGGCAAAAAATGTAATTACATTGTGGATAAAGAAGTATTTTTGTTTTGCTTTTTATTTCATTCAATTATCAACATCAATCACTAAACATCCACCCTTTAATTATATTGCCAATAGAATTGGGTCATGCCTCCAAATCTTTGAATCCAGGTGTTCCAATCACTTTCATTCTCACAGGTGTATTAAATTCACCACCTAGGCATGCTGATTGTTTCTACAAACATTTGTGCAGAGAAAAAAAAAGGTTAACTCAGGAGCTTGTTCTTTTGTTTGTGAATATATACACACCAAATTATGGACATACACAATTTTTTTCAAAACTAATGGTTCTCCTTGCTAAATTCAAAAATGAGCCCATCATTATTGGTGGTGACTTTAATTCTGTTTGTAACCCTAGGCTTGATCGCCTTAACTGCCCACTTCCTACAAAAAATGCCCTTTCTGCATCCCTAATGAGCTTCAACAAATATTTGGTTTAACAAATGCATGGCGATGTATCAATCAATTGTTTCATGAATACTCTTTGTATTAAAAAATTAGGTAATAAAAGATAAATAAAAGATTGAAACAACCCAAAAACAATTAAACAAAAGAGTAAATACCTAAGGAGAGACAAGAAGAGAAAATATGGAATGGAGAAGGGACGGAACCAAAAATAACAACACTAAAATCCTAAAGTGAAACATAATAGAAGCTAATACCAAGAAATAAACTAAAAATGATGAGGTAAGCTGCATCTGTAAATATAATAACTGAAAATCAAAACACCAACACCTAAGGATCATAACAGTTGAACAGTCGGACAATAGCAAAATAATATTAAGATTGTCTGCCGAAAAACGTAAACACGTCAGACATGTTTCCTTTAACCTTGCAAATATATCACCATTACAAAAAAATTCTGATAAAACAATGTGTTACGTCAGTTTACATCCCCCAATCGATAGGTGTTCCCCATAGACAGCTAGAGGCAAAAAACGTGTGTTGTCATTGCAAGCTTTCATCTGGCCTGTAACCGGCAGTTTGCTTTTCCCCCTTAGCAGCACAAAGCTCTGAAACATGCTTGTTTGTATTTTATTGTGTGCTCAGTTCCAGTTGCTTGTGCTGCCAATCAGATAGAGCTTTGCTCCCACCTCTGTACATCAATCTCGCTCAGATGTCTGCACCGCGGTAAAAAACAGCCAGAGATAATAGGCAAGGCAAAGCAATTTTATTTGTATAGCACACTTTAAACAACAGGGTAATTCAAGACGCTTCACATGATAAAGTAAAAACAGCATAAAGCTTACACAGAACATATGACACGTAAAACACATAATACAGCCTGAAACACACACAAAACATATGATATATGAAAATAATGAACTAACAACAGCAATGGAGAGATTTTTTAGTAGCAGAAAAAACAAAAAAAGTGAAAAAATAGAAACAGAGATTCTGCTGAAAGCTTGAATCAATAACGGTATTTTGGAGTGAGTTTAATTTAGTGCATCATATTCAAATTGATTATAGGTATTAATGCTTGAATATGAATGTTTATACAAGCTTTAAAATACTTTACTAAGACTGCTGAGGAGGGGTGTATCCAGGAAGTTTTGAAAGATGGCTAAATGGGGGCCAATGATGATCTTAGGGTGTCCCACTAAAATAAAAAGCAAGGATGGAAGCAGGGTGGTATTAAAAAGGGGCGGGGCCTAAACAGATTGACAGACATCAGACTCAAAACATTAAAGTGCCTCAGCAGCACTGAGCTCGGCACCCTGAACCAGCGGATCTCCTCCGTCATCACCGGAGATAGAGGAGATAGAGGGGATAGAGGGAGGCTTTATGGAGCTCAGCGGCCGCAAGCCGTATCAATCTCAGGGCACTGAGTCAGCGCTGCCCGAGGCTGGCGCTGCTGGTGAGGGAGAGAGAGACAGGATGGGTCCGGTCTCTGGGTGATAGGCCTAATGCTAACATAGGCTAATGTTCAAAACAGAATGTTAGCTATGCTAACTAAGTGCTAATGTGATAATAATGGTAACCTGAAAAACGCAATCCCAATCCGAACTCGCCACGGGATGGGCAGTATGTCTGATAGTTTTATACCCAAACCCACGGTGCGTGTCTGTGAGACCATGGCTGCTGTGACACAGTCAATGCCTGTGACGTAAAGATGTACCGCTCTCCACCAATCACAAAATTCAAATGCAGGAACCACAGTTCAACCCTAAGAGGGCAGCACTAAGACGTTTTTAGACCACAAAGTGTAGAATTAAACAAGTTTACACCAAAATGTAAAAAAAATCTTAGAAACTGAAAGACTGCATTGGTAAAGACCCATTTATACAGTTTAGAAGCAAAAAAAGTTGTTTTGGGGTTTAGTTACTCTTTAAGGGTAAGAATGACTTAAACAGAAATACACAAACCGGAAGAAATACTTGGTGCAGAAAGCAGGGGGGGGTTAAAATCCCTGACTAATCAACATCTCATCTAACATTTTGAAAGATTGATTGACTACTAAATAATCAGCTGCAGCTCTAGGATATAATAAATAGTGCGTACTACATCTGTATTTAACAGCTGCAGAACTAGTTTGATGGAACAAATAAGATTTAAATATTTTTAACTGTACTGGCATGCAGCATTGAAATGTCCCATTTCCCCATTCTTGGAATACTCTGATGTGTAATCAAAACCTGTCTAAAACATTACTGCTTTGAACCATTGTGAACATTGACAGCAGCAGATGCCAATGAAATGTAATTACATTGTGGGTAAAGAAGTGTTTTGGTTTCAGTTTTTATCTCCTTAAATTATCAACATAAATCACTAAACATCAACCCTTTGATGTTTAAATAATATTGCGAAAAGAATTAGGTCACCCCTCCAAAGATTCAGATTTCCTTTATTGTCATTCACTGTACAACAGTGCGCAGCACAGCTCAGCGCAGCACAGGCAAAACCGGACGGAGAAAAAAAGATTGAAAAATTGAATAGAAGTAATCAGTAAATAGCAGTGATAACATCATAAAACATCCAAGTTACCAGAAAAACTGATTGGAATATTTAAAACAGAGTAGGGAACATAAGTATTTGAACACCCTGCGATTTTGCAAGTTCTCCCACATAGAAATTATTGGGGGTTCTGAAATTTACATTGTAAGTGCATTTGCACTGTGAGCGTGAAGGTTGGAGAAGACGTCTACAGAGATAAACAATGATTGCTGAATACTATTTAAGCGGTTAGTTAGAAAGGTTGGTTAGGGTGATGCACGAGTAACTCTGTCCCCTCCAGACATGTTTGAATTAAATACTTAAACGCCTTCTGGGACTCAAGTCTTCTTTATTATGGAAACCCTGAGATACTTTTTTTGCCATGACAAAAGCATGAAACACACAAAACATATGATACATGAAAAGATTACTCAAAGGCAGCTCCAAACAAATGGGTCTATAACCATTATTTAAAGGAACTTAGTGTTTCAGCAGCTTTGCAGTTGTCTGGAAGTTTGTTCCAGATAAGAAGAGCATATAACCTGAAAGCTGCTTCTTCATGTTTAGTTCTATTTTTTGGGATACTGAAGAAACTGGAATTAGATGACCTGAGTGGCTACTATCACAGTAGTGAGGACCCAAACTGCAGCACTCTGGATCAACTGAAGCTGTCTGACCTGTGAGAATGCTGTTGCAGCAATCAATCCGACTAAAGATAAATGGATGGATGAGTTTTTCGAGGTCCTGTTGGGACATAATTTCTTTAATCCTAGAAATGTTCTTCAGTTGATAGAAGGCTGACCTTGTGATTGCCTTTATGTGACCCTGGAGGTTCAGGTCTGAGTTCATTACTACAACTAGATTTTTTGCCTAATAAGTAGTTTCTAGCTGGATTAACTGAAGCTGTGTGCTGACATCCATCTATTAATTTGATTTGCTCGATAAATTTGCTTAACGTTTGGATGAGTTCAAAGTCACCTGGGGACACTGTAATGAAGAGCTGAGTATCACCTGCATACTTATGATAGCTAATCTTATTGGTTGTTATAATCTGGGCTAGTGGGAGCATGTAGATATTAAATAGGAAGGGGCCCCAGGATGGAGCCCTGGGGCACTCCACATGTGATTTCTGTTCGTTCTGATGAAAAGTTACCTATGGAAACAAAGGTAAGACTCAAACCAGCCAAGTACTGTGACCGAGAGACGGACTTGGCTCTCCAGTTGTTGCAATAGTAGCCTACATCATGATTAACAGTCTCAAATGCTTCACTGAGGTCCAAAAGTACCAGCACTGTGGTTCTACCATAGTCTGTATTTATGCAGATGTCATTGAAAACTTTGACGAGGGCAGTCTTGGTACTGTGGAGTGCACGGAAATCAGACTGAAAAACATCAAAACGGTTGGTTATTGTTAGGAAGCTATTTAACTGTTGAAACAACTTTTTCAATAATCTTACTGATGAATGGAAGATTGGAGATTGGCCTGTCGTTCTGCATTAAAATGCTGTCCAGGTTATTCTTCTTTAGTAGTGGTTTGATAACTGCTGTTTTTAAAGCCTGGGGGAAGACACCTAACATGAGGGATGAGTTCAGTATTTCAATCAGATAAAACCCAATGACAGCAAAAACTTTCTTAAGAAAAACTGTGGGTAGGATATCAAGACAGGAGGAAGAAGAGCTTATTTGGTTAATTATTTCTTCAAGGGTTTTTTGGTTTATTTTTGAAATTCAAAAATTTTCTCTACATTGGTGTTGAGTGGGGATGACATTGGAAGTGTGCTTGGTACAGATGTACAGATCGATCCTTTAGTTTTCAAAATCTTTTCAGTAAAAAAGCAGGCAAATACATAGCAGGCCCTGGTGGAGTTTAGTTCAGGGTCTAATGTCGCAGGAAGATTAGTTTGTTCCTCAACTGTTGAAAATAAAGTCAGCGCATTAATAATGTTTCTGTTAATGATTCTGGAAAAGAACAGTAACCTTGTGTTTTCAAAATTAAGTAATATCTGTTTAGTGTGTCTCTGTAGATCTCATAATGAACCTGAAGTAGAGATTTCCCCCATTTTCTCTCGGCTCGTTGACCCTCCCTTTTTTCACTACGTACCAGTGGATCGTTAGTCCATGGAGACTTCTTTCTACCCGAGACTATTTTCACTTTGATTGGAGGAATGGTATTAATTGATGTCTGAACTTTTAGAGAGGAAGTTATCTACCAGCTTGTTTCTTGAGTTTACAGTGGCTTGCAAAAGTATTTGGCCCCCTTGAACTTTTCCACATTTTGTCACATTACAGCCACAAACATCAATCAATTTTATTGGAATTCCACGTGAAAGACCAATACAAAGTGGTGAACACGTGAGAAGTGGAACGAAAATCATACATGATTCCAAACATTTTTTACAAATAAATAACTGAAAAGTGGGTTGTGCGTAATTATTCAGCCCCCTTTGGTCTGAGTGCAGTCAGTTGCCCATAGACATTGTCTGATGAGTGCTAATGACTAAATAGAGTGCACGTGTGTGTAATCTAATGTCAGTACAAATACAGCTGCCCTGTGACGGCCTCAGAGGTTGTCTAAGAGAATGTTGGGAGCAACAACACCATGAAGTCCAAAGAACACACCAGACAGGTCAGGGATAAAGTTATTGAGAAATTTAAAGCAGGCTTAGGCTACAAAAAGATTTCCCAAGCCTTGAACATCCCACGGAGCGCTGTTCAAGTGATCAATCAGAAATGGAAGGAGTATGGCACAACTGTAAACCTACCAAGACAAGGCCGTCCACCTAAACCCACAGGCCGAACAAGGAGAGCGCTGATCAGAAATGCAGCCAAGAGGCCCATGGTGACTCTGGACGAGCTGCAGAGATCTACAGCTCAGGTGGGGGAATCTGTCCATAGGACAACTATTAGTGGTGCACTGCACAAAGTTGCCCTTTATGGAAGCGTGGCAAGAAGAAAGCCATTGTTAAAGGAAAACCATAAGAAGTCCCGTTTGCAGTTTGCCACAAGCCATGTGGGGGACACAGCAAACATGTGGAAGAAGGTGCTCTGGTCAGATGAGACCAAAATGGAACTTTTTGGCCAAAATGCAAAACGCTATGTGTGGTGGAAAACTAACACTGCACATCACTCTGAACACACCACCCACACTGTCAAATATGGTGGTGGCAGCATCATGCTCTGGGGGTGCTTCTCTTCAGCAGGGACAGGGAAACTGGTCAGAGTTGATGGGAAGATGGATGGAGCCAAATACAGGGCAATCTTGGAAGAAAACCTCTTGGAGTCTGCAAAAGACTTGAGACTGGGGCGGAGGTTCACCTTCTAGCAGGACAACGACCCTAAACATAAAGCCAGGGCAACAATGGAATGGTTTAAAACAAAACATATCCATGTGTTAGAATGGCCCAGTCAAAGTCCAGATCTAAATCCAATCGAGAATCTGTGGCAAGATCTGAAAGTAGCTGTTCACAAACGCTGTCCATCTAATCTGACTGAGCTGAAGATATTTTGCAAAGAAAAATGGGCAAGAATTTCAGTCTCTAGATGTGCAAAGCTGGTAGAGACATACCCTAAAAGACTGGTAGCTGTAATTGCAGCAAAAGGTGGTTCTGCACACCCCACTTTTCAGTGATTTATTTGTAAAACATGTTTGGAATCATGTATGATTTTTGTTCCACTTCTCACGTGTACACCACTTTGTACTGGTCTTTCACGTGGAATTCCAATAAAATTGATTCATGTTTGTGGCTGTAATGTGACAAAATGTGGAAAGGTTCAAGGGGGCCGAATACTTTTGCAAGCCACTGTATGTTGGAGGAAGAAGGGGATGGGGATGAGGGGGGAGAGTAAATTTGTTTAAAGGTTTCAACTGAGCTGTCCCCGAAAAAAATTTGCTTTTTTACAGTGGTCTCACTGTGGCTAGATAGTTTGGTAGAGATAGTGCTTTCAAAGAAAACACAGAAATTGTAAGACAATGCATTATCAACAACCGAGATGTTCAAGATATTTTAACCTTTGCTGATGATTCAGTCCAGAGTTAGTCCTCGATTGTGTATGGGTTGTTTGACATGCTGGGTCAGTCCAAAGCTGTGAAGAGTGTCTAACGTTTTTGCTCGTCTATCCTGGGGATTGTCAATATGGATATTGAAATCTCCCACAATGATTAATTGGTCATAATCCATACATATTACAGAAAAAAGGTAGGTAAAATTATTGAAGAAATTGGAGTTGGTTTTAGGCGGTTTATATAAAGTTAAAAATAAAGCTTTGTTTGAAACCTTTATGTGTACGTATTCAAAAGAGTCAAATGTGCCCAGGGACACACTGTTTACTTGGGTGTGACGTCAAACCAAGCTTAATGTTCTGACTTCCGAGGTTAATGGAATGTACAAGTCTAGAAGCAAGTAAATAAGTCAGCAACTGGGCCATGAATAGGTACACTGAATAAAATCATGTATCATGTGTGGGGTTCACAATTTTTCTCAAGGTCAAGGACCTTCAAACTTCAGGACAGCTGAAGAACACGGTGGACAGTGTGTAGTGTGCAGTTGGAGACTCCTGCTCTAAGGGAAATTAAAAGATTTCTAGAAAGAATTATTTGCTTGTGACTGTCAATCCAGCAAAACATTTCATTCAATACCTCATGAAGACAAGGGTTTTTGTGTTGTATCAGTTGGTTGTACACCTTGCAGTTTTTATAAAAACCAGATTATAATATGACTTTAGAATTGTACTTGACAGTATGAGAAAACTAAGTTGTGATCAATATAAAAGCTGTTGCTCACTGCCAAAATTGTCAAATAATGATAAAAAATTTTGAAACCTACAGGAGAACCATCGACTAGAAGACTTTGAAAGATCAAGAGAAATATCATGTAGACCACATTATAAAAACGTTTTTATCATAACATGTTAAACCATAGTGATAATAATGTGGCATCAAGCTGTTTTAAGAACCCACGCCTAAATCAGAGTTTGCTATAAGATGAAACGGAAGGTATAAAGGAATAGCAAATAAAAAAAAAAAAAACCTCTTTGGTCCTTTTATTTTTGGAATGCCAGGAAAAGTACATTTCTCCCCACTGCACACACAAAGTAACAACACTCCCAGTGGTTTAACCTGTTAGTGCACATTCAAAAACAGCAATACTAACAAACTGCCAGATACAGAAGGTTTGAGCAGAAGCACTCACTCTCTGCACATTTTGTAAGCTCTTCTAACTACAAAAAAGACAGACTGTTTAGGGACATAAGATGACAGAAATTGATTCATTACTATTTTGTCATTTTGCTTGGATGATGAGATGAGGGAAAACTTCTAAGTGACATAATGCAGCAGCAACAGCTTTGGAACAAGTCTTTGATCTATCTTCCACCCATAAATAATAAAATCAGCATCCAATAAAAGGCTAATTTTAATCTGCTAATTTTTAGGGTTTTGGGTTCTACAGTTAGGCCTACATTACTTTACTGACCTTGTAATTCATGCCTAAACGTAACATTTACCCAACCATAGTGTTTGTGAAAACACGTAGTGTCTTGTGGTTGTACCACAATATTAATCACACAAAATATATATAACCTGCCTCCACCATATCACTGATTATAACCACCCAGCACCTGTGTACACCGCTCTGACTCACCTTTTTAAAACGCCCTTTTGCCTTGAAAAATATTAATGCTCAATTAGCTAACCAATTGCAGAGTAGCAGAGTTGTCACAGTTGATGGGCTTGTCTGTTTGGAACAACAACTGGTGAGAGATAGAAATAATCAACATCAATATGAACACAGAAAGAGGGGAAATGCTTTAGCTAATCCACCTGACTCCAGGGCTCCGAACACCAAAATGCAGTACGGCCGAGATCAAATAACTACCAAAATCCTAACCGCCCACCTCAACCATTCTGTTGACGTTGCAAAGGCAACCATCCACCTGCTGCATGTCCACATGCTGGCCCGAACCGCACCTCTTCACCACAAGCCCCTCCGCCACAGCGTAACCGGTCACCTCATGAAGGACCACCCACACTGGGAGCTATTACCACCTCTCGACCTCCAGAAGAAGCTCATGCTCCTGTTTCCGCCTATGTAAGCTCTTTACCGTGCCAACTAATGGTCCCTATTAATATTGGATCCTGGCGAGAGCTGTGCGTAAGTAATATGGCGGTAAACTGGTAAAACAAACTCGGGTAAAAACAAACCATAACATTTGAGCCAAATATAGCAAACGTTTAATAATAATAACCATTATTTTGTATTTCTCCATAAACAAACTGGACGAGGAAACCTTGCACAGCCTGGAAAGCTACTTGGACGAGTGCTTTGACAACATTGTTATGGGCAAGCCACAGAAATCCACCTCTGCTATGCCGACAAGCACACCATCACAGAAACGCACCCGTTCTGAGGCCAGCACCTCCACCATCACTCCAGAGAAAAGCTACAGCAATGTCCTTGACTCAATAGATAAGAAGCTAACCAGCCTAGATGCCCATCTGGCCCTGGTTGATGTTCTCCATAAAGAATTTCAAGCTCTAAGGGAATCCCTGGAGTTCAGCCAACAACAGGTAGCATCGCTCGCTGCAGAAAACCAAACGCTTAGGGAGAGTGTAAAGAAACTCACCGAGGGGATGACGCAGCTGTCCGGAGAAAGTAAGAGGATGAAAGAAACTATCTTGGATATACAGGCCAGGGGAATGCGTGACGATCTTGTTTTTTCCGGGATCCCAGAACAGTCTGAGGACGACGCTGAATCCACCGTCCGAGATTTTCTCCAACATCGGTTAAAGCTCCCAAGCGACACGGTAAAAAACATCACTTTTCACCGCGTCCACCGGCTCGGATGTAAGAAGCCCAATAACAGCCGGCCGTGACCTATCGTTGCTAAATTCGAGCATTACAAGCAAAAAGAGCAGGTCAGAGGCCATGCAGAGAGCTGCGGGGAACGAATTACAGCGTTAACGATCAATATCCGAAGGAAATCCTGGATAGAAGGCGCGTTTTGTTCCCAATCAGAAATAAATATATCATTGAAGGCACCAGAGCTACAGTAGCGGTAGATAAACTGTATGTTAATGGGCAGCTGTTCAGGGACCCCCAGCTTACTCCTTGGCTTTATTAGTCATGTAACACTGGTCAGATAAGAGTTGTTTAATCAGTCAACTATAATGTAATGTTAGCACAGCTCTGTAAACTTGTTTACATTACTCAATGTGGGCGGGGCCAGGGCTAAGCACTGGGATACTGGCTCTTTTTTCTTTTCTCATCTTCACATGTCTATCACCAAATGTCTTTGTCACTCCTTTTTCCTTTTATCACACACACACACACACACATAATTTTTTGATAATATAACTATTTCTTTCTCTCACCCTCACCCTTCACACCTTCACAACTTTCTTCTATTTCTCTCTTTCTTATATCTCGGCTTTTGGATTTTCAATCAGGCAACCCCAAGCACAAACTAATAATACACCTGTGTTTATCTGTTTCTATGGTTATATGGACTTTAAAACGTTTGTCTCAAAACGATGGCTACTCTAAGGTTTGTCACATGGAATGTTCATGGAGCTGGCACCAGAGAGAAAAGAGTTAAGATTTTTAACCAGCTTAAAAGATTGAAGGCAGATGTCGTCTTATTACAAGAAACCCATAAATCTACCTCAGCTGCAGATGATCTTAAATCCCCTGAGTTTCCTAATGTGTTTTCTGCATGCTATAACTCCAGACAAAGGGGAGTAGCAATATTAATAAATAAAAATGTAAATTTCACAGTAATAGATACAGTTACAGATCCAGAGGGTAGATTTATTATAGTAAAACTATCTATACATAACCAAAAGTTATGTATTGTCAGTAAAAATGGTCCAAATGTTGATGACCCCTCATTCTTTCATTCCTTCTTCTCGGTGCTCCTTGAACACATGGATTGCTCACTTCTTCTTGGGGGCGACCTCAACTTTGGTTTAAATGAAGAAATAGACAGGCTCGGCACAGCAGGGACTCAGCGCAGCTGGAAATCTATAGATATAATCAAACAGTACATGAGCGATTATGGACTTTGCGATGCATGGCGATCTCTTCACCCCAATGACAAAAAATATACTTTCTTCTCAAATGTCCACCATTCATATTCTCGACTGGATTATTTGTTAGTCAGCAGCTCACTGTTGACTGACATTTCAGACACTGAGATACACCCTATAGCTGTTAGCGATCATGCTCCTGTTTCTCTAACTTTAGTAAATAAAACAGAAACACCTCAAAGCAAAAATTGGAGAGTTAATATATCCTTACTTAAGGATAAAGAATTTATTAAATATTTTGAAAAAGAGTGGGCCTCATATTTGGAATATAACGACCTCCCTGGTACGTCGCCATCCATTCTTTGGGAGGCAGGAAAAGCTGTGATTACAGGTAAAATAATCTCATTCTCATCAAATAAAAAGAAAATTGAAAAAAACGTATTCAGGAATTAGAAGAAACTATTAATTCATTAGAAGCTTCTCTAGATGAGGAGAGACTTGGCAAAATCCGTAAAGCAAAGCTTGAATTAAAACAAATTATGAATAAACAGACCCAGTTCTTAATTCAAAGACTTAGGATAGAAAACTTTGAACAGGGTAATAAATCAGGTAGATTTTTGGCTAACCAGCTTAAAATTAATAAAGAAAAAACAACTATATCTGCTATTAAAGATCAGACCGGGAATACAGTATATGATCCTGGAAGAATAAACAACACATTAAAAGAATTTTACAAGGCTTTATACTCACCAGAGATAAATCCATCAGATCATTGTAATGGCAAAAAATAGTATCTCAGGGTTTCCATTATAAAGAAGACTTGAGTCCCAGAAGGCGTTTAAGTATTTAATTTAAACATGTCTGGCCAGACACGGAGGAGACAGAGTTACTCGTGCATCACCCTAACCAACCTTTCTAACTAACCGCTTAAATAGTATTCAGCAATTATTGTTTATCTCTGTAGATGTCTTCTCCAACGTTCACGCCCCGCCTCCAGAGAACTGCTTCATGCGAGTCTTATATCAACGCATAAAGCAGCTCATCCGAAGGCCAGACTGTTATCTTACTGCCCCTGCGTCTGTCTCTCTGGTGACCTGACACATATATCTTTCTCATAACATTAAGCTGGAGCAATAAGCTTGTCATTTTACCCTAGATGCATTCACTAAACAGAGAATATACACTTAATTCCTAATTGCATAACAATTTTCCACCACAATTCCCCGCTTTTATTAACTTAAATAATACCATAAATATAAAGGAAAATTTAAAAGTGCTATCACAAATCTCCCTAAAAGGTTGGTAGGTTGATCAAAAAAAAAGACAATGTTCAAAACACAAATTACAATCAGACATGAGACATGCTTGACCATGGAATTAGCTCACAGTGACAAATATCAGATCCTTCCCGATGACTTTGCTGAGACTCCTGTGCATTGAGACCGAAAACCCACGGGGTCTTCTTACGCCATTTTCTTGTGGGCAAAATGTCATCTCAACAGCCCCTCGCCCCAGAGGCGGCCATCCACAGGTCTCGTCATCGGTCAGGATGTTCTAGATAAAACACAGAACAAAGGAGAAATTATGTAGTTTCTTCCAGTACACTTTAGAGGGTATTACATCAACACTAGGTGTTGAAACGTGTACTCTTCCCTTGCGCTGTTTGTTGTCTGTTGCCATGAAGTCAGCCTCCGCCAGCATCCAGTGACCCGTAGCCACCGATCAGTCCTTCCTCAGAAAGGAGAGAGATCACTCCTCAGAATGTCCTTCAGTGAGAACCTCCCAATGAGACCCTTGGGAGCTGAGCTAATTAGGTATTAGAGCATTGATGTTCAAACATAGGTGAGCCAATTCCCAAAAGATGAATAGGATGATTATGACAAGTGATTAAGTGGAACCCACACCCTCGGAGTATGGTTTCAGATCAACCTGATGCAACTGTGTGCAAAAGCAATTCTAAACAACTCACAACCTGGTTAATGAACCAAACCTTATCAACTGAAGCTAGATTATAAGTAAGATAAATGTCTCCAAATCAATCTTTACTAAATCCACGCCAAGAAAAAGACAACCAACCATTCCAACTTGTGAGAGTAAAAAATCCCAAGAATCAACTACTCCCAGCAAGAAGTAAAGAAGGTTTTCAGATCAAATTAAAACTTTGTAAAGTTCCCAGACACAATATGTACTACAAGTCTGAACCCAAACCGAAATGGAATATGAAGTCAGACGTCAAGTCCAGGTAGTAAAAAAAAAACCCTCATTAATTTATGACAGAGTTATGATTCACAAGAAACCCAATGACTTGCAAGTTACAATTCTCTTCATAATCCCTTAAAAATCTGTTCCAATTACTATCAAATCCAATTCCCCCCCCTTTTTAAGGCATCGTCTTGCACATGCCTTAAAAATCAAGAAACAAGGAAACAATAACTTCAACCGCTTTTCCAGTGTCAAGAAAAGAAACATAGTAGGTTAAAGGTCATGCATAAGACATAACCTCGGAACCTGTGTATCCTGCTGCTGTTGCTGCAGCTTCAACCCCCAGATGATCATATCCCAATCATTTAGGTTCGCAATTAGGTTCTTATATTTGAATTACCTTGTTGTTGAAAGTGTGCTATACAAATAAAATTGCCTGGCCTTGCCTTGCAAAACCAAAAAATAATAATATCACCACATAGTTACCTAATGTATTTAAGAATTTTAGTCCTACTTGCATTAGCTACAAAACACTTCCCTCTGGGATCAATAAAGTATTTTGAATTGAATTAGACAACTTCTTCAGACCCTGCTTTTCCAGAATCTAATTGATGTTACAATAAGGATTATCTTTGCAACCACCTTAGTTAAAAAAAATTACTCAGGACACAGTTTATTTACCTAATTAATATCTCTGCTGCTGTTATTTGCTCCTCTGTTTCTTACAGTTTATTCTCTGTTAACTCCTTGAGAAAAAAAAAATACATTTATTCTAAATGCACAATTTTCAAACCTGTACAACTGTAAAACATTTCTAATTCAATTTATCTAACTGAGTTGCACATTCAGACTTGAGTATGCCACTCTATTTTAATAACAACGATGTCAAGTAACCTTTTTACCTGTACCTGATACTCTTGCTTAAGAAAGAAACGTTTCTTCATTGCAGATTCTGTGTAGGACTTGAGTTATACTTTATACTTTACCGAAGTAATTATCTATTTGCCCACTTTTACCTCTACTCAGTACTTTAGACAGCTTATATTTTTAAATTAGCCTTTTATTAAAAGGAACACACAAAAACCCCCTCAAACATCAAAAAGTGTTGCAACTGAATAGAATTTACTGCGGTTTGATAGTCGGTCTCACATTTATTATTCTGACACCCTGTTTATTTTTATTTTTTTTTATTTTAGTTTTTTTTTATGCGATCTATAGCATATAAAACAGGGGTTAACTGAATATTTTCCACATTTTTCCCGTCTTTAGAACAGTGACCGAAATTCAGAATCTATTTTTATCATCATTTGTCTTAATGAAGTAAACTAAATTAAAAAAATAGAAACCAAGTTAAACCCCTGTGTGTGTAGGTCACACCTGTTGGCTTAAAGATTGCACTAAATGCATAATTTTCACATATACCATACCACTTTATTTATACAGCACGTTTATACACAGCCGAGGCCGACCAAGGTGCTGTACAGAAGAACATCATGCAGCTGAAACAGGTAGCCTAGTGTGTCCCAAATGCGTCCTTATTATTTAACATTTTTATTAAACATTACTATCATTAAGTAAAAGTTATTTTTGGTCGAGGTATGACTAAAGCTTTATTCTTTATCATTTAATGTTCTAATCCTAAGTTTGCTTTATGATTTCTACCTCCTTTGTGTGAATCTAAATGTATGTACAGTCTATGATCTAAATGCTTCTATCTGTCACTTTGCTGCCGGTACAGCAGAAGTTCCCCTTCTTGGGAAAATAAAAGCATGATTCATGAAGTTAAGCATTACCGTGTTTTAATTTGGAAAGCTCATGTTTGAAACAGGAAGTGGTTTTTCACAAAAAACAAACAGTTTGACTAACCCGGACTCGTTAACATCCAGGAAGCAACTGAAAACTCAAGACTAAACTTTTCGTCTAAACAAGTTCAAGTTCCTATTTTTAGACTTCCAGCCGCAGAGCTATTAACGCTTCATCAGTGTCGGGGTCTATGATTTTTTACAACCATAGAATCGCAGCACATCGGTCGTAAGAAAGAAGCTTGTGGCTCAATTAGCTGATTATCAACAAGAGAATCATATTAAACCTGCAACAGACTTTATTTCAGATCATTTTTACCACATTGTAGTTAATAACTCGCTGGCTAAGATTAACCTTAGAGTTTTTACCCACGTTGTTTCTGATTCGTTTTCTGCAAATTACTCAAAAGACTGAAATACTTTCATACTGCCACTCGCATCTGTATTAACTGGAGTTGGTTTTCAATATAATCGATTCTAACGGTGCGTTTTCAGTGTTATTTCTATTTACTACTGAGTAGGCTACGTTTATCAAAAGTATTAGTTAGGCATAGAAACCATCATTTATCTAGTTTATTACTGAATTGCATCGTTTCACATAGAATCTTAAAAGAACGTTTTCAAGCTAAGGTTCCCGGGCCAAACACGGCCGCCCCTTATCTCATGAAAACAGTGTTATAGTTTTAGGTCGAACCAGTTTTAATCAGTTACAATAGTTCAAATTTTATATTACCATTTACCTTTGTGCATTATTTCCCCCCAAGGCTCTTATTGATTAGCGCAAATCTAACAGTTGTAACTCACTGAGTACAGCTAAACCATTTAATAGGCTATAAAATTAATATGGATTCAGGTTAGAAAATACTCAAATATTAGATTGATGAGGTAAATGTAATTTCCATCTCACATTAATTTGAAGCATTGCTTTGGAAAAACCAGCATAATACATCAAATAGACTAAAGAATGTTTATTCATATTTGCACCTTGCAGAAAAATATCATTATTAATGATTGTTGGAAATGTGTTCCAGCAAATATGTTTTCAAAACTGATGTAGGAATTTATTCTCCAGTAAATCACTGAGTCACGTTTAGATAATTAATCATTATTATATTATCACCATTAAAACTATAGCAAGTTTTCAAGATAATATAGTTTATTTTAAACATTAAATCTGACTCGTATGCACCAATATAGATCATAATAATCAGACTTCCATCATTCATTATGCTTTAAATTGGAATATTCTCTGTTTTATTTGATCTATTTTTATCCAAGATCACTTGATGTTAAGATTGCAGTTTTCTAGATCTGTTGCGTTTAGTTTTCCAGATAGAGCGATGACATATTTATAATCCTGAGATCCCGAGCAACCCACTGATACTACATGCATGTCAAATGCATTAAAAAGCCTATTTTGGAATTAATATTTAACAAGAATGAGAAAAGATAATGGAGTGTTTCCACGTCCTTCAGTCAGTATGCAGACATCTCACAATTGATGACCCAAGACACAGAAAGTATCCTTGAGCTTCTCACATGTTGGTTCAACATAACAATACATATCTCAGTTAACACAGAGACTTAACCTTTAACATGATCAACATAATTTTCCACATTAAGTCATTCAAATCTTCTTTTATAAAAAAAATGCTACGCAGAAAAATTCTCACAACAGGCCTGAAATAATTTAGGCTTTGATAAAAGCCAAGAGAGCTACAACAAAACTAACTGTGAAATCTATAGTTCAGGATTAGATTTTTACCCATAAACACCAAGTGATTATATATTATTTGCTTTCTTAATTTGAAAAGTGATACGTCACTGTTGACGAACAATTACGTTTTGTTGGATTTGCTTTTACTACAAGAAAGTAAAACAATTGGCTGAACAGTGTCCAACATTAGTAATTCAGTCTGCCCATTCATTTGGAAACAAGCAATTAAATTCCAACATTTCATGTTCTTATTACGTTTTATTATTACTATTTTAAAGAAAACGGGTCCCCCGAGTGTTTTTACAGCTACAGGGGATCACACTTCTGAGCCTCCCTTGTAAGGTCTAAGAGAAAATGTTAGAATTTGAAGTCCCTTCACCATAGCCCCAAATACGCCAAAATATATATAAGCAGCCCCCAAACTCAGGTACGCACAGGTAACCTCCCAAGCCACTTGTCCATACCTTTTTGGATCGAACCTCGAACATGACTCCTCCCCTGTGGACAAAGTGGTCAGTCCAATCTAGAAAAAAAGCAAAAAAAAATGAGAACCAGCCTGATTTGCATTCTGGTTTAGTTGAAATTGAAACTTGCATTGGTTGTCATAAGCAAAATTCCAAACTCACAGGACCACTATATTGTTATACTTGAAGGCCCCTAAAAAACATTTCAGGCATGTCAATATTTACTTAAAACAGTGAGACGACTTCCCTTTAATTACAAAGTCAGATGCCTTATATTAAGACTCACTTATATAACTTCCTGTGTTTACCCACCAGAGTGTGACAAAACCGACAGATTTCTAGGATCAAACCTTTCCTGACCTCTTGCCCCTTATCCTGGAAGGAGACACAGAATACTTCACAGCTTGAGATCAATTCAGTAATTTTCCAAGCAAAATTTCTAATAAGGCCCACTAACTGCTCTGACGCTTGAATGTTCCCCAGATAAGATTAGTATTTACCTTTTTTCCATTTATTTAAGACCTAAGTAGCCTAAGGACCAGTCATCTTTATTTTAATGTTACCCAGCAGAAACCTAAAGTTTTATTTTTTTAGTTGTGTTCAAATTATAGCCTAAACAATGTTGTTTTATTGTTGCTGCTCACAGCAAAGTCTTGTTATTTTTAAGTCTCGCGATTGTTTACATTAGCGCCTTGCAAGCTGATAAAAAAATTCGTCCTTCACAGCTGTGGAGAAATCTAAGCAGTGTTGCTGTAAAGGTCCAAGTTACTTTAGTTAATGTTCACAGATCTAAGATTTATTACTTTCTTACAACAAACCCAAAAAATACAAGGAAACAATTCAGCCCCAATTGTCCCAGAAAGGAAGGAACATATGTTTTCACTGTCAGTCAGCTTAGTCAAAATTTAAGTCAGTCAGGGTAAAAATCACAACCTACTCTAAATGCCCCAATCAACTTTGCTATTTGTTCTAGTCGTAAAATGGGAACGTTTCCGTTTCTAAGTTAGTGCACACAAGCTGCGATAGCTAAGGAAACTTGTACTTAGTGTAATAACAATTCCATCAAATAACGTTCAACCAAAATGAAATAAAATAAAATGTGGACTCTCCTGACAGAGAGCATTAGGAGAGAAAAGAAAAGATTTCTTGACCATTTACTAGATAAACTGTGTGCAACACCGTCTTTAAGCTCTGATTAGAATAAACTCACCGGATGACAACTCATCACCTTATCAGAGCCGTAGCAGTTTCTCTGTCTGCTTTACCCCGTCTGTCTAAAACAAACAAATTTGGTTTAGTTGCACATCAACTTTCCCTTACAAATTACAACACAATAACAAAACAAACTTTAGATCAACATAGAAAATAGAAAGAATCAGAAATTATGGCCTGCTTCCATCGAGACCCCTTTCGCTCTAAGGGTCCTCTGGCAGAAACAAAACAAAAACAAAACAAGATTTACTTTCCTAAGGGAGTGAGTATGTGTGTGATAGGCAGGTGTCACATAGATAAAATACAGCTACATCAGTCAGCAAGCATTTCTTAATTGCATTTGAGCTGTGTGTATTTTTGTCCTGCCTGAATTTCGCTGGGTCATCTGCAGGCTGGCCGGCCCAGGGCCCCCCCCCTCGATCCAGCCAATCGCCATGTTTCAGGGACCACAGCCCCCAAATAACTCATCTCACCTGAGCAAGAGTTTTCCCCTCTGCCCACTGGTCAGCCCGCATTCAGGCCGGAGTCCAGCCTCCGCCTTTGTTATGGCTGCCAAACCCCTTATTCCAAGGGTGGGGGAGGTAGTAGGGCTCCTTGTGGCCCTCCCCAGGCGCCGCTGGACCGAAGGCAGGGGTCCCAACCAGCCTGAAGAAAAACACAGGACAACTCAGCGAAACTCACCAGCAGTTCTACAATGGAATGTGTAACAATAACTGTGTGTGTGTGTGTGTGGCATTCTGCATTATACCAAGTCATCAAACAAATGATCTTAATGCTCAAACACTCCAGTTCTGGAAGAAGCAAACAAGAGTAAATAAAAGAGAAATAAACAAAACCACAAAGAAATTACATCACTTTTAGATTTCCTTTCAGATTATCCAAATTCCTCCCCTGGGCCCATTAATTCTTTTATTTATTATTTTTCTATTATTTTCTTTCTGTCGACATATTGGACTGTCCGGAGGTGAAGTGTTGCTAGATTACAGACCCGATTGTCTGCCTGGGTACCCAGTTCCAATGAAGGACGTCTCCCCCATCGCTTTCTAGTTTCCTTGAGTGAAACAAAAGCTTAAAAAAACCCTCGTCGGAAAATTATCAACCAATTTAATTAATTGACTACTTGTCCAACTGCCGTGCTCCCAGGTAAAACCCGGAGCAAAAACCCGATACTTTATTTAACCTTGATTAAATAATTAACCATACAATTATATGTAAGAATATATATTATATTAAGTAATCAATCAATCAACCGCGTGTAAGTAAATAAACACGAAACCGCTAGCAAATATTTCACCTCCTGAGAGTGCAAATAAAATTCTGTTATCACTATTTATTTTATGGACTCAGTCTTACCAGGTTCTGTCTCAGGCGACAGCAGGGCCGACAGAGACGCTTCAAGGCCTCCATCTCCCAAACAGCTACTGGAGGTAAGAGGCTGGGAGAAACTTTCCCAGGACGCTAGCAACTCCCTTGACCCCGTCCCTGCCGGTCCATTCCGTTCGCTGAGGCTGCGTTGGGCGCCAAGTGTAATGGCAAAAAATAGTATCTCAGGGTTTCCATTATAAAGAAGACTTGAGTCCCAGAACCTTTCTAACTAACCGCTTAAATAGTATTCAGCAATCATTGTTTATCTCTGTAGATGTCTTCTCCAACGTTCACGCCCCGCCTCCAGAGAACTGCTTCATGCAAGTCTTATATCAACGCATAAAGCAGCTCATCCGAAGGCCAGACTGTTATCTTACTGCCCCTGCGTCTGTCTCTCTGGTGACCTGACACATATATCTTTCTCATAACATTAAGCTGGAACAAGTAGCTTGTCATTTTACCCTAGATGCATTCACTAAACAGAGAATATACACTTAATTCCTAATTGCATAACAATTTTCCACCACATCATGAAATTGAACAATTTTTGGATAACATAACACTACCTAAATTATCTGAAAGTCAAGCGATGGCCCTGGATTCACCACTAACAGCGGCTGAACTCCAGGAGGCCCTCCAAGGCATGCCCAATAAAAAGGCTCCAGGCCCAGATGGATTTTCAGCAGAGTTCTATAAAGAATTCTGGAATATTCTGGCACCAACATTCCACAGAATGCTGCAGGAAACCAAGGAAAATGGCCGACTCCCACCAAATATGAATTCTGCCTACATTAGTCTTCTACTAAAATCAGGTAAAGACCCTTTGTTTCCTACCAGCTATCGTCCCATATCCCTCATTAATGTTGATCTTAAAATAATCTGCAAAGCCCTCGCAAAAAGGATAGAGAAAGTAACCCCTCTTATAATACATCCTGATCAAACTGGTTTTATTAAAGGAAGCCATTCATCCACAAATTCACGTAGATTAATAGATTTAATACATTTTTCTTACTGTAAAAACATTAAAACTAATATATTATCTTTAGATGAAGAAAAAGCATTTGATAGAGTTAACTGGAAATTCTTATTTGTAACCTTATATAAATTTGGCTTTGGAAATTCTTTTTTAAACTGGATGAAAATATTATACAGTTCACCAAAAGCATGTATCAGAACAAATAACCAAACATCATCTAGGTTTTATCTTCAGAGAGGTACCAGGCAGGGATATCCTCTCTCTCCCTCCCTGTTCGCTATTTTTATTGAACCACTAGCTGCAGCGATCAGGCAAACTCACAATATTAAAGGCATAAAATGCAATAACATAGAACATAAAATCAGTCTTTATGCAGATGATGTATTACTTTTTCTCCAGCATTCACAAACCTCTTTCTCTCAGGTAATCGGGTTGATAAACTCTTACTCAAATGTTTCAGATTATTCTATAAATTGGTTAAAATCTACAGTTCTTCCAATCAATTGTTCTGTCCAGAATCCAACTAATACACAACTGCAGTCAGGGAATATTACCTATTTAGGTATCAATGTCTCACCGAGACTGGCAGATTTAATAAAGCTAAACTACATCCCACTTTTAAAAAAAGTGGAAGATGATCTTGCTAGATGGAAATCTCTACCCATATCACTTATGGGAAGGGTTGCTTCAATAAAAATGATGGTTTTGCCCAGAATCAACTACTTATTCTCAATGATCCCAAGTAAACCATCACTAGACTGGTTTAGATCTCTGGACTCCTCTATCTCTAAATTTCTTTGGAAAGATAAACCCCCACGTATCAGCTTAAAAACACTGCAGAAGACCAAAGAAAAAGGAGGTCTAGATCTACCAAACTTCCATCATTATTTCTTAGCCAACAGGCTCCAATTCATGTCAAGATGGTTAAAACATAGCTACCTAGACAAGTCCTGGATAGACGTAGAACAGACACTATGTAATAACATAAAACTTTCAGACCTACCATTTATTAGCTCAAATATAAAACAATATGAATGCTTTAAAAGCATAAATATCAGCTCCTCTCTGACTGCATGGTGGGAGTTTCTAAAAATGACAGAGTCCACAATAATCCCATGCAGACGTACACCCATTTGGAAAAACCCCGACATCTTGCAAAAAGAAATGTATGATAGGTTTTCCAGTCTGGAGGTGCAATGGACTTAAATACCTGGAACATGTATTTGAAGGAACAGACTTTATCCCATTTAATACATTAATTACACAATATGGAATTGATAAAAACAAATTCTTAGAATATCAACAAATTAAATCTATTATTAAAGGTAACTTTAGGCTCAATACAGCTGAATTACAAATTCCAGCAAGAGTTTTAGATTTTCTTAATCTCAACCCCCCCAAATTGCTGTCTAAAATATACAAAACTTTATCTACATTAGATGAATCAATAGCCATCCCTATTTCAAAATGGGAGGTGGATTTATCAGCCAGCTTTGACCAAAACCTCTGGTCTCAGATATGTTTAAGAACCTTTAAAATAACAAAAAATCCTAATTTGCAATTAATACAATACAAAATCCTTCATAGAGTACACTATACAGGTCAACAAATGTTTAGGATGGGTTTTACATCGTCTAATACCTGTTTACAATGCACAAGCAATATACCAGATACTTATATTCATGCGCTTTGGTTCTGTCCACCTGTTAAGAAATTTTGGTGGCAGATATGTGAGGATTTATCAAAGTGTCTGAAATGTAACATCCCACCATCTCCCTCAGTTTGCCTGTTAGGAAATTTAAATGATGTCACCATGGACACAAAGTCAGTTCTAATGGTTCACATTGCCTTATGCATCGCTAAGAAAACTATCCTCCTGAACTAGAAAAATAAAAAGGCTCTTAATATTAATCAGTATAGAAATCTCTTGTTGGACCATATTGGTCTTGAGACGGCCTCTGGCTCTGTATCTAATCAATCTTTCTGGGCTCCTTTGATCGGCTCCATCACCTAGTAGGGGTGGGGGGCACTTGGTTTTGTCGTTTGGGATACTGTTGCTGATGTGGGGGATTTGGGGTTGGAGGCGTCTGGGGGGGACCCCTGGGGGTGGGATCACTGGGCGGATGGGGCGCTGGACGTCGTGGCAGGCCTGGGGTTGGGCTTTGGGTGGTAACTCCTGATGGCTGCATGCGGTGCCTTAGGGGGGTTGCACTGGCGGACATGGGTTACTGGCCTGGTGGCCGTGCTGCGCCTGGGTAGGGTCTGGGGTGGGCCTGGGGATTCGGGGCTCGGGGGCACCGCGCCCCCTGGCTGTGGTCCTGGCTGGGGGTCGGCCGGCGTGGGGTCTCTGTTGCCTGTGGGGGTCGGGGCCGGCCAGCGGCCGGCATGTGCAGCCGCCTCTCTCTTTTTCTCTGGGCCGATTGTCATCGCCGGTCCCTGTATGGCGTCTCGCCTTGTTTGCTGATTGGGGTGCCTGGCTGCTGGTCGTGACGGCTGGGTGGCATTTCTGGGCCGCATCAGTCCTTTTTCGCACTGGACATGGCTCCTGGGTCTTGGTCTTTGTGCGGGGCGCCGGGGTCGGGCATTTGGCCGGGTTCGGTCGGCCATACGGGTGGACTGGCCGGGTGGTGGGCGTGCAGGTGGGTGGGGCGCTGGGTTTGGTCTCCTGCCGGGCCGTTGAGCAGCAGTGGTCGCTCCACAAGGAATGGGGCTGGTGGATTTCGGCCTGGTGGGTCGGCCGCCCGGCTCATCGGTTTGCTCCTGGTCTGGGCGGGTACGTCGCCGTGGTTCAGGCTACGGGGGCCTCCGGTGTGCGGGTGGCGCTGGGGGCCTCTTTTGGTGGCTGGGAGGCTGTTGCTGTGTAACGACAGGTGCTCTCCCCCTACGAGGGCACTTGGACGGGGGGAGGGGTGTGCGTGAGGGGGGGGGGCGAACTCAACCTGGGTGTCTAGTGTCTTTTGTGTTTTGAGAGTAGAGCGAATGTCAGGGTGGGTTTAGTTCCCCTTCTGGGATGGGGCTGGGGGGACTGCCTTTGGCTCCGTGGGGCTTTGTGGTGCTGTTGCCGTGAGCCCCGGGTCGAACGTGCCATGGCTTCCCTCCCCTGGTGGATCCCGGTGAACAGCGGTGCCTATTGGGGTCAGTGGGGGAGCTGGCTCCCTGGGAAGACATTTTGTCTCCCAGTCCTTCCCTCCCCATCCCTGGACACCTCTGTCCACCCGCTCCATCACTTTACCACTCATATAGGGTCTTGGGGCATGGGGACATCACTGGGGTGCGAGGAGGGGCTTCCTACTCGCTATCCCGTGGCGTCCTGGGTCCCAGTTTTAATATACAACTTAGACACTCCCACTTATAACATTCTCACGTGACACATATGTAGGGACTTTGGGGTGGGCAAACTTTTCGGCATCCAGAGGGGGAGCGGTTCAATCAGCTTCACCTCTGGTGCCGGTGCCCACTGTTAAACCACATATAGACACTGAGGGCTCGGGGTGGAGGTTGGGGGATGTGTGGCTGCCTTCCCCACATCCCACCCCTCTGTTTTAAATGCACATTATAATAACACGCATCAACACCATACTCGAGCGGGAGGATGGAGGCTAGGGGTCTTTTCACACCCCTGTTCGCTACGGGCCATCAGGGGTTGGGGTCCGGAGGAGGAACAGGCGGTCTGGTCAGGGTCCTGGGCTGTCGGGCTGCTTTGCCACTGTGGGGCCCTTGGCGGTCTGCTTGTCTCCATCCTAGAAGGTAGGGGGTCCATCTCCCGGGTCCGGGGGCTGGTGGCTCTACTGGGGCATCGGTACCTGGACCTGGGAGCATAAAGTGTGTATGGGGTGTGTGAGTGAGGGTACAGCGTCATTTTTTTGGGTGTCTTGGTGAGTCAGTGAGAATGTATGTGTTCAAGAGGGAGGGAACGTATGACTGTGTCTGTACATCTTTGTCTACCTGTCAGGTTGGATCTTGGTCTGCCCCCTCGCCTGGCGCACCTCAGGCCTTACACTTAATGGGGGGCCTATTTCCCCTCCATCACTCCCCGCCGGTGACGGGGGCCCCTGCCTGCCGGTGCATCGGTGGTCAATACGGTTCGGACCTGGTGAATGCCTGGCCGGGCCTGGGGGGGCCTGGTGCCTGCTCGGTGGGATGCGGATCCGGTGTCTCTGCTCGTTCGATCACCTGTTCTGTGCGCACCGTGCGTGGTCGGTTCATTGGCGGGTTGAACCGGCCCTGGCCCTCGTTGGATGCCTGGTCTTGGCGCTCTGCGTTGGGCGGGATCAGGACCCGGGAGCTGGTACAACTTGGTGTCCAGATGCTGGCTGAGCCCGGCCTGGGAATGCTGTCCGTCCCCTGCGGCTATCGTGGGGCGGCCCGAAGTAGGGCAGGGGTGGGGTGCTGGGATGTTGGGGGTGGGGATTGGCCTAGGGTGGTGGCGGCGCGAGGTGGCCGGCGGCCGGCCGCGGCCCCTGCAGTGCCAGGGGCCCCTCGTCAGCCGGTCCCTTGTCGGGTCCCTGCTGGGGGGTGGTGTTCCCCTGGGCCCCGGCTCTCCCGGTCCATTGACAGGCCCGCCCTGGCGCGGCCGGTTGCCGGCGGGGCCCGTGGGCTCGTCACTGCTGCCCCCCGGGGCCCTGCATAGTAGCCGCTGGACGTTCCCCTGGGGTTCTCCTTTGCTCCACTCTTGGGGGATGTGGTCGGCCCCGCCCGGGTCCGCCTGGGGCTCTGGGGGTCCTTTGGACGTCTTTGCTCCGATCTCCTTCATGTCTGCATCGATTCCTGGGAGACGGATTGATCACACCAACTATCGAACACTCTTATGGAGAAACCTTATATGCACCAGCATGCTAACACACACACACACAGATGTGGGGTCTCTGGTGTTTAAGGATATATTCTATCATTACTAGAGCTTGATTAATCGGTACCATGAGTTTTTCTGTGACATTGTTGTTGTATTTTTATATCTATTTTTGTGTGATGTGGTTGTGTAATTCTTAGTTTACAATGTTTGGTTTGTTTTGTCGATGTTCCTTTTTCGTGTTTTGTTTTTCCCCCTCTCTCTGCCATCCTGTGGGTATGGAGGCAGACTTCAATGTCTTCCTGTGTTTTCTTTGTTCCCCTTCCTCTCTTGTATTTTCAACTCACCCTCTCTCATGACTTTTTGTTTTCTTACCTCTTTTCTTCATCTTCCTTCTTTCTTCTCCTTAATTTTCCATCTCCGTGTCCATAACATCAGGAAATAAAAACCCCAACAATTCATAATAAAGATTTTTCACACATATATCAAGTGGAGGACTATAGCAAAAGCTTTACTGCTCCGCTTGTGAAAGTAAATCTGTTGGGCTTCTACTTGGTACTCATACACCAATTCTGACATCCACACTGCCAAACAGGACACGTTAAAAAAAAAATGTAAAAAAAATATTGGATCCTGGAAAGGAGTGGCCATTTTGGACACTGGTTCTTCTCACCAGTGTCTTCTTACCATTCAATGACAGAGTGTGGTCAGAAATAAAAGGAGTTCTGAAGCCTTGGGAGAGAGGACCTTTAAATCTAGCAGATGGAGAAGGTCGATAACCACTTGGGTGGAGCGAGATGACTGTAACCTTACAAGCACAAACCAATACATTTCCCTGTGTAATCCTACCTGCCCAAAGTCTTGCTTTTCCAGCTGTACTGGGCCTTGATTTTATTTCTTAATCAGGTCTAAAATTGGATGTTTCTGAACATCGATATTGGTTTAAATCTAACCGGAGACAACAGTATTAGTTTATACAAGAGTCATCAGCATGGACAAATGCATATTACCACCAGCTTGCTTTCTTCTCAGCTGTTGCTCCAGCTCATCTGCTGAATGTTACGCCTTGCCAGGATCTCCTCCAAAACGCAGTCTATAAAGCTCACCTGGATGAATTTGGAAAAAGTTCATTATTCTTTCAATTTCAAGAAAATTCTGATATGTGCACAGACATTTTGGAATGCACGGATGTACTTACCCATAAAATCTACCTCTCCACTGATGTACCTAAAAAACAAAAAACATATAGCGTTTCACCCACCAAACTACAAAAAATAAAAGAACATGTGGAGGAAATGCTGGATAAGGACATTATAGAGCCCTCTACTTCACCATATGCTGCTCCAGTTGTCCTAGTGCTCAAGAGAAATGATCCAAAACTCCTGTTCTGCATAGATTATCGCAAGCTTAATGCAGCTACTAATGTAAATGAAAACTTTTAAACAAGCATTGAATGAATACACAGGCCAAAAGGTGAAGGAGTTGTGTGCTAAAATAATTAACTAAATGCAGAAAAGTGTTAGCACAGGATGTGACACATTGGTCAGAAGGGAACGGTCACGATTAACTGCACAAAAAACTGTTAAGAACAGTATATGAGCCAGGGGTTAGAAGAGAATGGGTCACGATTCTCTGAAAAAAACAGGAAACATCTGGTGGTTCGATTGTGCTAATGGTCTGGTAAGAGCGTGGGACCAAAGTAGAAAGGCTTTCTGCTTAGCAACCAAAAGGAATTTATTAAAAGGGCTTAAACTATTAGGGAAGGACTACAGTCATACTTTGGATATATATGAATATGTATTATTGAGCTGATTGGATCCTGTAAGAGAGGCTGTCTCTCAGAATGTTTTGTAATAACTTTTTAAAGAAATAAAAGGCATCTATGAGGAAGAGTTCTTTGGAGCTGATTTGGTAAGAATCTCTTCCCATGCATGCCCAACATATATATTGTGTGAATGTGTAACTCTTTTTTAAACTCTGCCACAGGATGAACGAACTGGGAGAGAGGAGTTAGCAGACAGCAGGCTGGTCAGGGACCGGTAGCATAGCAGCGCGAGGTGCAGACTTTCACTTAAAAATCTCCTCAAGACACTACTCACACGGATGCATATCCACTTCCAAATACACAGGAAATATTGTAATCTCTTGCTGGGGCAAACATATTCACTACACTGGACCTCAATAGTGGATATTGGCAAGTTCAAATGGACCAGGACAGCTGTGAACAAACTGCCTTTGTGTGTTCATGTGGCCTATTTCAATTTTAAAGTAATGCCATTCGGACAAAAAAATGCATCTGCAACATTTCAACGCCTGATGGAGGTAGTTCTCAGAGAGCATCTGCTTTGTTTATCTTGATGATATCATCATCTACTCCACATCTTATACTCAACATCACCATGACATCCAAGCAGTCTTGGACAAATTACGTGAGACTAAACTCACTGTAAAAATGAAAAAAAGTCAGTTCTTTCGCACCCATTTGAAATTTTTGGGCCACATCGTCCCCTCTGATGGAGTTGCTGTTGATGAAGAGAAAACAAGAGCTGTGCAGGACTTTCCTGTCCCCAACAACATAAAGCAGCTCCAAAGATTTTTAGGTATGGCGGGCTGGTATAATCATTTTGTTCCCCATTTTTCTGAGCTTACCGAGCCATTAAATTCCCTAAAAAGAAAAGGAGCAAATTTTATTTGGACCCCTGCATGTCAAGCAGCGTTCAAGGCTATTAAGCAACACCTGATATCTTCACCTATTCTGGGACATCCTAATTTCAAATTGCCAATTATTGTATACACTGACGCCAGTGATGTCGGCGTAGGAGCAGTCCTCGGACAACATACGGGTTTGGGTACGGAGCAGGTGCTCGCTTTTGCCAGCGGCTGCACCTTAAATAAAGCAGAGTGAAATTACTCCACCACAGAGCAGGAGTGCCTCGCCGTTGTGTGGGCCATAGAGAAATGGAGATGATATCTAGAAGGAAGACATTTTACTGTTATAACTGACCATTCTTCGCTAGTCTGGGTTTTCAAGACCCAAAACCCAAGAACCAGACTGATCCAGTGGGCCCTGCGCCTTCAGGGTTTTACCTTCACGGTGGAATATTGTAAAGGGAAGTATAACACTGCTCCGGACGCCCTTTCACGAGCTCCAGTGGAGGACCCTGAGCATCCTCCTGTTACCTGTGTCGTGGTACTCGAAAAGAGACACTTCCAACAACCTCCAAGTGACAGATAAGAACATCTGGAGAGCTCAGCAACAGGATCCATTTGCAAAAGATCTATATAAAGAAATCCTGGAGAATTGAGAACTAGACGAAAGTCAAACAATCAAATACACCGTGCAGGAAGATAAAGTATACCGTGTGGTCAAGCTTCCCCACAAGACCATCTACCGAGTATACATTCCTCCTTCGCTGCATCAACAACTCCTCCACCATTACCATAATGACCCACTGTCTGGTCATTTTGGAAGATACAAGACCTATAAGAGAGTTCAAGCTCTAGTTTATTTGCCGAGGATGAGCCTCGGAGAGATTATGTACGCTGCTGTCAAAATTGCCAACTGTACAAACCTGAAACCTGAAAACCACCTGGGAAGCTTCAGCAAACTGAAGTTTACGGACCTTGGGAGATGCTTAGCATCAACCTCATGGGACCTTTTCCCCGCAGCTCTAATGGTAACCTGTACCTTTTAGTCTTTGTTGACTATTTCAGCCGTTGGGTAGAGATGTTTCCCCTGCGGAAAGCCACAGCCGAAGTTGTTGCACAGCACTTAGTAAAAGGAATACTAACTCACTGGGGTGTTCCTACTTACATCTTGTCTGATCAAGGACCTCAGTTCCTATCATCGGTCTACGAGGAAACGTGCAAGAAGTGGAATGTCATGCCCAACAAATCCTCTGCATATTACCCACAGACAAATCTGACCGAAAGAGTGAATCGAAACATTAAAGCCATGCTTGCTTCTTATGTTGACACTAAACGCAAATCCTGGGATAGGTTCTTACCTGAATTTCGTTTTGCCTTGAACACCGCAGTTGGGAATCAAAATTAGTAGGGAAGTGGAGGACATACCTTCACTAAATTTAGGACCATTATTGCAAAAAATGTAAAATAATTTGGATAAATGGGGAAAACTCAACCTTACATTATGGGAAAAGGTCAATGTTATAAAGATGGTGGTTTCACCGCAAATCAACTATATGCTCATGATGTTACCAGTAACTGTATCTCCTCAGATCTTTAAACAGTATGACACAATAATTAAAGAATTTTTATGGGACAGGAAAAGACCCAGAATTAAATTCAGTAAAATGTGTTCTCCTAGAGACAGAGGAGGCCTGGCGTTGCCATACCTGAGATTATATTATGTCTCCTTTGAAATGGCCAAATTAGCCAAACACTGGAATAAGGACAACCAGCTGGAGTGGGTTACTATTGAAAATAAGCTATCATCCCCTTTCACTTCTATAGATAGATTATCCCATTCTTCACACAATGTAGTGAACCCTATTATGGCTCACTCCAAAGAGATCTGGATCAAAATACATAAAATGCATAAATTATCACACTGTAAACAAATACATTCTTCTCTGTGGCATAACCCCATGATAAGCACTGGGAAGATATCAGTATATTGGAAGGAATGGCATCTAAACGGACTATGTCATGTTGTTGATCTATATAAGGATGGTGTGTTTATGTCTTTCCTTGATATAAAAAGGAAATACAATCTTAGAGGAAAGGAACATTTCCGGAAATATTTACTCTACTCTGAGCCCCCTCCGGATGACTGAGCTTCTCACCCTATCTCTAAGGGAGAGAGCCCAGACACTCTACGGAGGAAACTCCATGTTACCTCTTCGGGCTAAGCCCGACCGGGCCCCATAGGTAAAGGCCCGACCACCAGGCGCTCGCCAACGCGCCCCAACTCCAGGCCTGGCTCCAGAGGGGGGCCCCGGTGACCCGCGTCCGGGCGAGGGAACACTAAATCCATTGTTCATAGTCATCATAGGGGTCTTTTGGGCTGCACTTTGTCTGATCCCTCACCTAGAACCAAATTGCCATGGGTGACCCTACCAGGAGCAAAAAGCCCCCGACAACATAGCTCCTAGGATCATTGAGACACTCAAACCCCTCCACCACGATAAGGTGGCAGCCCAGGGAGGGGAGTTGATACCTTACTTTTGAATGTACCCAACTTTATGTATGTCTCCACCTACTGTATGTTTATGCTTTACAGCTATGTGAATGCATCTATATGTCCCCTATACGTAATCACATCACTTGTATAATTTACATCATTTATGTGGTACTCTTATTTTATTTTTGTTTTGTTATGCCACTGATGTCACATATAATATGCATAAGATGTCTGAAAATCCTAAATGTTCTACTGTCACACGCCACAGATAAAAGAAATAGAAACTGGAATTACAAAAGAAAAATCCCTCACTGGAGTTTCACTAGAGAGTGACGTCACGCCACGAATGGTTTTAAGCATTCTAAATATTTCAACAGACTGTGGAGAAACTCCTGAAGATTTCCTGGTGACGTGGAGCGCCTATCGGTGACGTCATCACATCACGCTCCATTCTTCATCCAGCCAACGATTGTATCCAAACTTTGTGTGTCCTGTCCAAACACTCATTCCGGTTTCACAGAATCACACAACTGTCAACTCTTGGCTGTGGGGCTAAAAGAGAAAAAAAACGGTGGATCTTCACTTGCCGGACTCTCTTGTATTTATGCTTGCAGTACCCTTTTCTGACACTTGGGTGGATAGTTGTTTTGTTCTGTAACTCCACGTGTGAATTATATAGCAACACAAGACAACAAATGAATCATATTTGTCTGAGCGGTTGTTTTTTTCACTTTTGTCAGTTCTTTATAAAACAAATATCAAAGGGTGTATATTGTTTGATATATGTTCTTGTGTGATTGGCATATTCAAAACCCAGATCAATATTAATAATAACCACACACACAATCAAAACTATCCTACGAGTCAGGAGGGAGACCTGACTGGCACCCCATAACACTTACTTCCCAAAACAAGTGAAAACAAAAAATAAATAAAACCAAAGCAAAGCCCAAGTAAGCCATCACAACATTGATGTCATTTTTGGTGTAAGGGGGACCCAAATGCAAAGAACTGTGTATAACGAGTAGAGTTTAATCAAAGTAAAATAAAAACTTACAAGGTCGGAGTGAGTATATGAAAATAAATGCTGCCATCCTGGGATCGGCACAGACATTTGAGAACAGCCGCTTGGGATATGTGTCCTATGAACATTTGAACCAATGGGATCAATACTCAGCCTTTAAATCTAACCTCACCTCTCTAGGGGCAAAAATAACTAAACTGTAAATATTTAATAGATAGCTAAAGTTAAATCCATTTCAATTACATTCTGTGCATCTCCAATGTCCATTACTGGCATCAGTAATTCTGTTAAAGATGCAAGAGTGAGGATGTGTGTGTAAAAACAAAATCCCATTTTAAGCTTTTCTTTTTTTTATGGTGCCAATTATCCATCAATTATCTATACCCATCCATCCTCTGCAGGGTTGCAGGGGGCTGGTGCCTATTTCCAGCATTCATTGGGTGAGAGGAGGGGTACACCCTGGACAGGTCCCCAGTCCATCACAAGGCAACACAGAGACACACAGGACAAACAACCATGCATGCACACGCTCATACCTAAGGGTAACTTAGAGAGACCAGTTAACCTAACAGTCATATACCTGGAGGGAACCCACGCATCCACAGGGAGAACATGAAGAAGGACACCAGGCCAGGATTTGAACCCATGGCTTCTTGCTGCAAGGCAACAGTACCAACTGTGCCACTGTGCAGCTTGGTGATTGTAAAGACAACAGACATATGCATTGATCTTCCGATTTAAAGAAATAGCTACACAAACCTTGTTCCTTGCTTACAATTATTCATATCTATAATTAGAACAAGAAATAAAGGGGTGTATTAAACATTGTTAAAAACTAAAACAAGTGGAACTGTGACAATCATGGCTGGGCGATAGCCCAGACTTGTCTTGCAACTACACACAGTAATGAAGATGGGAGGAAAAAAAGTTAACTCTTAAGGATTTGCATCAATGATTGGCATCTTTCTGTCAACTGGTCCCATGAACAAGCATTAGGCGGTATATATACAGTTGCACGTACTAATGTTTTTCGGATGCAATGACAGGAAAAAGCCTGCCATGCCTCCTGCCATGCACATGACCTATTATGCTGCTGGCCCATTTCTCGTCCAAAAGCCTAGGGAACCATATTAGTCTGCATGGCATTTTATAAAATGCCAGGACATTTTGAAGTAACAAGAAAGCTAGAATGGCCTTTGCCAGAAAATTGACTACTTGCATGTACTTGTTAATATTTTAGAGAAACAGCGAATGAAGATGGACGAATCAGCCAAGAACGGAAAGAAGGGAATAGCTTAAATACACAGAGGAGGAGTGGAAGGGACAAGGAGAAGACATAGTACTAATTAGTGGAAAGCAGTTGCATTATTATGCACTAAAACTATTATCCACGTTTAACATTGAAGAGCCATTTCACTTTGTAGGAGTTAGTGACAATTGCATCTTTGTAAATTCAGAACAGAAGGTTCTGCTGCAGAAAGCAAGAGTGGAATAAAGTCACTGACTAATCCACATCTCATCTAACATTTTGAAAGATTTATTGACTACCAAATAATCTGCTGCAGTTCTAGGATATAATAAATAGTGCATACTACTTAACAGCTACAGAACTAGTTTGATGGAACAATTAAGATGTAAATATTTTTAGTTGTACTGGCATGCAACGTTGAAATGTCCCATTTCCCCATTCTTGGAATACGCCGATGTGTAATCAAAACCTGTGTAAAACAATACTGCTTTGAACCATTGTGAACATTGACAGCAGCAGACGTCAATGAAATGTAATTACATTGTGGGTAAAGAAATATTTTGGTTTCAGTTTTTATCTTCTTAAATTATAATTAAAATTAACATCATTCACTAAACATCAACCCTTTTGATGTTTAAATAATATTGCCAAAAGAATTGGGTCACCCCTCCAAAGATTCAGATTTCCTTTATTGTCATTCACTCTACAACAAGTGTACGAGGACGAAATTATGTAGCAGCAGCTCAGCGCAGCACAGACGAAAAAAGAAATTGAATAAAACTAAGTAGCATAAATAGTAGATAGTAATGATAAAACAATAAAGACTACAAGTAAGCAGAAAAACTGGTTGGAATAAGTATTTGAACAATGGGATTTTGCAAGTTATCCCACTTAGAAATTATGGAGGGGTCTAAAATTCACATTGTAGGTGCATTTCCACTGTGAGAGACGGCATGTGTTTTTAAGAATTCAGAATTTTTAAGTTGGTAGCACTATTGCCTTGCAGCAAGAAGGTCCTGGGTTCGAATCCTGGCCTGGGGTCTTTCTACATGGAGTTTGCATGTTCTCCCTGTGCATGCGTGGGTTCTCTCTGGGTACTCCGGCTTCCTCCCACAGTCCAAAAACATGACTGTTAGGTGAATTGGTCTCCCTAAATTACCCTTAGGTATGAGTGTGTGTGTGCATGGTTGTTTGTCCTGTGTGTCTTTTTGTTGCCCTGCGATAGACTGGCGACCTGTCCAGGGTGTACCCCGCCTCTCGCCCCTTGACCGGTGGATATAGGCACCAGCCCCCCCACAACCCTGCATTAGGATGGATGGGTACAGACAATGGATGGTAATGCTAATTTAGAAATAGCTCATAAATGTTTGCAAACATTGCTGTGTAAAATATGCAAAGCACGCAAGTACATTGTTCTACATGTTTGAAAAATGGTAGATGTGAGTGAGTTTTTGCAAACACTGCCCTCATTACCAGTACACTCTTAAACATAACTTCAGCCAAAACGTATTCTCTCCATACCTCTAAACCCAAACCATAAGCCTCGAAAAGGGCCTGTTGGTCAGAAGGTCCATACCAGAAAAAATCCTTTATATGCAACATAAACAACAATTATGCCACTAAAGTTAACAGCTGTCTCTAAACTTATTGTCAGGACTGCTCTAGTGGAATTCAGCGGTCTTCTCAGCTATCCAAACATTCAATTCAATTCAAAAATACTTTATTGATCCCAGAGGGAAATTAAGTGTTGTTGTAGCTTGGATGGATAACATGGATGCGGGTGAAACGTTCACGGAAGTGGGAGAGCCGGTGGACTGACAGCAGAGAATGAGCAGGTTCGTCTGGCGACGTGTCAGAAGAACTGAAAGGTCATTGGGTTCTCTGGAGTTCTTGGCATCGACAGATCAATGACTGAGTGATGATAGGTGAGTGGAAGAGTCTATTTTTTAGAACACCCAACCAATGGCAAATGAAAACTCACCGATCCCGGCTCGGGGATGTCTGGCCGGTTAGGTTACTGACACTTATATCTGCATTTCTGAAGTAGCAGGATCGCTTTAAAATGAGTTAAACATCGATAGCTACTTGTTAAATAATCATTTTGAAGACCAGATTCTCTGTATTTTGTCTCTATTTATAAAATGAAACTCCTGGATGTGATGACAAACTGATATAAAATACATATAAAGCAAAAAAGAAAGTGTTCACTTATAAATATGTGCATCATTATAGGAGTCTTTTTATTAAGCCAATTAGAAAAACAAAATCCACCTTTACACATACAGATGGATCATAAAAGTAAGTAAAAATTATCTTTTGAAGAGAAACAACTGATTAAGGCAAATTAGTTGAAAGCTGGCTGATTATAGCAAACATTTGATCTGTGCGATCTTTTTCATATCATCAACAGGAAAAAATAAAATCTTCATGACAGAACAGTAGTTTGACAGCTGCAGTACAGTACCAAGTGAGGATCCTTGAAACATTTCCTGCTGGATCGTCTTCCTTTTTAACATCAATAAAAAACAGTTGTTAAATAAATGCAGCTGTTTGCATCTTTATTAGATATTAAAAAACTTAATCAGTTCAAAAACACCCAGAATCAAATATTATCCAAACAGTTGGCAGAAGATGGATGTTTAGTTTTCATATGCAGGCAGAGGTTGATATTTGACCCTGGAGGTTTTGACTTTGTAGATTAGCATGCCACAGAGCATCCCAACAGCAGCAAGAAGACATCCAGCAACAAACACCAGGTTCAGGTTCAGGTTGAGTGCTGCAGACGAGAAAATCACAGTGCTGATGGAGTCCTGTTCACATTTTATCTGCTGCTCATAAACATCCACACACTGTTTCCTTACCTGAGCCTCCTCTGGGGTCTGCTTCACGCCTCAGACGCAAAGGACCCTGGGAAACGAAGTGCTTTCCACTCTCAACCGGTGCATCTCTCTTTCTGCGAACGCTGTGCATCATGGAGTTGATGCAACCTTGTGAGCACCTGGTGTTGTGGTTTCCTGCTTCACACATCATGACTGTGCAGCTGATGTACACCTGAATTCATCAAGTCACACAGCAGTTAGAAGAAACAGCCCCCTCTGGTGGACAAAAGACATATTTGCAACTAAAAGCCAGAAAGCTTAAAAACTGTTTTCATACAGAACATTTTAATATTCAGTGTTTTAGGTAAAAATGTTCATTTAGTTCAAAAATAGATGCACATAACAAAATGCAAACTTTAATAAGTTAGTGGGGAAACACCAATTCAGTTAGAAAAGTCTTTCACAGCACAGTTTGTTCTGTACCTGGTCATGCAGTCCGATGAACTTGAAGGCCTCCATGCTGAACCTGAACAGTCTGTCGTTGGGGGTAGAGTAGATTTGCACCGTCGGGTCAACCTTGCATCTGATTGAAACCACAAGCTCACATTAGCTGTATTGGATTTAAAGCCTATGAGCTTCATGAACCACCAAGTCATCAAGCTCATCATCATCAAACAACTTCTGAAGTTGATCAAAGAAACTGGTTCTTCACTTTTGATGGAAAAAACTAACTTCACTTTACCTGAGATTTACTTTTAACCTTGCTTCTTGTATTGAAAGATATTGGCCTTATATTTAATGGGGGGCCTATTTCCCCTCCGTCACTCCCCGCCGGTGACGGATGCCCCTGCCTACTGGTGCGTCGGTGGTCAATCCGGTTCGGACCTGGTGCGTGCCTGGCCGGGCCTGGGGGGGCCGGTGTGTAGGTCGGCCGATGCGTTGGGCCGATATCTTGCTTTGGTTGGTTGGGGCACCTCTTTTAGGGGTGCCAGGTTTGGGATTGTTGGGTGGTGCCTGCTCGGTGGCTCGGCGGGACACGGATCCAGCGTCTCTGCTCGTTCGATCACCTGTTCTGTGCGCACCGTGCGTGGTCGGTTCATTGGCGGGTTGGACTGGCCCTGGCCTTTGTTGGATGCCTGGTCTAGGCGGTCTGCGTTGCGCGAGATCAGGACTCGGGAGCTGGTACAACTTGGTGTCCAGGTGCTGGCTGAGCTTGGCCTGGGGATGCTATCCATCCGCTGCGGCTACCGGTGGGGCGCCCCGACGTGGGGCAGGGGTGGGGCGCTGGGATGTTGGCGGTGGGGATTGGCCTAGGGTGGTGGTGGCGCATGTTGGCCGGCCGCGGCCCCTGCGGTGCCGGGGGCCCCTCGTCGGGGGGTCCCTTGTCGGGTCTCTGCTGGGGGTCGGGGCGCCCCTGGGCCCCGGCTCTCCCGGTCCATGGACCGGCCCGCCCTGGCGCGGCTGGTTGCCGGCGGGGCCCGTGGGCTCGTCACTGCTGCTCCCGGGCCCCTGCATAGTAGCCGCTGGACGTTCTCCTGGGGTTCTCCTTTGCTCCTCTCTTGGGGGATGCGGTCGGCCCCGCCCGGGTCCGCCTGGGGCTCTGGGGGTCTTTTGGACGTCTTTGCTCCGATCTCCTTCATGTCTGCATCGATTCCTGGGAGACGGATTGATGCCTGCTTACACCAGCTATCGAACACTCTTATGGAGAAACCTTATATTCACCAGCATGCTAACACACACACATAGATGTGGGGTCTCTGGTGTTTACAGATATATTCTTGGGCTGAGGTTATCATTACTAGGGCTTGATTAATCGGTACCATGAGTTTTTCTGTGACATTGTTGTTGTATTTTTATATCCATTCTTGTGTGATGTGGTTGTGTAGTTCTTAGTTCAGGCTGTTATGTTTGTTTTGTCAATGTTCCTTTTTCGTGTTTTGTTTTGTGTTTTCCCCTCTCTCTGCCGTCCTGTGGGTATGGAGGCAGACTTCAATGTTTTCCTGTGTTTTCTTTGTTCACTTTCCTCTCTTGTATTTCCAACTCACCCTCTCTCATAACTTTTTGTTTCCTACCTCTCTTCTTCATCTTCTTTCTTTCTTCCCCTTAATTTTCCGTCTCCGTGTCCATAACATCAGGAAATAAAACCCCCAGCAATTCATAATAAAGATTTTTCACACATATATCAAGTGGAGGACTATAGCAAAAGCTGTACTGCTCCGCTTGTGAAAGTAAATCTGTTGGGCTTCTACTTGGTACTCAGACACCAATTCTGAGCTCCACAGTGCCAAACAGGACACGTAAAAAAAGAAATAAAAATAAAAATATTGGTTTTAAAAATGCATCTTTATTACTCTGCACCATTACCACCATATAGATTTTAATCAGCTGAAAACCCATGCCTCACCCGTTCTCAATGATGGAGTAGGTTGGATGGTAGTTGGGGTTGTCATACGGAGCAGCTCTGCAGGACTCCACAAACATCTCAGTGTTGTTGACAGAGGAGCTGGCGTCTAGCTGCATGTAAATCCTGTTGCCGATGTCAAACTCCAGTGGGTATGAGTTTGGGTTGAACATGGCGCTGAACTGATTGTCCTGGTAGAACTCGAACTGGTAGGTGAACGTGCCAAAGCCTTTCTCCCAAACTGTGACGTTCTTTCTGTGTGCTGAGAAGCTCAGGGTCACATTACCCCGTTTGGGGTACTGGCAGTAGAACCGGACCTCCACCAGGTGCTTCCTGTTGATCAGCTCGTTCGGGTTGTCCTTCACCGTGGTGATCTCATTCTTGAAAATGAGGTAATCATCGTCTTCCTGCAGAGGGAGTGGTCTGAATTAAAAAAGGTAACTGACTGGGAGGTAATGTGTGTGACGTATCAAACGACCTGTTCTTACCTCGATCCGAGTACCACAGCCGTTGAGGGGGATGACAGCAACTATGTGAGTGTTGTTGGAGTTCCTGTTAAGGCTGCAGATGGTGTTGCTGGGGTCACTGAGGCGAAGATGATCCTCCTTGAGTCCAAAGAAGGATGCTTTTTCAACCTCCACCTTCATTGTGGTTTCAGTGCAGGTCACTGTGGCTTCAACTGGAACAAGCACAGATAATAATAATAATACAGATACTAATCAGATACAGGAGAGGATTAAAAATAAAAAGAAATAAAATAAAACAAAGAGAAGACCTAAAGAAAAACTAAAATTTTCAGAGGCTCTAATGATCAAAAATAAGGGACCCCCAACCCTGTATTTCACCTCCAAATTCTCACATCTCAGACTTACTTTGTTCCTTCCTGATTTCCACCAGAACACATCTCATCTCAGACTGGTAGACAGAACTCCTGTAACAGGATGAGAAAAATTAATTAGAAAAACCTCTGGTGAGCCAAAGGATTGGAAACTTTTTATGAGCTTCCAATTAAAGGAAATATATCCATTATGGTTTTAGTTTCCCAAAGTTATTCCCTTCTAAAGGAAATAAAACCTGTTCTCACCCATTCACTGATTCCATGGCAAAGCAAATCGAGTAATAATCTCCCAGGTCATCTTCAACTGGACTCCACCTGATGACGAATTCGTTATTTGTGTCCCTGTGCTTGGTGATGTTTGTTGGCCCACTTAAAATCAGACTATCAATCCTGAATGAACAACAAAGCAGAGCTTGGCATGTTATTACTGATGTTTTCATCTTATGACCAGCCGTCAGTGAAGTGTGTCTAACTTACCTTGAATGTGTGGCATGTGCCTTTATCCTGATCTCCAGCTCTTTATGGACCTCTGCTATGATCAGTTCTCCATCTGAAGGTGTTGGAGCCACGAGCTGAGGCAGGTAGACTCCCTCCTGGCATGAAAGAACGGGTGGGTCCACTAAAGAATGGAAGAAGACAGAAAATTCAGTAGCTAAATCTAAATGTGCAGCCTGCTTGTTTTGTAACCGATGGTTTGTTCTACTTATAGTTGGTTCTCACAAAATATCTTTAGTTCGATTACGTTTAGTATTTTGCTTCACCATGTGTTTTATTCTTTATTACTGGTTACATATTTGTGCTTTTTTGTACAGCACTTTGGTCAGCCTCCATGCTGTGTTTCAAATGTGGTATAGAAACAAATTTGGTATGGTTTGGTAGCTGCAGTTAGGCCTACAGTGCTGCTTACGTCTCCAAAATGTTTTCATTTAAATTTTCTGTGATATTAGATATAATTTCAGAACCCTATTAAAACCAATAAAACCTTCCTTACCAAGAAAAGCAAACTGTAGGGGTAATTTACTTAACGGGGAACTGTTTGCATTATGTTGGGTTGTAGATATGATTGTTATTGTAGTTGTAGGGGTAGTTGAAATAGTTGTAGTTGTTGTTGGGGTTGTTGAAGTTGTTGTTGGACTGACAATTCCTGTTGTAAATGGACTGGTCACTGCTTGCCTCTTCAGCCTTCTAATCAGTGGGGGTTTGTAAACTTTCGATCCATCTGAGTAGAACAGATCAATAGAGCTTCGTGGAAAGTCTTCTACCACCATCTCAAACCCAAAAACTCTGCTATCAGCACTGGTGGACTGGTAGTGCAATGTGCAAGAATCCTGACAAAGTGAACACATAGTGATTAGAAAAACCCAATCCCCCAAGTTTTGAAATACTAATCATGTAAATGGACTTCCCAACTAACTTGATCAAGTTGGAATCCTGAGATTGAGTGGCAGTTGTCACATTCTAAACCTGGGACATTCCCATACCTGCAGCGGACGTGGTCACCATCAGGATCAAACGATGGCAGCTTGTATGTTCTCGGGCAGTTCTGAGGAACTCTTTATTAGATACAAAGAAAGGTTGTAAGAATCATTCTGCAAACAATGTCTTCATTAAAGTTCAAATGAAAGTAAAAAAGGGGCAATGATTAACTGGTATCATCTAGGGTTTAGACAAACATAAAATTATACAAGGATTTAAAAGCAAATGCCTATTTTTTAACATGTCTGTTAACTGTTATTTTCTTTTTTTGTACAACATGAATAGGATCAGGAATGAGTACATCAGAGGGACAGCTCAAGTTAGATGTTTTGGAGATAAAGTCAGAGAGGCCACACTGAGATGGTTTGGACATGTTCAGAGGAGAAACGACAATTATGTCGGTAGAAGGATGCTGAAGTTGGAGCCACCAGGCAAGAGGCAGAGAGGAAGACCAAAAATGAGATTTATGGATGTGGTGAAAGAGGACATGAAGTTAGTTGGAGTGAAGGTAGAGGATGCAGAGGATAGGACTAAATGGAGACAGATGATTCGCTGTGGTGACCTCAGAAGGGAAAAGCCGAGAGAGAAGATTTATCCTTGAGTTGGAGAGACATTTCCACTGACTAAATTAGAACACCTGAATTCAACACTTCAGAAGTATTAAGAAGAATAGAATAGAATAATCATTTATTGTTCCACAAGGGGGAAATTCAGCTGTAACAGCAGCAAAGTGACAGGTAATTAATGGATTAATATTGTACTATGAAACAGAAGAATTTAGACTTTATAAGTTGTTTCATAACGCATGTTATTTATGTGCATCGTTCTCTAGTTTTCATTGTTCTTTCACATTTTCCTTCCAACATGTCAAATTTTCTTGTCATTTTAAAAAGTTGTTTAAAAGAGATACTTTAGCAGACTGGCAAAAAGACACTATTTTGAAACTGGGCAACATGTTGGTGATTAAAAGGGTGTCTGATTTATTAGAATGAAAAATTTAAACCACTTCAATGTGTTTTAAAATTCTAATTCAGGAATGTGTAACATCCTTTGGTCTTAGGTTTTTTATTTTGTTACCCTGTTTGCACTTATTCTTATTCTTTCGATTGTCTGGTTTAACTGAATAAGTTTTCATTGTTTTAATTTTATATGAATGGTTCCAAGAATGATTTAGAATCAGATCAGCATACCGAAGTCTTTCCTCTATACCTACATTTGTAGAACAACCAGAGACAACAGACCTGCCTGCACTTCTCTGACCTACGAAAAAATAAATATGTAAAACTCCTGACCTAACAAACTGTAACAAAATCACAACCTTCTCCTTCTGGACTACTGTACATGTGCTTTAAAAACGCATTTAAAACGCAAATTAAACAGTGGAATGTATATAGTTGGATAATTACCTGACAAAGGGAAGAATGGCAATATCTGGGGATCTATTCGGTTTTCTTGTGTCCGATCTCGTTCCCAAATCCACAAGAGTGTCAAGCTTCCAGTTACTGACGTTGTTACGTGTTGAGATCCAGCAGCAGCTAGATGCCCTGGTTTTTACGAATAAGAGGACAACGTTTATATTCAATTTAGGTTTGCTAACAAATCACTTTAAACTTGTTGAATATGCTTTGCAATCTTTGCTCAACTGATAAATTGTATTACGATTTTTATTGATAAGGAGAAAATGCTCACCTGAACTGCACCGGTTTGTCAGTAGGGAGACTCCAACTCTCAATATTTTCAGTTTCACACCATTGGCTTATATTGGACGGTGTATTGGTGCTACTGTCGATTTGAGATAATTGTGTGCTGGTTGTGGAGCCACAGTTGCCGCTGTAACAGTTCCAGTTGTGGTAGTTATTACAGATGTCATATGTGGCTCTGGCTCGGAGGGACAGCTGGTAGAAAAAAAGACAAATAAACAGATAAAAAAATTGAGCATCAGTATATTTCACTGTGTGCAAAAAAATCAGTTTTTGCAAAACTCAATACAATCCACATACCAGCAAGAAATACAGCTGAAAATGTAACATAACTTACAACTCAGTTTATATTCAGGAAGTATCTAGATAATCAAGGATTGAAACTGTTAGGCATCAAAATCAGAAGATTTCTACAAATGGACAGTGAAAAAGATGGTTTAAATGATTCATAATTGTTGTCCAGATAGTGAGGAACTATTTAATAAACAATAATGATGAAATATACCTAAGCCCAAATTTAATTGTGTAGCTAAGTGTGAGAAAAAACACAAAGTCTAGGTGGTTTTAGCTGTGCAAAACATGAAAACACTGCATACATCGAGGAAGAGTAAGGAAAACAGATTTCAGATTGACGGTGAGAATGGGAAGATGGCGTGGTGTTTAAGGCGGGCGCCCCATGTTCCGAGGCCTCGGTCCTCGATGAGGCTGTCCGGGGGTTCACTTCCACCCCATGGACATTTGCGAATGTCACTTTCCCAACTTCTCACCCCCTTTCAATGTGCTCTCCTCTTTACAATAAAGGCTACTGTGGCCACCAAAACTTTAAAAAAAAAGAAAGAAGAGAACAATTTTATAGACTTTAGACTAAATGAATAAGTTTTATAACCCTAACCAGGAACAACCTTATATGATATCCTAAAGTCTTACATTCCAATTAAAAGTTGATGTATAACGCATCTTTAAAAATTGCTCAAGATAAAAAAGTTAAATGTACAATATTCTCATTGGAATATGGTGAAAAATTCAAATCTGCTCCAGATAAATAAAATCGAATGCTTTAATGATTCAGTAATAAAGCCGCTTTGAAATTTACCAATGTTTATGCTATAGCAGAGGAAAAAGATAACACATATTTGAGATAAATAATAGCCCTGTATATTTATGTATAAAATGTATGGTTTTTAACCTTAAATGATCCGTCAGGGTTTCTTCCTTTGTAGGCAAGGTTCACGTTTCCTCCCCAGTGATGAGCTGCTGAGACGAGGGAGGTCAGCAGGGGCAGGAGAAGAAGGAGCAGCATTGTGGAGGCCATCGTGATGCGCTCAGCTCAACTCGAGATGAGACTCACATTCACTTGCGGCATCTTAAATACACCTTTCTGACCAGAGATGAGCTCAGAGTAAAGGAATTTTTCCATAGCTTAGATTAACAACAGCTGCAGAACCAGTTTGATGGAAAAATTGGAGTCAAAACATTTTTAACTGTACTGGCATGCAACGTTGACCCATTTCCTCATTCTTGGAACACCCGGATGTGTAATCCTAACCTGTGTAAAACAACACTGCTTTGAACCACTGTGAACATTGACAGCAGCAGAGACAAAAAAAATTTAATTACATTGTGGACAAAGAAGTACTTTTATTTCACTTTTTATTTCCTTCAATTATAAACATCAAACACTAAACATCCACCCTTTAATTATATTGCCAATAGAATTGGGTCATGCCTCCGAATCCTTGAATCCAGGTGTTCCAATCACTTTCATGGTCACATCCATCCATCCATCCATCCATCCATCCATCCATTTTCTTCCGCTTATCCAGGGTCGGGTCACGGGGGCAGCACCTTAAGCCAAGGCGTTCCCAGGCCAGCTGAGAAACATAGTCCCTCCAGCGTGTCCTGGGCCTTCCCCTGGGCCTCCTCCCGGTGAGACGTGCCTGAAACACCTCACCAGGGAGGCATCCAGGAGGCATCCTGACCAGATGCCCGAGCCACCTCAACTGACTTCTCTCGATGTGGAGGAGCAGTGGCTCTACTCTGAGCCCCTTCCGGATGACTGAGCTTCTCCCCCTATCTCTAAGGGAGAGCCCAGACACTCTGCGGAGGAAACTCATGTTAGCCGCTTGGATCCGTGATCTTGTTCTTTCGGTCACCACCCAGAGTTCGTGACCATAGATGAGGGTAGGAACGTAGATCGACCGGTAAATCGAGAGCTTCGCCTTTTGGCTCAGCTCTCTCCGCCACGACAGACTGGTACAGCACCCGGATAACTGCAGACACTCCACCAATCCGTCTATCGATCTCCCGCTCCATTTTTCCCTCATTCATGAACAAGAACCCCAGATACTTAAACTCCTCCACTTGGGGAAGGGCCTCATCCCCGACCCCGAGAAGGCACCCCACCCTTTTCCGGCCCAAGACCATGGCCTCGGATTTGGAGGTGCTGATTCCCATCCCAGCCGCTTCACACTCGGCTGCAAACCGCTCCAGCGAAAGCTGTAGATCACGTTCCGATGAAGCCAACAGGACCACATCATCTGCAAAAAGCAAACCCCCTGTGTGTGTATGTCATACCTGTTGGCTTAAAGATTGCACTAAATGCATAATTTTCATACATAGCCTAGTGCGTCCTTATTAACATTTGTGTCAAACATTACAATCATTATGGCCTTAAGTAAAAGTTATTTTGGGTCGAGGTGTGGCTGAAGCTTTATTCTTTATCATTTAATGTTCTAATTCTTAAGTTTGTTTTATGCTTTCTACCTCCCTTGTGTGAATCTAAATTTATATACAGTCTAGGATCTAAATGGGTCCGTGTAACGCTTATCAGTTCCATTTTCTAAACACAAATGGACATTTGGAAAAACATTTGAATGCTTCTATTAACTGTCACTTTGCTGCCAGTACAGCAGAAGTTCCCCTTTGTGGGGAAATAAAAGGATTATTCATGAAGTTAAGCATTACCGTATATTAAATTGGAAAGCTCATGTTTAAAGAGGAAGTGGTGTTGCGCAAAAAAAACAACAGTTTGACTAATCCGTGATTTGTCAGAAACATGCCCTGTTAGCCTGGAAAATGGTTTACAAACACAATTTTTCTCCCACAAACTGTTATATTTGGAACAACAGGAATAGTCAATATAAAAATAAATCTATATATTACCAAAGATGGGTTGATAACAACATTCTATTAGTTGAACAACTCATGAACACAGAAGGTCAGTTATTACCATATTACGAGTTTCTGTTAAGAGCAAAATTCCCTATCTTCCCTAAGGAGTATGCAATCGTCTTTGATGCTGTGCCAAGAAGCATCATTCAGCTTTTAAAATATAACTCAACTGTTCTAAGAGGCAGTTATTCTACTACAAAATAAATTTTCCTTGATGACATTGGCATCACTACAAAAAATTATCAAACAAATTCATTAGAAACCTAATGCACACTAAAACACTTCCTGTAGCAAGATCCTTTTGGGCTTCTCGTTTTGATGAAATGAAGTGGGAAAGAACATGGTTAACTGGGGACAAGTTCCTCTTAAATAATAAAATAAAGGAGGTATCTTTTAAAATTGTCCACAGAATATACCCAGTAAAGAAAACTTTAGAGAAATTTAAAATTGACATTGAATATTCCTGTACATTTTGTGGTAATTATGAAGAAACAATTTGTCATCTGTTTTATGATTGTACATACAGGAAGATATTTTGAAAAGATGTTTAAAATTATATACGACGTAAAACTGGACAAACATTAACATTGAGGGAAAAAGATGTGTTTATATACTTTGAAGATGTTGGAACAGATAAGGGTTTTTCTTTTTTTGTCCAACTGTTTTTAGCCTTAGGAAAATTCCACATTCACAAATAAAATGGGCAGAGTCCAAACCAAATTTTTATCACCTTTTAGAAGAGGTTAAACAATATCAAACCACTGTAAGAGATTTTAAAAATAGGACGGCCATTAAGACCAATCTTGTACTCTCTAAATATGTTTAATTTGCAACTTTTATGTAATTTGTTGTCGATGTATTTTTTATTTTATTTTCTGATTATTTATCTTGTATGCCTGTTCGAGTATTATATTTTGTGTACTGTGTTACATTTTTTTTATCAACCCTGGCATAAACAGATGTTGTATGTATTGTTAATACTCAATACAAAAAAAAATCCGTGATTCGTTAACATCCAGGAAGTAACAGGAAATTCAGGATTTTAAGGTTGTAAAAACAAGTGTTTAACTTCCTATTTTTTAGACTTCCAGTCGCAGTCTAAGGCTACGTTCACACTGGAGGCTGAAACGACCCAATTCCGATTTTTTTGTCCCTATGCAACCTGTATCTGATCTTTCCATGACAGTCTGAACGACACAGATCCGATCATGTCAAATGCAACTTCAGTCTGAACGTCCTGGTCGGATGTATCCGACCCGCACGTCATTGATACCGCAGACATGTCTCTTTCCGTGACAGAGTAAATTGAAGGCGCTCACAAACATAATCAAAAGTGGATCTGGACATTCAGAAGTTACTGATGAATTCTGTATTCGTTTAGCCACTCACATCAGTATCTCACCACTTCTGGCTGCGACTCCGAACCCACACGTTTCTCTGTACCGACGTTGCTACCAATTCTCCACAAAACGCCATGGCCAAAAACCTTGCTCTCCTCCTTTTTATTTTTCTCCTAAAAATGAGAAGATTGAAATTGTGCTGGCTCCGTTGTGAAAATAACTTTAATAAGGCTAAACGAGCTCCACTGTCGACAACCATGTGTAACTACTTCCGCAAACAAGTGACGTCGTTGACCGTTGAATACTCTTCTGCGCATTGTCGGCTTCGTACCATAATATGCTCTGCAACTCACTTTCTACTTAGAGAGGTGGGGGCGCCGAACTCCAAAACCCCGGCGGGAACTGTTTCAAAATAAGACCCAGAACTGAGAGACAGAGAGTAAAATAACACACACAACAACAACAGATATCTGTTTCACAGTGGACGCACCTGCAGATGGGAGCCAGAAAAGATCTGACTCGCTTCTCTACAAGGGTGTACCATTTTTATTACAGAAGAACAAAGAAAATATCACATGACTCCTCTCTCCTCCTTCTACATCTTGACAAGTCATACATTTTCTCCAGGTCTCCTGACCTGGTTTTATAGCCGCACCATGAACTAGAGTTATAACAGATCCTCCCTGCTTTCAGTTCATATCTTTACCCAAGAGTTTATTTACTTAAAACCTTACCCCCATAAAATACTGGTAAAGAGTCATGTTTTACTACCCTGAATAATATAAACAGGCCTATTACCTCTAAACGCTTACTAAAGATATAGTTAAAACATATGTACTGCATAATAAAAAACAGCCCCAAAAAAGTAGAATACAACAAATCCCTCTTTCAATCTATTTTCAAATAGATTGATCACTCCTCTGTACTTCTCCTTCAGGCTCCATGTGAGGAAGTAACAGATATTGACCTTGCATATTATCACCAACAGCTTTTTCAATACACTTTGTGAGCAATGAACGTATACAAGGAATACAGCAACATCCACATAACACCATAGTTGACACAAATACTGCTAAAGAAACCATTATAGACATTGCCAGAGTCTTCCATTTACCAAACATATTATTTAAGAAATCGTCCCTCTTTCTAACATGATTATTCAAAATGAGAAGAGTGTCTGTTTTTTTTTCTTTATCTTTACCTTTAAGCAATATTTTTTTTTCTAATTTATTATTATTGTTTTTTATATTTTAACCTAATTCTAAATATTCTTTTAGTAAAAAGCAAACTCTAGCAATTGTCACCAACCCCAAAAGCATCCTACAAAAACCACATCATAATGAAAAAAGAATAAGTAAAACAAAAATTAGTAGTCAGTCATCCTGATTATACTTTAAACACCCCTTAAAATGTTTTAGCTTATTACTAAAAAGTTTTATGAAACCGTAAAAACTGAATATTAAGAAAAAATCCTACAAATCAACTACTTAAAAATTATTTGACACCCTCTTAGGCAGTGTCTAACAATCTGCACCTGTAAATAAAAATTGGTTAAACAACCTGTAAAATACAAGAAAAATGATTAATAAGTGTTCAGTCTTTATTATTTTCTTCTCTAGTCTTCGCTCTTGTTTATTTCTCTGGCAGCAGGTGGCTACCAGAGTGAAGAAATGATTCAGTACAGTGGACTCTTTATTTTTCCCAATGTTACTGTCTTTTATGCAGATCGCCCTCACTGAAATGACAGTTACTTCATTAACTGAACATTTCCCCCAATAAACACAAATGCACAGACAGGCCCCACCTCCAATAGCTTCCCCCACCGATTGTGAGGTGGTCAAAACCTGCTGTGAAATGTGTTTGATTTCTTACGATCTTTTCTCTTCGGTATAATCCCTCTTCGAGAAAAGCAAGTCCAAATTGCTTATCTCGCCCAATTTTTGCTCATATAGATTACACTGGATGATTACAGCAACCCCAACCAATCTTCTGGGTGGGCCAGGCCCCGCCTCCTGGCTTCGGCAGTCGACACCGCCTAGTCAGAACCGACACCACCCACTGCAAAGAGATTCTCCCAGGTCAGCAGAGAGCTGCTGCAGCGTGAGGGACAGGAGGGGGGTCGGGGGCCGGAAGGAAGGAGGAGACCAGGCCCTTCAGATGCTGATGATCACTGCGAGGGTCCGGGTGCGGTGAAACCTGTGGTTCTCTGCCAGCTTTAACTTTAAAGTTGAATTAGAACGCTCGATGACGCCCTGGGATTGCGGATGGTAAACAGTACCGAACTTGTGGGTTATTCCCATCTGTTCCTCAACCTGTCGGAGATGTTTATTTTTAAAATGTGTGCCATTGTCAGACCTGATCCTAGTCGGAAAGCCATGGCACGGAATCCAGTGGTTAATCAAAGATTTCACCACTGTCTGAGCATCCTCCCGTCTAGCAGGAAAAGCTGAAATCCACGAGGTCAGTGGATCAATCATCACTAACAGGTAACGGAAACCTCTAACAGGGGTCACCATATCTGTATAATCGATAACGACCTCCTCGCCAGGCCTGCACAAGTCCTGGAAGGCGCCCATTTCTGGCTTGATAGTAGGCTTAGGATTAAATTGACCACACACCACACATTCACTCAAAAAACACTTAATTAAATGTGGCAGGAAGGGATGCCACCAAAAACAAAGATTACGTTTCATCTGAGTGTATGACACATGTGCCGCACCATGAGCCTCCTGAAAAAGGGTGGGTTTTAACGCGGCAGGTAAAACCAAACAGCCATCAGGCCCACGCCACAAGCCATCAGAAAAAATCGCACCTCTATCCTTCCACACAGTTATCTCCTGCGACGCAGCAGCCTGCTGTGCCAACTTTACTTCCTCAGCAAAACTGTCTGACATTTCCTGTGCTGACGTGACAATCAGCTGCGTGTGGACATGTGACAGGTAACCTGCTGCTCCTTTCGCCGCCAAATCTGCTGCCCTATTTCCCCACGCGTCAACAGTGTCAGCCTTGCTGTGACCCTTACACTTAAGAACAGCGAGGTTAGCTGGTAACTGTACAACATCCAAAAGCTCCATAATATCTGCATGATGCTGTACAGGCTTACCAGTAGCAGTAACAAAACCTGCTCTTTTCCACTGTGGTAATTCATAATGTATAACAGAAAACCCGTAGTTCGAATCAGTGTAAATCGTGACGTCTTTATCTCTTCCCCATTTGCATGCTTCAATAAGAGCCCTTATCTCAGCACGCTGTGCACTCTGCTTGCCGTCCAGCTTCCCTGAAACGACAGTCTGTAGTGAATCCCCATTTTGCTCAACAACTGCAAAACCTGATCTCAACTGCCCCTGTCCATCTCTAAAACAACAACCATCTGTATAGAGCACAAAACCTGTAGGTAAGGGATCAGACCGTAAATCAGGACGTATTTTTTGAGCAACAGAATTCAGCCTGACACAGTCATGCTGCTCCCCAGAGGTGGTGATTTGGTCAGCCATGTTTATTCCTTCATGCGTAAAAATAATGTTTGGTGCCTACAAAACTCTGCTAATCCGCTGCTGACGCTAAGTAGAAAGAGTAAACGTCTCAGAATTAACCAATACCATGACTCCATGAGATGTCAAAATATGACAATGTGTGATGTTTTTTCCACTGGATGTGCAATCCCTGCTGCATGTCTCGTGCAAGGCGGCTGTCTCATTTCAATAGCTTGCACCTTTATGCTAAGATACATAAGAATGTGTCTCTGACCACCTTTTTTCTGAAACAAAATCCCATTAACCACCCCATCTGTTTCTGATGTGTTAAGAAAAAATGGACATGTATAGTCAGGAGTGGCTAAATCAGCTGCTTGTGCTAGAGCCTGTTTTAACTTAATAAATGCCTCCTCAGCTGGTATGTCCCATTCTAATTTAGCATGCAGATTTTTCATACCATGAGCATTTACAAGAGCCCTGAGTGGTGTGGTAAGGTTTGTGTAATTAGGCACATAATGTCTGGAAAAATTTGTCAGTCCCAGAAATGACAGCATTGATTTAACAGTGAGAGGTTTAGAATGAGCCAAAATAGCATTCTTGTGGGTGTCAGTCAGTCCAGCGCTTTGAGCGGTCACCCTTCGCCCCAGGAACTGGACTTCCTGCCTGACCAACTGAAGCTTATCGCGGGAGACTTTGAATCCCTCTTTTCCCAAATGTTGCAACACAACTAGAGTAGCTTCTATGCACGTTTCAACAGTAGGGGATGCTAAAAGTAAATCGTCCACATATTGGGTCAGTACACAGCCTGGAGGGAGCTGTACAGTGCTTAATGACTGCTTCAACACCTGATTAAAAATACCTGGAGATAAAGCAAAGCCCTGCGGAAGCCTACTATAACGCAGCTTCCTGCCCCTGAATGTAAATGAAAAAATATCCCTGACAGAAGGATGGAGCGGTAAACAGAAAAATGCATTAGCCAAATCTATGCAGGTAAACCATTTTAAATCAGGAGTCAGGAATGCCAGAGCTGTATACTGATTCGGTGTAGAAATGGGAGGGGTTCTAAGGGCCTCATTGACAGCACGCAAATCATGTGCCATTCTGTATTTACCAGTACCTTGTTTTTCCACAGGAAGAATAGGGGTGTTATATGAAGAGTTTGATGGTTCTAAAACTCCAACTTCAAGTAAGCCTGCAATAGTGTCTGCAATACCTTCCTCAGCCTGAGGTTTATGTGGATACTGCGAACGCCAGATTGGATCAGAATGTTTCATCTCAAATGTGATGGGTGTGGTTTGCACTAGACCGACATCAGTGGGACCATCTGACCACAAAGAGTCAGGCACGACCTTTAAGGCCTCCACTGCATCAGGATGATCTGTTTTTTCTCTGCCATGATTTCTAGAAAGCTGCAAATGTTCCAGAATGGTAGTATCTGAGAGCTGCGTGTCTATTTTGTACATCTGAGTAGAAGGAGAAAAAGAGACTGAAGGTATCTGGGTAGGAACCCAATCCTTTAATTCAACTCCCCTTTTAACCATTCCCCCCAAATCTTTAGCTTGATGTTTCGGATGCAACAAAAGCGATATGTGTGGAAGCGCTTCAGCTTCCATCATATACCATTTATGCTGCTCTGAAGTCAGATCAGCATACAGTGCAACACCCTCCTTCCCCACAAAGCATGGACCCGAAGCCACAGACCAACTTTGGCCTTCAAGTTATGTTTCAAATTGTTCCTGATATAAAGTAGGATCGCCTCTCTCATATAGGCAGGTCACATGGAACGGATCAGGCGGTGGAACAAAAGGCTGGAGTTCAAGCAGCCAAGGCTTCCAGCATCTCAGAAATTCAGCCGCAGAAGATTCATGTGCAGACATCGTAGTCAATCTGGCCCAGGAAATATCAGCCACTTGTGAAGTGTCATCCTTCAGCAAAAATTGACCACTCATGGTGTCACAGCAATGCGTATGTCCATTCGGAAAAGTCACCATAAGTCCATCAGGGTTACATAGGATCGAAGCACCAAGTTTGATAAGCAGATCTCTGCCTAACAAGTTGACAGGCGTGGTTTGAGCAATGACAAAAGGATGTGATAGTCTTTGATCTCCCACTGAAACAGGCAATGGTTGAGTGACAGGGAGAATCATTCGAGCCCCAGAGATTCCAATTACAGACACTGTGTTCCCAGAAAAATTGACGTCTGGTAAAACTCTGTCCAACGTGCTGAAAGTAGCACCAGTGTCGACAAGGAATGGCAATGAATGTCCATGTACGTCTATTGTGAGCATCGGATCCCCCTTAGTCCTGCTCACTAAGGTACTCTGTGGGCATTGTCAATACTGAGGCCCACTCTGTCCTCCTGGATAGGAGGGAGGAGCCATATGCTGATTCGGAGCCATATGCTGATTCGGAGCCATACGTAGAGGTGGCTGACCGGGAGGTATAGAGCCCCCTTGTGGGTGTGGGCACTTCCTCACCCAGTGTTCATTGGAGCCACACCTGCGACAACCGTTAGCACCTGGCTGCCCTCTCCCCATGCCTCCAAAATCCCCAAACCTGGCCCTGCCACGCGACCTGCCACGGAGCTGCCATGTCCTATAAGGAGCAGTAAATGGCGGATTCGGCGCAGCTCCAGCATACATCACAGGAAAAGAAGGCAGCACTGTTGCTGATCCAACAGTAGGTGCTGCTTCAGCCACCATCTGCTTCACTTTTTTAGACTGATACAAGTCAGTCAATTTATTCTGAGCCTCTTTTAACTGTAGCTTTAACAAAGCAGTCTCCATTTTCTTATTCTCCTCAGCGCCCTTTAACGCAGAATCTTGCACGTCTTGTAAATAATATGTTATGTGTCTTTCCCATGTAGGCTGATCATAAATGTGTGAATCAGGATTCCGTTTCATTAATGTAGCAACAGACTCTGGCATGCCTGCTAAAACTGCTTCTCTAAACCAAATCCGATTATTCCCCGGATCTCGGGGGTGTTCCCCAGTAACGGCAACCCATTTATCTTTACATTTTGCCATATGTTCTGCGGGAGTAACATCAGTTGACCAGGGAAATTTCAAAATTTTAGACGCGGGCGGAGTAGGATATTTTCTTCTGTCCCACTCGGCAAGATCATGTGCATGATGCGTGAATGGGGCTTCATCAAGTACACGTGCTAACTGGCACTGGAGCATCATCTCATTATAATCTGTCAATGTCAACATCCTACCCATAATGGCTTTCCAATCTCCCACCGCTAGGGTTTGCCCTGAAGTCAGCTGATTTAATTTATTTATCCAGCAGTTTCCTCCACCAGTCAAAGCAGGGAGTTGCAGAATGATGGCAGATACGTCAGCCATCTTCCATGGTTTGTAAATTACTGAACCATCCGATGCTCCCACTAAAGGAAGCATTAAATCAGGGCCCCCACATGCCCCCAGTGGTGACTTAGATCTGGTATACTTAAATGGCCCCTCACTCTCCTTGTCCACCAACGCCTGCATATTGTCGACCTGTACAACTGCTGCACATTCATCACGTTGACTGGGGCTGGTACTCCCTGGAAGGTCTGCAGCTTGCCCCCTTACCATAGATGCTAATCTTTCCTGATCCTGCAGCACCTCATCCATCTGTCGCTGAACTTTAGTTAACCTGTGTTCGTGCTGCTCCATCTCGTCCATCAATTTAGCATTATACGCCAAGAACAATTTATCGGTGTCCTGTTCTACTTTGTTGCTAACTAATTTTAGTAGCTGTCGCTTTTCCTCCCCAGAACACATTCTGTGAGAGACTCCTCCTATCATCCCCTCGGGCACCATGACGAGCCCACATGGCCGTCATAAGGCCCTGGAACTGGTTTTTATCTTTTTTACCGGGCTTATCAACTAAAACAGAATATAGTTTAGAAATGTATACTAACAATTGGGCATCTAAAGTGCGCCACACCTGTCCCTGTGGAGCAGGGAGTAATTTATATTCGGCTGCCATTGAAAATTCGTAACAAAATCCTAAATGGATTAAAATTTAACAAAGTAGGTTATTTGTATTAACTCTATAAATTATTTATTTTAATTTATAAACAATCAATTCGTAGGCCCTAATTTATCCCAATATTAATGCAGTTAACAATAAAGGCAGGCACAGTTTTTATTTATTTAATTTTCATTTATTTCTTTTTATAGTGAAGGGGTTTATGTATTATTTAGTCATGCAACATTAACCTTAATAATGTTTTAGGCAAAGCCGAAACGAAGGAAAGCTAAAAAGGTTTATAAAGCACTGTTTATCTTATCATTAATTTATTTATATACGGAGATTATTGCCGTTTCGTCTAAAAATCAAAGAATTCCTAATAGAGTCCGACCGGCGCCAAAACCCGGGACGCGCACTTCGGCGAAACACACGAAGAAATAGAATTCTCCCAATATAAAGCAATTTTTATTTATCATTAAAACATATACCGAAAGAAATACATTTAAAACTCGCTTTGCAACACAAAATCGTCAACAGTTTGCTCAAAAAAAAAAACTCCGCCTGACTGACGGATCAAGTCAGGCCCAATAAAACTTCCGGGTCACACCGCGGAATGAATACGCCGGTGCACAGATGGCTAATTCTTCACTACGATGCTAAACTTAACAAACCGTACTCATAAGTAAACCAACCAAAGACAAGAACACAATGCCTCCAACAAAACCACACTTCGCCACCAATACTCAAATGACTGTTTAACCGAGCCAAATAAATACAGTTCGGAAGCTAAGCTACCAGAGATTAGCTGTAACCATGAGCAACCTAGCTCAACCGGAAGCCAAACGTGACCGCTCCATTACAATAAAAAAGTTATTTTATATATATTCTAAAGAGTTTACTACCAGTTATCCATAATAACAGTCCTATATATATGTGTTAGACAATGCTTTAGACGTGTTTACGTAGTTGCACAAGGTTGAACGCCTTTATTTCCAGGCGAGGCTCATCCACACTGTGTGTTAGCCGTAAACTAGCTATGGTGGTACTTTAGCCGACTGAAAATGATTTTCCCTTATTCCTCTACAATGTCAAGCTTCTACGCTTATTGTCTATACAAAAAGCGCGGGCATTGTCTAGGCGTTTAAGATTCGCAGAGGAATTATGGTTTTAGATTCAGTCGGTTAGTTCCCCTAAATGAGAAGTTTATATGAGGCCGGTGTGCAAAGAGCTACTTGGTAGCTCTTTTCCGTTACCTCCACTTTCTCCAATCACACACACACTCACACTAGAAAGAAAGAAAGTACAGCAATTTTACAATTTCATCAAACACTAACCTCTACCGGAGCCACCTAAAGCCGGACCTTTAAACACAATCCAATTCACGTGGCTCAATCGTGCGTTTGGAAGATACGCCGGCCTCTCCAAGGGAATCCGCCCGGACAACAGAGAGCACACAGGCTCTGCTGCTGTCTACTATTCGTTTGCCAGCCTTGGAGAATTCCGACAGCGTCCTACCGGAGGCGAGGCGGCCAACCCTCAAGCTCTGGTCCGCACTTTGGTCGGCCCTCAACCGAAAGAACAACATGTCAACATTAAATGTAGAACGTTTAAATCGATCAATACCTATTAATTTGGTGTTAGCGCTTTTCCAGATTGATACAAAACCACCCGGGTGTTGATTAGCAAGGATCAATCCAGTCGCTCTCCGATTCTCTGTTGAACTCAAAGAAAAAACACAAAATTACTATAATGCCACAAACACATGTATCAATCAGTTATGCCACACTCATTACTCACACTCAATCTCTCTCAGCCCTGAGAAAACTCAAAACCAAATTAATGCCCGCATCCTCCACCATTTTGTCGGCTTCGTACCATAATATGCTCTGCAACTCACTTTCTACTTAGAGAGGTGGGGGCGCCGAACTCCAAAACCCCGGCGGGAACTGTTTCAAAATAAGACCCAGAACTGAGAGACAGAGAGTAAAATAACACACACAACAACAACAGATATCTGTTTCACAGTGGACGCACCTGCAGATGGGAGCCAGAAAAGATCTGACTCGCTTCTCTACAAGGGTGTACCATTTTTATTACAGAAGAACAAAGAAAATATCACATGACTCCTCTCTCCTCCTTCTACATCTTGACAAGTCATACATTTTCTCCAGGTCTCCTGACCTTTTTTTATAGCCGTACCATGAACTAGAGTTATAACCGATCTTCCCTGCTTTCAGTTCATATCTTTACCCAAGAGTTTATTTACTTAAAACCTTACCCCCATAAAATACTGGTAAAGAGTCATGTTTTACTACCCTGAATAATATAAACAGGCCTATTACCTCTAAACGCTTACTAAAGATATAGTTAAAACATATGTACTGCATAATAAAAAATAGCCCCAAAAAAGTAGAATACAACAGCATGCAGGTCAATTCTAGGTCATTTTACGAGGTCCACGTTCACACAGGAGATCACAAAAGGTTGCATTTAATTGGAAATGTGAACGGCCTTCCAAAAAACCGAATAAAAAAAAAAATCTGAATTGAGCATTAAGCCCTGCAGTGTGAACGCAGCCTAAGAGAGCTATTAACGCTTCATCAGTGTCGGGATCTATTGTTATTGTTTACAACCAGAGAATCGCAGCACATTGGTCGTAAGAAAGAAGTTTGTGGCTCAATTAGCTGGTTAGCACCAAGCCTGCAACAGACTTTATTTCAGATCATTTTTACCACATTTTAGTTAATAACTCGCTGGCTAAGGTGAACCTTAGAGTGTTTGCCCACGTTATTTCTAATGCATTTCTGTAAATTACTCAAAAGACTGAAATACTTTCATACTGCTACTCGGATCTGTATTAACTTGAGTTGGTTTTAAAATATGTATATCCAATTCTAACCGTGCGTTTTCCGTGTTATTTCTATTCACTACTGAGTAGGCTATGTTTATCAAAAGTATTAGGGGCTGTTTACAGGACAACGTTTTTCAGCAAAACTGAGGTTTTTCTCTCCGATTTGGCCTCTTGTTTACACGACAACGGGAAAACGGGGGCGAAAACGCAACTTTTCAAAAACGGCTTCCAGAGTGAAGAGTTCTGAAAACGCCGGGTGATTCATTGTCATGTAAACGCAAGCTGGAGACTTTTGAAAATGATGACGTCACTGCCAGCCACCTACGGACATGTTGGACTTGCGCACTCCGCCTTTCTAAGGAAAAACAACAATGGCGGATCCAGGTATGCTGTTACTGCTGATGCAGCTTCTGAAGTCATTTGGTAAGCAAAACGTAGAGATCATTAGGGTTTTATGTGATCGCCAATGGAAATGCATACGGTACGTGCGTCAAATAATCAATACACCTTTATTTAAGCTGAGAACTACAAGAAGACCGCCATATCATGAAATGTTTCTTTTCCGGGTTTTGAGAGGGAAACCTTGGAACACTGCATACTGCCATCTAAAGGCCGGGCATATGTACTACATCGTTTTCCAATACGCGCCCTGTCGTGTAAACGCAGTGCGTTTTCACCCATGTATTCAAACGAAAAAGGCAACGTTGTCTTGTAAACAGCCCCTTAGTTAAACACGAAACCATCATTCATCTAGTTTATTGCTGAATGGCATCGTTTCTCATAAAATTTGAAAGAAAGGTTCAAGCTAAGGTTCCCCGGCCAAATGCGGCCACCCCTTATTCATGAACATAGAATGACTCCTGAGGGTTAGTAACAGTTTTAGGTTGAACCAGTTTTAATCAGTTACAATAGTTCAAATTTTATATAATTTACCTTTGTGAATTATCCCCCCCCCCCCGAGGCATTTTATTAGAGCAAATCTAACAGCTGTAACTCACTGAATACAGCACACCCATTTAAGTGCTTGTCACCCATTGTTAATGTTTAAACAAGAAAAACAAATTGGTATTGGTCAATGTCTCCTTCATATTTTCCTGTTCTAGCTCTGGTCCTATTGTGTTAGAAATCCTGAAAGCATTTAAGAACGGTATCTACTGCAATACATTCTCAAATATTCTCACTTTTCATATACATTGCAGCAGAAAAACAAGTTCAAAAGTTTAAAATCCCATTTACAGAACATGTATTGTCAAATGCATTAAAGACATTCAAATATTTTTATTTTAAAAAAAAGCTACTTCAAAATCCTCAAAACAGGCCTCAAATAATTTAAGCTCTGATGAAAGCCAAGGGAGCTACAACAAAACTAAATATGAAATTTATAGTTCAGGATTTGATTTTTACCCCTAAACACCAAGTGATTTTGTTTGCTTTCTTGATTTGAAAAGTTGTCACTGTTGACATTCCAACATCTGTGTTCTTATTACGTTTTACTGTTTTAAAGAAAAAGGGGTCCACTGTGTTTTTTGCAGCTACAGAGGATCATTCTTCTGAGCCACCCTGGTAAGGTCTAAGAAATTAGAATTCCATTCACTATAGCCCCAAATAAGCCAAAATATATACATACAACTCCCAAACCAGCAATGGGTTGAAATGTGCAAGTATAATTTATGTAAACCATGCTTCATTTTGAGTGCAGTCTGTTCCATTTCTATTGTTAAGCAAATGTAAAGTTTGATTTTAAAAATCTTATTACTTTTGAACTCTGGAAAGGAGGAGGGTGCCATCAGGTAACCTTTTTAAAATATATCTTTATTGACTGAACATTGCATTGTAACAGTTTTACTTTAGAGTGAATCTTTAGTATAGAAAAAGAGTTGTAAAAAAAAAACAAGTATATTTAAAAAAGCAATTTCATTGGTAAAAATGCATTTTTTCTTTTTGTTTTAAACATAAAGCACTAATGTCATGTTTTTAAGAGACTCTGGCACGAACACACTCAGACCCAGGAACTCAGTGAAATCTGATTTTAGGAGTCCAGTGGAGCAGTCTCAGGAGGGCTTCAGTAGGGGCGGCGAGGAGGACAGACTGGAGATCCAGGGGAGCAGACGCTCGTCGGCAGAGAGAAAGCCAGCCACTTCTGTAGCTTGGGGAATAACAGCGAGTACTGCGAGGAGAAAACACTGGTAAGTTTGCTGTTCAGAAAACCACACTGTAAAGCTAGAGCTGGCCGGATTACCACTCAAAGGAGTCAAATCATCCGGCATCTGCTTCTTCTTTTAGTGTTTAACGGCGGTTGCAAACTATTCAGCGCATTACCGCCACCCTCCTGATTAAATGTGAACAGTCACTACTATGGCTTACACTCTTCAATGATATACAGCTTGCAAGATGCAAAAAAAAATAAAAAATTATATTCTATTTTTAAGACCTGTATCTTTTAAGAACTCTAATAAATATTTTGTACATTTATGATCTAATGTCTTTCTTAAAATATTCTCAACACTAAAGGATTCCTTAATATTCTCTATTTTCTCTTTTAAAAGATGTCTCTCTTATATTTTGTACAACTCATAATTACATGTTCTACAGTTTCTTGTACATTGCAAACATTACACCTGCCAGTTTCATGTTTTTTTATTAAATATGTGCTATTTAATCCTGTATGTCCTATGCGAAGTCTAGTCCACATTGTCTCTTCCTTTCTACTTTTTCCTCCTCGTCTTCCTTTCCCAACTTTAGGATTCATTCTATATTAAAATCTTCCCTTATCCTCCTCATCCCATTTACTTTGCCACAGTCTTCTAATACTATTTTTAATAAAAATCTTGCCTCTGTTTTAGCAATGTTATACTGAATTGATACCCTACTTGCTCCTAAAGCCTTCTTAGCAAGTTTATCTGCCATCTCATTTCCAGCCAAACCCACATGAGCTGGTACCCAGACAATTTTAACATGGGTTCCCTGATTCTGAATACTTTGTAATAAAATCAATATTTCACATATCAAATCATATCTTTCACTATTATTTCCTGATTTAAGATTTTCTACTGCAGATAATGAATCTGTACATACTATTACTCTTAATGGTTTAACTTGTTCCACCCATTGTAGTGCTATCACAATTGCTATTAATTCTGCAGAAAAAACTGATAGTTGATCTGTTATTCTTGAAAAAACATGTTTTTTCCAACTCTGGAATCACATAGGCTACTGCAACCCTGCCTGTATCTGGTTGTTTTGAACAATCTGTAAAAATGTGAATATATCCATAATAATTATCTATAGATCTTTTAGCGAGCTGACCATAATCTCCTTTACATTTTTTAATCTTTTCATGTAAATTTTTATCTACTTCTGGTACTGGAAGCAACCATGGAGGGTGTGGAGGATGTATAACAGATGGACCAAGCACCAAGCTTCCCACACCAGCCATCTCAGCATTGTCCTGCACATTCATACCGAATGATTCTTTTTTACTTTTTGATTGATACCATGTTGGAATAAGAACACTTAGTGGGGTGATCTTCTCTATTTCCTTTCAAATAGATATAATATGATAATGATATTTGTAACCTTCTTAACTTTAATGGCATTTCACCTGCTTCAACTTGGAGTGCACACACCGGGGAGGATCTCATTGCTCCTAAACAAAGTTTAAGAACAGCACCCTGAATAACATCCAGCTTTTTTTATTTACTTCTTGCAGCAGATGCATATGCCAGACACCCATAATCAATAACAGACCTAATTAATCCAGTATATAATCTTTTTATTGCAACTATATCTGCTCTCCATTCCTTACTACATAAACATCTGATTATATATTTATAACGTTTTTACATTTAACTACTAGTTTTTCAATATGATAATGCCAGTTAAGTTTATAATCAAAATGCATACCCAGAAATCGTATACAACTCACTCTTTCTAAATCTTTACCATACATCTGAAATTTAAATCTTTCTTCAATTTTTTTAAGTGAGAAAAATACAACTTTTGTTTTTTCCACAGAGAACCTAAAACCCAATTTTTTCGCCCATGTTTCAACCGTATGAATTGCTTTTTGCAAACTTTTGACTGTAAATGTAATATTTTTTCCCTTTTTTCCATAGATCACCATCATCTGCAAATAGAGACTTACCTATATTATAATCAATATTATATCATTTATCACAATTGAAAATAAAATAGGTGAGATAACACTTCCTTGAGGCACTCCATTTTCTACAAATAAACACTCTGATAAACATCCATTAATTCTAACTTGAATCTGTCCATTGTTAAGAAAATTCTGTATCCAATTATACATTTTCCCATCTACACCCATTTGCCTAATCTTAATTAATATCCCGTCCTTCCAGAGCATATCATAGGCCTTCTCCATGTCAAAAAAGACAGCTGCAACTACTTCCTTACCAGTTTGAGCCTTCCTTATATAGTTTTCTAACTTTATAATTGGATCCATAGTTGACCTACCTTTTCTAAATCCACTCTGAAATGGAGATAACAAATTTTTGTTTTCTACATAAAAGTTTAATCTCTCTACTATCATTCTTTCCATTATTTTCCCAATATGAGATGACAATGCAATTGGCCTGTAATTTGATGCAACTGTAGGATCTTTCCCTGGTTTTCTAATTGGAATGATAACTGATAACTTCCATTTCTTTGGAATATTGCCCTGCTCCCATACTTTATTATACAACATTAACAAAATATTTAGTGAATCATCACTAAGCTGTTTTAACATTGCATAACTAACCCTATCTTTCCCTGGAGTTTTTACTTTTGTCTTATTTATAACCTTTTTTAACTCACTGAGTGAAAAATATGCATTAATGCTACTATTACTCTCCTCCACATTTTCCAAGAGAGTTTGAAATTGCTTTTTAGTTGCCTCTCTTTCCAATTTTTCATCATCTTTTAGATTGAAACTGCTATGAACCTTAGCTAAAACACTAGCCATCAACATTGCTTTATCCTCATCCTTCACTGCAACAATCTGGTCATTCTTCAAGACTGGATAGATCCAAGACTTTTGTACCCCATTCATTTTTTTAACAACTCGCCACACATCATTTATAGAAGTTTGTCTTCCTATGGTGTTACAATATTTTTCCCAATAATCCTCTTTACTTTTCCTAATTATTTTCTTTACCTTAGCTTGTTCTCATTTATATTCAATAAATACATTAAAACTCAAACTTTTCCTAAATTCTTTTAAAACTTTATTTCTACTTTTTATCGCTTGAGAACATCCTTCCTTCCACCAAGGGACCATCTTTCGTCTGTTACTTCCTTTGTTTGATTCCATAATAGATGATTCAGCAGCATCAATTATAGCTATACTTACCTTCTCATTAAATACATCTATATCTTCTATTACTTCTACCCGACTCATCACTTAAGATCTTAAACATAGTCCAATCAGCTTTATTAAAATTCCATCTTTCTAAAAAGGTAACATCAATATTGCAATTCTTGTTTCCAAATGTAATGATAATAGGATAGTGATCACTTCCAATTGTTGATTCATCATATACTTCCCATATTATGTGATCAGCTAAAGACTGAGATACTAAAGTCAAATCTAAAACTGATTGATTTTTCATTCCTATACGTGTTGGTGATCCATCATTTAAACATACCAATCCTATCTTATCCATAAATTCTTCTAATACCAACCCATTATAATCTGTTTTATTACTTCCCCATAGTGAATTATGTGCATTAAAATCCCCTAACCAAATGATTTTCTTATCTTCTTGTCCTTCCACCAATTGTAAAGTGTCAACCTCTAATCTTTTACATGGATTATAAAAGTTTACAATAACTAAATTACCATTTTCCCACCAAATTTCAATGACTAAATATTCTAATTCATCACCTTTCCCTAAAACTTTGTAAGAAATTCCCTCTTTAATGATAATAGCACACCCACCCCCATTACTATTAACCCTGTCAAGTCTTTCACACACATACCCATTTAAATAGTAATTTAAATGTGGTCTTAACCACGTTTCTACAATACATATAACATCAGGTTTAATCACCAAATCACATAAAAATCTTTTAAATTCTTGTCCGTTTGCTATTAAACTTCTGGCATTCCACTGCAAAAGGTAAATGATTTAGTTAGTTTTCAAAGACGACACTAACAACTGTGAAGATGGTTGAGACAGGGAGTCTTCTTTTCCATCTCTGTTTTTGAGCTCTTCATATAACTTTTCCAATGTAACATCTTTGATACCGAGGTATCTTGCAGCACTTTTGACAATAGCAATTTTTTCAGATCTGTGTTTTGCTTGAGATGTGCAGTTAACTTCCACAATAAAAACACAAAAAATATTTTTTCTTAACATTTAGCATCTCTTCATTCATGTTTGTGTTTCCATATCTTGGTGCTTGATTCATCTGCCCACACCTGACTTGCACCTGTTTTGCCGCTTCTGCATATGATAGCTTTCTTTCTGTTCTAATAAGCTGGATTTCCGCTGCTTTCTTTCTGGCTACACAGTCTCTAAATCCGACGCTATGAGCTCCACCACAATTGACACATTTCTCTTGAATCCCTATTCCACATGTCCCGTAATCATGTTCTCCTCCACATCTTCCACATTTTTGCTTTCCTTTACAAATAGCAGGTATGTGGCCATATTTCTGGCATTTAAAGCAGCGCAACGGTGGGGGTTCATATCGTCTCACATTGAAATTCAAGTAACCTACTGTGATGTATTTAGGAAGAACCTCTCCTTGAAAGTCCACCAATACTGATGGTAAATGGACTGAACTTATATAGCGCTTTTCTAGTCATACTGACCACTCAAAGCGCTTTACATTGAAGCCACATTCACCCACTCACATTCATTCACCGACACCCAACATGGCTCGGTAGGACGATGTTTTTTGGGGTTAAGTGCCTTGCCCAGGGGCACATCGACATGTGACTGGAGGAAGCTGGAATCGAACCTACGACCCTCCAATTGCAAGCCAACTCTACTCTACCACTGAGCCACAGTCGCTACTGATAGGCTATCAACCTTTTCTCCATTCCTCCATGTTTTTAGTCTCTTAAGTCCAATTATCCATCCTCCCCTAATGTCATCATTCAATCTTCCAAGATCTTCATTTAAGGGAATTCCATAAATAACTCCCCTACAAAACTCTCCTGTACCTGTCCCCTTTTTTATCTCCAAAACCTCTTTTTTACAAACATTCTTTAGTTTTAAAGTCTTTTGCTGCTGAACCTCATCCTTGCAAACAATAATCAAGTCCCCACCTGCTTGGACTCTAGCTTTAATCACTTCACCAATTTTTTTCCCGCAGAAATTTTGAAAGAGCCATAGGGCCGACTGTTTTAATATCATGTCCTTCTTTGAATTTTACAATCATTTTAAATCCCCCCAGATCAGTTTTTCTCCTCACAACCTGTTCCTTTCCATCCATGTCTTCTGATTCACTATTGTGTCTTAACACTCTTTTCCCTTTCCTTTGTGAGCTTATCCAGTTCTCTTCTTCCCCCATGCTCTCCTCACTCATACAACCCACCCCTCTCTCCGACCCTGCCATAGTAGGACCGTTCACCTACCAGAATTCCTCCAAGTGTCTCGTCTCTGAGCAGCCCAAAGAAAAAGACCTTCGTTCAAAAACGCCAACCTGGCATCTGCTTCAGGGATCTGCTCTTCTTTTAAAGCTCCTCCTGATTACTGCTGATTGTGTGTAGCTGGTGCTGCAGCTGCCAATCACACCCTCTGGGGAAAAGGTGAGCATACACTGCAAGCAGCCCATACCACACCAAACAACTAAAGGGTGGAGAAAAAGATAAAAACTAATTCAATATCAAGATATACCAAGGATAGGACATTCAGGATTAAATAGCACTTTGTATGTTATGGGAAAACATCAAACAGGTTTCTGTGAGTGTGGCAAAGAAAGGGAAACTGTAGAGCATGTACTGTGTTATTGTAGTAAGTATAAAGTAATTAGAGAAATATTAAAAGATAAGTTAAAAATTAAAGGATATGGAGATTGGAATTTGAAAACAGTATTGAATGGAAATAATAAAAAATTATAAATTAGTGTTAGAGTTTCTTAGGAAAAGTAAGTTAGTTAATAGAATTTAGTTTTTTTTTTCTTTTTTCTTTTTTCTCCTCACTTTGACTCACACTCCTGCACAGTAGGTGGCTGTAATGCACCTTTAAGTTGGATGCCATCCGCCATTTAAACAAAAAGAAGAAGAAGAAAAACTCATTCAGCCAAAGAGTTATTGTGGTTTTCACTTTATCACAAGCACCAAGAGTTTGAATAGTTTTAGGATTCTTGGTGTTTAACTGAATCAATGTGCTGCATAAATTCATGATTGTATCCAAGAAAAGATGGATGTGTTCTGTAAACTTGCATTTGTGGAAATTTTGCCCATAAGATAGAAATGTTTAATACAAATATAGTATTAAAAAATTGTTTTAAAGACTAAATAACACATTTTTCCAAAACAGAACAAACAAAGAAACAAATCCTTTAACAATGTTTTCAGCAATAAACACACATTTTGCTATAGGTTTTACCATGAGGGCACAGCCAAAATGCATGAACAGTAGATTCTGCACGAATATTTTAGAAACTACAATTCACATCAATGTCTAATTTTACTCTATACATTTACAGTCTCCCCGTTTGGTTTGGCTCCGTTGTTCTGCTTCCCAACATATAGGTCTGTGCAGCAGTATTATTTATCAAATTGTTGCTACAAACAGCAGTGGTTCCACACTTCTCAGCAATTGATAAAGTAAAAGTTCCCTCCAGCTTTAACAAAAGAAACCAATTGAAAGACTAAAATCAATGAACATATTTGTAAATATATTGTTTCTTAATTATGTCTTGTTTAACAATGTTAAAAAATATGATGTTTAAAAACAATGAAGAATAAATACAACATAATAATTCTTTACTGTCCCACAAAGGTCATGCTCTGCTGTAACGGCAGCAAAGTGACAGGTAATTGAAGCATCTAAATTCACATAAGAAAAAATATTAAAACAGAATTAAGAACAATATACGCATAGTAAGGACAAAAATGACAAAACTAAAGTGCTGTGCAGTTATTAAAAGTAAAAATGGGATACTCACATTTGAGAAATGTGCAGCCAAGCTGGACAATTTATAAATATTTACAGAATGTGCATGTGTATTGGTAAATGTGTAAAGGTTAAATAAACTTAAATAGTTTAGTTGTAAATATACTGTGTTTCATAAGTTTAATGTTTTAACATTGACCCAAATGCTTAAAGATTTCAAAAGGGAAAAAACCTGGGACAGTGCAACTAATATAGAAAATATTGCCCCCTTCGGTTTCCGGCATGCAGTGCAGTGTCATTTCCAAATATGGTATTGGTCTGACAACTGACCCGACCCTGCCCCTTTCTGCATTCTGCAGCCAGGTCCTTCTCGAGTCACCCACCATGTTTAAAGCTATCTCTCAGGTCCTCTGTGCAGATAAGAAGACCAGGGGTCTCATTTATAAAAGTTTGCGTAGAATCATTACTAAAACCATACTTAACCTCAGGAACTTTTTTTTACTTACGCCTGGTAAGTTTCCGATCTATCAAACTTAGAGTATGAACAGCTGCACGCACTTTCCGCTTTATAAATCCCAGGTGACGCAGCGTTGATGCAGCAGCATTCCTGACATAAAAGAAGAATGGGGGACGGGGTGCGCAGTTCCAGGGGGTCAGTAGATCTAACACCGTGTCCAGTTCAGCACATAGATCTAATAGGACTGATCTACATCGGGTCCCCCATCCAGATGCTTCCAGTGGCTGATCTACAATAAGCGCCAGGATCCAATGTGCAGCATTATGCAGGGGATGCTGCAGTATTCGTACTTCACACAATTAATACACCAATAAGTGCAATTTCTATATAATCTAAATACATAAATACATATGAACAGACTGTGATATGATTCTTATGTGCAACATATTTTCATTCAGATTCTCATTTTTATTCTCAGTTCAGAGACAGGATGGGGGTGGGGGGTGACTGCTGGTTGAGTGTCTGTGTGCGCAAAGCTCTGCAAGTTTGAAATTGTGGTTTAAATTCACATTTTTGCCATCTCTCCTACTGCGCTGTCAGTGTCCTCTGTGCCCAAAAAGTGTGTAAGCAAGATCCTTAGTGTGCGTAAAGTTGCGTACATTTTTCCGCCACATTTCTTTCTATAAATCCTAAACTTGGCGTAGAAAGTTGCTCACGTAGTTTTCACACCCCGTTTTGTGCGTAAGCAAGCTTTATAAATGAGACCCAAGGCACTTAGTTCCCTCCTGGCAAGACCTAGATGTGCTGGAGCCCGTGCATGGGGCCCTGAATCCACTACTGGAATTCACAGATTCACTTTCTGGAGAATGTTATGTAAGTGTGTCATACCTCAAGCCGATGCTTCATCTTTTCAGAACACAGATTGTAAAACCATCTGAGGATGAAACACAGCTCACAAAGGACATTAAGATGACAGTCATGGCATACCTTGATGAAAAGTATGATGACCAGATTACTAACGAACTGCTTGATGTTGCAACCCTGGTAGAGCCATACTTTAAGGTACAATTCATTAATGCAGAACGGGTTGATGCCATCAAAATGAGAGCAGTGTCTGAGATGTTGGATCAAATTGAGGACCCGTCCACTTCAGCAAGAACGGAGGAAAAGGAAGAGGGTGGAGCTGCTGCAGTACTACCAACCCAGAACAAACAGAGAAAGACTTTAGGCAGTTTTTTCAAGAAATCCCACCAGCACAGGACTCACGGACAAAGAAAAATTTAAAAGGAGCTTGTGTCGTTTGTGAATGACGACCTTTATCTTTTAGAGTCTCCAGGTTCTAACTGTCTAAACTTCTCAACTACCTGGCTAGTGGATTTAAATAGAGTCACAAAGCACTCTTCAGGCACTTGAAGTCCTTCAGGAACTTGAAGTTTATTTTGCACAAACATGACGGTACGCAGCTTACAAGCAAAGACACACACATAGACAGACACACTGACAGACAGGCAGACAAACTCTGAAAATGTATTGATCAGACCTCTTAATTTATACATTTGTGCCTCCTGCTGGTTCCCTCCCCTGGGACCTCTTTTTTCTTTTCATGTAGCATAATTGTTTTGTTTCCATTAACATCCCCAGATTTATTCTACCCGTGTCTGATTATCATAGGTTGTTTTTTTAAACTATGATGAAATGGACACTCCTGTTAGATGACACCAACAACCCTATATGGGCACAATTACTCATCCCAGCTGTCAGCTCTGGTGGACACTTTAGCACACAAAGATCACTGTATACCAACCAATGCACTTTAGCCTACACAACAAATGTTTTTATCTGACATTGACAGTCTCCAGGGTCTTGAATGATCTTCACATGTTTTATGTTCCATATCTCAAGGCACGTGTGGGTTCTCAAAAAAGACACTTTGCATGTTTAAAGGCACAGGTGTGTATACAAAAAAGACAATTAGTGCACAGTGTGGCTGACAAACATAATTCCACTTGTCTGTGGCCTTTCTAGAATGTTCTCTCCTTTTCTCTGTTTGTACTTGGTACCATTTAACATTTAATACTCTACACTTGAAAACTACTTGCTGGCACCAGATGCAGACAGTGAAATGGACCCACTGCAGTGGTAGAAAATCCACGAGAGAAGCTTCCCAAGAATTAGCTGCCTTGCAAAGCGCTACTTGTGCATCCCCTCAACCAGCACCCCTTCAGAGAGGGTATTTAGTACAGGAAGCAATATTGTGACTTGTCACAGGTGAGCTTTAAAACCTGAAGCAGTAGATAGACTTGTGTTCCTGTCCCGCAACCTGTAGGCTTTTGTCTGACTTAAAACATTGACAGCACTAGTTGGGATTAGTTATGCACCCCCCTTATTGACTCACCGCATGAGATGACAACATTTGAGTTGATACATCTATTTCAATCTAGTCTTTCTACGCTACTTGAATGTGCACAAAGGATTTAAAGAATTTTTTTTTATTCCGGTTTTTTTTTAGGCTTGTTTTTATTTTTTATGTAAAAGAGCAATGTAAAAGAAACTGTATGGGGAGAGTTCTGAGAATTTTCTTTCTATATTAGTTCCTAGCATATTTATTTGATTTTGACAAAATTGTTTATATGTCAATGTTGTTCCTGTTCTCCTGTTATACTTGAAAGCTTTTAGATATTTTTTTTTCAATTTCCATCATCTATTGCTTCACAGAACAAGATGGTAGCATTTCGTCTTGTTTATGTTGTCTTTGAAAGCTGTTTTAATTTGCACTAATGATTTAAACAAATGTTTTTGTTTTTATTCTACTTTTATTTCAAAACAAACGATTCAAAAAACTTTACAAGGAGAGATTATGAGAATTTGCTTTTAGTTCTTAGTTTATTCATTTGATATTGACAAAAGTTTGTCAATTTTATGTCTGTTCTCCTGTAAAACTTTACGATTTATTTTTAGTATCAATATTTTCTTTTTAGGCCAGGCAAGGCAAGGCCAAGGCCAAGGCCAAGGCCAAGGCAAGGCAAGGCAAGGCAAGGCAAGGCAAGGCAAGGCAAGGCAAGGCAAGGCAAGGCAAGGCAATTTATATAGCATTCTTTCAACAGCAGGGTAATTCAAGGTGCTTTACATGATTTGGTGATTAAAAAAACAAAAAACAAAAAAAAGACATGGAATATAACATTGGAAATTAAAAGTAAAAGAAAAACATTACATATGATACACAATAAAGCAAGAGAAAGATCAATATAGCAAGAGAGCATGAACACATTTCATACATATGACATCAAGCATTTACTCGAAGGCAATTCTAAACAGATGGTTTTTAGTCTTGATTTAAAGCAGTTCAGAGTTTCGGCAGCTCTACACTCGTCAGGAAGTCTGTTCCAGATAAGGGGAGCATAGACACTGAAAGCTGCTTCTCCATGTTTAGTTCTGAGTCTAGGGATGTTGAGTAGGCTAGAGTTGAAGGACCTTAGTGGTCTTGGTTGTTCGGTATCGTGACAACAGGTCTTCAACATATTTTGGTGCTAAGCCATGTAATGATTTATAAACTAGTAGGGGTATTTTGAAATCCAGTTATCTCCATGCTTCACGTGTTTACTTTGCATACAAACATACATACCTGTTGTATCTGATTCAGGGCTCATTTTTGTTGCTGCAGCACTCAGGCGGTCAAACACAGTGCATCTTTCGGTTTGTAGTTGGTGTATTTTGGCAAGGTGTTTGGTCAAATTACTTGTGTTTCCGCCTTTGCAAGCAAAGCTTTTATTACATATGTGACAGCATGCATTGTCGGCATCTATATTCGTAAAATGAAGCCACATTTTGGATCTTTTTGTTCGCTCTGCCATCGTATCTGTAAGGCGAACACACACGTGAGCGAGCAGCAGTCGCCACACCGTCCCCGCAGCGTGTCTGCTTGTTAAGGTGGAGTGGGCTGCAATACAGTGTTTGGCTTGTGTTTATATCTCCCACAAAACATGAATGCGACCTTAATTTTACCGTTAAGAGGACTGATAAGGCTGAAGCTTATCGGTCTGGGTGGACCGTCAGAATCAGCCCCCGGGCCAATTTAATACCGGATTTCGGTACCCATCCCTATCCAGGACGCTGTTGCAGTAATCAATCCGACTAAAGATAAAAGCATGGATGAGTTTCCGAGGCCCTTTTGCAGCATTAGTGCTTTAATCCTAGAAATGTTCTTCAGGTGATAGAAGGCTGATCTTGTTATTGTCGTTATGTGACCCTTGAGGTTCAGGTCTGAGTCCATAACTACACCTAGATTTCGTGCCTGATCAGTAGTTTCTAGCTGTATCAATTGAAGCTGTGTGCTGACTCTTGATCGTTCCTCTTTAAGTCCAAAAAGAATTACTTCAGGTTTGTTTCTATTTAGCTGGAGAAAGTTATTGCACATCTATCCATTTATTTGGTCAATGCATTGATTTAGGGTTTGAATGGGTTCAGAGTCCCCCAGTGACATTGTAATGTAAGGTTGAGAATCATCTTGATAGTTATGGTATCTAATCTTATTGGTTGCTATAATCTGGCCTAGTGGGAGCATGTAGATATTAAATAAGAGGGGCCCTAAGATGGAGCCCTGGGGCACCGCATATGTGATTTCTGTTAGTTCTGAAGTTTCCTATTGAAAGGTAAGACTCAAACCAGCCAAGTACTGTACCAGAGAGTCTGACCCAGCTCTCCAGTCGTTACAATAGTATATCATGATCAACAGTGTCAAATGCTGCACTGAGGTCCAACAGAACCAGCCCTGTGGCTCTACCACGGTCTCTATTTATGCAAATGTCATTGAATACTTTGACGAGGGCATCAGGGTGCTGTGGTAAGGACAGAAACCAGACTGAAAAACATCAAAACGGTTTGCCATTGTTAGGAAGCTATTTAATTGATGAAACACAACTTTTTCAATCATCTTACTGATGAATCAGACTCAGACATAAAGGTTAAGGTATTTGTGTTCTCTGGAGTTCTTGGCATTGAAAGATCAATGACTGAGCGATGATAGGTGAGTGGAGGAGTTTTATTAGAACGGCTAACCAAAGGCAAATGAGAACTCACCGATCTCAGGGCTGTCGGGCCTATTGAGTTACAGACCCTTATATCTGAATTACTGAAGTAGCAGGATCGTTTTAAAATTAGTTAAACTTGTTATATTTCAATTTCTTTCTTGTTAAATAATCATTTTAAAGCCCAGATTCTCTGTGTTTTTGTCTCCATTTATAACATTTAACTCCTGGAGTTGATGACAGAGATAGTCTAGACCATCATCTGTCAAAATGCAAATAAGGGTACACGCCCAACTATCAGAATAGCCCCAGCCTACCTGTCAAAATAATACCCGCCCACCTGTGAAAATAAGCCCCGCCATTCATGTGGACTAGATTTCACTCACCCACAGCTATGTTACCATACCAGAATTGTGCCGCTCAAGGTGGCAGCACGTTGGAGTAGCTCTGTTACTTTGGTTCATATATTTTTCTTTTTTTTAACTTTTATTCTTCCATTTCTGGTAGAAACATTGTTTTTGTGGACAACTGTTCTCTCTGGTTTTGAATGCTGTGCAGCTGGAAGGATTTTTGCTGATACTTTTTATTTTTGGACATTTGTTATGATGCATAACCATGGCAACAAGGTGGTTTACAACTGGCAGCAGCTGATTAACATCGCAAAAGCTAAAATAATACCTCAACTTCAGCCACAAAACCCTGATGAGTTGAAAAGAAGACGCCATAGATCCAGAGCATCCTCTACATCAGACTGTCATACAACTACAGAGCGTCTTCAGTCAGAGGCTTCTTCAGATCTGCAGACTGCTACAGGAGATCATCCCTACCCACAGCCATCAGCATCTACAACAAATCTTTGAAGGAACTTGCATAATGAGTTACAACAACATTTAATTTCCCTTTGGGATTAATAAAGTAATTTTGAATTTGAATTTTGAATTGAATTTGAATGTTGAATCAGATGCTCATCCTTTTATTTTTTTTTATGCCCCATTAGTACATCTTTAAAAAACAGATTAGGATAAAAAACATCACTTTAAACCTGCTTGGTTTAAGCTGAAAATAAGAAATCCCTACCAAAGTTACTAATAAAGCCTAATAAAAAACAGTCCATCAATCGGCGTTTGACACGTCCCTACTCTGCTTTGTATTCGCTGTATTTATCATGCCCCCCTTGCTGAACATGTCCCAACAAGTCTGCTGGCCCCACCCCATATGCTAGGTTCGTATATAAACCTCCTGGTCCTCAGCATTACATCGAGGACTTCCAGCCAGATGCAATCTTCGCTCCTAGATGATGGATATGGGGGGATTCGTCAGGCAGACCACTATACCGTCATACTGGGGGGTTGTCCAGCCGTATGAGCCGTTGACCGCTCCGTCATTGCCTGAGGGGTTCGGCTACACTAACCCATATCACCTGCCGTCGATTTCATCGCTCTTGCCTTGCTACTCGCCACCATCCCCTGTGTTCTCCCTCTCGAAGATTCTGACTGCAGATGCCCAGCCCGACGCTTGGGTAGAGGGATCATACACCCCTGAAGCTGGGGCCGCGGGTCACCCTTATTTAAACTACTACCGTCTGCCTACACTGAAACCTCGCTGTGTAAGACCCCCTCTGTCTACTTCTACCCCGATGCCTATGCCCGAGCTCGAGGGAGAGTGTGATGGACGTTCAGCGCCTCGTGGTGGAGGGACCCTTGATGCGTCTGAATGCACAATGTCGGAACACAGGTGCGCGCCTCAGGATGAGGGGGTTGCTTCTCTGGCTCTGGTTGAGGTTGACAGCTGGGATGAGGTGGACAGTTTGATGTCATCCAGGTTCATCAAGGCTGTAAAGACTGCTGTTCTGCATCTATTTCACACGACCTGTGCGGCTTATCAGAAAGCTAACTGTTACAGATGTCAAATTAACCATCCCAGTCAGTTGCAGCATCAATGCCTAAAGCTAATGGACAAGGATTATTACCAACTCCACTTTCAGCCCGTCAAGCGACAACTTCTTACCCCGCGACTCGTTCCTGCTGTTCAAATTCTGTTGGTAAATCGGAGCATACACGCTGATGATCTGAAGATGAAAACAGTCGCGAAACTGTTCTACACAAACTGAGGAGTATGCAGCGGGTCTACAGCGCAATTCATGTTGTGTATGGTGATAGGGATGATGAAGCCATTGTTGACGAACTCAGGACTGTCTCCCGATGATACGGCATTGAGGATTGATATGGACTAATGTTGGTTATATTACCTTTGATATAAACGGTGTAGTTTAATCCTGACATGTTCTTATTTTTAATCCTGCCATTCTGGACGAACTGTGGACTGTCTCCCGATGCTACGGCGTTGAGGATTGATGTGGACTAATGTGTAACACATACCGTCCATTCACTATAAAGCGGGGTTCTACCGTCTATGGTTAAATAGTAAGCCTTGCCCTCCAAAGCCTTTAGATGAGTTTTTTGCTCTTTCAAATTCACGATGTCTGATGAGGGATTCTATGTATCTCTACCTTCCAATGTCAGCGGGGAGGTATTTAAAGATAACAGGAGCTCAAATTATACTACAGACCTTGCCAAAGCTATTGAGCTGAGTGGAGACTGGGCAGTGGGACTGTGTGAAATCGTCTACCCTCATACATGGCATAATGTATGTCAGATCAGCATTCATACATTGATTTAAGGAAGGTTGTGTATGAGGTGGGAGACCGCTGTGACAAATCTAAAGATGAAAGGAATACACCCCGTGTAGAATACGCCAGGTCCACGTTTTCTGGAGGGGGGTATTTTGAGAGACCTCAGGACCTCTCAGATGCTCTAGTCCCTTGCCTGAAGAAATATGACAGGAGCATCGATCTCTCCTACAATAACGTCTTGAAAAATTTTTACTTCAAGGGGGATGGACGATACAAAATTCGAGCTACCTCCCCTCTTTCCATCATGCTCGGCTTGAACGCTGACGAATGGTGGACCATCTCCAACAGACCTGCGACCCATCCTGCGGATCTCGGCACCGGTGTACATAACCTGTTTGTCTACACGGACATAATCAATTTCCAAACTGTTGGTGACAGTCACTCACCTCTGCTCGGTACGGTGGCCGGGAAGTGCAAAACAAAATTACATTAACCTGAAACACTTTTACATTTTTACCGAAACATATTTACAAGTTTACCAAAACACATTTACAAGTTTACCGAAACACATTTACAAATTTATAGAAACACATTTACAAATTTACAGAAACACATTTACAAGTTTACCGAAACACATTTACAAGTTTACCGAAACACATTTACAAATTTACGAATCTATTTGGTGGATTATTATTAAAGGAGTCATGACCTGTAATTTTCACTTTTCCATGAGAAGAAAGGTATGTTATGATTGCCTAACAATTATACACTGCCCGGGAAGCCGATATTTAAAAGTGAAGCGTTTGTTTACCCCTGGGTTCGTCAACCAGCCAACGTGCACGCGCACTCAAATACGTGGTTTTAATTTCTGGCCGACTTGACGTCAAGTCGGCGCAGGATATACCATATATAGCCATCGCAGACCTACCTATGCTGTGGGAAGCCCGCCCTCCCTCTCTCCCTGCTCCCCCTCTCTCCTCTCCCCCTCATATACAGCCGCCATTACTGAATTCTGGTGATGGGAATTCCAGCTCTTTTTGGAGAGCCAGTTCTTTTGGCTTGACTCACCATAAAGAGCTGGCTCTTTCGGCTCCTCAGATTTTCTGTTTTTAAAAGTGTATTTATTACCAAAATTAATGCAAAACGATGCGTACCAAATGTACCAAAACAAGCAGGGGGGAATGAAAAAAAATATTCAAAAAACGGCTCCCAATGACGAGCCGGCTCCCATCGTTCACTTCAAAGAGTTCGCTCTTAGAGCCGGTCCGACACATCACCGATTCGAAGTACAAACTCCACCGTGAAAGATGCAGAAAGTTTCTTCACGCAATGATGCATGAAGACATACTCGTGTCAGCCTTTTATTTTAATCAGTTAAATCAGCTAAAACCATTTCTACCAGAAACGTAGTGCACACATGAGTTGCACTGTTGTTGACTGCCAGAATCAACATGGAAATATTTTTTCTATTTTTTTTTACGCCGGAATCCTTTACGAATTTGGGGCAATATCAGGCGAAGTTGGCATCGAAGCTCCATTTGGAAAAAGGGGCCATTCCAACAATCAGAGACTTGCCTGCAATTGAAATGGTAAGGCTGTGTTTTTATTGCTCTGCTGTGTGTAACAAACAGCAGCTAACTGCTAATGTGGCTATTGTATGCTAGCGGGAGTAGTAGATATGGGTTAGATATGCTGAAGCGTTACCTGCGGTGTCAACCCCCCTCCTTCCTGCCACCAATCAATCGTCCCTCATTTGCATTATTACAATGCTCGTCCACGACAGCCAAAGTATCGCATCAGATCTCGCGAGACAATAATGCCTTCAGAAATAAGGGTCTGAGGAGCTCTGTGTTTATTTTTTTTCAACTTTTTTTTTTTTTAGAAGGGCCTGAAAGACTATAATAGAGCGTGGGTATCCAAGATAATACTAGGTTATGACTCCTTTAACCTTTCGGGAACATGAATAATCATGAGCTCGATGCGATACTCGGTCACCTGCTTGGGAAGCTTTTCTGCGGTGTATGGCCCTGCGACCAACTAGAGCTGCTACCACTAGCATTCCCCCGACCGGCTTATTTTATTGTCAATACACACCCTTCTAACAAGCCTGGGGAACACTGGCTAGCCCTCACTCTGGAAGAGGGTGAGAAAGCAACGTTTTTTATTCTTACGGGTAGTCAACAGAATTTGTCTCTTACCCTTCATCTATTTAGGATTTTTTGAAAGATTGTTCATCTGTGATAATGCAACATAACCAACAATTTCAGAACATCAGATCTTCTGTTTGTGGGCATCACTGTATTTTTTATTTGTGCCATAGAGCCTGTGGTCTCTCCATGCAACAAGTTTTATCAAAGTATTGTAAAATTACTTAATCGAATGACGAGATTGTGTCTAACTTTGTCAAGAAGTATGTGAAATGTGTTATGAAGCGAAACACCATGTTTTTCACACACATAGAACCTGTTCTCTAGATATGTTTAAACATTGTTATGGGTTTTGAATTGTTGCATGAGACTATGCTCAACAAATGTATTACAGTTATGATTTTTAAACTGGAATGAAATAAAGCTGTACGCATGAAATTATGTGAATAAATATCATTTATTGTGAAAAGAAACAGCACTTATTCTGAAGTCATGGTGCTAAGGGGAGAATGTGAGCCAGCTGGGGGCTTGGGTCGCCTTACGAAGAGTCCTTTTACCGAAATGATCTTCAGCTCTGGTCCAGAGGGGTGATAACATAACACTCCTATGCTTTCTGTGCGGTACCTACACATTCTCAGGCCAAACCAGTGACATCATGACAGACGCCCTTCTTTCCCGGCGTTTTTTAGCAGTTGGAGCCTTTAAAGATGGCCAAACTGGTGACATCAATACGCGCTTTTTATTTTTCGATATCCTGCCGGCTCTCTCATTGTCGACACTCTCAACAGCAGGTGTAGAAAAGTTCTCTGCGTAGTCTAGACCATCTAGGCCTCAGCTATACCCGCTAACAATCTGGTTGTCCTTCGGGGGGGTCATCATTCATACGGTCTCTCTGCAGCGTTAAAGTGACACGCGGCTCTTTGTTCTCTCCTTGTTTAAGCAGAGTCAGATATTTCGGAAGTAATGTTTGGTATCATTTAATTTTCTCATACGACGCACTGTTTGGGTTGTCTAATATTGCTTGCATGTCCACATCAGTATCATCCTGAGCCTTCTGCCGTATCCTGTTGCCTCAGACATTTTAATTGATGCAGCGAAACTAGAAACATTTTCTGCGAAGCCCTCAGTGCCATATTCCACTTCTGCCAAGAAATGGTATTACAGCTGCAATCAGCGGGAGTATCCCTCCCTTCTGGGTTTTTCTGCCTGTCATTTGCACTTTAACCCCACCTTCCTATCAGCCAACAGCCTGAGGATTTTTTTCTGCTTCTTGAGTCTGTTGTATTGAGCTGTGGACTGCTTGATGTTACTTTTCAGCACATTTAAAGCAATCTCACAGAGGGTTTGTAGAAAGTCCGGAGAATAATGAGTTAGGATATCTTTAGGTTTCCGGGGAGTGGAATGAATAAGAGCCCCCAGTAACGGCTCTTTTTTTTATGCGTGTTGACATGCTGGTCACTTGTTCTTAGCAATGTAATCAGCTGGCCACTGTCCAGGAAGTAAACCTGTCCTGAGTCTGTATTGGTCTGGGGTGTCAGCGGTTAGGTCGACACATAAATAGCTGTGTGGCTGGCTCGTAGCATCTTCAAAACTCTCCATGAAAAAGGGAATCTGTCCAGAGAAAAAAATTTGACGGGCTAAATTTGCTACCTGCAACCATATAGTTACAATTAAGACTGATTGTTCGAGTATGTTTCCTATTGAGAAATACATTCTGAGTCAAAATCATAACACTCATGTTTATATGGTGTCGATATTGCGTGAATATTTTCACTACCTCTGGGTGCTCAGCTGCTTGATAGAGTACATCATTGAGAATCAATAGATGTGATTGATCTGGGGGGAATAAAACAGTCTTCAAAGGAATGAGGCAATCGCTCGATGAATTTAATTGTTTTATTAGTCTTCATCAACTCCATATACAATGGTTGGAATGAAGTGTAGATCTAAGTAATATTTTCGGGTACAGAATATATGACTTGCACACAGTTAATCAAAACATTTTTTACAAAAAAAAGATTTTCCACAACCACTTGGTCCTACCACAAGACATGAGAAAGGAGTTTTAAATATTGGGTCAAAGTTAATCGCTTCCAGTTCACCCTGATCCAGCATTTTTCCCCTTAACAACCGAATGGTAGCGTTGTTCCGTCTGGGAACAATCTCCGCTTGTCATAGACCACCCTTAAAGTTTTGGTAAATGAGTGATTCCTCAGATGGAACCCGTTTTTATCGCATTAGATGGAATGCTGAGGCGCTTTGAGTACTCCTTCTCTCTCACCACCCAGGTAACCCTCCACAAGTCCTATCATTGTATCAAAATTCACCCTGTCACAGCACTCTATGGTCCGTGATATACCCTTTGCTCTCATCAAGACCTTCCTCCTGTGTTTTGTCTGATACGAGTAACTCTTTGGCCTTGCAGCAACAACCTCCTGAATGGTGTCCCCTGGTGGAAGCTCATTTGTCAAGTCACCCAAATAGCTACCTGTCGGTAAAGAGCTCTCGCCTTCACGTACAATATAGATCACATTGTCTGTGTAAAGGTAGAGTACCAGATCTTGGAGCTGGTGACGGCATCTAAATAACTCTAGTCGCACGTAAGCTGTTGTAAATGCAGCAATGAATACATTGGTGGTTTTGTTAGGGGGTGTTATACGACTTTGTTTTACTTCCATTGAATTATGACCGACTTGGGGTTCAGAAAGCTAAAGTATGTCACGCCAAATTTCCCCGAAAACAGGAAAACAGGGTATGTTTCAATATCGTAAAAAATCACCTTCACAACTATTTCGGTATCCACAGAACAGGCCTGGATATAACATTTATGCTCTGAATTTGGTAGGTTCTTGTCAAGCTTACCCCCGCAAATCCTACATTTCTTCCCTTGACACACATGCTTCTTGCCTGTTGTGAGGCTCTGGTTATAGTATAGCTCGCATTTGAGACATTTCCTCACCTGGTCGCAACGACTGGCCATCACACCCTCCTTGGGTTTTATCTCAGGTACTTTATGTCTATCGTAACATGCCTGGTTCTTACAATATCTGTTACAGTCAAGGCATCGAATTGGAGCTGTGACCCCCTGAGCACATGCGACATCACTGCCGACAAACCTTTACATATATGACTGTGTTTGTGCCCTATGGGGTCAAAACAGTAGTGACAAATATCCTGAGCCCCTATAAAACCCTTCAAGTTTTTGATCCCGTAGTAATGGTCTCGGAAGTGCAAGAGAAAAACGGTCCTGCTTCGTCCTCAAAGTCGGTCTGAATCTTCCCTAGATCTCTCTCCCCCTCATTTCTGAGAAAAACAAAAAATTTTCGGTTCAACAAGTTCTCATATTTGTGTATATTGCCTGATCTGACAGGGGTGTGTTCTGACAGGCCTGCACATTGTTGCAACTCTCTACCGAGCTATATATCTGTAGTGAGGCTAGGGTCTGCGACACAAGCTAAACTAAAAGCAAAACATAGTTTGTCATCTCTATTGTTCACGATATATAGATGCTGTCTCTTCTTTTTTATCAACCCACAATCGAGAGACTTTTCAGCTTTTCGTCTGGCACCCCCGCTAAGGTCACACACTGTTTGAATTACAAACTCCAAATGCTCTGTTGAGGCTATTTCGGTGTTGGATTGCATCAGATCATCAAAACATGTTTCAAACTGCTGCATGACACTACTCCCCCCCTCATCGACAGAGAAAGTCACGTTGTGAGACACACCGGGTCCATTACCCTATATCTGCACAATGTCGTTAGGGTTAACCAGCAGAGTCACCCGGTCTGATAAACCCCTGAGCATATTCATTATGTCATTATGAAATTCATACGGACACGGATGATAACCTTTGGTGCATACAAAGCTGTGTTGGATCTCTATGTTATTAAATTCGTCATGCACAATGATCCGAAATTCTTCATCTTCCTGACTAGACAGTTGAGGACTATCTATCTCCTCTGAGACATTCATAGTGACTGGTTGATGCTGCATCATTTAAACACACGATCAGAATAGGAACAAGAAAAAAGCACACAGAGTCAGACGATACACACAAACTGGAGAAAGCTCCAGACAGAGTCTCACTGTTAGCCAAAGTAGTAAGGCTGGCACTGGGCAGATTCACCATCGCTGATCAAATTCTAGGCATCACTGCTGCTCCCGGCATCGATCAGGTTCTGTGATAAAACACAGGTAAAAGTCAGCAATATATTAAGGAAAAAATAAATCTGTTATACTCCTATCTCTCTAAACAGTGAACAGAATTTAACAAACAGTAATCTCACCTCAAAGCGGAGTTTCGCTGTGTACCAACCCCCTCGCCTTTGTCCCGCTCCAGACCGATGTCCTAATCTGTTTTTTAAAGACGGAGTAATAGAGCATTTTTAAAAAAAATTAAAGGATGAGCATTTGATTCAACATAGCTGTGGGTGAGTGAAATCTCTTAGTGCTCTAACACGTTTAATTTATGATGGTTTAATTGGTTGAAACATATGTAACGGTAGACCTAAAGTGCTGGAGGTAATGTTTAAACAGCTAAAAAAGCACCTTTTAGCTGTTTAAAATAAAATAGCATGCTCGAGGACCCATGTTGAGACAAAGCCCAGCTACAAACATGCCCAGACAAAACCTAGACTATTAAAGGGACTTGTTTGGACATGTTCTGATGACATGGAGGGGATACATTCAAACCATAGGGGGCGCTATTTATACAATAGGCTGTGATGTTAATTTGAACCACTAAAGGGAGCCACTTATACAATTGGGTGTAATGTTAACGTTGAACCACAAGGGGCACTGAAACAGCAGGGGGAGCCATTTATGAAATAGTGTCATACTATTTTTTGAACCCCTAGGGGAGCAATTTATACAATTGTGTGTAATGTTAATTTCGAACCACTAGGGGTACTATTTATACATTTTGGTGTATTACTATTTATTTGACCACTAGAGGGAGCCATTGATACAATTGTGTGCAATATTAGGATAATATAATATAGTATAATATTAGTAGCTTGAAGCTTGATTGTCTGGAGTGCGCATGCGTCGGCGTCCATCTCAAACGAGAAAACTGCCAACTCCGGCTTCCTAATTAACACGGTTTTAACTGGTTTTTAATCTTTTTTTTCATTTTATTTTTTATGACTAGTTTTTATCATCTCTAAGTTTTAGCGACTTATTTCTTTTTATGGGGGTGTTTTTAATCAGAGCACGGACTCTATAATGGCTCCACTAACCTTTAGTTCCCGGTGTGAAGGCTGCGTCAACCTCACCAAGAAAATCATAGAATTGGAGCAGAGGATCTCGGACTGACCAACACCGGTGGCGGTATAACAACTGCGGCAGAGGAGGAGCGCTGGTTCCAGCTGGGGGCTAAACCAAAAGCCCCCATTAGCTCCACTCCGTTGCCCCAGGGTACATGGTTGACGGTCGGGCATGGCCGCGGTGTGGGCTCCCGGAGCGGCCGCCACCGTTCTCCCCCTCCCGGCCTTCCGCTGTCTAACCGCTTCGGTGCCCTGGAGCACGACTTTCCTCCTCTGGCCGTCCCTCCGACCGCACCGAAGCCCAGTAGTTCCAAAGGACCGCCGCCCATCCCCTCCCAGCAGCCGGAGCAGCAGTCGGATTCCGGTAGCCACCCACGTCGCGCCAAACCCAGGACTACGGCAGGGATCCGCCGAAGAGTTCTCCATTTTACCCCGAATCCACGGAACGTGCCCTCGGCGCCTACTAAATATCGCTGCAGTCCTGGGGAAGCCAAGCCGCCCAACATCCAGCCAGGTCCTGGACAGCGAGGGATCCTCTGCTCACCATCAGCCTTCAGACCAGCCACCCACCACGCTCATCATTGGAGACTCAATAATCCGGCACATTAGGACGAGAGGAGCCGTTACTCTTTGTTTTCTGGGGGCTACGGTAAATTACATTTCTGAACAGATCCTGGACTCCATCCGAAGCCACCCAACCATGAGTAAAGTTATAATTCATGCTGGCACAAACGACATCCATAAACAGCAGTCTGAGCTCCTTAAGCAGGATTTTATTAATTTGTTTAATCTTTTAAAAGACAAACACCTATCTGTTTTATCTCTGGCCCCACTCCCACCATCAGCAGAGGAATAGGCCGTTTCAGCAGGCTGCTTTCTCTGAACACCTGGCTTTCCACTGCCACCGTGATGCATAACATTGGTTTTATAGACAATTTTAACATTTTCTGGGGCAGGAGTCAACTGTTTGGGGCGGACGGACTACATCTGAACAGACAAGGCACACGTATGCTGGCATTAAGCCTGGCATACCCTCATCCACCCCTGTCCACCACACTGTCTCCAGCTGCTCCTGCCCTCTCTGCCCTCTCCTGATGTCCAGCTTGTCCCTGCTCCTATAAACTCAGTCCTGATTTTAACAGTAACTCACAAATAGGACTTGGACCTTGCCCCACTTCTTTCATTCCTGTAATTATCAGCAGACAGCGAACAAATAATCATAAAGTGAACAAATGCAACCCAAATAATCTTAAACAGTTGCTAAAAATCCCACCTCCAGTAAATCATACAGTCACTCCATCTCCAACCACTATTAATATGGCACTTTTAAATGTTCGCTCTCTGCTGAATAAAACTTTTATAATAAATTATTTGATTTTAGACCATAAACTTCAAGGTTTATTTTTAACGGAAACATGAGTGCAGATGCTCCTGCTGTTCTTACAGAGGCCTCCCCACCTAATTTTAATTTTTCTTAGTCAACCAGGAGTAGCCAGGGGGGAGGTGGAACTGCTTTTATAAGTTCATTAACCCTTTCCGCCAAACCTGTTTTACTTGATAATTTTACCACTTTTGAATATACTGCCTCTGTTTTTAGCACTCCTCAGATTTTATGTGTGACAGTTTATAGGCCTCCTAAAAAGAGCGCACTTTTTATTCAAGAATTTTCAGAGTTTTTATCAATTTTGCACAACTCTTATGAACGAATAATTTTAGCTGGTGATTTTAATCTACACGTGGATAACCTTTTAGATCCTTTATCAACATAATTTTTAAATATTTTGAATTATATGGATTTTAGTCAGCATGTCATGCAGCCAACTCACAACAGAGGACACACCCTGGACTTAGTCATCACGTATGGCCTGTCCACTAGTGTGTCCTCTGTTGTTGACTTGGCTGTCTCTGACCACTACTGTGTGTTTTTTAAAATCACCTGTTTTATCCAAATAGAAACCTCTGTGAGAACTATCAGGAAACGTCATCTAACCCCTGAAGTGGCTGCAGGTTTTCTTGAAGTTTTTAATAAGTTTCCTGCTGTACCTTTATCTGCCACCTGTGATTTTATCGTGAATGATTTTAACAGTAGGCTTCAATTCGCTCTCGACCTGCTGGCTCCACTAAAAGTTGTAAAAACTTATTCAAAACATACCATACCATGGAGAAATGAAAACCTTAAGAAATTAAGGAGGAGCTGCAGGCTGGCAGAAAGGAAATGGAGGAAAAACAAAATCACAATAAATCATCAGATATACATAGAACATCTCAAATCATACAATAGCGCTGTAAGAAATTCCAGAAATGCATACTTCTCCAGAATCATCTCAGAACATAAAAATAATCCCAAAATTCTGTTTCCCACCATTGACAACATTCTCAATCATACCTCTACTGCACTTCAGAAAGTCCCCTCAAACACTCTGTGTGAGGAGTTTGCAAACCACTTCAGAGGAAAGGTAGACACCATCAGATGTAATATTTTATCTTCTCAGAGTAACATGGTTTTAGACAAATCTGAGCGTGTGTCTCTACCAGAGGAAACGCTGGACAGTTTTGTCCTGGTGGAAGCTGGGACCCTTGATAAAGTTTTCTCCTCAGTGAGGCCCACCACAAGTGCCCTGGACCCGATACCCACCCGGTTTTTTAAGCAATTTTATGAATCTTTTAAAGATGAGATTTTAACCATGATGAATTGTTCCCTTCAGACGGGGGTCTTTCCTGCCGCCTTTAAAGGGGCGGTAGTGAGGCCCCTGCTGAAGAAGAGCAATTTAGATTTTAATGATTTAAACAACTTCCGACCGGTATCTAACTTACCATTTTTAAGCAAAGTTTTAGAAAAACTTGTTTTAAATCAACTTAATGATTTTATTAACGCTCATAATGTCCTAGAGAAATTTCAGTCTGGTTTTAGGGTGAACCACATCACAGTGACAGCTCTTTTAAAATTTTTTAATGATTTTAGATTAAATTATGTTGCTCAGAAGGTGACAGTGTTGGTTCTACTGGATCTAAGCGCTGCCTTTGATACAGTAGACCACACTATTCTTTTAACTCGTTTAAAACAGATTGGCCTCTCTGGTGCTGTTCATAAATGGTTCACATCCTATCTCACAGACAGGACTTTTATGGTAAGTTTAGATACCTGCTCCTCTAAGGTCCACAAGATCACATGTGGTGTGCCCCAGTGTTCGATTTTAGGCCCAGTGCTTTTTAACCTTTATAGGCTCCCTCGTGGCAGCATCATCAGAAGACATGGAGTTAACTTTCACAGTTATGCTGATGATACACAGCTGTACATCTCCATGTCTCCTGATGACACACGGCCGATGGACGCACTTTTTAACTGCAATTTAGACATTAAATCCTGGATGGCAGAAAACTTTCTCCAACTCAACCAGGACAAAACTGAAGTTTTAGTCATCGGTCCTGAGGCTCAGAGAGAGAAGCTTTTACCAAAACTACAATCACTGTCTTTTAATCCTTCTCTACAAGTGAAGAACTTGGGCGTGCTTTTTGACTCTGAGCTGACTTTTATTCCTCACATAAAAAATATTACTAAAATAGCTTTTTATCACTTAAAGAACATCACCAGAGTCCGCCCCATTCTCTCTCTGGCCAATACGGAGATGCTGATGCATGCTTTTATCACCAGTAGGATTGATTACTGTAATGGCCTCCTTTCTGGTCTTCCCAAAAAGGATCGATTTTAAGATTCTTTAAATAATTTTTAAGTGTCTTAATGGTCTTGGGCCTTCTTATCTTTTGGAATTGCTTTTACCATATGAACTTTCGCGGTCTCTGCGCTCCTCTGGCAGCCGTCTCCTTGTCACCCCCAAAGTCAGGACACACACTCATGGTGAGGCGTCTTTCTGTTATTATGGCCCTCACCTCTGGAACAGGCTGCCAGAGGACCTCAGGGCCGCAGAGAACGTTCATGTTTTTAAGAGAAGGCTAAAAACACATCTTTTTAATATAGCTTTTAACTTATTATTATTTATTAAATCTGTTTAATTACTTTGCATATTTTGATTGAATTTCTTTTTAGCTTTTAGCTGGCTATTTATCAAATATTGTTTATCTGCTTTGTATTTTTATTTGATCATATCTTATAATTGTTTTAATTGTAATATTTTAACTTCTTTTAGTCTTCCTTCCAGTGTTTCCTCCGTGGGAGCCCTCTGCCTCGGGGCGGTGGTCAGCTGTGGGTGCCATGGTGCTCTCCAGGTGGTGCTTGGGTGGAGATGGGGTTACCAGCCCTCCCTCCTCTGGGCTCCCTGGGTCAGTGCCTTGGCTGCTGCTGTTGACCTGTTGCTGCCGATGTAGATGGCTCCCATGATGACGTTTCCTGGCTCATCTGTACTCAGCCCGTTTTGGTTTTGTTTATTGATGCTTTTATGTGTGTGCGTGCATGGGAGATGGGGGGTTATAGTTGTGGTGATGTTTTTTACTTTTGGGTTTTGGGAAAGGAGGGGGGATTGTGGGTCATTTTAATCTGTTAAGCACTTTGAGAAACTTTGTTGTGGTTTGAAAAGCGCTTTATAAATAAAGTTTGATTTGATTTGATAATATTAATTTTGAACCACTAGGGGCACTATTTATACATTTTGGTGTAATAGCATTTATTGGACCACTAAAGGGAGCAATTTATACAATTGTGTGTAATGTTAATTTTGAACCACTAGGGGCACTATTTATATATATTGGTGTAATACTATTTAGTCGACCACTAGAGGGAGCCATTTATACAATTGTGTGTAATATTAATTTTGAACTACTAGGGGCACTATTTATACATTTTGGTGTAATATCATTAATTGGACCACTAGAAGGAGCTATTTATACAATTGGGTGTAATGTTAATTTCGAACCACTAGGGGCATCACTTCTTCAATTGGGTGTAATACTATTTTGTCATCACTAGAGGGAGCCATGTATATTTTTTGGTCTAACACTATTTTTGGACCACTAGAGGGAGCTATTTTTACATTTTGGTGTAGTATTAATTTCGATCCACTAGGGGCACTACTTATACAATTGAGGTTAATAATAGTTTTGAACCTCTAGAGGGAGCCATGTATACGTTAAGGTGTAATACTATTTCTGGACCACTAGAGGGAACTATTTATACTATTGGGTGAAATATTAATTTCGAACCACTAAGGGCACTACTTATAGAACAGGGTGCAGTATCTGACATTGGATCCTAGGGGGCACTGTTAGCCCTTTTCCATTGCAAAGAACCGAGAGCCTGTTCGGAGCCGGAGCTGGGGCTGGTCCTGAAGCCAGAGCTTTCACAAAACCTCCTTCGTTTTCCATAACAAGGAGCCAACTTGAAGCCACCGTGAGCTACGTCGTTGCGTCATCAAAGCGACACTTCAGAAATCACGGGGGAAGCCGCTTGCCGAAAATAAAGCAGACGCAAAAGAAGAAAACCAGAACAGCAAAGATGGATGACCTCGTCTGTTTGCAGATGCTAATCAACGCTTTAAAAGCATTTGTTGTGATACAGCGGCAAAAGGCATCGCTGTTGCAGTTACTGTTGACAAGGCAACGTCGTAATAGGCGACGTAGTCTTGATGCTATCCATGTTTTTAACAACAACAAAAAAACATTCAGAGCAGTCTGGATTTAAATATGGCGGTCCTCTATTGTGAAGGCTGTACATCCCTCCCCCTTCCCCCTTGACGTAGTGAGTTCTTGGATAGCTCCGCTTTGGCCCCACACAAGAGTGGTGCCAGAGTAGCACCCGTTTCTGGCTCTCGGAGCTGGTGCTCGCTGGAATCGAAAACGAAAACACCGGAGCTTAGTCAGCACGGGAGCCACGGGAGCTCCAGCTCCGCCTCAGTGGAAAAGGGCTATAAATGACCTGGAAGGGGCTGTACCCGGAACCGGAAGAGCCTGAACCGGAAGGTGTCGAACGGGAACCGGAAGGGTGGGTCCACCGGAACCGGAAGGTGTCAAACCGGACCCGGAAGGGCGGGGCCTATTTTGACAAGCGGCCGGGCCTATTTCTTAATGTGGGTGGGGTCTGTTTTGACAGATGGGCGGGCCTATTTTGACAGGTGTGCGTGTACCTCATTTGCATTTTGACAGATGATCTCTTTTAGATCATGTTATATTATACTGTCAGAAATATTAGACAGAAAGAAGGAAACTAATCCAAAACCTTTGTATGATGAAAACTAAATGGAACCTCATAGAATTACTGCAAAAGGACTCTAAAAGTGATAGCTTTCTACTGTATATACTGAAGCTGTATTCCAGTTTAAAAAAAAGAGTAGAATGTTATTTGTTTTTTTTTTGTTTTTCACCGTTGTTCCGATCCACACTCCACACTAGTCGGTGGCGGTAATGCCCAGTTTGTTGTTTACCAGCCGCCAATATAATTCAAAAGAAGAAGAAGAAGAAAAGACAATGTTTTAGGCCACCAGAATAAATATTCAAGAAGCTCGGTAAGAAATGCTCTTTTGTGGATTATTTACCATGTTATAAGTTTAATGTGATGTTAATGTTTTGTCTTTTTGTGTTCCCTTGTTTTAGAAGTGCCACTGCTGTCTTGTATGCAGTTTTCTATCTTTATATGCACCTGATTAGATTCTTGTGCACAAAGCACCCGCTTTGTATCTTAAGTGTGGAAAATACCATTGTTACGCCATTTTGGAATTGATGACGAACATTTTGCTGGTTCGACAGGATAACCCAGTATTCTTTTCTTTTTTTTTCTTTTTTGAACCCAGTATTCTAAGTTCAAGCCCCAAGTGATTAATACTTTCTATTTGTTAAGATCTTAATTGTATTACAAACAAAGGAATGGAAGCTGTCTTATTTAATTTTTTTGAGATTATAGAACCCCTTTCTGTTATTTGAAGCATCTTGTGATCCATTACCCTGGCTCCATATAATCCATATAAAGCAGAAAAGAAACTGTTCACTCATAAAACTCATAAATATGTGCATCATTATAGGAGTCTTTTTATTAAGCCATTTAGAAAAACCAAATCCACCTTTACACATTCAGACGGATCATATAAGTAAGTATAAATTCTCTCTTTTTAAAAAACATAACTGATTAAGGCAAATTAGTTGAAAGCTATAACAAACATTTCATTAGTGCTATCTTTTTCATATAATCAACAGGAAAAAAGTAAATCTCAGTGACAGAACAGTAACTTGACAGCTGCAGTACAAAGTGAGGATCCTTCTTCCAGTTTTGTTTATCAAAAAATGAGACATTTCCTGCTGGATTGTCTGCTTTTTTAATATCAACAAAAAATAGCTGTTAAATAAATGCTGCTGTTTGCATCTATGTTAGATATTAAAATTACTTAATTAGTTTAAAAACACCCAGAATCCCAGATTATTCAAGCAGCCCGGCAGAAGATGCAGGTTTAGTTTTCATATGCAGGCAGAGGTTGATATTTGACCCTGGAGGTTTTGGCTTTGTAGATGAGCATGCCACAGAGCATCCCAACAGCAGCAAGAAGACATCCAGCAACAAACACCAGGTTCAGGTTCAGGTTGAGTGCTGCAGACGAGAGGAACACAGTGCTAATGAAGTCTTGTTTACATTTTATCTGCAGCTCATAAACATCTACACACTGTTTCCTTACCTGAGCCTCCTCTGGTGTCTGCTTCACGCCTCAGACGCAAAGGACCCTGGGAAACAAAGTGTTTTCCGCTCTCAACTGGTGCATCTCTCTTTCCGCGGAAGTGCTGCAATGTGGAGTTGAGGCATCCCTTAGAGCACCTGGTGTTGGGGTTTCCTGCTTCACACATCATGACTGTGCAGCTGATGTACACCTGAATTCAACAAGTCACATAGCCATTAAAAGAAACAGCCCCCTCTGGTGGACAAAAGACAGACTTCCAGCTAAAACCTAAACCCTGTTTTAATACAGAACATTTTAATATTCAGTGTTTTAGGTAAATGTTCCTTTAGTTCAAAAATAGATGCACAATAATAAAATACAAAATTTAGTAACTTAGTGGGAAAACACCAATTCAGTTAGCAAAGTCTTTCTCAGCACAGTTTGTTTTTACCTGGTCATGCAGTCCGATGAACTTGAAGGCCTCCATGCTGAACCTGAACAGTCTGTCGTTGGGGGTGGAGTAGATCTGCACTGTCGGGTCAACTTTGCATCTGATGGAAACCACAAGCTCACATTAGTTGCATTAGATTTAAAGCCAATAAGCTTGATGAACCACCAAGTCATCAAGCTCATCATCGTGAAAAATCTTCTGAAGTTGATCAAAGAAACTGGTTCTTCATTTTTGATGGACAAACCTGACTTCACTTCAACTGAGATTTACTTTTAACCCTGCTTCTTGTTTTGGTAAATATTAGTTTTAAAAAAGAAATCTTTATATGTTGTATGCACCATTAACATCATGCAGATTTTAACCAGCAGCTGAAAAGCCATGCCTCACCCGTTCTCAATGATGGAGTAAGTTGGATGGTAGTTGGGGTTGTCATACGGAGCAGCTCTGCAGGACTCCACAAACATCTCAGTGTTGTTGACAGAGGAGCTGGCGTCTAGCTGCATGTAAATCCTGTTGCCGATGTCAAACTCCAGTGGGTATGAGTTTGGGTTGAACATGGCGCTGAACTGATTGTCCTGGTAGAACTCGAACTGGTAGGTGAACGTGCCGAAGCCTTTCTCCCACACTGTGACATTCTTTCTGTGTGCTGAGAAGCTCAGGGTCACATTACCCCGTTTGGGGTACTGGCAGTAGAACCGGGCCTCCACCAGATGGTTCCTGGTGATCAACTCGTTCGGGTTGTCCTCCACCGTGGTGATCTCATTCTTGAAAATGAGGTAATCATCGTCTTCCTGCAGAGAGAGTGGTCTGAATTAAAACAGGTAACTGACTGGGAGGTAATGTGTTTGACGTATCAAACGACCTGTTCTCACCTCGATCTGAGTACCACAGCCGTTGAGGGGGATGATGGCGACTATGTGAGTGCTGTTGGAGTTCCTGTTAAGGCTGCAGATGGTGTTGCTGGGGTCACTGAGGCGAACATGATCCTCCTCGAGTCCAAAGAAGGAAGCTTTTTCAACCTCCACCTTCATTGTGGTTTCAGTGCAGGTCACTGTGGCTTCAACTGGAACAAACACAGATGTACTAATAAGATACAGGAGAGGATTAAAAATGAATGAAGACAAAGAGTAGAACTAAAGAAAAACTAGAAGTTTCAGAGGCTCTAACGATCAAAAATAAGGGACCCCACAAGTAAAACAAAACAAACTGCTCAACTAATCCAAATAGGAGAAACTTTAACATTGTGTTTCTGCATTTCTCCTCCAAACTGTCACATCTCAGACTTACTTTGTTCCTTCCTGATTTCCAGCAGAACACACCTCATCTCAGACTGGTAGACAGAATTCCTGAAACAGGATGGGAAAAATTTGATAGAAAAACCTCTGGTGAGCAAACAGTTGGAAGCTGTTTATAAGCTTCAAATTAAAGGAAACATGTCCGTTATGGTTTTCGTTTCCCAAAGTTATTCCCTTTTAAAGGAAATGAAACCTGTTCTCACCCGTTCACTGATTCCACGGCAAAGCAGATAGAGTAATATTCTCCCAGGTCGTCTTCAACTGGAGTCCACCTGATGACGAAGTCGTTATTTGTGTCCCTGTGCTTGGTGATGTTTGTTGGCCCACTTAAAATCAGACTATCAATCCTGAATGAACAACAGAGCAGAGGTTGGCATGTTATTACTGATGTTTTCATCTTATAAACAGCCGTCACACAGTGAAGTGTGTCTAACTTACGTTGATTGTGTGGCATGTGCCTTTATCCTGATCTCCAGCTCTTTATGGACCTCTGCTATGATATGTTCTCCATCTGAAGGTGTTGGAGCCACAAACTGAGGCAGGTATTCTCCCTCCACGCATGAAGGAACGGACGGGTCCACTGAAGAATGGAAGAAGATAGGAATTTAACTTAAATGTCCAAAACACATGAAGAGCTCAGTCTTCTTCTGCTAATTTGACCACAGACAGAACCTTCTTGTTTTAAACTTATGGTAAATTGTTTTTTAAATTTCTCATCTTACAAAGCTCACGATAGTACTAAAACAGCACTGGTGAAGGTTACTAATGATATTCTCATGGCGTCAGATAATGGACTTGTGACTGTTCTGGTCTTGTTAGATCTCAATGTCACCAGGTCACTTACATTCCTAAGAGAGCACTTATAGTTTGTTATTACAAAATACGTTGTATTTAAATTATGTTTGGTATTCCGTTTCATCTGCAGTTAGTACTACAGTACTTCTTACATCTCCAAAAGGTTTTTATTTTAATTTTCTGTGACATTAGAAATAATTTCACAACCCTTTTAGAACCAATAAAACTTTCCTCACCAAGAAAAGCAAACTGTAGTGGCAATTTACTCAACGGGGAAATGTTTGCATTTTGTTGGGTTGTAGATGTAATTGTCGTTGTAGTTGTTGGTGTAGTTGAAGTTGTAGTTGTTGGTGTAGTTGAGGTTGTTGTAGTTGTGGGTGTAGTTGAAGTTGTAGTTGTTGGGGTAGTTGAAGTTGTTGTAGTTGTTGGGGTAGTTGAAGTTGTTGTAGTTGTTGGTGTAGTTGAGGTTGTTGTAGTTGTGGGTATAGTTGAAGTTGTAGTTGTTGGGGTAGTTGAAGTTGTAGTTGTTGGTGTAGTTGAAGTTGTTGTAGTTGTTGGTGTAGTTGAGGTTGTTGTAGTTGTTGGGGTAGTTGAAGTTGTAGTTGTTGGGGTAGTTGAAGTTGTAGTTGTTGGTGTAGTTGAAGTCGTTGTAGTTGTTGGGGTAGTTGAAGTCGTTGTTGGACTGACAATGCCTGTTGTAAATGGACTGTTCATTGCTTGCCTCTTCAGTCTTCTAATCAGTGGGGGTTTGTGAACTTTCGATCCATCTGAGTAGAGCAGATCAATAGAGCTTCGTGGAAAGTCTTCTACCACCATCTCAAACCCAAAAACTCTGCTATCAGCACTGGTGGACTGGTAGTGCAATGTGCAAGAATCCTGACAAAGTGAACACACAGTGATTAGAAGAAGCCAATCCCCCAAGTTTTGAAATACTAATAATATAAACCAACTTCCCAACTAACCTGATCAAGTTGGAATCCTGAGATTGAGTGGCAGTTGTCACATTCTAAACCTGGGACATTCCCATACCTGCAGCGGACGTGGTCACCATCAGGATCAAACGATGGCAGCTTGTATGTTCTCGGGCAGTTCTGAGGAACTCTTTATTAGATACAAAGAAAGGTTCTAAGAATCATTCTTCAAACAATCTCTTCATTAACGCTCAAATAAAAGTAAAAAAGGGGGCAAGGATTAACTGGTATCATCAAGGGTTTAGTTTAGACAAACATAAAATCATACAAGGATCCTGATAACTGTTTTTTTTTTCATCATCATCATCATCATCTTTATTTGTAAAGGGCTTTCACAAACCAAGGCTACAACTAATTGCTGCACATCAAAGAAGGAACACTATCAAGCAGTAAAACATAATATAAAAGTTTTTTTGTTGTTCTTTTTTACAACATGAACATTTAGTAAAACTATATACCCTTGAGTTGGAGAGACATTTCCACTACCCAAATTAGGACACCTAAATTCAACATTTCAGAAGTTTTAAGAAGATTAGAATAGAATAGAATAATCTTTTATTGTTCCACAAAGGGGGAATTCAGCTGTAACAGCAGCAAAGTGACAGGTAATTAATAGATTAATATAGTATTATTAAACAGAGGACCTTAGACTATATTTTACAATTCAGGTTATTTATGTGCATCATTCTATAATTTTCATTGTTCTTTCACATTTTCCTTCCAACATTTTCTTTTCTTTTTTTAAAGTTGATGAAAAGATACTTTAGCAGACTGGCAAAAAGAAACTATTTGTTTTGAAACTGGGCAAAACGTTGGTGATCGTCTGAGTTCTGAGACAGATCGTGACTTAACACTTGTTTATTTTGATTGGGATTTCTGATTTTTTCTCTGTATTTGTCCACTTGTCTTATTATAAAACACACCCTGCACCATGATTAGGAACACTGTATTTTTGTGAATAAAAACAAAAACAGCCAATGGAAAAGAAAACATGTTGAAATAACTTTGTTACTTAAAATTAAATGATTAAAAGAATATCTTATTTATTCAAATGAAAAATTAAAACCACTTTAAGTGTTTTAAAATTCTAATTCAGGAAATTTACAACATTCATTAGTTTTAGGTTCTTTATTTTGTTACCCTATTTGCATTTACTCTTTTTCTTTCTATTGTCTGGTCTAATTGATTAAGTTTTCATTGTTTTAGTTTTATATGAAGTATTCCAAGAATGATTTAGAACCATATAACCAGACCAGCATAGTGAAATCTTTCTTCTTAACCTAAATTTGTTGATTTGGTAGTAACCAGAGACAACAGACCTGCCTGCACTTCTCTGACCTACGAAAATTTAAAATAAATATGTAAAACTGCTGACCTAACAAACTGTAACACAATCACTTCCTTCTCCTTCTGGACTACTGTGCATTTGCTTTAGAAACACATTTAATTGCCATTAAGTACAGGTATATGGATCCTGTGCACACGCAGGGAAGTTTCTATACAATATACATTATTGTAATATTATTTTAGATGTTTAGAGATTGTAAATAGCATAACTTTTATAATACAATTAGTAGGAATACTGTTTTCTTCAACATTTGAATAAAACAACAACAACTGGGAAAAGTTAATTAAACTGTGGAATGTATATAGTTGGATAATTACCTGATGAAGGGAAGAATGGCAATATCTGGGGATCTATTCGGTTCTCTTGTATCCGACCTCGTTCCCAAATCCACAAGAGTGTCAAGCTTCCAGTTAATGACTGAGTTACGTGTTGAGATCCAGCAGCAGCTAGATGCCCTGGTTTTTAGGAAAGAGAGGACAAAGTTTATATTCAATTTAGGTTTGCTAACAAATCAATTTAAACATGTTGAAGATGCTTTCCAATCTTTGCTCAACTGATAAATTATATTAACATTTTTATTGATTAATAAGGAGAAAATGCTCACCTGAACTGCACCGGTTTGTCAGTAGGGAGACTCCAACTCTCAATATTTTCAGTTTCACACCATTGACTTGTATAGGACGGTGTATTGGTGCTACTGTCGATTTGAGATAATTGTCTGCTGGTTGCGGAGGTACAGTTGCCGCTGTAACAGCTCCAGGAGTGGTAGTTATAACAGCCATCATAAGTGGCTCTGGCTCGGAGGGACAGCTGGTGAAACAAAAAAGACAAATAAGCAGCTAGACAATTAAGCATCAATATATTTCCCTGTGTGCAGAAAAATCTGTTGTTTTTGCAGAACTCAATACAATCCACAAACCAGTAAAAACACAGCTAAAAATGTAATGATTTATTACTAATCACTTGATGTTGAGTAAGTATCTCTATGATCAAGGTTTAAAACTGTTAGGCATCAAAATCAGACGACTTTTACAAATGGACAGCTAAAAAAGACATGGTTTAGATCCATTTATAAGTTTTGTCCAGATAGTGTGGAGCTATTTAATGAACAATAATGAATCAAACAAAGCCCTAATTTAACTCTGTAGCAAAGTTTGAGAAAAAACACAAAGTGTAGGTGCTTTCAGGTGTGCTAAACATGAAAACACTGCATAATATGAGGAAGAGTTGGGAAACAGATATCAGATTTTAGATGGGGAGAATGGGAGGAAATATGTACTTTTCAATGGAACTCAATCTGTTGTTTTGATAGAAGAGAACAATTTTATAGACTTTGCACTAAATGAATAAGTTTTAGAATCCTAACCTGGAACAACTTTATATGATATCCTAAAGTCTTACATTCCAATTAAAAGTTTATGTATAACGCATCTTTAAAAGTTGCTCCAGATAAATTAAATGTACAATAATCTTATTGGAATATGGTGATAAAGTCAAATATGTGCCAGATAAATAAAATTTTATTTGTTAATGATTGAGTATTAAAGCAGCTTTAAAATTTCCCAGTATTTATGACATAGGAGAGGAAAAAATAACACAGATTTTAGATAAATAATAGCCTTCTATATTTGTAGATAAAAATGTATTGTTTTTAACCTTAAATGATCCGTCAGGATTTCTTCCTTTGTAGGCAAGGTTCAAGTTTCCTCCCCAGTGATGAGATGCTGAGACGAGGGAGGTCACCAGGGGCAGGAGAAGAAGGAGCAGCATTGTGGAGGCCATCGTGATGCTCTCAGCTCAACTCTGTCCCCAGAGATGATACTCACATTCATTTGCAGCATCTTAAATACACCTTTCTGAGCAGGGATGAGCTAAGAGTAAAGGAAATCATTCCACAGTTTAGAGTAACAACAGCTGAAGAACTAGTTGGAAGGAAAAATTTGAGTCAAAAGTTTGTCAACTGTACTGGCATGCAACATTGTCCCATTTCTTCATTCTTGGAAGACCAAGATGTGTAATCAAAACCTGTGTAACACAATACTGCTTTGAACTCATTGTGAAGACTGACAGCAGCAGCGGCAAAAAAATGTAATTAACTTGTGGGTAGAGAAGTATTTTTGTTTCACTTTTTATTTCCTTCAATTGTCAAAATCAAAAACTAAACATCCACCCTTTAATTTTATTGCCAATAGAATTGGGTCATCCCTCCAAATCCTTGAATCCAGGTGTTCCAATCAATTCCATGGTCACAGGTGTATTTAATCCAGCACCTAGACATGCTGATTGTTTCTACAAACATTTGTGTGAAAACAAATTGGTCAACTCAGGAGCTCAGCAAGTTCAAGAGTGGTATCTCGATGGGGTGACACCTGTAAGAAAATGGTGCGTTCCATTTGTAGTCAGAACTCTGAAATTCTAACTTCTGAGTGGGAAAAATTAACTGGAATGCCTCCCCGAAGTCTTCCTACTCGGAAAGTCTTAAACTATTTCTTGCCCTGACTTTGACTTTCAATATGGCCGCTTATTGCGTCAACAGCAGTAAGGTGGGGTGGAAACATGTTTAATCACAAGACACACTAGTCAGAATGTCTCTAAAATCAATGTTACATGTAAAGCCTGCAACTCTAAACTTAACAAAGTAACAGCGGTGTCTGCATAAGGAAAGTACAGCTTATCCCGATGTTCATAAGAACAATGGCTACCTGAGCATCACCATATTGGAATCCCGACTTTTCCAACTACATTAATGGGAACGCTGTTTATTCCGGTGTGACGTCAAACCGAGCTCCGTGTTCCGGCTTCCGAGGTTAATGGAATGTACCATAAGTATGGAAGCAAGTAGATAAGACAGCAACTGGGCCATGAATAGGTACGCTGAGTAAAATCATGTATCATGTGTGGGATTCACCATTTCTCTCAAGGACAAGGACCTTCAAACTTCAGGTTACCTGAAGAACACGGTGGACAGTGTGTAGTGTGCAGTAGGAGACTCCTGCTGTAAGGGAAATTAAAAGATTTCTAGAAAGAATTATTTGCTTGTGACTGTCGATCCAGCAAACATTTCATTCAATATCTCATGAAGACAAGGGTTTTTGTGTTGTATCAGTTGGTTGTACACCTTGCAGTTTTTGTTAAAACCAATTATAATCTGACTTTGGGATTGTACTTGAACAATCAATTGTGATCAACATAAAAGCTGTAGCACACTGCCAAAATCTGTACATAATAATACAAACTTTGAAAGACCTACAGACAGACTGGAGAACCATTGACCAGAACATTTTGAAAGATCAAGAGGAATATCATGTAGACCACATAATGTAAACTATTTTATTGTAACATGTTAAACCATAGTGATAGTAACGTGGCATCAAGCTGCTTTAAGAACCCACGCCTGTCAAATAATCGTTTTTTTACAAAAAAAATCCAAGTTTACTATAAGTATATGCGATGGACTTAGCAGCCTGTCCAGGATGTACCCCGTCTCTCGTCTCCGTGACTGCTGGAGATAATGGATGGATGGATGGATGGATGGATGGATGGATGGATGGATGGATGGTGAAACTAAAGGTATAAATAAATTAATTAAAGGTAATTAAATACCCTTTTTGGTCCTTTTATTTTTGGAATGTCAGGAAAAGAACATTTTTTCCCATTGCACACACAAAGTCACAACACTCCCAGAGGTTTAACATGTTACTTCACATTCAGAAACACAGCAATACTGAATAATCTGCCAGATACAGAAAGTTTGAGCAGAAGCATTCACTCTCTGCACATTTTGTAAACTCTTCTAACTACAAAAAAGCCAGACTATTTATGGACATAAGATGACAAAAATAGATTCATTACTATTTTATAATGTTGCCTGAATGATGAGATGAGGAACATTTCTAAGTGTGACAAAATACAGCAGCAGCTTTGGTACAAGTCTTAGCTTTATCTTCCACCCATAAATAATAAAATCAGCATCCAAAAAAGGCTCATTTTAAACAGCTAGTTTTTAGGGTTAAATTTGAGCAAAAAAATATATATAAACAGATACTCCTTCTGAAAGCTTGAATCAATAAGACTATTTATTCATGTGTTCCAGACCTGCTGATTTTGAGTGAGTTTAATTCAGTGCATCATATATAGAGTGAATATAGGTATTAATGTTTGAATAATAATGTTTATATAAGCTTAAAGATACTTCACCAAGAATGCTGAGCAGGGGTGTATCCTGGAAGTTCTGAAAGAAAGCTAAATGGGGGCCAATGATGATCTTAGAGTGTTACACTGAAATAAAAAGCAAGGCTGGACGCAGGGTGGTATTATAAAGGGGCGGGGCCTAAACTGAATGACAGACATCAATGCAAGGCAAGGCAATTTTATTTGTATAGTACACTTTTAACAACAGGGTAATTCAAGGCGCTTTACATGATTTGGTGATAAAAAAAACAGAATCAAAGCAAATTAGCATGAAACAAACATAACACATGATACACAATAAAGCAAGAGAAATATCAATAAAGCAAGAGAGCATGAAGACATTTGATACATATGACAATCATTTACTTGAAGGCAATTCTAAACACGTGAGTTTTTAGTCTCGATTTAATGAAATTCAGGGTTTCAGCAGCTCTACACTCGTCAGGAAGTTTGTTCCAGATTAGAGCAGCATAGAAACTGAAAGCTGCTTCTCCATGTTTAGTTCTGAGTCTAGGGATGTTTAGTTGGCTAGAGTTGGAGGACCTGAGTGGTCTCGGTGCTTGGTACGGTGACAACAGTTCTTTAACATATTTTGGTGCTAAGCCATGTAATGATTTGTAAACCAGTAGGAGTATTTTAAGTCTATTCTCTGAGCTACAGGGAGCCAGTGTAAGGACTTTAGAACTGGGGTGATGTGCTCTACTTTCCTGGTTCCAGTGAGAAACACGAGCAGAAGGATTCTGGATCAGCTGCAGCTGTCTGGTTGACTTTTTAGGCAGACCTGTGAGGACGCTGATGCAGTAATCAATCCGACTAAAGATAAATGCATGGATGAGTTTTTCGAGGTCCTGTTGCAACATTAGTCCTTTAATCCTAGAAATGTTCTTTAGGTGATAGAAAGCTGACCTTGTTATTGCCTTTATGTGACCCTGGAGGTTGAGGTCTGAGTCCATTACTACACCTAGATTTCGTACCTGATCAGTAGTTCCTAGCTGTATTAATTGAAGCTGTGTGCTGTCTCTTAACCGTTCCTCTTTAAGTCCAAAAATAATTACTTCAGTTTTGTTTCTATTCAGTTGGAGAAAGTTATGGCACATCCATCCATTGAATTGGTCGATGCATTGATTTAGGGTTTGAATGGGTTCAGAGTAACCTGGTGACATTGTAATGTAAAGCTGAGTATTATCTACATAGTTATGGTAGCTAATGTTATTAGTTGCTATAATCTGGCTTAGTGGGAGCATGTAGAGATTAAATAAGAAGGGACCTAAGATGGAGCCCTGGGCCATCCCACATGTGATTTCTGTTCGTTCTGATGAAAAGTTTCCAATTGAAACAAAGAAGTCTCTGTTCTTTAGGTAAGACTCAAACCAGCCAAGTACTGTACCAGAGAGTCCGACCCAGCTCTCCAGTCGTTACATAGTATATCACGATCTGCAGTGTCAAATGCTGTACTGAGGTTCAACAGAACCAGTACTGTGGTTATACCACAGTCTGTATTTATGCGAATGTCATTGAATACTGTGACGAGGGCGGTATCGGTGCTGTGGTGAGCACGGAAACCAGACTGAAAAACATCAAAACGGTTTGTCATTGTTGGGAAGCTATTTAACTGACGAAACACAACTTTTTCAATAATCTTACTGATGAATCAGACTCAGACATAAAGGTTAAGGTCTTTGGGTTCTCTGGAGTTCTTGGCATTGAAAGATCAATGACTGAACGATGATAGGTGAGTGGAGGAGTCTTTATTTAGAACGTCCAACAAATGTCAAATGAGAACTCACAGATCCTGGCTCAGGGCTGTTGGGCCTGTTGACTTACTATCACTTAGGCCTATATCTGCATTTCTGAAGTAGCAGGATCGCTTTAAAATGAGTTATACCTGTTAGATTTCAATTTCTTACTTGTTAAATAATCATTCTGAAGCCTAGTTTCTCTGTGTTTTTGTCTCCATTTATTAAATTTAACTGCTGGAGTTGATGACAAACTGACTGATTTATAATTCATATAAAGCAGAAAAGAAAGTGTTTAACAACTGGTAATCATAACATCAATATAGGACTCTTTTTATTAAGCAATTTACTTAATTTCCCCCTGGGATCGATGAAGTACTTTTGAATTAACTGAATTTAACTGAATTGAAGAAAAAAAAATTCAAACTTTACACATACAGACAGATCATAAAAGTAAGTATAAATTCTCTTTTAAAAAGAAACATAACTAATAATGGCAAATTAATTGTAAGCTTGCTGATTATAACAAATATTTCATCTGTTCTATATTTTCATATCATAAACAGCAAAAAAGTAAATCTTCAAGACAGAACATTGATTTGACAGCTGCAGTACAAAGTTAGGATGCTTCTTCCAGTTTTGTTTATTCTAAAATGATGTACAGTTTTTTCTTGCTGGATCGTCTTGATTTTTAACATACACAAAGAGCTGTTAAATAAATGCTGCTGTTTGCATCTATGTTAGATATTAAAATTACTTCATTAGTTTAAAAACACCCAGAATCCCATATTATCTAAGCAGCCCAGCAGAAGATGCAGGTTTAGTTTTCATATGCAGGCAGAGGTTGATATTTGACCCTGGAGGTTTTGACTTTGTAGATGAGCACGCCACAGAGCATCCCAACAGCAGCAAGAAGACATCCAGCAACAAACACCAGGTTCAGGTTCAGGTTGAGTGCTGCAGACGAGAGAATCACAGTGCTGATGGAGTCCTGTTCACATTTTTTCTGCAGCTCATAAATCTCTACACACTGTTTCCTTACCTGAGCCTCCTCTGGTGTCTGCTTCACGCCTCAGATGCAAAGGACCCTGGGAAACAAAGTGCTTTCCGCTCTCAACTGGTGCATCTCTCTTTCCGCGGAAGTGCTGCAATGTGGAGTTGAGGCATCCCTTAGAGCACCTGGTGTTGGGGTTTCCTGCTTCACACATCATGACTGTGCAGCTGATGTACACCTGAATTCAACAAGTCACATAGCCATTAAAAGAAACAGCCCCCTCTGGTGGACAAAAGACAGACTTCCAACTAAAAGCCAATAAACCTAAACCCTGTTTTAATACAGAACATTTCAATATTCAGTGTTTTAGGTAAATGTTCCTTTAGTTCAAAAATAGATGCACAATAATAAAATACAAACTTTAGTAACTTAGTGGGAAAACACCAATTCAGTTAGCAAAGTCTTTCTCAGCACAGTTTGTTTTTACCTGGTCATGCAGTCCGATGAACTTGAAGGCCTCCATGCTGAACCTGAACTGTCTGTCGTTGGGGGTGGAGTAGATCTGCACTGTCGGGTCAACTTTGCATCTGATGGAAACCACAAGCTCACATTAGTTGCATTAGATTTAAAGCCAATAAGCTTGATGAACCACCAAGTCATCAAGCTCATCATCGTGAAAAATCTTCTGAAGTTGATCAAAGAAACTGGTTCTTCACTTTTGATGGACAAACCTGACTTCACTTCAACTGAGATTTACTTTTAACCCTGCTTCTTGTTTTGGTAAATATTAGTTTTAAAACTGCATCTTTATATGGTGTATGGACCATTACCACCATGTAGATTTTAACCAGCAGCTGAAAAGTCATGCCTCACCCTTTCTCAATGATGGAGTAAGTTGGATGGTAGTTGGGGTTGTCATACGGAGCAGCTCTGCAGGACTCCACAAACATCTCAGTGTTGTTGACAGGGGAGCTGGCGTCTAGCTGCATGTAAATCCTGTTGCAGATGTCAAACTCCAGTGGGTATGAGTTTGGGTTGAACATGGCGCTGAACTGATTGTCCTGGTAGAACTCGAACTGGTAGGTGAACGTCCCGAAGCCTTTCTCCCACACTGTGACATTCTTTCTGTGTGCTGAGAAGCTCAGGGTCACATTACCCCGTTTGGGGTACTGGCAGTAGAACCTGGCCTCCACCAGATGGTTCCTGGTGATCAGCTCGTTCGGGTTGTCCTCCACTGTGGTGATCTCATTCTTGAAAATGAGGTAATCATCGTCTTCCTGCAGAGAGAGTGGTCTGAATTAAAACAGGTAACTGACTGGGAGGTAATGTGTGTGACGTATCAAACGACCTGTTCTCACCTCGATCTGAGTACCACAGCCGTTGAGGGGGATGATGGCGACTATGTGAGTGCTGTTGGAGTTCCTGTTAAGGCTGCAGATGGTGTTGCTGGGGTCACTGAGGCGAACATGATCCTCCTCGAGTCCAAAGAAGGAAGCTTTTTCAACCTCCACCTTCATTGTGGTTTCAGTGCAGGTCACTGTGGCTTCAACTGGAACAAACACAGATGTACAAATAAGATACAGGAGAGGATTAAAAATGAATGAAGACAAAGAGTAGACCTAAAGAAAAACTAGAAGATTCAGAGGCTCTAACGATCAAAAATAAGGGACCCCACAAGTAAAACAAAACAAACTGCTCAACTAATCCAAATAGGAGAAACTTTAACATTGTGTTTCTGTATTTCTCCTCCAAACTGTCACATCTCAGACTTATTTTGTTCCTTCCTGATTTCCACCAGAACACACCTCATCTCAGACTGGTAGACAGAATTCCTGAAACAGGATGGGAAAAATTTGATAGAAAAACCTCTGGTGAGCTAAACAGTTGGAAGCTGTTTATAAGCTTCAAATTAAAGGAAACATGTCCGTTATGGTTTTAGTTTCCCAAAGTTATTCCCTTTTAAAGGAAATGAAACCTGTTCTCACCCGTTCACTGATTCCACGGCAAACCAGATAGAGTAATATTCTCCCAGGTCGTCTTCAACTGGAGTCCACCTGATGACGAAGTCGTTATTTGTGTCCCTGTGCTTGGTGATGTTTGTTGGCCCACTTAAAATCAGACTATCAATCCTGAATGAACAACAGAGCAGAGGTTGGCATGTTATTACTGATGTTTTCATCTTATAAACAGCCGTCACACAGTGAAGTGTGTCAAACTTACGTTGATTGTGTGGCATGTGCCTTTATCCTGATCTCCAGCTCTTTATGGACCTCTGCTATGATCCGTTCTCCATCTGAAGGTGTTGGAGCCACGAACTGAGGCAGGTATTCTCCCTCCATGCATGAAGGAACGGACGGGTCCACTAAAGATTGGAAGAAGATAGGAATTTAACTTAAATGTCCAAAACACATGAAGAGCTCAGTCTTCTTCTGCTAATTTGACCACAGACAGAACCTTCTTGTTTTAAACTTATGGTAAATTGTTTTTTAATTTCTCATCTTACAAAGCTCACGATAGTACTAAAACAGCACTGGTGAAGGTTGCTAATGATATTCTCATGGCGTCAGATAATGGACTTGTGACTGTTCTGGTCTTGTAAGATCTCAATGTCACCAGGTCACTTACATTCCTAACAGAGCACTTATAGTTTGTTATTACAAAATATGTTGTATTTAAATTACGTTTGGTATTCCGTTTCATCTGCAGTTAGTACTACAGTACTTCTTACATCTCCAAAAGGTTTTTATTTTATTTTTCTGTGATATTAGAAATAATTTCACAACCCTTTCAGAACCAATAAAACCTTCCTCACCAAGAAAAGCAAACTGTAGGGGCAATTTACTCAACGGGGAAATGTTTGCATTTTGTTGGGTTGTAGATGTAATTGTCGTTGTAGTTGTTGGTGTAGTTGAAGTTGTTGTAGTTGTTGGTGTAGTTGAGGTTGTTTTAGTTGTCGGTGTAGTTGAGGTTGTTGTAGTTGTGGGTGTAGTTGAAGTTGTAGTTGTTGGTGTAGTTGAAGTTGTTGTAGTTTTTGGTGTAGTTGAAGTTGTAGTTGTTGGGGTAGTTGAGGTTGTTGTAGTTGTTGGTGTAGTTGAAGTTGTAGTTGTTGGGGTAGTTGAAGTTGTTGTTGGATTGACAATGACTATTGTATATGGACTGTTCATTGCTCTCGTAAGTCTTCTAATCAGTGGGGGTTTGTGAACTTGTGAACCCCAAGGCGCTCCCAGGCCAGCCGAGAAACATAGTCCCTCCAGCGTGTCCTGGGCCTTCCCCTGGGCCTCCTCCCGGTGAGACGGGCCTGAAACACTTCACCAGGGAGGCGTCCAGGAGGCATCCTGACCAGATTCCCGAGCCACCTCAACTGACTCCTCTCGATGTGGAGAAGCAGCGGCTCTACTCTGAGCCCCCTCCGGATAACTGAGCTTCTCACCCTATCTCTAAGGGAGAGCCCAGACACTCTCCGGAGGAAACTCATTTCAGCCGCTTGTATCCGTGATCTCGTTCTTTCAGTCACCACCCAGAGTTCGTGACCATAGATGAGGGTAGGAACGTAGATCGACCGGTAAATCGAGAGCTTCGCCTTTTGGCTCAGCTCTCTCTTCACCACGACAGACCGGTAGAGCGCCCGCATAACTGCAGATGCCCCACCAATCCGTCTATCGATCTCCCGCTCCATTTTTCCCTCATTCGTGAACAAGACCCCCAGATACTTAAACTCCTCCACTTGGGGAAGGACCCCATCCCCGACCTGGAGGAGGCACCCCACCCTTTTCCGGCTCAAGACCATGGCCTCGGATTTGGAGGTGCTGATTCTCATCCCAGCCGCTTCACACTCGGCTGCGAACAGCTCCAGCGAAAGCTGTAGATCACGCTCCGATGAAGCCAACAGGACCACATCATCTGCAAAAAGCAGAGACCCGATCCTGAGGCCACCAAAACGGATCCCCTCAACGCCTTGGCTGCGCCTAGAGATCCTGTCCATAAAAGTTAGGAACAGGATCGGTGACAAAGGGCAACCTTGGCGGAGTCCAACTCTCACTGGAAACAAGCCCGACTTACTGCCGGCAATGTGAACCAAACTCTGGCACAGTTGTACAGGGACCTAACAGCCCGTATCAAGGGGCCCGGTACCCCATACTCCCGGAGCACCCCCCACAGGGCCCCCCGAGGGACACGGTCGAACGCCTTCTCCAAGTCCACAAAACACATGTAGACCGGTTGGGCGAACTCCCACGCACCCTCCAGGACCCTGCTGAGGGTGTAGAGCTGGTCCAGTGTTCCACGGCCAGGACGAAAACCGCATTGTTCCTCCTGGATCCGAGGTTCGACTATCCGTCGGACCCTCCTCTCCAGAACCCCTGAATAGACCTTACCAGGGAGGCTCAGAAGTGTGATCCCCCTGTAGTTGGAACACACCCTGTGGTCCCCCTTTTTAAACAGGGGGACCACCACCCCGGTCAGCCAATCCAAGGGAACTGCCCCCGATGTCCACGCAATATTGCAGAGCCGTGTTAACCAACACAGCCCCACAACATCCAGAGCCTTGAGGAACTCCGGTCGAATCTCATCCACCACCGGAGCCTTGCCACCGAGAAGCTCTTTAACGACCTCGGTGACCTCAGCACCAGAGATTGGAGAGCCCGACCCCAAGTCCCCAAACCCTGCTTCCAGATTGGAAGGCGTGCTGGTGGGATTGAGGAGGTCTTCGAAGTATTCCATCCACCGACCCAAAACGTCCCGCGTCGAGGTCAGCAGCACACCATCCCCACTGTAAACAGTGTTGGTGGCAGACCGCTTTCCCCCCCCGAGACGCCGGATGGTGGACCAGAATCGCATCGAAGCCGTACGGAAGTCGTTTTCCATGGTCTCTCCAAACTCCTCCCACGCCCGAGTTTTTGCCTCAGCAACCATCCGAGCCGCATCCCGCTTGGCCTGTCGGTACCTATCAGCTGCTTCAGGGGTCCCACAAGCCAAAAAGTCCCGGTAGGACTCCTTCTTCAGCCTGACAGCATCCCTTACCGCCGGTGTCCACCAGCGGGTTCGGGGGTTGCCGCCGCCACAGGCACCGACCACCTTGCGGCCACAGTTTCGGTCAGCCGCCTCGGCAATGGAGGCGCGGAACATGGTCCACTCGGACTCGATGTCCCCCGCCTCCCCCGGGACGTGTTCAAAATTTTGCCGGAGGTGTGAGTTAAAGCTCCTTCTGACAGGAGACTCTGCCAGACGTTCCCAGCACGTTTGGGCCTTCCAGGTCTGTCCGGCGTCCTCCCCCACCATCGGAGCCGACTCACCACCAGGTAGTGGTCAGTGGACAGCTCTGCCCCTCTCTTCACCCGAGTGTCCAAAACATGCGGCCGCAGATCAGATGAGACGACAACCAAGTCGATCATTGAGCTGCGGCCTAAGGTGTCCTGGTGCCAAGTGCACATATGGACACCTTTATGCTTGAACATGGTGTTTGTTATGGACAATCCATGACGAGCACAGAAATCCAATAACAAGACACCACTCGGGTTCAGATCGGGGGGGCCATTCCGCCCAACCACACCCCTCCAGGTCTCACTGTCATTGCCCACGTGAGCGTTGAAGTCCCCCAGCAGAACAAGGGAGTCCCCAGGAGGAGCACTCTCCAGCACCCCTTCCAAAGACTCCAAGAAGGGTGGGTAATCTAATCTGCTGTTTGGCGCGTAAGCACAAACAACAGTCAGGACCCGTCCCCCCACCCGAAGGCGGAGGGAGGCTACCCTCTCGTTCACCAGGGTAAACCCCAAAGTACAGGCGCCGAGATGGGGGGCAACAAGTATGCCCACCCCAGCTCGGCGCCTCTCAGCGGGGGCAACCCCAGAGTGGAAGAGAGTCCAACCCCTCTCGAGGAGACGGGTTCCAGAGCCAGAGCCGTGCGCCGAGGTTAGTCAGACAATGTCCAGTCGGAGCCTCTCAACCTCGCACACCAGCTCCGGCTCCTTCCCCACCAGAGAGGTGACGTTCCACGTCCCGAGAGCCAGCTTCTGCAGCCGAGGATCGGACCGCCAAGGTCCCCGCCTTTGGCCACTGCCCATCCAACACAGCACCCGACCCCTATGGCCCCTCCCACAGGTGGTGAGCTCATGGGAAGGGGGGCCCATGTTACCTCTTCGGGCTAAGCCCGACCGGACCCCATGGGTAAAGGCCCGGCCACCAGGCGCTCGCCAACGTGCCCCACCTCCAGGCCTGGCTCCAGAGGGGGGCCCCGGTGACCCGCGTCCGGGTGAGGGAACACTGAGTCCATCTGTCGTTTTCATCATAGGGGTCTTTTGGGCTGCACTTTGTTTGATCCCTCACCTAGAACCAAATTGCCATGGATGACCCTACCAGGAGCAAAAGCCCCCGACAACATAGCTCCTAGGATCATTGGGACACTCAAACCCCTCCACCACGATAAGGTGGCAGCCCAGGGAGTCTTTCTTATTTATTCAAATGAAAAATTAAAACCACTTAAAGTGTTTTAAAATTCTAATTCAGGAATGTACAGTAGAATGTAAGTTTTAGGTTCTTTATTGTGTTACCCTATTTGCACTTACTCTTTTTCTTTCTATTGTCTGGTCTAATTGATTAAGTTTTCATTGTTTTAGTTTTATATGAAGTATTCCAAGAATGATTTAGAACCATATAACCAGACCAGCATAGTGAAATCTTTCTTCTTAACCTAAATTTGTAGATTTGGTAGTAACCAGAGACAACAGACCTGCCTGCACTTCTCTGACCTACGAAAATTTAAAATAAATATGTAAAACTGCTGACCTAACAAACTGTAACACAATCACTTCCTTCTCCTTCTGGACTAAAAACACAGCTAAAAATGTAATAATTTAATACTAATCACTTGATGTTGAGTAAGTATCTCAATGATCAAGGTTTAAAACTGTTAGGCATCAAAATCAGACGACTTTTACAAATGGACAGCTAAAAAAGACATGGTTTAAATCAATTTATAAGTTTTGTCCAGATAGTGCTGAACTATTTAATGAACAATAATGAATCAAACAAAGCCCTAATTTAACTGTGTAGCAAAGTTTGAGAAAAAACACAAAGTGTAGGTGCTTTCAGGTGTGCTAAACATGAAAACACTGCATAATATGAGGAAGAGTTGGGAAACAGATATCAGATTTTAGATGGGGAGAATGGGAGGAAATATGTACTTTTCAATGGAACTCAACCTGTTGTTTTGATAGAAGAGAACAATTTTATAGACTTTGCACTAAATGAATAAGTTTTAGAATCCTAACCTGGAACAACTTTATATGATATCCTAAAGTCTTACATTCCAATTAAAAGTTTATGTATAACGGATCTTTAAAAGTTGCTCCAGATAAATTAAATGTACAATAATCTTATTGGAATATGGTGATAAAGTCAAATATGTGCCAGATAAATAAAATTTAATTTGTTAATGATTGAGTAATAGAGCAGCTTTGAAAGTTCCCAGTATTTATGACATAGGAGAGGAAAAAATAACACAGATTTTAGATAAATAATAGCCTTCTATATTTATAAATAAAAATGTATTGTTTTTAATCTTAAATGATCCGTCAGGATTTCTTCCTTTGTAGGCAAGGTTCAAGTTTCCTCCCCAGTGATGAGATGCTGAGACGAGGGAGGTCAGCAGGGGCAGGAGAAGAAGGAGCAGCATTGTGGAGGCCATCGTGATGCTCTCAGCTCAACTCTGTCCCCAGAGATGATACTCACATTCATTTGCAGCATCTTAAATACACCTTTCTGAGCAGGGATGAGCTAAGAGTAAAGGAAATCATTCCACAGTTTAGAGTAACAACAGCTGCAGAACTAGTTTGATGGAAAAATTTGAGTCAAAAGTTTGTCAACTGTACTGGCATGCAACATTGTCCCATTTCTTCATTCTTGGTAGACCAAGATGTGTAATCAAAACCTGTGTAACACAATACTGCTTTGAACTCATTGTGAACACTGACAGCAGCAGCGGCAAAAAAATGTAATTAACTTGTGGGTAGAGAAGTATTTTTGTTTCACTATTTATTTCCTTCAATTGTCAAAATCAAAAACTAAACATCCACCCTTTAATTTTATTGCCAATAGAATTGGGTCATCCCTCCAAATCCTTGAATCCAGGTGTTCCAATCACTTCCATGGTCACAGGTGTATTTAATCCAGCACCTAGACATGCTGATTGTTTCTACAAACATTTGTGTGAAAACAAATTGGTCAACTCAGGAGCTCAGCAAGTTCAAGAGTGGTATCTCGATGGGGTGACACCTGTAAGAAAATGGTGCGTTCCATTTGTAGTCAGAACTCTGAAATTCTAACTTCTGAGTGGGAAAAATTAACTGGAATGCCTCCCCGAAGTCTTCCTACTCGGAAAGTCTTAAACTATTTCTTGCCCTGACTTTGACTTTCATTATGGCCGCTTATTACGTCAACAACAGTAAGGTGGGGTGGAAACATGTTTAATCACAAGACACACTAGTCAGAATGTCTCTAAAATCAATGTTACATGTAAAGCCTGCAACTCTAAACTTAACAAAGTAACAGCGGTGTCTGCATAAGGAAAGTACAGCTTAGCCCGATGTTCATAAGAACAATGGCTACCTGGGCATCACCATATTGGAATCCCGACTTATCCAACTACATTAATGGGAACGCTGTTTATTCCGGTGTGACGTCAAACCGAGCTCCGTGTTCCGGCTTCCGAGGTTAATGGAATGTACCATAAGTATGGAAGCAAGTAGATAAGACAGCAACTGGGCCATGACTAGGTACGCTGAGTAAAATCATGTATCATGTGTGGGATTCACCATTTCTCTCAAGGACAAGGACCTTCAAACTTCAGGTTACCTGAAGAACACGGTGGACAGTGTGTAGTGTGCAGTAGGAGACTCCTGCTGTAAGGGAAATTAAAAGATTTCTAGAAAGAATTATTTGCTTGTGACTGTCGATCCAGCAAACATTTCATTCAATATCTCATGAAGACAAGGGTTTTTGTGTTGTATCAGTTGGTTGTACACCTTGCAGTTTTTGTAAAAACCAATTATAATCTGACTTTGGGATTGTACTTGAACAATCAATTGTGATCAACATAAAAGTTGTAGCACACTGCCAAAATCTGTACATAATAATACAAACTTTGAAAGACCTACAGACAGACTGGAGAACCATTGACCAGAACATTTTGAAAGATCAAGAGGAACATCATGTAGACCACATAATGAAAACTATTTTATTGTAACATGTTAAACCATAGTGATAGTAACGTGGCATCAAGCTGCTTCAAGAACCCACGCCTGTCAAATAATCATCTTTTTACAAAGAAAATCCAAGTTTACTATAAGTATATGCGATGGACTTAGCAGCCTGTCCAGGATGTACCCCGTCTCTCGTCTCCGTGACTGCTGGAGATAATGGATGGATGGATGGATGGATGGATGGATGGATGGATGGATGGATGGATGGATGGATGGATGGATGGATGGATGGATGGATGGATGGATGTATGGATGGATGGATGGATGGTGAAACTAAAGGTATAAATAAATTAATTAAAGGTAATTAAATACCCTTTTTGGTCCTTTTATTTTTGGAATGTCAGGAAAAGAACATTTTTTCCCATTGCACACACAAAGTCACAACACTCCCAGAGGTTTAACATGTTACTTCACATTCAGAAACACAGCAATACTGAATAATCTGCCAGATACAGAAAGTTTGAGCAGAAGCATTCACTCTCTGCACATTTTGTAAACTCTTCTAACTACAAAAAAGCCAGACTATTTATGGACATAAGATGACAAAAATAGATTCATTACTATTTTATAATGTTGCCTGAATGATGAGATGAGGAACATTTCTAAGTGTGACAAAATACAGCAGCAGCTTTGGTACAAGTCTTAGCTTTATCTTCCACCCATAAATAATAAAATCAGCATCCAAAAAAGGCTCATTTTAATCAGCTAGTTTTTAGGGTTAAAATTTGAGCAAAAAAAATATATAAACAGATACTCCTTCTGAAAGCTTGAATCAATAAGACTATTCATGCGTTCCAGACCTGCTGATTTTGAGTGAGTTTAATTCACTGCATCATATATAGAGTGAATATAGGTATTAATGTTTGAATAATAATGTTTATATAAGCTTAAAGATACTTCACCAAGAATGCTGAGCAGGGGTGTATCCTGGAAGTTCTGAAAAAAAGCTAAATGGCGGCCAATGATGATCTTAGAGTGTTACACTGAAATAAAAAGCAAGGCTGGACGCAGGGTGGTATTATAAAGGGGCGGGGCCTAAACTGAGTGACAGACATCAATGCAAGGCAAGGCAATTTTATTTGTATAGTACACTTTTAACAACAAGGTAATTCAAGGCGCTTTACATGATTTGGTGATATAAAAAACAGAATCAAAGCAAATTAGCATGAAACAAACATAACACATGATGCACAATAAAGCAAGAGAAATATCAATAAAGCAAGAGAGCATGAAGACATTTGATACATATGACAATCATTTACTTGAAGGCAATTCTAAACACGTGAGTTTTTAGTCTCGATTTAATGAAATTCAGGGTTTCAGCAGCTCTGCACTCGTCAGGAAGTTTGTTCCAGATTAGAGGAGCATAGGAACTGAAAGCTGCTTCTCCATGTTTAGTTCTGAGTCTAGGGATGTTTAGTTGGCTAGAGATCGAGGACCTGAGTGGTCTCGGTTCTTTTTAGGGTGACAACAGTTCTTTAACATATTTTGGTGCTAAGCCATGTAATGATTTGTAAACTAGTAGGAGTATTTTAAGTCTATTCTCTGACCTACAGGGAGCCAGTGTAAGGACTTTAGAACTGGGGTGATGTGCTCTACTTTCCTGGTTCCAGTGAGAAACACGAGCAGAAGGATTCTGGATCAGCTGCAGCTGTCTGATTGACGTTTTAGGCAGACCTGAAAAGAAGACGCTGTTGCAGTAATCAATCCGACTAAAGATAAATGCATGGATGAGTTTTTCGAGGTCCTGTTGCGACATCAGTCCTTTAATCCTAGAAATGTTCTTCAGGTGATAGAAAGCTGACCTTGTTATTGCCTTTATGTGACCCTGGAGGTTCAGGTCTGAGTCCATTACTACACCTAGATTTCGTACCTGATCAGTAGTTCCTAGCTGTATCAATTGAAGCTGTGTGCTGATTGTTGATCGTTCCTCTTTAAGTCCAAAAATAATTACTTCAGTTTTGTTTCTATTCAGTTGGAAAAAGTTATGGCACATCCATCCATTGATTTGGTCGATGCATTGATTTAGGGTTTGAATGGGTTCAGAGTAACCTGGTGACATTGTAATGTAAAGCTGAGTATTATCTACATAGTTATGGTAGCTAATGTTATTAGTTGCTTTAATCTGGCTTAGTGGGAGCATGTAGAGATTAAATAAGAGGGGACCTAAGATGGAGCCCTGGGCCATCCCACATGTGATTTCTGTTCGTTCTGATGAAAAGTTTCCAATTGAAACAAAGAAGTCTCTGTTCTTTAGGTAAGACTCAAACCAGCCAAGTACTGTACCAGAGAGTCCGACCCAGCTCTCCAGTCGTTACATAGTATATCACGATCTGCAGTGTCAAATGCTGTACTGAGGTTCAACAGAACCAGTACTGTGGTTCTACCACAGTCTGTATTTATGCGAATGTCATTGAATACTGTGACGAGGGCGGTATCGGTGCTGTGGTGAGCACGGAAACCAGACTGAAAAACATCAAAACCGTTTGTCATTGTTGGGAAGCTATTTAACTGACGAAACACAACTTTTTCAATAATCTTACTGATGAATCAGACTCAGACATAAAGGTTAAGGTCTTTGGGTTCTCTGGAGTTCTTGGCATTGAAAGATCAATGACTGAGCGATGATAGGTGAGTAGAGGAGTCTTTTTTTAGAATGTCCAACAAATGTCAAATGAGAACTCACAGATCCTGGCTCAGGGCTGTTGGGCCTGTTGACTTACTATCACTTAGGCCTATATCTGCATTTCTGAAGTAGCAGGATCGCTTTAAAATGAGTTAAACCTGTTAGATTTCAATTTCTTACTTGTTAAATAATCATTCTGAAGCCTAGTTTCTCTGTGTTTTTGTCTCCATTTATTAAATTTAACTGCTGGAGTTGATGACAAACTGACTGATATATAATTCATATAAAGCAGAAAAGAAAGTGTTTAACAACTTTTACTCATAACATCAATATAGGACTCTTTTTATTAAGCAATTTACTGAATTTCCCCCTGGGATCGATGAAGTACTTTTGAATTAACTGAATTTAACTGAATTGAAGAAAGAAAAATTCCACCTTTACACATACAGACAGATCATAAAAGTAAGTATAAATTCTCTTTTAAAAAGAAACATAACTAATAATGGCAAATTAATTGTAAGCTTGCTGATTATAACAAATATTTAATCTGTTCTATATTTTCATATCATAAACAGCAAAAAAGTAAATCTTCAAGACAGAACAGTGATTTGACAGTTGCAGTACAAAGTTAGGATGCTTCTTCCAGTTTTGTTTATCCTAAAATGATATACAGTTTTTTCTTACTGGATCGTCTTGATTTTTAACATACACAAAGAGCTGTTAAATAAATGCTGCTGTTTGCATCTATGTTAGATATTAAAATTACTTCATTAGTTTAAAATCATCTAAATTCCTTATTATCCAAGCAGCCCAGCAGAAGATGCAGGTTTAGTTTTCATATGCAGGCAGAGGTTGATATTTGACCCTGGAGGTTTTGACTTTGTAGATGAGCATGCCACAGAGCATCCCAACAGCAGCAAGAAGACATCCAGCAACAAACACCAGGTTCAGGTTCAGGTTGAGTGCTGCAGACGAGAGAATCACAGTGCTGATGGAGTCCTGTTCACATTTTTTCTGCAGCTCATAAATCTCTACACACTGTTTCCTTACCTGAGCCTCCTCTGGTGTCTGCTTCACGCCTCAGACGCAAAGGACCCTGGGAAACAAAGTGCTTTCCGCTCTCAACTGGTGCATCTCTCTTTCCGCGGAAGTGCTGCAATGTGGAGTTGAGGCATCCCTTAGAGCACCTGGTGTTGGGGTTTCCTGCTTCACACATCATGACTGTGCAGCTGATGTACACCTGAATTCAACAAGTCACATAGCCATTAAAAGAAACAGCCCCCTCTGGTGGACAAAAGACAGACTTCCAACTAAAAGCCAATAAACCTAAACCCTGTTTTAATACAGAACATTTTAATATTCAGTATTTTAGGTAAATGTTCCTTTAGTTCAAAAATAGATGCACAATAATAAAATACAAACTTTAGTAACTTAGTGGGAAAACACCAATTCAGTTAGCCAAGTCTTTCTCAGCACAGTTTGTTCTTTACCTGGTCATGCAGTCCGATGAACTTGAAGGCCTCCATGCTGAACCTGAACAGTCTGTCGTTGGGGGTGGAGTAGATCTGCACTGTCGGGTCAACTTTGCATCTGATGGAAACCACAAGCTCACATTAGTTGCATTAGATTTAAAGCCAATAAGCTTGATGAACCACCAAGTCATCAAGCTCATCATCGTGAAAAATCTTCTGAAGTTGATCAAAGAAACTGGTTCTTCACTTTTGATGGACAAACATGACTTCACTTCAACTGAGATTTACTTTTAACCCTGCTTCTTGTTTTGGTAAATATTAGTTTTAAAACTGCATCTTTATATGGTGTAGGCACCATTAACATCATGCAGATTTTAACCAGCTAAAAACCCATGCCTCACCCGTTCTCAATTATGGAGTAGGTTGGATGGTAGTTGGGGTTGTCATACGGAGCAGCTCTGCAGGACTCCACAAACATCTCAGTGTTGTTGACAGAGGAGCTGGCGTCTAGCTGCATGTAAATCCTGTTGCCGATGTCAAACTCCAGTGGGTATGAGTTTGGGTTGAACATGGCGCTGAACTGATTGTCCTGGTAGAACTCGAACTGGTAGGTGAACGTGCCGAAGCCTTTCTCCCACACTGTGACATTCTTTCTGTGTGCTGAGAAGCTCAGGGTCACATTCCCCCGTTTGGGGTACTGGCAGTAGAACCGGGCCTCCACCAGATGGTTCCTGGTGATCAACTCGTTCGGGTTGTCCTCCACCGTGGTGATCTCATTCTTGAAAATGAGGTAATCATCGTCTTCCTGCAGAGAGAGTGGTCTGAATTAAAACAGGTAACTGACTGGGAGGTAATGTGTGTGACGTATCAGACGACCTGTTCTCACCTCGATCTGAGTACCACAGCCGTTGAGGGGGATGATGGCGACTATGTGAGTGCTGTTGGAGTTCCTGTTAAGGCTGCAGATGGTGTTGCTGGGGTCACTGAGGCGAACATGATCCTCCTCGAGTCCAAAGAAGGAAGCTTTTTCAACCTCCACCTTCATTGTGGTTTCAGTGCAGGTCACTGTAGCTTCAACTGGAACAAACACAGATGTACTAATAAGATACAGGAGAGGATTAAAAATGAATGAAGACAAAGAGTAGACCTAAAGAAAAACTTGAAGTTTCAGAGGCTCTAACGATCAAAAATAAGGGACCCCACAAGTAAAACAAAACAAACTGCTCAACTAATCCAAATAGGAGAAACTTTAACATTGTGTTTCTGTATTTCTCCTCCAAACTGTCACATCTCAGACTTACTTTGTTCCTTCCTGATTTCCAGCAGAACACACCTCATCTCAGACTGGTAGACAGAATTCCTGAAACAGGATAGGAAAAATTTGATAGAAAAAACCTCTGGTGAGCTAAACAGTTGGAAGCTGTTTATGAGCTTCAAATTAAAGGAAACATGTCCGTTATGATTTTAGTTTCCCAAAGTTATTCCCTTTTAAAGGAAATGAAACCTGTTCTCACCCGTTCACTGATTCCACAGCAAAGCAGATAGAGTAATATTCTCCCAGGTCGTCTTCAACTGGAGTCCACCTGATGACGAAGTCGTTATTTGTGTCCCTGTGCTTGGTGATGTTTGTTGGCCCACTTAAAATCAGACTATCAATCCTGAATGAACAACAGAGCAGAGGTTGGCATGTTATTACTGATGTTGTCATCTTATAAACAGCCGTCACACAGTGAAGTGTGTCTAACTTACGTTGATTGTGTGGCATGTGCCTTTATCCTGATCTCCAGCTCTTTATGGACCTCTGCTATGATCCGTTCTCCATCTGAAGGTGTTGGAGCCACAAACTGAGGCAGGTATTCTCCCTCCACGCATGAAGGAACGGACGGGTCCACTAAAGATTGGAAGAAGATAGGAATTTAACTTAAATGTCCAAAACACATGAAGAGCTCAGTCTTCTTCTGCTAATTTGACCACAGACAGAACCTTCTTGTTTTAAACTTATGGTAAATTGTTTTTTAAATTTCTCATCTTACAAAGCTCACGATAGTACTAAAACAGCACTGGTGAAGGTTGCTAATGATATTCTCATGGCGTCAGATAATGGACTTGTGACTGTTCTGGTCTTGTAAGATCTCAATGTCACCAGGTCACTTACATTCCTAACAGAGCACTTATAGTTTGTTATTACAAAATATGTTGTATTTAAACTACGTTTGGTATTCCGTTTCATCTGCAGTTAGTACTACAGTACTTCTTACATCTCCAAAAGGTTTTTATTTTAATTTTCTGTGATATTAGAAATAATTTCACAACCCTTTCAGAACCAATAAAACTTTCCTCACCAAGAAAAGCAAACTGTAGTGGCAATTTACTCAACGGGGAAATGTTTGCATTTTGTTGGGTTGCAGACGTAATTGTCGTTGTAGTTGTTGGTGTCGTTGTAGTTGTTGGTGTAGTTGAAGTTGTTGTAGTTGTTGGTGTAGTTGAGGTTGTTGTAGTTGAAGTTGTAGTTGTTGGGGTAGTTGAGGTTGTTGTAGTTGTTGGTGTAGTTGAAGTTGTAGTTGTTGGGGTAGTTGAAGTCGTTGTAGTTGTTGGGGTAGTTGAAGTCGTTGTTGGACTGACAATGCCTGTTGTAAATGGACTGTTCATTGCTTGCCTCTTCAGTCTTCTAATCAGTGGGGGTTTGTTAACTTTCGATCCATCTGAGTAGAACAGATCAATAGAGCTTCGTGGAAAGTCTTCTACCACCATCTCAAACCCAAAAACACTGCTATCAGCACTGGTGGACTGGTAGTGCAATGTGCAAGAATCCTGACAAAGTGAACACATAGTGATTAGAAGAAGGCAATCCCCCAAGTTTTGAAATACTAATAATATAAACCAACTTCCCAACTAACCTGATCAAGTTGGAATCCTGAGATTGAGTGGCAGTTGTCACATTCTAAACCTGGGACATTCCCATACCTGCAGCGGACGTGGTCACCATCAGGATCAAACGATGGCAGCTTGTATGTTCTCGGGCAGTTCTGAGGAACTCTTTATTAGATACAAAGAAAGGTTCTAAGAATCATTCTTCAAACAATCTCTTCATTAACGCTCAAATAAAAGTAAAAAAGGGGGCAAGGATTAACTGGTATCATCAAGGGTTTAGTTTAGACAAACATAAAATCATACAAGGATCCTGATAACTGTTTTTTTTTCATCATCATCATCATCATCATCATCATCATCATCATCATCATCATCATCATCATAATCATCATCATCTTTATTTGTAAAGCGCTTTCACAAACCAAGGCTACAACTAATTGCTGCACATCAAAGAAGGAACACTATCAAGCAGTAAAACATAATATAAAAGTTTTTTGTTGTTCTTTTTTACAACATGAACATTTAGTAAAACTATATACCCTTGAGTTGGAGAGACATTTCCACTACCCAAATTAGGACACCTAAATTCAACATTTCAGAAGTTTTAAGAAGATTAGAATAGAATAGAATAATCTTTTATTGTTCCACAAAGGGGGAATTCAGCTGTAACAGCAGCAAAGTGACAGGTAATTAATAGATTAATATAGTATTATTAAACAGAGGACCTTAGACTGTATTTTACAATTCAGGTTATTTATGTGCATCATTCTATAATTTTCATTGTTCTTTCACATTTTCCTTCCAACATTTTCTTTTCTTTTTTTAAAGTTGATGAAAAGATACTTTAGCAGACTGGCAAAAAGAAACTATTTGTTTTGAAACTGGGCAACACGTTGGTGATCGTCTGAGTTCTGAGACAGATCGTGACTTAACACTTGTTTATTTTGATTGGGATTTCTGATTTTTTCTCTGTATTTGTCCACTTGTCTTATTATAAAACACACCCTGCACCATGATTAGGAACACTGTACTTTTGTGAATAAAAACAAAAACAGCCAATGGAAAAGAAAACATGTTGAAATAACTTTGTTACTTAAAATTAAATGATTAAAAGAATATCTTATTTATTCAAATGAAAAATTAAAACCACTTTAAGTGTTTTAAAATTCTAATTCAGGAATGTACAACATTCATTAGTTTTAGGTTCTTTATTTTGTTACCCTATTTGCATTTACTCTTTTTCTTTCTATTGTCTGGTCTAATTGATTAAGTTTTCATTGTTTTAGTTTTATATGAAGTATTCCAAGAATGATTTAGAACCATATAACCAGACCAGCATAGTGAAATCTTTCTTCTTAACCTAAATTTGTAGATTTGGTAGTAACCAGAGACAACAGACCTGCCTGCACTTCTCTGACCTACGAAAATTTAAAATAAATATGTAAAACTGCTGACCTAACAAACTGTAACACAATCACTTCCTTCTCCTTCTGGACTACTGTGCATGTGCTTCAGAAACACATTTAATTGCCATTAAGTACAGGTATATGGATCCTGTGCACACGCAGTGAAGTTTCTATACAATATATATTATTGTAATATTATTTTAGATGTTTAGAGATTGTAAATAGCATAACTTTTATAATACAATTAGTAGGAATACTGTTTTCTTCAACATTTGAATAAAACAACAACAACTGGGAAAAGTTAATTAAACTGTGGAATGTATATAGTTGGATAATTACCTGATGAATGGAAGAATGGCAATATCTGGGGATCTATTCGGTTCTCTTGTATCCGACCTCGTTCCCAAATCCACAAGAGTGTCAAGCTTCCAGTTAATGACTGAGTTACGTGTTGAGATCCAGCAGCAGCTAGATGCCCTGGTTTTTAGGAAAGAGAGGACAAAGTTTATATTCAATTTAGGTTTGCTAACAAATCAATTTAAACATGTTGAAGATGCTTTCCAATCTTTGCTCAACTGATAAATTATATTAACATTTTTATTGATTAATAAGGAGAAAATGCTCACCTGAACTGCACCGGTTTGTCAGTAGGGAGACTCCAACTCTCAATATTTTCAGTTTCACACCATTGGCTTTTATAGGACGGTGTATTGGTGCTACTGTCGATTTGAGATAATTGTCTGCTGGTTGCGGAGGTACAGTTGCCGCTGTAACAGCTCCAGTAGTGGTAGTTATAACAGCCATCATAAGTGGCTCTGGCTCGGAGGGACAGCTGGTGAAACAAAAAAGACAAATAAGCAGCTAGACAATTAAGCATCAATATATTTCACTGTGTGCAGAAAAATCTGTTGTTTTTGCAGAACTCAATACAATCCACAAACCAGTAAAAACACAGCTAAAAATGTAATAATTTATTACTAATCACTTGATGTTGAGTAAGTATCTCTATGATCAAGGTTTAAAACTGTTAGGCATCAAAATCAGACGACTTTTACAAATGGACAGCTAAAAAAGACATGGTTTAAATCCATTCATAAGTTTTGTCCAGATAGTGTGGAGCTATTTAATGAACAATAATGAATAAAACAAAGCCCTAATTTTACTGTGTAGCAAAGTTTGAGAAAAAACACAAAGTGTAGGTGCTTTCAGGTGTGCTAAACATGAAAACACTGCATAATATGAGGAAGAGTTGGGAAACAGATATCAGATTTTAGATGGGGAGAATGGGAGGAAATATGTACTTTTCAATGGAACTCAACCTGTTGTTTTGATAGAAGAGAACAATTTTATAGACTTTGCACTAAATGAATAAATTTTAGAATCCTAACCTGGAACAACTTTATATGATATCCTAAAGTCTTACATTCCAATTAAAAGTTTATGTATAACGGATCTTTAAAAGTTGCTCCAGATAAATTAAATGTACAATAATCTTATTGGAATATGGTGATAAAGTCAAATATGTGCCAGATAAATAAAATTTAATTTGTTAATGATTGAGTAATAGAGCAGCTTTGAAATTTCCCAGTATTTATGACATAGGAGAGGAAAAAATATGATTTTAGATAAATAATAGCCTTCTATATTTATAAATAAAAATTTATTGTTTTTAACCTTAAATGATCCGTCAGGATTTCTTCCTTTGTAGGCAAGGTTCAGGTTTCCTCCCCAGTGATGAGATGCTGAGACGAGGGAGGTCAGCAGGGGCAGGAGAAGAAGGAGCAGCATTGTGGAGGCCATCGTGATGCTCTCAGCTCAACTCTGTCCCCAGAGATGATACTCACATTCATTTGCAGCATCTTAAATACACCTTTCTGAGCAGGGATGAGCTAAGAGTAAAGGAAATCATTCCACAGTTTAGAGTAACAAAAGCTGCAGAACTAGTTTGATGGAAAAATTTGAGTCAAAAGTTTGTCAACTGTACTGGCATGCAACATTGTGCCATTTCTTCATTCTTGGAAGACCAAGATGTGTAATCAAAACCTGTGTAACACAATACTGCTTTGAACTCATTGTGAACACTGACAGCAGCAGCGGCAAAAAAATTTAATTAACTTGTGGGTAGAGAAGTATTTTTGTTTCACTTTTTATTTCCTTCAATTGTCAAAATCAAAAACTAAACATCCACCCTTTAATTTTATTGCCAATAGAATTGGGTCATCCCTCCAAATCCTTGAATCCAGGTGTTCCAATCACTTCCATGGTCACAGGTGTATTTAATCCAGCACCTAGACATGCTGATTGTTTCTACAAACATTTGTGTGAAAACAAATTGGTCAACTCAGGAGCTCAGCAAGTTCAAGAGTGGTATCTCGATGGGGTGACACCTGTAAGAAAATGGTGCGTTCCATTTGTAGTCAGAACTCTGAAATTCTAACTTCTGAGTGGGAAAAATTAACTGGAATGCCTCCCCGAAGTCTTCCTACTCGGAAAGTCTTAAACTATTTCTTGCCCTGACTTTGACTTTCAATATGGCCGCTTATTGCGTCAACAACAGTAAGGTGGGGTGGAAACATGTTTAATCACAAGACACACTAGTCAGAATGTCTCTAAAATCAATGTTACATGTAAAGCCTGCAACTCTAGACTTAACAAAGTAACAGCGGTGTCTGCATAAGGAAAGTACAGCTTATCCCAATGTTCATAAGAACAATGGCTACCTGAGCATCACCATATTGGAATCCCAACTTATCCAACTACATTAATGGGAACGCTGTTTATTCCGGTGTGACGTCAAACCGAGCTCCGTGTTCCGGCTTCCGAGGTTAATGGAATGTACCATAAGTATGGAAGCAAGTAGATAAGACAGCAACTGGGCCATGAATAGGTACGCTGAGTAAAATCATGTATCATGTGTGGAATTCACCATTTCTCTCAAGGACAAGGACCTTCAAACTTCAGGTTACCTGAAGAACACGGTGGACAGTGTGTAGTGTGCAGTTGGAGACTCCTGCTGTAAGGGAAATTAAAAGATTTCTAGAAAGAATTATTTGCTTGTAACCGGCATTGTCCCCTTAGCGGCACCAGCACCTTTCAGCACAAAGCTCTGAAACATGCTTGTTTGTATTTAATCATGTGTTCAGTTCCAGTTGCTTGTGCTGCCATTCAGATGGAGCTTTGCTCCGACCTCTGTGCATCAATTTCTCTCAGATGTCTGCACGCTGGTGAAAAACAGACTAAGATAATAAACTAACAACAGCTAAGGAGAGATTTTTAAGTAGCAGAACAAACAAAAATTTTAGAAAAAATAAATAAATAGAAACAGATACTCCTTCTGAAAGCTTGAATCAATAAGACTATTCATGTGTTCCAGACCTTCTGATTTTGAGTGAGTTTAATTCAGTGCATCATATATAGAGTGAATATAGGTATTAATGCTTGAATAATAATGTTTATATAAGCTTAAAGATACTTCACCAAGAATGCTGAGCAGGGGTGTATCATGGAAGTTCTGAAAGAAAGCTAAATGGGGGCCAATGATGATCTTAGAGTGTTACACTGAAATAAAAAGCAAGGCTGGAAGCAGGGTGGTATTATAAAGGGGCGGGGCCTAAACTGAGTGACAGACATCAATGCAAGGCAAGGCAATTTTATTTGTATAGTACACTTTTAACAACAAGGTAATTCAAGGCGCTTTACATGATTTGGTGATAAAAAAAAACCAGATTCAAAGCAAATTAACATGAAACAAACATAACACATGATCCACAATAAAGCAAGAGAAATATCAATAAAGCAAGAGAGCATGAAGACATTTGATACATATGACAATCATTTACTTGAAGGCAATTCTAAACACGTGAGTTTTTAGTCTCGATTTAATGAAATTCAGAGTTTCAGCAGCTCTGCACTCGTCAGGAAGTTTGTTCCAGATTAGAGGAGCATAGGAACTGAAAGCTGCTTCTCCATGTTTGGTTCTGAGTCTAGGGATGTTTAGTTGGCTAAAGTTGGAGGACCTGAGTGGTCTCAGTGGTTGGTACGGTGACAAGAGATCTTTAACATATTTTGGTGAAAAGCCATTTAATGATTTGTAAACTAGTAGGAGTATTTTAAGTCTATTCTCTGAGCTACAGGGAGCCAGTGTAAGGACTTTAGAACTGGGGTGATGTGCTCTACTTTCCTGGTTCCAGTGAGAAACACGAGCAGAAGGATTCTGGATCAGCTGCAGCTGTCTGATTGACGTTTTAGGCAGACCTGTGAGGACGCTGTTGCAGTAATCAATCCGACTAAAGATAAACGCATGGATGAGTTTTTCGAGGTCCTGTTGCAACATCAGTCCTTCATCGTACTTTTGATTTAACTGAAATTAATTGAATCGAAGAAAAAATAATCCACCTTTACACATACAGACAGATCATAAAAGTAAGTATAAATTCTCTTTTAAAAAGAAACATAACTGATTAAGGCAAATTCATTGTAAGCTTGCTGATCATAAACATTTCATCTGCTCCATCTTTTTCATATCATAAACAGCAAAACAGTACATCTTCAAGACAGAACAGTCATTTGACAGCTGCAGTACAAAGTTAGGATCCTTCTTCCAGTTTTTTTTATCCTAAGAAAATGTACAGTTTTTTCTTGCTGGATCGTCTTGATTTTTAACATACACAAAAAGCTGGTAAATAAATGCTGCTGTTTGCATCTATGTTAGATATTAAAATTACTTCATTAGTTTAAAAACACCCAGAATCCCATATTATCTAAGCAGCCCAGCAGAAGATGGAGGTTTAGTTTTCATATGCAGGCAGAGGTTGATATTTGACCCTGGAGGTTTTGACTTTGTAGATGAGCATGCCACAGAGCATCCCAACGGCAGCAAGAAGACATCCAGCAACAAACACCAGGTTCAGGTTCAGGTTGAGTGCTGCAGACGAGAGAATCACAGTGCTGATGGAGTCCAGTTCACATTTTATCTGCAGCTCATAAACGTCTACACATGTGTCCCTTACCTGAACCTGCTCTGGGGTCTGCTTCACGCCTCAGACGCAAAGGACCCTGGGAAACGAAGTGCTTTCCACTCTCAACTGGAGCCTCTCTCTTTCTGCGAACGCTGTGCAATGTGGAGTTGAGGCATCCCTTAGAGCACCTGGTGTTGGGGTTTCCTGCTTCACACATCATGACTGTGCAGCTGATGTACACCTGAATTCAACAAGTCATACAGCCATTAGAAGAAACACCCCCCTCTGGTGGACAAAAGACAGATTTCAACTAAAAGTTTTCATACAGAGCATTTCAATATTCAGTGTTTTAGGTAAAGATTAACCTGTAGTTCAACAAAAAATGCACATAACAAAAAGCAAACTTTATCAAGTTAGTGGGAAAACACCAATTCACTCTTTCTCAGCAGTTTGTTTCTCACCTGATCATGTAAGCCGATGAACTTGAAGGCCTCCATGCTGAACCTGAACAGTCTGTCGTTGGGGGTGGAGTAGATCTGCACTGTCGGGTCAATTTTGCATCTGATTGAAACCACAAGCTCACATTAGCTGCATTAGATTTAAAGCCAATAAGCTTGATGGATTCAATTCAATTTAATTTATTCACAACTTGTCACCTCAAGGCACTTTACAAGAAAAGTCCATTCAATCCAATTGTACATACATTCCAATTAATCCTTCAGTTCATTATTCCAACCAGTTTAAAAGTTTTCTATTGAAGGAATCCCAGCAGATTGCATTGAGTCATTGACTGGCAGCATTCATTGCACCTGGACCAACGTGTAGCGACAGTAGACAGTCGCCTGTGTTGTGTCATTGACTTCACAGCAATCCCTCATACTGAACAAGCACGTAGCAACGGTGGAGAGGAAAAAACTCCCCTTTAACAGGAAGAAACCTCCAGCAGAACCAGAACCAGAATCAGAACCTGGCTCATTATGAGCGGCCATCTGCCACGACCGTCTGCACTTGTCAGGAAGTTTGTTCCAGATTAGAGGAGCATTGAAACTGAAAGCTGCTTCTCCATGTTTGGTTCTGAGTCTAGGGATGTTTAGTTGGGTAGAGTTGGAGGACCTGAGTGGTCTTGGTGCTTGGTACGGTGACAACAGGTCTTCAACATATTTTGGTGCTAAGCCATGTAATGATTTGTAAACTAGTAGGAGTATTTTGAAGTCTATTCTCTGAGCTACATGGAGCCAGTGTAAGGACTTTAGAACTGGGGTGATGTGCTCTACTTTCCTGGTTCTAGTGAGGAACACGAGCAGCAGCGTTCTGGATCAGCTGCAGCTGTCTGATTGAATTTTTAGGCAGACGCTGTTGCAGTAATCAATCCGACTAAAGATAAATGCATGGATGGGTTTTTTGAGGTCCTGTTGCAACATTAGTCCTTTAATCCAGAGCAGAAGATCTGATGTAAGAGTACTTTCTATATTAAAGAAAGTAAAAAGTTGATAACAGGACACGGTGGATGTTCAGTTACTGGGAGCATCATCCCAGTCGATGCCCCCCGTCCAACAGGACTTTGTAGCTAAGCAGGATACCAGACCAGGTGGAGCTTCTGTGGAGAGAAAAACATTAAGAGAACGCATTATATTAACAGCTTAAATAACAGCAAATAATGTAATTGGAGAGTAGTAGAAAAAGAAAGTAGCAGAGTGAAAAAAGTGGTCAGTCTGTGCTCCAGCAGTCTAAGCCTTACTACAGGGATAGCTCAGGAAAACCCAGCCCATTAGAATGAGACATGAGAGAGGCAGAACCAGGGAGAACCGTCTGTCTGGACTTAATTCCCCTCAAACCGCCTTCAATTCAAATTCAATTCAAAAATTCTTTATTGATCCCAGAGGGAAATTAGGTGTTGTTGTAGATCATACTAATTATTTCTTTAAGGAGTTGTTGTAGATGATGATGGCTGTGGGCAGGAAGGAGTTCCTGTAGCGGTCTGTGTTGCAGTGAAACTGAAGAAGCCTCCAACTGAAGACTGAAGACACACTGTTGTTGTATGACTGTCTCATGAAGAATATGTTCAGGGTTGTCCATAATTTTTTTGACGTTATGAAGAATCCTCGTTAGCATCATCCTCTCCAGATGTTCCATAGTTGGCCCCTGAACAGAATCTCCCTTCTTTATCATGTTGTTGAGCCTTTTTAAGTCCCTGGCTCTGATGCTGCTACCCCAACAGATGACGGCTGAAGAGATTACACTCTCCACAACAGACTTGTAGAAGATCTGCAGCATCTTGCTGCAAACCTTGAAGGACCTAAGCTTCCTCAAGAAGTCCATTCTGCTCTGTCCCTTCCTGTAGACACTTCACTGTTCAGTCTCCAGTCCAGTCTGTTGTCCAGGTGAACACCAAGGTATGTATACTCTTCAACCACCTCCACTTCTTCTCCAATGATGGAAAGAGTGTTGGACTTATCCCTGTTTCTTCTGAAATCTACAATCATCTCCTTTGTTTTGTTCACATTCAAGGTGAGACGATTGTTTCCCCACCATGTCACAAAGCGGTCCACCAGCTCTCTGTATTCAGCTTCTTGTCCATCTCTGATACATCCGACAATTGCAGAGTCATCTGAGAATTTCTGGAGATGCCAGGTCTCTGATTTGTATTGAAAGATAGCTTTGGCTGTCAGCTACTACCACTTCCCTAATCCACCACTCATCCATCTAATGGTTAACATAAATCTGATTTTAACTATAAGCTTTATCAAAAAGGAAAGTTTTAAGCCTGGTCTTAAAAATGGACAGAGTGTCTGCCTCAGGAACCAAAACTGGGAGCTGGTTCCACAGGAGATGAGCCTGATAACTAAAAGATCTGCCTCCCATTCTAACTTTAAAAACTTCCAGCAACCATCTGCAAACCTGGAGTCTTAGAGTGAAGTCCTGTTAGAAACATCTGGACCAATCAGATCCCTGATGGATTACAGAGCTGATTATTAGGGGCTAAATACGTGAGAAGGAGAATTTTAAAGTCTTTTGTGGATTTAAATGGGAGCCAGTGAAGGTAAGTTAAAACAGGACAAAAGTGATCTCTCTTTAATGTTTATCAGTACTCATCAATCCATTAAGCTCATCATTCTCAAACATCTTCTAAAGTTGATCAAAGTGTGTTTTTACGTATTCTAATTAGATTTTCAGGCGACTTTTATCTTCTAATGTCGATTTTTTAAGTTGTGCTATATTTCAATAAAATGAAAGGAAATGTTTTGGCAGATTTTCATTTGTGTATGCACCATTACCACCATGTAGATTTTAACCAGCAGCTGAAAAGCCATGCCTCACCCATTCTCAATGATGGAGTAGGTTGGATGGAAGTTGGGGTTGTCATACGGAGCAGCTCTGCAGGACTCCACAAACATCTCAGTGTTGTTGACAGAGGAGCTGGCGTCTAGCTGCATGTAAATCCTGTTGCCGATGTCAAACTCCAGTGGGTATGAGTTTGGGTTGAACATGGCGCTGAACTGATTGTCCTGGTAGAACTCGAACTGGTAGGTGAACGTGCCGAAGCCTTTCTCCCACACTGTGACATTCTTTCTGTGTGCTGAGAAGCTCAGGGTCACATTCCCCCGTTTCGGGTACTGGCAGTAGAACCGGGCCTCCACCAGATGCTTCCTGGTGATCAGCGCATTTCGGGCATCATTCCTTGTGGTGATCTCATTTTTGAAAATGAGGTCATCATCGTCTTCCTGCAGAGGGAGTGGTCTGAATTAAAACAGGTAACTGACTGGGAGGTAATGTGTGTGACGTATCAGACGACCTGTTCTCACCTCGATCTGAGTACCACAGCTGTTGAGGGGGATGATGGCAACAATGTGAGTGCTGTTGGAGTGTCTGTTAAGGCTGCAGATGGTGTCGCTGGGGTCACTGAGGCGAAGATGATCCTCCTCGAGTCCAAAGAAGGAAGCTTTTTCAACCTCCACCTCCATTGTGGATTCGGTGCAGGTCACTGTGGCTTCAACTGGAATAAGCACAGATGTACTAATAAGATACAGGAGAGGATTAAAAAGTAGATAAAGGTCAACTCTGAAGTAGCTTCAGGTGCTGTTTAAACGACAACGTTGCCGTTTTTGTTTGAATACGCGGGTGAAAACGCACTGCGTTTACACGACAGGGCGCACGATGGAAAACGATGTAGTACATATTCCCGGCCTTTAGATGGCAGTGTGCCCCATGTATGCAGTGTTCCAAGTTTTCCCCCTCACAACCCGGAAAAGAAACATTTCATGATAACTAACAATGGCGGTCTTCTTGTAGTTCTCCTCCGCTTAAATAAAGGCATATTGATTATTTGGCACAGGTATTGTATGCGTTTCCGTTGGCGATCGCATAGAAGCCTGATGATCTCTAAGTTTTGCTTACAGAGACCAAATAACTTCAGAAGCTGCATCAGCAGTAACAGCATACCTGGATCCGCCATTGTTGTTGTTTTTCTGTAGAAAGGCGGAGTGCGCAAGTCCAACATGTCCGTAGGCGGCTGGCAGTGACGCCATCGTTTTCAAAAGTCTCCGGCTTGCGTTTACACGACAACGAATCACACAGCGTTTTCAAAACTCTCCACTCTGGAAGCCATTTCCCAAAAGCTGTGTTTTCGCTCCCCCCCCCCCCCCCCCGTTTTCCCGTTGTCGTGTAAACGAGAGGCCAAATCGGAGAGAAAAACCTCTGTTTTGCTGAAAAACGTTGTCGTGTAAACAGCCCCTCAGAGGATCTAGTGAATGACACATCTCTAATGCCCAAAAACGACACAGCTAATCCAGATAGAAAAACTTTAACATTTTGTTTCTGTATTTCTCCTCTAAACTTTCACATCTCAGACTTACTTTGTTCCTTCCTGATTTCCACCAGAACACACCTCATCTCAGACTGGTAGACAGAACCCCTGAAACAGGATGAGAAGAAACAGACAGAAATACTTCAAGTGAGGTAAAGTTAATTTTGTCCTAAAACACAGTGCACTGCCTGACTTAATGATGCTTAAGATCCCTCTTGTCTTGTTAAAATTACAAAAACCATGACGTTTGAACTTATGTTGCATAATTTTCTACAATACACCAAAAAAGACTTAGTAGCTGTTTATAAGCTTCAAAGTGAAGGAAAAATGTCCATGATGATTTCAGTTACCCGAAAGAAATGAAACCTGTTCTCACCCGTTTACTGATTCCACAGCAAAGCAGATCGAGTAATATTCTCCCAGGTCATCTTCAACTGGAGTCCACCTAATTATGAATTCGTTATTTGTGTCCCTGTGCTTGGTGATGTTTGTTGGCCCACTTAAAATCAGACTATGGATCCTGAATGAACATCAAAGCAGAGGTTGGCATGTTATTATTGATGTTTTCGTCTTATAACCAGCCGTCACTGAAGAGTGTCTAACTTACCATGAATGTGTGGCATGTGCCTTTATCCTGATCTCCAGCTCTTTTTGGACCTCTGCTATGATCCGTTCTCCATCTGAAGGTGTTGGAGCCACGAACTGAGGCAGGTAGACTCCCTCCTGGCATGAAGGAACGGACGGGTCCACTAAAGAATGGAAGAAGATAGGAACTAAACTTAAATGTGCTAAACACATGAGGAGCTCAGTCTTCTGTTATTTTTACCACAGACAGAACCTGCTTGTTTTAAAACTTATGGTAAATTGTTTTTTAATATCTCATCTCACAAAGCTCATCATAGCACTAAAACAGCACTGGTGAAGATTACTAATGATATTCTGATGGCTTCAGATTATGGACTTGTGTCTGTTCTGGTCTTGTTAGATCTCAATTCACCAGGTGACTTCATATGTTCCTAACAGAGCACTTTGCTCTCAGACTGCAGGTTTACTTGTAGTTCCTAGGATTTCTAAAAGTAGAATGGGAGGCAGATCTTTTAGTTATCAGGCTCCTCTCCTGTGGAACCAGCTCCCAGCTTTAGTCCGTGAGGCAGACACTCTGTTTACTTTTAAGGCCAGGCTTAAAACTTTCCTTTTTGATAAAGCTTATAGTTAGAGTGGCTAAGGTCATCCTGAGCTATCTCTGTAGTTATGCTGCTATAGGCTTAGACTGCTGGAGGACAGACTTACCAATTTTCTTCACTCTGCTACATTTCTCTCCTACTACTCTCCAGTTGTATTATTTGCTGTTATTTCGACTGTTAACTTTGTTTTCTCTCAGTGTTTTTCTCTCCATAGAAGCTCCACCTGGTCTGGTATCCTGATTGGCTACAAAGTCCTGTTGAACGGGGGGCATCAACTGGGATGATGCTCCCAGTAACTGAACATCCTCCGTGTTCATGAGACAGTCATACAACAACAGTGTCTTCAGTCTTCAGTCGGAGGCTTCTTCAGTTTCACTGCAACACAGACCGGTACAAGAAATCCTTCCTGCTCACAGCCATCATGATCTACAAAAACTCCTTAAAGAATTAATTAGTATGAGCTACAACACCACCTAATTTCCCTCTGGGATCAATAAAGTATTTTTGAATTGAATTTGAATTGAAGCCGGTTTGGGGGGAATTAAGTCAAGACAGACGGTTCTCCCTGGTTCTGCCTCTCTCATGTCTCATTTTAATTGGCTGGGTTTTCCTGAGCTATCCCTGTAGTAAGGCTTAGACTGCTGGAGCACAGACTGACCACTTTTTTCACTCTGCTACTTTATTTTTCTACTACTCTCCAATTACATTATTTGCTGTTATTTCAGCTGTTAATATAATGCGTTCTCTTAATGTTTTTCTCTCCACGGAAGCTCCACCTGGTCTGGTATCCTGCTTGGCTGCAATGCCCTGTTGGACGGGGGGCATCGACTGGGATGATGCTCCCAGTAACTGAACATCCACTGTGTCCTGTTATCAACTTTTTACTTTCTTTAACATAGAAAGTTCTCTTATATCAGATCTTCTGTTCTTTCTGTGTCTCTGCTCTGTCTTCTCAAACCCCCAGACGGTCGTGGCAGATGGTCGCTTATACTGAGCCTGGTTCTGTTGGAGGTTTCTTCCTGTTAAAGGGGAGTTTTTCCTCTCCACTGTCGCTACATGCTTCCTCAGTATGCGGGATTGCTGAGGGATTGCTGTGGTTGAAGTCTGCATCAACAGGCCGCAACTGCCAGTCAATGACTCAATGCGATCTGCTGGGATTCCTTAAACAGGAAACTGGCTAAACCTTTAAACTGATTGGAATGCTTTTATTGAAATTACTTTTCTTGTAAAGTGCCTTGAGATGACATCTGTTGTGAATTGGCGCTATATAAATAAACTGAATTGAAATGAATAATTTAAACATGGTGCCCTGCAATGGACTGGCGACCTGTCCAGGGGTTTCTCGCCCCGTGACCGATGCAGATAGGCATCAGCACCCCCCGCAACCCTGCTTAGGATGGACGGGTACAGATAATAGATGGATGGATGGATGGAATTTAAACATGGATAAAAATCCATTTTAATCACAAATGTTGCTGGAATTTTCTGTTAAAAGAATCTCATGAAGCCAAAGGCTCAATTAATCTTAATAAACTGTACGAGAACTCACAGAGAACTGGTATCAGGGTTACTAGGGACTATATTTGTCCAAGACTGGATAAGAATTGAAAAGGTAACTTTGTTCTTTAAATAACAAAGTCAATTTACAAGTGTTTGAGATTAGGGTCATACATCACACAAATTCACAAATCAAAAAAGGCCATTTCCCAGTTTTCTTGTCCCTTTGACTGTCTTACATCAAGGTTTTACATTTGATCAGTAATTCTGAAACAAAATATGGTTTAGATACCAATAAAACAATGAAAATATTTTTCAAAATAAAGGTATTAAAGATCATAGACTGTAATTTAAAGAATCTGAAGTTATTAAGAAGATGCATAAGGTGGAAAAGGAACATAACTAACCAAGGAAAATCTATCCACAAAAACAAATAGGGAAGAAGAAAGAAAAAACAAACACAAAAAATGGAAAAATAACAAAAAGGGATTTAAAAAAAACCCTAACACAATGAAACTAAAAATACAAACAGCTAAGGATCATCACACAAACATCCCCAAATGTTTATTTTCTTTTACTCAAATATCCCAAATTTTAAACCTGAAACTGCAGGAGAAATCTATGTTTGTAAGTTTGGAAAATTACAAACATTTTTGACCGGACTATTAGTAAGAATCCTGTTTTAGAGATTAATTCATATAGAGTGCTGTGATGACCCACACAGATTTTGTAGGGTATTTGAGGCAATGCCTCACCTGTCATCATGATGAGTAAAATACTAACAAAGATAAGAGATAATGTATTAGTGTCTTGCATGATTTCAACAATTTTATGGTCAAAGTCTGAGAATTTACGCACTGTTTGTTCAAATACATGGAAGAAAAGGCAAAGTGAGGCAGTTATGACTGTCACACACACTAAGTGAAGCAGGCAGCTGGCCCATCCTGTCTCTCCTCATATTGCCAATTAACATGTTTGATTACATATGTGTTACACATGCTGAGGTTCCATATTCCAGTATATTTAATGAATGTGTGGGACATATTTGGTCTATAAGATCATTTGTGATGATAAACATAAATGATCATTTCTGTTTCACTGCACATAAAAGTACAGTGCAACATTGATTGGGGGCAATGCTGACCCCCAGAGGTGCATTGGGCAACAGGTGCTCTTCTTCTACATTTAAAAGACTGAAAGCATGCAGTTGGAGTAAGACTCGAGAACTTTTGAACTTTTAAAGTAAAGGCAAACAACTATTTTTATAACAGTGATGGAGATATTTCTGAAGAAGGATAGGTCCATTGGTTTCACATACGAATAAAGGTACGATCATACAACATTTTCAATATTAATAATGAGAGATCAGCCAAACAAAAATTGTATTTTAAAAAATTAAATTTGATTTTATGTGATATATTCTTTCATCTTTCTTGGTATCATATTGTTGAAAAGTATGGAATTGATTAAAGCTTAATTGAAAGCTTTTAAAACAACTACATTTTTAATTAAGCTCTAAATTGAAACAAATGCTTCTATTTTGGGTTTAATAGATTTCTACATCAGACTCCAGAGAAATCTGTGCCTGACCAGTCATGACCCTAACCACACGTCACTGATATTTCTCAAACGCAGTATTTTTATGGAGTTCCAATGAAGTCTAAATTTTGCGCTAGAAGTTGGTGATAATGTCAACTTTAGCATCCTACTCTGTTAAAAGGTTAAACAATTAACAAGGTTATGCACTTGTTTTAAATCTACCTATTTGTATCCATTTAGAATGACCAAATAAACATGAATACAGTTTGTACTGTGGGAGGAAGCTGTAGTATTTAGACAGTCTCCACGCATGCATGGAGAGAAAAAGCAAAGTCAGTGCAGAAATACCCTTGGCCAGGATTCAAACCCTAGACCTTACTTATTCAACACAACAGTCCTGGCAACTGCACCACTGAGCTGGTGACCTGTTCAGGGTGACCCCTCCTTTCACCCAATAACCGATGGATATAGGCACGAACCCCCCTTGACCCTGCACAGATGAGTGATTGCAATTGAAAATACCCCGGAAATATGCTGCTAAAGAAACATTTTCCAAAGAAAATATATGCTTCCAAAGTTTACATGGAAATGTAACAATCAGAGATTATGGAGACTTTTAAACTTAAAAAACTTAAAAATCTCACTTTTATCTTTCAAATTAGCTTAAAATACTTCCGCAGAATATCTGGCGTTTAGATTACGTTTAGTATTTTGTGTCAGCTGCATTTAGGACTACAGTGCTGCTTACATCTCCACAATTTTTCTCTTTCTACCTTCCGGTAACATCAGAAATAAGCCTGTTTAAAAAAAACAATGACACCACTTTCCCGCAAAGTGGAGGCAGCATCAGGGAGCCTTTAGTCATTCATAAGTGATCAAGTTACGGTTATCAAGCTTAGCGGCACAAATGGTGCAATATTCTCGCCTCACCATGCCACCACGGCACATTCAAAAGACACACCGTGGTGGCAGTATTACTCTGATATGCCGCCATGGTGTGTGTTTCTAAACAGGTTTCTATTTTAGAACCCTATTAGAACCAATAAAACTTTCCTTACCAAGAAAAGCGAACTGTAGTGGTAATTTACTGAGGGGGGAACTGTTTGCCTTTTGGTGGGTTGTAGTTTGCAATCTTGATGACATAGTTGTTGTCCGCCACCTCCAAAGTAGGGTAGTAGTATCACCAGTAGTTGTTGGAGTAGTGGAAGTTGTTTTTGCAATTGTTGGTCTAGTTGAAGTTGCAGCTGTTAGAGTAGTTGAAGTTGTAGTTGTTGGTGTAGTTGAAGTTGTTTTTGTAATTGTTGGTCTAGTTGTTGGTGTAGTTGAAGTTGTTGTTATTGTTGGTGTAGCTGAAGTTGTTTTTGTATGTGTTGGTCTTCTTGATGGATTAGTTGTTGTAGTTGAAGTTGAAGATGTTCCCCACCACAACCATAAGGGGGTAGTAGTTGTAGTTGCTGGCATAGTTGTATTTGTAGTTGTTGGTTGTTTCGACCACCATCCCCAAGGGCCAGTGGATACTGGGTAAGCAGTAGCTTGTGTGGTTGCTGGTGCACCTGTTGTAAATGGACTGGTCACTGCTTGCCTCTTCATCCGCCTAATCAGTGGGGGTTTGTGAACTTTCGATCCATCTGAGTAGAACAGATCAATAGAGCTTCGTGGAAAGTCTTCTACCACCATCTCAAACCCAAAAACTCTGCTATCAGCACTGGTGGACTGGTAGTGCAATATGCAAGAATCCTGACAAATTTAACACATACTGATTAGAATAAGCGAACCCTCCGAGTTTTGAAATACTAATAATGTAAATAAACTTTCCAACCAACCTGATCAATTTGAAATCCTGGGATTGAATTGCAGTTGTCACATTCTATATCTGGGACATTCCCATACCTGCAGCGGACGTGGTCACCATCAGGATCAAATGATGGCAGCTTGTATGTTCTCGGGCAGTTCTGAGGAACTCTTCATTAGGGTACAAGGAAAGGTTGTGAGAATCATTCTGCAAACAAACTCTTCAAATAAAACTCTTGGAACAAACTCTTCAAATAAAAGAAATAAGAGGTGCAAGGATTAACTGGTATCATGAGAAGTTTAGGCAGACAAAAAAAACCTACTAGGGTACAGGAGAAAAGTCCAGAAGCAAAAATTATCTTTTAAATGAAAACATTAACTGTTAAACTGCCCATTAAAGCAGAGAAGGAAGAACACTGTTACCATCTTCTGTGCTTCTTTCCTGCTTCTCCCCTGATCTATCACCTTATTTTCTATTCTATTATTTTCAGCCTTCTAATGTTTATTTTTGTTATTTTATATACCCAGCTTTTGGAGTTACTTTGTTAGACTGGATACAGAAACGGGAAAACTTTACTGATGATTACTTTTTTTTTTTTACTGATGATTACTAACAGTGAGAAAGAACCTAGTAGCTATGTTTCAATCGCCCTTCGGTGCAACGGTCTTGGTAAAAAGCCACAGGACAACACGGTTTCCTTGGCTCAAACAAGGTGGTTAAATGGAAGAACAACTCATTCTTTTTTGCATTTAGATGATGAATGGCCTCCTCTCCACCTCAACATCATCTCATCCCTGGTCTGAAGAAGAAAAAACAAAAAACATTTTCACCCAAAGCAAACAACAGCACTTCGTCTGGTAATGTTAACAGTACTGGAATCCTGCTCAAAAACAGATTCTCAGCTGTTCTCAGTCCAGAGTCCGTGTTGCCGAAAGAGGACCCAGCACCAAGCATCAATGAAGGACTCAACGTGGAATCTAGTCGCAAGAAGTTTTCTCACGAGAAGGAAAGAAATTTCCACCAAAGATACTAATAATTCATGATGGCACAAAAAATGGCATGGGAAACTTTTCCTTTCTTTTTTTACGTGTTCTGTTTGGCAGTGTGGAGCTCAGAATTGGTGTCTGAGTACCCAACAGATTTACTTTCACAAGCGGAGGACTAAAGCTTTTGCTATAGTACTCCACTTGATATACAGTATGTGTGAAAAATCTTTACTATGAATTGCTGTGGGTTTTAGTTCCTGATTATATGGACATGAAGAAGGAAAATTAAGAGGAAGAAAGAAAGAAGATGAAGAAGAGAGGTAGGAAACAAAAAGTCAAGAGAGACGGTGAGTTGAAAATACAAGAGAGGAAGGGGAACAAAGAAAACACAGGAAGACATTGAAGTCTGCCTCCATACCCACAGGACGGCAGAGAGAGGGGAAAAAAAAAAAAAAACGAAAAAGGAACATCGACAAAACAAAACAAACATTGTGAACTAAGAACTACAAAACCACATCACACAAAAATGTATATAAAAATACAACAACAAAGTCACAGAAAAACTCATGGTACCAATTAATCAAGATCTAGTAATGATAACCTCAGCCCAAGAATATATCTGTAAACACCAGAGACCCCACATCTATGTGTGTGTGTTAGCATGCTGGTCCATTTAAGGTTTCTCCATAAGAATGTTTGATAGCTGGTGTGAGCAGGCATCAATCCGTCTCCCAGGAATCGATGCAGACATGAAGGAGATCAGAGCCAAGACGTCCAAAGGAGCCCCAGGGCCCCAGGGCCCCAGGCGGACCAGCGCGGGGCTGACTGCCCCCCCCCCCCAAGAGAGAGGAGCAGAGGAGAACCCCAGGGGAACGTTCAGCGGCTAGGCTGGGCCCTCCATGGCAGGACTGGCCCCTCCATGAACCGGGAGAGCCGGGGCGCCCCACCCCCCAGCAGGGACCCGACAAGGGACCGGCCGATGAGGGGCCACCGCAGGGGGCAGAATTTCTAATAAAAAGCTGAAGTAAACAAAAGATCTTTGAATAGAGTGAATGCTCTATTCCTGATATATATCGTACTGAAACTATCGAGTCTTGGGTGATTTGTTCAAATAAATTTGCCTGCCTTGTCTTGCCTTCTATTGTCTGGGTCTGGTCTAACTTAAGATGTCAGTGTTATTTCTGATAATGATTTAGCACCGATTTACCAGACCAGACCCCCCCTGACAATCCCCAAAATATTTTCCTGGTCCCACTGTGGATATTTCCTGAAAACTTCATCAAAATCAGTCATTAACTTTTTCAGTTATGTTACTAACTGACAAACTAAGAACCCCTGGAAAAAACATAACCTCCTTGGGGGTGGTATATAAATACTGTGCAGACATAACCCCAGCAAATTCAAATAACTTTACAGATCTTCATTGTAAAGGGTTTAAACAATGTTTTCCATGCATGTTCAATTAACCATAATCAATTAATTAACATGCACCTGTGGAATGGTCGTTAAGACCTTAACAGCTTACAGAAAGTAGGCATTTAACGTCACAGTTCTAAAAACGCAGGACACTAACGAGACTTGTCTACCGACTGTGAAAAACAACCAAAGAAAGATGCCCAGGGTCCCTGCTCATCTGCTTGAACGTGCATTAGGCATGCTGCGGGGAGGCATGAGGACTGCTGATGTGGCTAATGTCCGCACTGTGAGACGCCTAAGACAGCGCTACAGGGAGACAGGAAGGACAGCTGATCATCCTCGCAGTGGAAGACCACGTGTAACAACACCTGCACAGGATCGGTACATCTGAATATCACACCTGCGTGACAGGTACATAATGGCCAAAACAACTGCCCGAGTCACACCAGGAACACACAATCCCTCCATCAGTGCTCAGACTGTCCGCAATAGGCTGAGAGAGGCTGGACTGAGGGCTTGTAGGCCTGTTGTAAGGCAGGTCCTTACCAGACATCACCAGCAACAACGCCGCCTATGGGCACAAACCCACCTTCGCTGGACCAGACAGGAGTGGCAAAAAGTGCTCTTCACTGATGAGTCACGGTTTTGTCTCACCAGGGGTGATGGACGGATTCGTGTTTATCGTGGAAGGAATGAGCGTTACACCGAGGCCTGTACCCTGGAGCGGGATGGATTTGGAGGTGGGGGGTCCGTCATGGTCTGGGGCGGTATATCACATCACCATCGGACTGAGCTTGTTGTCATTGCAGGCAATCTCAATGCCTTGTGGTACAGGGAACACATCCTCCTCCCTCATGTGGTACCCTTTATGCATGCTCATCCGGACATGATCCTCCAGCAGGACAATGCCACCAGCCATACTGCTCGTTCTGTGCGGGAGTTTCTGCATGACAGCAATGTCAGTGTTCTGCCATGGCCAGCGAAGAGCCCGGATCTCAATCCCATTGAGCACGTCTGGGACCTGTTGGATTGCAGGGTGAGGGCTAGGGCCATTCCCCCCAGAAATGTCCAGGAACTTGCAAGTGCCTTGGTGGAAGAGTGGGGTAACATCTCACAGCAAGAACTGACAAATCTGGTCCAGTCCATGAGGAGGAGATGCACTGCAGTACTTCAAGCAGCTGGTGGCCACACCAGATACTGACTGGTACTTTGGATTTTGAGCCTCCCTTCATTCAAAGACACATTATTCTATTTCTGTTAGTCACATGTCTGTGAAACATTTTTAGTTTATGTCTTATGGTGTCGACTCTTTTAGTGTTCATACAAATATTTACACACATTAAGTTTACTGAAAGTAAAAACAGTTGAAAGTCAGAGAGACGTTTCTTTTTTTGCTGAGTATCGTTCACTTTCTAAACAAATATAGAAAATTGCAATAGAATTTTAGGGGCTTAATGTATAATTTATTTAAGCCCTGGGTCCGATTTTCTGTTTCTTTATCTATTAGGAAAGAATCATGGTTGCAGTGGATGGTACAGTGCGAGAGCTAAACCATTTGAGCAACGCTCTTTAAATGTATTTCCAACCAGCCTAAAGCATTTAGTTATTGCATCAAACAGGTTTGTCCTCTGAGAATAATTACTTTTTCAAAATCAGAAAATTGTTTAAATTGTGTAATCAAATCTGTTACAGCATTGGTTTATTCAACATTTAGAATTGGAAAAAGTTAATTAAAAGGTGGAATGTATGTAGTTGGATAATTACCTGATAAAGGGAAGAATGGCAATATTTGGGGATCTATTCGGTTCTCTTGTGTCAGACCTCGTTCCCAAATCCACAAGAGTGTTAAGCTTCCAGTTACTGACGGAGTTACGTGCTGAGATCCAGCAGCAGCTAGATGCTCTGGTTTTTAGGAAAGAGAGGACAAAGTTTATACTCATTTACGGTTTGGCACCAAAACACTTTATAGGTGTTGAAAATGCTTTCCAATATTTGCCAAACTGATAAATTATATTAATATTTGTATTGATTAATAAAGAGAAAAATGCTCACCTCAACTGCACTGGCTTGTCAGTAGGGAGACTCCAACTCTCAATATTTTCAGTTTCACACCATTGGCTTTTATAGGACGGTGTATTGGTGCTACTGTCGATTTGAGATAATTGTCTGCTGGTTGCGGAGGTACAGTTGCCGCTGTAACAGTTCCAGTAGTGGTAGTTATAACAGCCATCATAAGTGGCTCTGGCTCGGAGGGACAGCTGGTGAAACAAAAGACAAATAAGCAGATAAACAAGATTGAGAGTCAATATTTTTCACTGTTTGCAGAAAAATCTTGTTTTTTTGTAGCTCAATAGAATTGACAAACAAGTAAACAAAAATAAAGCAAAAAAAATGGAGCATAACTTTTGGTATTGATTAATTTATAAATAACTATATCAGTTGATCTATTGACGAGTATCTAGATGACAAGGGATTAAAAGGTATTTAGCTTCAAATCAGAGGCAAAACGTAGAGTCAAAATCCCTGCAAAAACCTTTGAATAAAGCAGACTAAGGACAGAAGCCATACTAACTTTAATTTTTCTAACAGGTGGTTTCGACAGTTTTTATTAGCTTAATCAATCATAAAATAGATTCCAAAATTAATTAATTCAATCAATCAATCAATCAATCAGCTAGCCAGTCAGCTAGGTAATCACTATATCTCACAATCAATCAATTATTGAATCAAACAACTAACCAATGAGTCAGTTAATTAACTAATTTGTCAGTTAAACAGTCAGTCAGTTATTTAGTTAAGCGATCACTCACTAATAATTTATAATAGCAATTATTTAATCAGTTAAATACTTAATAGATAATTATGTTAGTAAGCAAATTAAAAATTGTATATATATGTAGTTGAATTTGGTTGATGATTCGGGAATTATTAGTCTAAAACTGTCTACCTTACAGAATCTAAGGTAGAAAAATATTCTTTTCTGACAAGAAACAGCATTATTATCTGCAGGACCACTGAGCCCAAAACCTGTTTTACTCATAGTTGATCATGATTTTACTTTTAAAGATCTAGTTATAGTTTTTATTTTTCATTCTTTGACAAATTCCATTAACACCTTTTTCTGGAAGAATTTAGATCGTGCTCATGTAGGTTTTTCATAATGATTAATATACACGGAAAGCTACAAAAGAGATGAAATTGTATTGTTTTAAAGATAATAATATATTTACAGTTTGCTGGAGCAATTGTAGATTAAAACAAGCTAATCATTATATTAGACTGTATTGTCAAGATCTCCACAAAATATTTTGTTGGTTTTTGGATTAAGAATTGAGATTTCTTTTCCAATGAATATGTATGTTGGGTTTCAGAATGTTGGAAGCACAAAGGTTCGGGGTTGTTAAATATTCTCAAATTTCCAGGGAGAAAGCAATAACAATAGAATGACTTTACAATTTAAGGCTAGCTGGAATTTTTAGATGGAAAAGTTCTGTTATCTTCTGAGGACTCAAAGGGACCAATTTTGTAGAATTTGGACCATATAAATAAGGTTCATAACCCCAACCAGGGCCCACTTTATACATAAACGTTTACTGGAAGGTAAAACTTAGGAATATCATATCAAGCATCTTTGGAAGAGGCACAAGGTAAAAAAAAGGTATATGTACAGTTTTGATATGGTAAAATGGAAAAAAAACAAAATCTGTACCAGATAAATAAAAATATGTTAAGGATTTAGTAATAATTTAATAATTTTGAATTCCTTGTAATATTCGTGTCACAACAGACAAAACTATAACACATATTTCAGATATAACAAAGACTTTCTATAATGATAGATTTAAAAAAAATCATTGTTCTTAACCTTAAACGATCCATCAGGATTTCTTCCCTTGTATGCAATGTTCATGTTTCCTCCCCAGTGATGAGACGCCGAGACGAGGGAGGTAAGCAGGAGCAGCTGAAGAAGGAGCAGCACTGTGGAGGCCATCATCATCTGTCTCCAGTGATGATCCTGACATGCACCTGCAGCATTGTAAATATACCTTTTTGAGCAGGGAGGAGCTCAGGGTTAAGGATTGCATGCCACAGTTTGGAGTTGTGAGGACGTTGCAGGACTGGTTTGATGGAACAATTGGGATTTGAACACTTTTTTATTTTTTTTTTACACTAATTGTGTGTAACATTGAATTGGCCCACCCATTCACCCCCACACACAATGAAACTCAACAGTTCCCGGTTCTTGGAGCACTCAGATGTGTAATCAATATCTGAGAAAAGTAATATTGCTTTGTACCTTCAGCAGCTTTGACATAAGCACAGGCAAAACTTTCCCCACAATGTATTATTATTGTGGATTACACTGGGGGGAAAGAAGGTGGATGTATTTTAGTTTTAGTTTTTATTTACTTAAATTATTTATATCAAACACAAAACACCAACCTTTTAATGTATAAATTATATTGCCAAAAGAATTGGGTCAACCCTCCAAATCCTTGAGTCCAGGTGTTCCAGTCACTTCCATGGTCACAGGTGTATTCAATCCAGACAATTGGCATGCAGACTTTTACAACAAACATTTGTGAAAACACGGGTCAACTCAGGAGCTCAGTTAAATCAGGAGTGGTACCTTGATGGGGTGACACCTGTAAGTCAAGTCTGGAAGGAAGTAGATAAGACACCAACTGAGCCATGAACTGGTGGCTGGGTAAAATCCTTTATCTTGCTCAGGGGTTGCCATTTAAAAAAAAAACCCAAGGACCTCCAAACCTCAGGTTAGCTGAAGAACAACGTGCACAGTGTGTATTGTGCAGTTGGAGACCCTCTGCTCTAAAGGGAAAGGAAAATATTTCTAAAGTGAAATACCTGCTTGTGACTGTTGACCCAGCAAGCAGCACTGTGTTGCAAAGCTGTCCTCTTATGAAGACTGAAGATTTGTAAAGATTTTGTGTCGTCTCAGTTGGTTGAAAACACCTTGCAGTTTTTGTATCTGGCATTTGGTTTATACAGTAGTAGAAAAGTGAGCTGGAATCACACAATAACAATACTGAAAGATCTACAGACAGACTGACCAGAACACTGAAATATCAAGATGAATCCTGACTGCACACAACAGAATATTACATAGTTTCACAATGTGAAAACTGTTTTTATGGTAATATGCTAAATCATTATGATGAGATTTGCTTTAAGCTATTTTAACAATCCACACCTGTCAAATAATAAAGAATAAAGAATCTGTGACCTTACAATTTGTTCATGAAGTAAAAAAGGTACATAAATGAATAGCGGTTTTTCAAAGCCTCTGCTTTAACCTCTGTGTTTGGTCCTTTTGTTCTATGAAACACAAGAGTACATTTGTTCTCACTGCACACCCAAAGTAACAATAGTCGCTGTGGGTTAAACTGTTTCTGCACAAAACACACTGTAACACAGGAAATAGGTGTTGAATAGACCCAATGCTATGTTTGCCAATAGCAAAATTAAATTTAGTCCCAACACAAGCTATGCAGTACAAGATGCCTCTTTTCTCTACAGACGACTTCGAGAAACTTCTCCAGAAAATAGCAGAGATACAAATGATGAATAATTAACTTGAAGTGAACGGGGTGGTAAATGCTGGTTATGGAAATGAGACAACTCTAATGATTATTCAAAACTGTGAAAGGGTTGACAGACAGGTAATCAGCAACATGACACACATTCTAGGACGCTTTGTGAATTTATTGATGGTGTTGTTAAAAATGTTTAACTACAATATAATTATAATTATAATAATATTGTTGAGATTTTTATTTTTACATTTTATTTATGAGAGCCTTTCAGGCCACACATTGACCCTTTACAGCAATGAGCAACAGAGAAAATAACCAAAGCAAGTTAAAACAACATCAAAAGAAGACTCAGAAAACCCAAATGAAAACAAAACTCCCCAGAAAAAAACAAGTGCAATAAGAGAACAGAGCTCCATTCTCTCTCTGGCCAACACGGAGACACTGATGCATGCTTTTATCATTAGTGGAATTGATTACTGTAATGCCCTGCTTTCCCCAAATTGAACATCTCAGAAAGTTTGAATATTGATTGATTTATAATGCGCTTTAAAACAGCCACATTGGAGCAAAGCACAAGACAATAGAAACAAGCAACATGTAAAAATAAAAGAAAACCACAAATGTTACAAAAGAATATGCTAAGCAATATTAAAAGCCTTTCTAAACAAAACAATTCTAAACTGCAAAGCTGCTGAAACACAGAGTTCTTTTAAATCCCAACTAAAAACGTATCTGTTTAGAGCTGCCTTTAAGTAATGTTTTAATGTATTGTTGTGCAGCAGATAGGTAGGATTTGGCTATGAATAAATATGAATAATTGCCTAGGGCAAATTAAAAAAATAAGATTAATAATTTTTAATTTTTAATTAAAAAGTTTGGGGCACCATCCTGGTGGATTCCAGGAACATATATATATATATATATATATTTTTTTTTTTAATTGTACGCATCACTCCAAGCAATTCCAGACAACTTCTCTTTAAGTTAAGGGAAATTTATTTAGAAAATAGCTCAACCTTACAGCCAAACATTTCATACATTGATCCCATCTATTCTAAAGCATGCAACTACTACTACAGATCTTAGACAACAATAATAGGTGAACATTAAACACAATTAACATGAAATGAATCATTGAGAACAGCTGAGGGGGCCCTCACTCCAGGGGGCTCAAATCACAGATAGCCTAGGAGACAAAGTCATAAATCTCATTTCTGTGCCAAGATGGAGGAGAGGCACATGTAGTGTAAGGAGACAAAGGGCCATAAACTAGCTTTGGCTAAAATGGACAGAGCACATGGGCTGAAGCGTCCATGTGGAAGGCCTCTGCTTTACCAACAGACTAAAGACAATGGAGTTAAACTTTTCCGCTAAGACCAGCTAACGCAGGCCGGACCGAGCCCGACTCTGCCGCCTGGGAGATCAGGGAGCAACAGAGAGAGAGAGAGAGGAAAAGAGAGGAAGGAAAAAAAGAAAGAAAGGTGTGATATGCTCAGGATAAAACAGTTTCAAACACAGTAATTACAGCTCAAACCTATGTGTGCGGTGACGCAAAAATGAGCAAACAGGTACAGCGCTTAAAGACACACCAACAATGAACGAGATCTAACTCGTTAAAACTCTATTTTCTCTATTTATCTCCACCCAGACACAATATTAGTATAAATGAACCGGTTCAGTCCTACTTTGCTTTGAAGGAGGTCCAGTCCACTAGCAGGAGAGCAAATTGTGTCCGTAGTTGAGCAAGAAAAAGAGTTATAAAAAACTTTGAGCAGGATTTTAAGGACCGTGTGGCCCAAAGGCAGGCTGGGCCCCCAGGTCGACGTCTAATGAACTGTCTTGGAACAGTCTGGATATGGCGCACCCTGGTTACGCAAACGGGGTGAGTACTTTGAAGCTTTTAAATGAGTTCTTCCCCGGTCCAGCAGGTCAGAACAAAAGAGACTCTTCACCGGTGAGATGTCCTCTGTTGAGCCTGAGTTTCTCTCTGAAACTTCTGGCTTAAGAACAAATCAAAATGAGCTCCACCACTCTTATAGCCCCTTTGGCCATGATGTCATCGCCGATGTCACCATGGGTGGTCACGGACCAATAGGAGTGTGTTGGGGGTCACTGCTAGGATTGCTGGGAAATGTGGTCTGCTCAGTCCATCTTTGAAATGGCTCCCAGCCAGTATTATATGTTCTGTTTGTGTTTTATGCTTTATTGCTGTTTTTACTCTATCCCCTAATCATGTAAAGCACTTTGAATTACCTTGTTGTTGAAAGTGTGCTACACAAATAAAATTGCCTTACCCAATGTATTTTTAAAAAGGCCCACTTTGGTAAAGGCACTGAGTTTCGAAAGAAGTTGGATCCAGAGCTTGGGTGCCACCACCGAAAAAGCCCGTCACACCAGCGCTTAAGCTTAGTCTGATAGTCAGGGTGATAGCATCCATGCCACACCGCATTGAGGCAGGAAATGATGAAAAATGAGCCCAGACTAAGTATTGAGTACATACACATTTCTCTATTTAATAACAATAATAATAATAATAATTTATTTTATTGTTCCCACGGGGATAAATTCACATGCTATGTTAGCATATACAAACAAGAAAAGGAATAAGGTGATGAGGTAAAAGACAGGAAGCAGTACAACTATGGTGGAAGATGAAATAAGTAGGATAAGATACGCTAAAATACAAAAAAAGAAAGAAAAAATGATGAGGTCACAAAAGGAACTGCACATAAATAAATATAAATATTCAATACACAATGGGATATTGCACTGAGCAAGTTAGAGTGATTAGCCAATACCAGTATGTGGAAAGTGTGGAAAAGTAGATGCAGTGTCATTTTTTGCTCTTCCTGTGCACAGGAAGAATGGAGGAGGGTGAGGCATGGCCAAAGTCCCCACCCACGAGCAGGAATGCGTCCAGATGCAGAGTCCGGAGCCGATCCACCGAGCTGCGCAGCTGCCCATAGGCGGCATCGTTCCGCTCCACCCTCCCGCTGGCGCGCATAGGATTGAATCCTTCCAGGGACACCTCAGGATCTGCATTAACCACTTCTCAGTGAAAAAGATCAGGCAGCACTTTCTGTATTTTCACTGTGTTCTGATCAGTGAGCTCCTCGATCTTATTCGGGAGGGAGCGGACGGTAACGGGCGGTAAAATTCTTGTTTTATTGATTTTAATGAAATATTCAAATTATCTGAGATTTTGAATTTGGGGTTTTCATAAACTGTAAGCCATAATCATCAAAATTATAATAAATAAAGGCTTGAAATATCTCGCTTTGCATGTAATGAATCTATACGATATATTAGTTTCACCTTTTAAGATGAATTACTGAAATAAACAAACTTTTGCATGATATTCTAATTTTCTAGTTTTACCTGATTGTTCCCCCTGCAGAAGTTTCGGGTTCCCTATAGATCCCTCTTTTTGCCTTCTATTCTTACCTGCCCCTTTCCATTTTAACTTTTTGCCCCACTTCTCTTCATTCATTTTTTCTCTTTTTCATGGAGCATCATGATAAAAGCAGTAATGCTCCACTTGTTAAAGTAAATAAGTTGGGCTTTTCCTTGGGAGTCAGACAACAGTTCCGAGTTCCACACTGCAGAACAGGACAGTGCAAAAAAAAAAAAAGTTTCATTATAATATACACTGTTGTGTAATAACAGGTGTAAAAATTGAAACCCCATTGTGTTTTATTTTGTTTTTCAAATGTACAGTTTTGCATAAAATACGTGTTAGCTGTGAAACATTCCAGAGAAATAAAAAGGGAAATAATTTATTGTAATACGTTATTTTCCGTTTTTTGTTCACATCCCTGACCACTTTTTGCAGACGCGCAGACATTTTCAACTTTACGCAAAGAGTTCAGGTAGCTGAATCAATCAAAAAAAGATTTCTATGAGAGCATCCTGACTGATTATCATCTCAGACCTGGACACGTATTCAAAGCATCACTATCTGAGTGCTCAGCTGACAGCACCAGGGATTGGAGCGCGTTGCTGCGGTGGACACAGACCAATGGCGGTTTTAAATCAACGGGCAAGTTGGGTAGGGATTTGATCTGGAGATAACTGTGGGTAAAGGGTCAGGTTAAAAAATCCTCTTTATGCATGGGGGGTTGGTAAAATTGGACCACAGCAGGACCCTGCAACAGTAAACTGTTTACTGATATTATTTTGTATTTAAAACAAGTGAGGGAAATTAGATATATACAAGCGGAGATTCTTGGGGAAACAGTATTTATTTTGATGCAGCTTTAACGACGAACAAAAATTGTTGCATGACCGGGAAATGGGCAAAAAATATGACAGACATCCCACAGTGCATGCACAGCTTGCTCACTGGGGGAAGCGCGGACAGACCTGCGCCATCCTTAGATGCATGGTGTAACATAACTAATAGTGGGCAGCTTGTGGTGCAGTTAGTTTCCGGACTGGAATGTTCTCCTTGCAGTTTTGGCACTGCTAACAACCAAACATCGATGCTCAATTTCGCCTGACAGCAGGTATACCCACAGCCAATCACATTGGCCATATATGTTACAGGAGGTAGGACTCCAGTAGAGAATGTTAAAGTCTTTCTGCACATCTAGGTGAATGAGATGTTGACAGATCTGTATTTTTCTTTCTCTTTTTTGCTTTTTATCGGGTTTGTTTTTTTTGCTAGAGGAGGTCAAATTATTGGTGGGGACAATTCAATAATCACTGGATATTGGTGGGGACATGTCCCTTCCGTCCATGCCAATTCTACGCCGTTGATCTACTGTAGGAACCTCTGGGTTCCCTGCTCACGAATACTTCAAGAATTTTTTTTGTTTGATTACTGGAATTTCCACCTACCAGTTAGAGAACATTGGATTTCAACGCGTTTTCCATCTACTGCTGAAATGAGATGGATTGGCCTGGACAGCCTATATGGTATGAATCCCTCTCCCTACCTTCCTGCAATTCATTACATAACATTTTCTCTCTGTCTCAGTTTTAAAGAAAGATGGTTTTACCATGTTTTGATAATTTTGTTACTGACTCTTTTCTCGGCTGCTGAATTGAAATTGTGTGCTATGCCGACTAAGCATTACATTAAAGAGCAATCAAAAGCATTGTGGAAGCTGTGGACTTTCAACTATTGACTGACATTAATACAGTTCTGCGATGGTAGTAAAAGTTATTTACTTGTGTACTTGTATCCAACAAATTTTATGAGGTTTTGACAAGTTGCCTTATGCCAATGTTAAAAAAACACTCCTGGGACTTATTTCCAAACCAATAGATTTTATCTTGCCCCACAACAAGTGCAAATTGTCATATGTTGTCAACGGGTGTGGCTTGAGGATCCTGGTGAAGAGGGTTGTGATGCTTGAATGTAGGCAGTGAGAGGCTAGAAGAGTCCTTCTTGAGACCAGCTTAAACAGATTCCCTGGCAGCTGTGCTTGGGATCATCAGACTCGGGGGTCTGGACTCTTTAAAAGTGGCGTTCACTGAGAAATCATGTAATACTTGTTCTTTGTGAAATACGATCTGTCACTCTGAGCTGCATATGCATGCTGCACATGAACATTTTCTCCAACTCCCACATCCTGCATTAGCCTCAGAAAGAAAACAGACGGCAAAACGAGCGAGTCAGAAAAAGCCAGTCCCTTCTACATCACAGGGAAAATTTGTATTCATGGTTTTGCCTACTTTGGCTTGCAACCACCCATGGGAAGGCTGATTTTGCAGCCTGGAGAGAGCAGAGCACCTCTCTGCTAGTAGAAGCTAGAAGTCGAAGCTAACTGTTAGCAACAAATGTAACTGTTAGCAACTCCACAGCATGGCAGAAAAGGTTTGGGCTTGGTTTATCTGTGGACATACCACATCAGCATTGCTTGGTTTATACTAAAAGCTTGGTTTATACTAAAGCTTGGTATACTAAACATCCCTAGACTCAGAACTAAACATGGAGAAGCAGCTTTCAGTTTCTATGCTCCCCTTATCTGGAACAAACTTCCTGACGAGTGTAGAGCTGCTGAAACTCTGAACTGCTTCAAATCGAGATTAAAAACCATCTGTTTAGAATTGCCTTCGAGTAAATGCTTGATGTCATATGTATGAAATGTGTTCATGCTCTCTTGCTTTTTTGATTTGTGTATCATGTGTAATGTGTGTTTCTTTTAATTTCCAATGTTATATTCCATGAGGGTTTTTTTGTTTTTTTTTAAATCACCAAATCATGTAAAGCACCTTGAATTACCCCGCTGTTGAAAGTGTGCTATACAAATAAAATTGCTTTGCCTTGCCTTGCCTTGCCTTATACTTCTGCGTCACGTCAGTCACGTAGGGTACGCCGTAACCGCCGTACCCACTGCTGTGTTTGTACTTCTGCGTAGGGCTGAAAGCGTTGTGTTGCTGTTTCATTTCTGGACCTGCAGGTGGCAGTAGGCTAGTATCGGTCGGCAAACTCCACAGGGCGGAGTTTTTCTGATGGTTTGCTTATGTTTGCTTCAGTTCCAGCAAGTATTTCCTTAGAACAACAATGGCGGCTGACTTGGTGCAGTGTCTCAACGAGATTGTGGAAGCAGACGAACAAATTATCCTTATGTTGAACACTTTGCAATGCAAGCAAATGAAAAGACAGAGACGTAGAAGATGGTCGTGCGTACGTAATCTCACTGACCAATCACAAGGGAGTACTTCTGCGTTGCGTCGCCGGGCTGCACGTCAGGTCCAAGGAGGTGCATGTCAAGCCTCTGCGGACCTACGCAGAGGCTACGGCGGTTACGGCGTACCCTACGCGAGGGACACGACGCAGAAGAATAAACCGGCCTTAAGTTTTAGTATGTTTTTTGTTTGAAGGCAGTGTAAAAGTCACATTGCTGTCAGCCAATGAGAGGTGAGAGGTTTGCATATTGTGAATATTGGTGAATTAGACTCATGATCATGTTGTTTCCCCCCACCTACTCCTCTGGCAATCTGCAGCCTCCTAAAACAGGAGCACCAGAGCATTTATTCCATGTAAAATAGCTCACAGGGCATTCATTCATACTGGAGACAACAGCAAATTTATTGAAAAAAACGAGCCAAGTAAAGAAACTTCAGCCAGAGCCATGAAATTTAATTGATGTATCTTGAAACGGATACCAGCGGCACTGCAGGACTCTGCTCTGAACATGTTTGCATACGGACTAGTCTTTTAAAACCTCGACATATCCACTGCTAAGAATGCTGCAGGATCTGGCAGAAAGAAACCATGATTGTATAAGAGTGCAATGGAGTCATTTAAATAATAGTCCGTTCAGATACTGATTATGTGGAAATTGTGCTGGGAGCACAAGTGAATGTTAGATCTCCACTGGTAAGAAATTCTGCATCAGGTTTAGAAAAGTGGTGGTGACATGTCCCTGGCGTCCCCGGCTAAAATGAGCCTATGCTTCTGGAAACACGAGATCTAACTGGGCAGTCAGTGGAAGTCGAGCTTTTAGGAGTTGGGATGCTGACGCTGTCAGTGTCAGTGTCCACAAGCACCACCACGGGTACCGCTGCCACACGCTGTCACACTCCTGCTGAACACTGCAGGTACAGCTGTCAGCAGCAACACACGCTTGTGTTGAACTAAACAACCCAGGGATTCCTTTATCAAAGTAATCAAAACAATTCTGCTCAAAATGTTCCAAACAGAGGAGAGAGGAGGAGGAGTGAGCCCACTACTCATGGGTGCTTCTAACCTGTTTCACCCACTTGGACAGTAACTCTGGGTCTTTGAGAAACTTAAATAAGCTGAAACTGTCCTTTTGTGTATTTGAGCAAAATCCCCCAACACAACGCGACGGCATTGCGATCACTTTTCTTTGTCAAAAATAGAAAAAAACGGTCCCAGTCACAGCTGAAAAGCCGCTGTCAAATGTGTCAACAGAATGCGTTCTCTCGCTAACGTCACTTCCAGCTTTCGACTCGTTCAGTGCGCAGCGATACAGTACTAAAATGCTAGTCACCAGAGCGTTTTTTTGCCCTCAGTAGGATTATGCAAGGCGTGTTTATGACTTTGACATAGTCCATTGGGTTCAGATTTCTTTATTTTATGTTATGTTTAAAAATGTCAACTTCGTGTCATTAAATCTTTAAAACTTTCCTTTTTGATAAAGCTTGTAGTTAGAGTGTCTAAGGTCATCCTGAGCTATCTCTGTAGTTATTCTGCTGTAGGCTTAGACTCCTGGAGGACAGACAGACCACTTTTCTTCACTTTGATACTTGTCTCTCCTACTACTCTCCAGTTGCATTATTTGCTGCCATTTCGACCGTTAACTTTGTTTTTTTGTTTTTTTTCTCTCCATAGAAGCTCCACCTGGTATGGTATCCTGCTTAGCTACAATGCCCTGTTGGATGGAGGGCATCGACTGGGATGATGCTCCCAGTAACTGAACATCCTCCGTGTTCTGTTATCAACATTTTACTTCATTTAACATAGAAAGTACTCTTGCATCAGTTCTCTTGTTCTGTGTTTCTGCTTCGTCTTCTTGAAACCCCAGACGGTCGTGTCAGATGGCCGCTCGTACTGAGCCAGGTTCTGGATCTGGTTCTGCTGGAGGTTTCTTTCTGTTTAAGGGGAGTTTTTCCTCTCCACTGTTGCTACATGCTTGCTAAGTATAAGGGATTGCTGATGGATTGTTGTGGTTGGAAGTCTGCATCAACGGGACGCAACCTCAAGTCAATAACTCGATGCAATCTGCTGGGATTCCTTAAATAGGAAACTAACTAAAACTTTAAACTAATTGGAATGTTTGTATGATTGTAAAGAAATGACTTTTCTTGTAAAGTGCCTTGAGATTACATTTGTTGTGAATCAGCGCTATATAAATAAACTGAATTGAATATTATATAATAAGAACATATAATACAACACTATTATTCTTTACAAATGATTGAACTATATGTATGAAACTGTTTAAAGAGTAACTAAACCCCAAAACAACTTTTTTTGCCTATAAACTGTATAATTGGGACTTTACCAATGCAATCTTTCAGTTTCTGGGGATTTTTTTACATTTTCGTGTAAACTTGTTTAATTCTACACTTTTTGGCCTAAAACGTCTTAGTGCTGCCCTTTTGGGTTGAAGTGTGGCTACTGCATTTGAATTTTGTGATTGGCGGAGAGCGGTACATCTTTTCCACTCTTTACGTCACAGGCATGGTCTCACAGACACGCCCCGTGGGCTTGGGTATAAAACCATCTCTCAGATACACTGGTCCCGTGGGGAATTTGGAGTTGGAATGCGTTTTTCAGGTTACCATTATTATCACATTATAACTTAGTTAGCATAGCTAACATACTGTTTTGAACCTTAGCCTATTTTAGCATTACCACTCAGAAACTGGACCCATCCTGTCTCCTTCAGCAGCAGCGCCGCCCTGAGCCAGCGGATCGAATTGGTATGGCTCGGGGCCGCTGGGCTCCATAAAGCCTCCCTCTACTCCTCTACCTCCGGTGACGGAGGAGATCTGCTGGCTCAGGGCGCTGAGTCAGCGCTGCCTGAGGCTGGTGCTGTCGAGGCAAAGGGAGACAGGATGGGTCCAGTCTCTGAGAGGTAATGCTAACGTTCAAAACAGATAAACGTCGATCAGATCGATCAGTTGTAAAACTGCCAACGTCGCTTCGGTCACTGTCCATGTGTCAGTGTCAGATTAAGCGAGGTGTCACTGTCCTCCGGACCACACCCCCATGTTCCTCCCTCCACTCATCCTCTACACTTGGTTACGCTCCCCTCCATGCCTCCTGGAACCGCCCACTTTGTAGAATTTTTCAAATGTTGTCTGGGGGCGGGGTTATGATTTTTCATGGGGTTCAGTTCCACTTTAAGTGTGGCCTCTTCCATGCACTAGGGATTTTATGGAGCTCTGCAAAGGATGAATAGCTTTTGGACAACTTTGATCCTGATAACTTGGAGGTGCAAGAGAGAAACAAGGAAATAGTGTCTTAGCTCCAAAACCCATCCCCTGCTGTTTTATCATATGAAGATGATATCTGGATGAAGCTCAGAATTTAGAGCTCCTATGCATAGTGCCATGTATGTGTCCTCTGACTGTATACATTTTAATTAATGTTACTTAATGAAAGGTTTGCTCACTTGACTAATAATCATTTGCCACTAAAATGTTGCCGTTGTTGGTGGGATCCTATGTGCACCCGTTAGAATGGACTGATCAGAAGTTAAGAGACCGAAGGACTGACCATGATGTTTCCACCCTTAGGATCCCTCAAACTCAAATTTCAAAAGTGACTCAGTGAGGATAATTTATTAATATTTTAAATATGGTTGTTCCAGGCGGCTAATGGTGTACGGGAGGGAGGCAAGGCAAGGCAATTTTATTTGTATAGCACACTTTCAACAGCAGGGTAATTCAAGGTGCTTTATATGATTTGGTGATTTAAAAAACAAAAAAAACAATGGAAATTAAAAGTAAAAGAAACAGACATTACACATGATACACAATAAAGTAAGAGATCAATAAAGCAAGAGAGCATGAACACATTTTATACATATGACATCAATCATTTAATCGAAGGCAATTCTAAACAAATGGGTTTTTAGTCTCGATTTAAAGCAGTTCAGAGTTTCGGCAGCTCTACACTCGTCAGGAAGTCTGTTCCAGATAAGGGGAGCATAGAAACTGAAAGCTGCTTCTCCATGTTTAGTTCTGAGTCTAGGGATGTTTAGTAGACTAGAGTTGGAGGACCTGAGTGGTCTTGGGGGTTGGTACCGTGACAACAGGTCTTCAACATATTTTGGTGCTAAGTCATGTAATGATTTATAAACCAGTAGGAGTACTTTGAAGTCTATTCTCTGAGCTACAGGGAGCCAGTGTAAGGACTTTAGAACTGTGGTGATGTGGTCTACTTTCCTGGTTCTAGTGAGGAATGCGAGCACCAGCGTTTTGGATCAGCTGCAGCTGTCTGATTAACTTTTGACCTGTGAGACCTGTGAAGATGCTGTTGCAGTAATCAATCTGACTAAAGATAAACACATGGATGAGTTTTTCGAGGTCCTGTTGCAACATCAGTCCTTTAATCTTAGAAATGTTCTTCAAGTGATAGAATGCTGACCTTGTTATTGCCTTTATGTGACCTTGGAGGTTCAGGTCTGAGTCCATTACTACACCTAGATTTCAGGCCTGATCAGTAGTTTCTAGCTGGATTAACTGAAGCTGTGTGCTGACTGTTGATCGTTCCTCTTTGGGTCCAAAAATAATTTCTTCAGTTTTGTTTCTATTCAGCCAGAGAAAGTTATGGCACATCCAACCATTTATCAATGCATTAACGTAAAGAACCTCGGCGTTATTTTTGACCGAGACTTGACATTTAAATCCAACATTAAACAGGTTTCTAGGATTTCTTTCTTTCACCTCCGGAATATTGCTAAAATTAGAAACATCCTGTCCAGGAGTGATGCTGAGAAACTAGTCCATGCATTTGTTACCTCAAGGCTGGACTACTGTAATTCTTTACTATCAGGAAGTCAACAAAATGCCATTAAAAGCCTTCAGTTGATCCAAAATGCGGCAGCAAGAGTTCTGATGAATATTAAAAAGAGAGATCACATTTCTCCTGTTTTAGCTTCCCTTCATTGGCTCCCTGTTAAATCCAGAATAGAATTTAAGATCCTTCTTCTTACATACAAAGCCCTTAATAATCAAGCTTCATCATACATCAGAGATCTAATTGTTCCATATGTTCCTAACAGAGCCCTTCGCTCTCAGACTGCAGGTTTACTTGTAGTTCCTAGGATTTCTAAAAGTAGAATGGGAGTCAGATCTTTTAGTTGTCAGGCTCCTCTCCTGTGGAACCAGCTCCCAGCTTTAGTCCGTGAGGCAGACACTCTGTTTACTTTTAAGGTCAGGCTTAAAACTTTCCTTTTTGATAAAGCTTATAGTTAGAGTGGCTAAGGTCATCCTGAGCTATCTCTGTAGTTATGCTGCTATAGGCTTAGACTGCTGGAGGACAGACTTACCAATTTTCTTCACTCTGCTACTTCCTTTTCTCCTACGACTCTCCAGTTGTATTACAGTACATTCTGTTATTTCGACTGTTAACTTTGTTTTCTCTCAGTGTTTTTCTCTCCATAGAAGATATACCTGGTCTGGTATCCTGCTTGGCTGCAATGCCCTGTTGGACAGGGGGCATCGACTGGGATGATCCTGCCAGTAGCTGAACATCCACTGTGTCCTGTTATCAACTTTTTACTTTCTGTAACATAGAAAGTTCTCTTATATCAGATCTTCTGTTCCTTCTGTGTTTCTGCTCTGTCTTCTCAAACCCCCAGACGGTCGTGGCAGATGGCCGCTCCTACTGAGCCTGGTTCTGTTGGAGGTTTCTTCCTGTTAAAGGGGAGTTTTTCCTCTCCACTGTCGCTACATGCTTGCTCAGTATGAGGGATTGCTGAAGGATTGCTGTGGTTGGAAAGTCTGCATCAACGGGGCCCAACCTCACTCCAATGACTGACGCAATCTGCTGGCATTCCTTAAATAGGAAACTTTTTAACTGATTGGAATGTTTGTATAAATGTATTGAAATGACTTCTTGCTAAGTGCCTTGAGATGACATCTGCTGTGAATTGGCGCTATATAAATAAACTGAATTGAATTGAATTGAATTTATTTAGGGTTTGAATGGGTTCAGAGTCACCTGGTGACATTGTAATGTAAAGCTGAGTGTCATCCGCTCAGTTATGGTAGCTAAAGTTATTGGTTGCTATAATCTTGACTAGTGGGAGCATGTAGATATTAAATAAGAGGGGCCCCAGGATGGAGCCCTGGGGCACCCCAAATTGGTATTTCTGTCCGTTCTGATGAAAAGTTTCCTATTGAAACATAGAAGTCCCTGTTCTTTAGGTAAGACTCAAACCAGCCAAGTAGTGTACCAGAAAGTCCGACCCAGCTCTCCAGTCGTTCCAGTAATATATCATGATCGACAGTGTCAAATGCTGCACTGAGGTCCAACAGAACCAGCACTGTGGTTCTACCACAGTCTGTATTTATGCGGATGTCATTGAATACTTTGACGAGGGCAGTCTCGGTGCTGTGGTGAGCACGGAAACCAGACTGAAAAACATCAAAACGGTTTGTCATTGTTGGGAAGCTATTTAACTGCTGAAACACTGCTTTTTCAATAATCTTACTGATTAATGTAAGGTTAGATATCGGCCTGTAGTTCTGCATTAACGTGTTGTCCAGATTCTTCTTCTTTAGTAGTGGTTTAATAACTGCTGTTTTTAGAGCCTGGAGAAAGACACCTGGCAGGAGGGATGAGTTCACTATTTGAACAAGATCAGACACAATAACAGGAAGAATTTTCTTTAGAAAAGCTGTGGGTAGGATATCAAGACAGCAAGAGGAGGAGCTTAATTGGATAATGATTTTTTCAAGGCTGTTCTGGTTTAATTCGTGGAATTCAGACATTTTCTCTACATTGATGTTGATTGGGGATAGCACTGGTTGTGGGTTCGATATTGAGGTACAGATTGACCGTCTAATTGTTAGAATCTTTTCAGTGAAAAAGCTGGCAAATTCATTGCAGGCCCTTTTAGAGTTTAGTTCTGGGGCTACTGTCACTAAAGGATTAGTTAGTCTTTCCACTGTTGCAAATAGAGTCCGTGCATTATTAATGTTTCTGTTGATGATTTCAGAAAAGAAAGATTCCCTAGCTTCTTTTATGGTTTGTTGATATCTATTTAGTCTCTCTTTGTAGATCTCACAGTGAACCTGGAGTCGAGTTTTCCGCCATTTTCTCTCGGCTCGTCGACACTCTCTTTTTTCACTACGTACCAGTGGATTACTTGCCCACGGAGATTTCTTTCTACCTGAGACTACTTTCACTTTAGTTGGAGCAATGGAATCCATGATGTCTGAGATTTTCGCAAGGAAATTATCTACCAGCTTATTTACTGAGTTTGAGTTGGGAGATGAAGGGGATGTGGTGGAAGGGTAAATACGTTTAAAGGTTCTACTGAACTGTCCCCTAGAAAACACTTTTTTTATAGTGGTCTGACTGTGGCTGGATAATTTAGCAGAGATGGTACTTTCAAAGAAAATACAGAAATGGTCAGATAACGCAATATTAATTACAGAGATGTTGGAAATATTTAAACCTTTGCTGAAAATTAAGTCCAGAGTGTGTCCTTCCTTGTGTGTTGGTTGTTTGACATGCTGGATCAGTCCGAAGTTGTGGAGAGTATCATCTAATGTTTTTGCTTGTCTATCTTGGGGGTTGTCGGTATGGATGTTAAAGTCCCCCACAATGATTAGTTGGTCAAAGTCGATACATATTACAGAATGAAGGTCATTGAAATCATTAAAGAAGTTAGAGTTAAGTTTCGGTGGTTTATATAAACTTAGAAATAAAGCTTTGTTAGGCTCATTTATCTGGGTGGCTAGGTATTCAAAAGAAACAAACGTGCCCAGGGTTACCTTTTTAAAGTTCATTGAGTTGTGAAAAATTGTGGCTACACCTCCACCTCGTCTGTGTTTCCTACTCTCGCTTAAGAAATTATAATTTGGAGGAGTAGATTCTATCAATGCAGTTGTTTTGTTATTTTCATCTAGCCAAGTAACTGATAAAAAAAGGGCATGTAAATTATGCTCAGTGATGAAGTCATTGATAAGAAAAGACTTCCCGGATAGAGATCTAATGTTAAATAAAGCTAACTTAAGCATTGTTTTGATGGGCAGCTGAACCTTCTGACAGGTTATCAATTTGAGATTTTGTTTTATATGAAAGCGTGTGGTTAACAGTTTATGTTTCCTGCTGCTGATAATCACTGAAATCTTAGACTCAGGGGGGGTGCCGGGCAAGCTCTGGGAGAAGGTAGGGGTATATTTATTGCCCGGTTCCCTCAAATATCAAATATCTGTAATAATCAGTGAGGGGAAGCTCCCAGGCTTATTGACACTAGTCCCAGGGGTTTGGTGTAGTCTAAGTTTAGGTGTTAATTGTGTCCCAAATTTGATTTGCTCATTCAGTCTGTCTGTAAAGTTTCTAAATGGAGACTCATTTGATGTGGCTGAGTCACAGTAAGATGAAGACTTAATCTCTGATGGTTGTTTATCTGTTCGGTCCTGTGGTGTCATCATGACTTGGTGTTTTTGTTCTCTGATATCAATGAGCGCCTCAAGGTCAGCTTTTGGGAGCAAGTGTTTTGCATTCTGATTATGATAAGAGAAAATGTTGGCTGCTAAGAGCCTTACTCCGGCCTTGTTCAGATAACGTATCCCTACTTTGAACAGATGATTAGCACTTCCAAATACTTTGAAATTATTAATAAATGTGAACGATTTCTCAGCTGATTGTTTCTTCAACCATTTATGGAGCATGCAGAATCTGCTAAATCTTTCATCATTCCCTTCAGGGACTGGTCCGCTGAAGAGGATTTTTACGTTAAGCACATCAAGATCAGAAAAGTCTCTCTTCAGAATCTCTGATTGTCTCATCGTGATATCTGCTGATCCAGCGTGAATGACAAGCTTTTCCAGAGTAGGATGTTGGTCCAAGATGTTCTGGAATTTGTCTGATATTTCTCTCACTGTATTTTTGTGGCAGCTATAAACTCTGGTGTTCTTGCTACAAAAAGCGTCAATTCCATTAATTGATCAGTCTTGTATGATAACAATCTTTGCTGGGGGGGGGGCTCTTACTTTGTTATGTGTCCGTTTGATGTGGCTGGGTTTCTCCTGGTGGGTTTGACTGGTCCCGGGGGCTGCGTCATCTTTCGGGGAACTCAAGGCTGCAAATCTGTTTTTCAGCGGGATTCCAGGTGGAGAAATATCTCTTGTTTTTGGCAGAAACCTCTTTTGTTTACTTTTAGCAGAAGCGGCAGGTCTGGGTTCAGAGCTTTCTCTGTGCTGGAGTTTCTTTTGTTTTTTCCTTCCTCAGAGAACGGGCTGGGGTTAATGATTCCGTGCGTTTTGGAGCTGGCCAGTCTTCATTACAGTGTGGAGTTCTATCGCTCAGGCACCTGTTGGCTGAGGAAGTCTCTGTGACACGGTTAGACCGATGTAACACCGGGCTGCGAGGCTTTTCCTCCGTGTGTGTATTCAACCGTAAAGTTGTGTCGTTTCCATAATCAGCGTGGAGATCAAAATTAATTTCTGGATGACGTAGCTTCGTTTCAATGCCCTGAATTCTGTGGAGCAGTTTTTCAAAATCCTTAGCTGAGCAAAAGGCCATGTTGATAAGTCCATAAAAAAGTAATCCAAGAAGAGATCCGGTCCAATACAGTAACTCCAGGGGCTGGGTAAATACAGTAACTAAGAAAAAGTTAAGAAAAGAAAACAAGAAAAGCAAACAGAAAAGAAAATAAAGTGAGGGGAAATCGGGAGAGAGACAAAAAGAGGCTGCTCCTCCTTCAGCAGTCTCAGCAATACTGAGGCAGGTTGTAGCTTGGTCAGACATCAGGCCAGGGCCTGTGGACTAGTTCCAATTGTTGCAATCAGCATTTTTGACTAGTAAATAGTGGGGTTAGAGTCCTAACTGGAACCAGGTGAGAGTCCTTGTTGAAACATAGTTAGGGACCTTGTGGAGTCTTCACTGATTGGACGTCTCCAGAAAGGGTGGTTTGTTCCTGCCACATTTAGACAGATCCGGTAAGATAGACTCCGGTAAGATAGCTGCCTGAAAGTCCCATAGAAGACTGTATATTATTAAAGGTGTTGGATAAACATCCATGGTCACTGGACCAAACGAGCTTCCACCGGTAAGAGTGCTGAATCGCACAATCCACTTTAACAGGAAAAGGAGGACTTCATGGGACATCATCACCCCTATTTAAGTACGGGGCTCCACTTCTTACTTCCTCTTTGTCTGTGGGCAACCACAAAGGGGAGGCGCAAGCTTTGAACCTCCTTCGCTAGCGATGGGGGAGGCAAGTTTCTGGGAGAAACTCACTGAATCCAAAAGACACAACAGCCTGTTGATCGTTGATCAGGTGAACTGTATCCGGCCGATGAATTAAATCCTGACTGACTTGTTCAAAACCCTGCAGAGAGAATCTTTAAATTAAAGATTCTACCAGAGAGGGAGAAAGAGCTGATGACAAGCTGCCGCTGCACGAGCCGTCGAGCCAGGAGATGCTGAACTAAAGACTGCTTGTGAAAAGGGACTAGAAAGATTTAGCCGAACAAAACCAAGCTGAGAGGAACTTCCTGTTAAAGGGGAGTTTTTCCTCTCCACCGTCGCTACATGCTTGCTCAGTATGAGGGATTGCTGAAGGATTGCTGTGGTTGGAAATCTGCCCAACCTCACGCCAATGACTGACGCAATCTGCTGGGATTCCTTAAAAAGAAAACTTTTTAACTGATTGGAATGTTTGTATAATTGTATTGAAATAACTTCTTGTTAAGTGCCTTGAGATGACATCTGTTGTGAATTGGCGCTATATAAATAAACTGAATTGAATTGAATTGAACTGGACGACCCGAATTCTGGATAACGGTGACTGGCTCGTGTCGAGAGGAGATCTTTTAGTGAAAGTCTGCTAACTCTTCTATCCCAGTTCGTTTATCTTGGGGCAGAGAATAAAACAAGAATTACACATTCACACAATATATATGTTTGGCGTGCATGGGGAGAGAGTCTTACCAAGCCATCTCCAAAGAACTCTTCCTTATACATCGCCTTTTATTTCTTTACAAAGTTGTTACAACACATTCTGAGAGACAGCCTCTCTTACAGGCTGTAATCATTTGATACAATGTCATCCGCGATAGGCTGAGCTCAATAATACATATTGATATATGCAAAGTGTGACTGTAGTCCTATGATAGGTTAAGCTCTTTAATATATTCCTGACACTGTTGCTAAGCAGCGAAGCATTTCCTCTTTGGATCGGTCTCACCATACCGTTTGCACAATCAAACCGCCAGATGTTTCCTGTTTTTTCAGAGTCGTGACCCGCTCCCTGCTGGCTGAAGAGATAAAAATTTTGTAAATGTTGTATGGGGGTTTAATTCTGTAGTGCATGTGGAAACACTTAAGCCGCGTTCACACCAGTCAGCGCGTCCAGGCATCAAATCGCTCAAACGGACGAAAGTCGACGCTTTAAAATTAAAACCCAGCTGCTTGCACACTTGTGGTCTGCGTCGGCGCGTCGGGGCATCAGCGCGTCACGTCATTACGTCAGCGTGCGGGCGTGGATTTGTCTGTTGCTAGTTGTTTACAACATGGCGGATCTTGTCGAGAGAGTGGCTTGGGCTTATTTAATTAATGAAGCTACACAAGCCAGACGTCGTCGTCGTTTGCGACGTGTGTGCGTACACCCCATTATTTAGAGGCGTTCGGACTTCGGAGAGTTTCACCATTTGCTCCAGGAGCTGCGTATGGATGAGGTTCAGTTTCAGCGCTATTTTCGTCTGTCCCGTGCCCATTTTGATGACCTCCTGACCCGCATCAGTGCTCGCATCACCTACCAGGACACCAACTACAGGTGCTCTATTCCTGCTGAAGAGCGCCTGTCCATCTGTCTTCGGTTAGTGGGTACATTGTGATTCTGGAAATGTTTTTTTTGTATAAACGTTTAATCTGATGCTCATGTGCTTATTGTAATATGTAAATGTAAATTGTTTTAATCAAATAATAATGCTTATAGTAATATAGTTCTATGTTGCTTAGTTGTGCATAAAATAAAGGCCAAGGCCGTTGGAGTATGGAGTATTCAGAACAGAATGTTCCATTCCTCCCTTTTTTCTGCGATTGTTCAAGGTTCCAAATGTTTCATTAATCACTGTGTTCTAAGATTGGATATTTATGTGTCATGGTGTAAAATGTTAACACCCTGCAAGTTGTAATAAAACCAGCCAGCAGACAACGGGACCCCAGAACACTTCCAGATCAGAGACTAGGCAGCTGCAGGAACAGACAGTGGTCTGTATTGGGCTGTAGTGTTCTCCTGTTATAACGGTGAAAGCTGAATGACATGTCTGCCTCTTATCTGACTTTGGTTCATCATTTGTTTTATAGTTAAAGTGTGACAGGGAGTCTTTTAGAACTCGGGGTGGTAATTTTAAACCACAACAATTTGGGGGCTCGTCCGGGATAGCTTTTAAGAAGTTTTTTGGAACAACAAAAGGACTCCTTCAATCTGGACTTCTTCAAGACCGCAGTGAAAAGATGACGGACACAAGCCGGCTACATCTAAGGTAAGCAGACCTTTTATTCTGCATTGAAAATGACTAAAATAATTGTGTCCTGAACCCTAGTAACTGAGGTCAGTAAATTCAGATAAATACTTTGTGAAGAGTCAGAGAAAAGGCATGAATAATGTTGAATAAGGTTGTTTAACGGTTCGGGGATTGCCAACCCCATCATTTTTCTTTGGAATAAGGAAGGAATAGAATATAACCGGGTTATATTGCTGGGTTGGAGTCCCTGAGGCTGAACACCTCTAAAGAACCAACACAAAGGAGAAATATAACACTGTGTATGAATGATGGTTATCTGCCCTGAATAAACGTTGGGCTCTGGCAACCTAGACCAACATAGTAGGGGAATAAGATACCATATTACAGACAATGAGGGTGGACGGAACTATGAAATAAATAGTATCCCTCACCAGTAGCGAGGCACATGTTAGAATAACACAATAACTGTGAGTCTTTGTGCAAACACTCGACCTGCAGCAAGACCAATATTGATTGTGAGCAGCAGGACTTTGTTTGTAAACATTGACAAGATCAGAGACTAGCGCCAGCTGTGACACTTACCCACTCACACATATATGAAACCGCTATAAAGGGAAACAAGACCAGCTTATGTCTGTGAGTTTCCTTTAGTCTGCAGAAAATAAGAGGAAGCGAGACCAGTGAATCTGTGAGCTCCTCAGAGTAATCATGAAGAAAATAAGAGGAAGCGAGACCAGTGAATCTGTGAGCTCCTCAGAGTAAATTGAGCTATAAAGGGAAACAAGACCAGCTTATGTCTGTGAGTTTCATTTAGTCTGCAGAAAATAAGAGGAAGCGAGACCAGTGAATCTATGAGCTCCTAAGAGTAGGTTGAGACAAGTAAAAATAGAAATAAGTGGCACATCACCACCCACAGCTTAAAGGGTACTGCATGAATGATTTTGTGTGATTGTCTGAAAGAGTGAGCAAAAGAAGCAGCAGCACTCCTGAGTGGCCTGTTGAAGTACGTTGCCTGCTCTTCAGAATAACGTTGAAGCTGATACCTGTGTGAATTGAAGCTGATAACTGTGTGAATTTCTGTATAATGGAAGGTGAATTTGACAGAGAGACTCAGGATGATGGGTGGGGAACTAATCATGACGAATTAGTTAGTTTAAGAGAACAGTTGGAGATCATTAAACACACACTGGGCTTAACTACCGATACGGCCGACGTTAAAAAAGAGAAAAACAAAATAGAAAAACTAACCGTGAAAGTATTAACGCAACAAAACAGAGGCTTAGAGGGCAGCCGAAGTTTGGGCGACATATGGGTAAAAGCAGCGGAACGTGCAAGCGCAGAAGAGAATAAACAAAGGGCGTTGGTTAAAAGCAGCAGCCTCTTAAACCAACGGACACATCAGAAAGCGGCGGAAAAAGCGAAAAAACACAAGACTAACTTTACTAAGTGGGTGTTATTATGGAGAAACGCGAGACATTTAATGAAACAGAATAATGAAAAAATACAACCAAAAAAGAAAACGCAGAAAACCAAAACGTCAAGCGCACTTCCTCCTCCCTATACACCACCAACTGCTCCTCCCCAACCGACCGGATTATACCCCGTTGTAAAACCTCCGAGTGCTCCCCAGCAGACCGGATTGTACCACGTTCTAAAAATAAGTAAAGGAGAATTAGTAGTCGAAGAACCGCAACACCAATATCCGGATGATATCTCGGAGATCATCCGACCCCAGTCCGTAAGACAATACTCTCCCTCCGAGCAAAACCATCGCGGACCTACGGATCAAGGCGCGTGTGGTTATGACACAGCACCATTTGTAGCAAGAAAATATAGACAACCAGAGGTAGATTATTTTTACCAAAACAAAGGAGGGTTTGAAAAGGGTAGAGTGGACTCTGAGTCCGACCAGGAAGAGGTAACACACAGCTGTAGGGGGAGACCCAGTCATGCGAGCACAGGAAGGAAAAAGGGGGGAGGAGAAAAAGTAGTGGTAGTGAAAATGACAGTTGAGGGACAGTGGGAAGATGAAGAAGAGAGAAGCGGGGGAAGCCAGAAAGCAGACAGTGAGAGAGGTGGGGAAGAAGAAAGTGAAGAAGGAGTTAGGATAGATGAGGAACTAGAATCACAGATAAAACACATGGTGAATGAATCAAAGGAGCGCTTACGCGCCATAGAAAAAAGGATTACTAGATCTAAAACAGGATCCCTTCCCCAACAACATGCAGGTAATTTCCCTATCATTACCACCGGAATGTTTCAAACTCCGCAGTATCGACCATTTCCCGTTAGGGGACATACAGGCCCTAGTTGATAAATTGCCTCCTATGAGTGAGGGTGGTGGAAGATGGCTAGAACAACTAGACAGACTTACAGCCGGAGTGACTCTGGCCTTAGGTGATTATCGTGCAGTAGCTGCTCGTTGCATGCCTATGTCCGAAGCAGAAGCTGTAGAAAGAACTGCCGGAACGACTAAAAACAGAGATGAGATCCCGCTCACGAATGCATTTCAGCACCTAGGTCGTGCTTTGCGTGAAAAATATCCCCTCCCACGACGAACAGCAGTTCCTAAATTAAAATGGGACCCGAAACAGAATCCCAGAGATTACATAGATCAGTGCAAAGAGGCCTGGATACGCCATACAGGCCACCATCCAGGTAAAGACAGAGAACAGAGCATATATTTCAGGGCAGCAGTGTTAAAGGGTGTTCCAGAAAAAGCTAGAGAGAGCATGGAAGACAACCCAGACCTACCTGGCAGTGACTCCACACATTGGGAGGCCCATTTGATACATCACCTCTCCCGCTTACAGAATGTTGCTGATGAGTCAAGTGAGGAAATCACTAAACTGCAAAAACAATTATTAAAGATGCAGCTTAAAGAAACTCAGCAAAAACTCAGTAAAACTAAAACTGAAGGTAAAAAACAGATGCCAATGACTACCCCTGAAGTGTATCCCGCTCCCCCATGGAGCCCCCCACCTGAGCAGCAATACCAGCCCTATCCACCCCCAGCTATGAATAATCAGGGGTATAATAGAGGATTTGCACCTCGTGGTGGGCGTGGAGGTTACAGAGGAAGGGGACAATGGGCGCCTGGGCGTGGAAGGGGAGGAACACAGGTCCCTGCAGACGATACGTGTTACTACTGTGAGGGGCGTGGCCACTGGGTACGAAATTGCCCGCACCTGGACTCAAACCACCGTTCTAGGAGAGGGCGTGGTCAGCGAAACCCACCCCCTGGACCTCCTGCTCATCAAATGCAGGCCTCTGAGTGGCCAGGATGGGGAACTCCTGGTCCGCAAGCATAGGACTCCCCACAGAGAAATGATGGCATGGTTACCACGGCAGACCCCATGCTATCACTAACCGTGGGTGGACTTAAACTGCAATTTCTTGTGGATACTGGAGCCACGTGCTCAACACTTAAGAATCTGCCTATTAATCAGCTCTCCTCTCATACCATCACGGTGACAGGTTTCTCTGGGGAACCACAGACTCTGCCTATTTCTGTTCCACTTCCCACCCGTTTAGGTGGACAGACACTAAATCACTGTTATGTGAACTCCAAAACTGTTCCTCTCAATCTTCTGGGACGAGATCTGCTGATAAAGTTGGGAGCCACTATTCTGTGTGGTCCTGATGGACTATTGGTGACATTACCTGATGGAAGTGTATTTCCTTGTAGCTCTGCTACGTCACATGGACAATATCTGATGTCTCCTGTGTGTGATCAAAGCGCAGACATCTATTGGGGATTATTGAAACCTGAAACACCCACTGAGCTTGGACTTTTACACCAATACTTTTTGTGGAAACCCTGGATATCCCAGGTGCACCCTTACGTTTCCCCCTCTGATCCTCCACACCTCACATTGTTCTATGATGGGAACCAAACAGACGGGTACCGGGAACTTTTTCTTGCTGAACTGGAGGGGAAGGAATGGAGTGTTGTTTCAGGTGATATCTTTGTGGCTCCAGAGGGTGTGGCAGCACTCGTTATGTTATCACCAGAACAATATAACTGGTACCAAATGAGTGATGAGGCTGTTCCACATATTTCCCTGGCCTTACATCCAAATCACCAGGCTAAAGAGCTGGGTAGTATGGCCAAAAGGTCAGTAAATATAAGGGATTGGGAGTTATCATCAATACCTGGTGTATGGTATTCAAAACATACTGACACCTACAAGATTAAGTCAAAATCAGCCAACACCGCTGTGTTGGAACATGTAGAACTTAGCAGATCACATGGAAGAGAATGAACAGATCATCCTGATACTCATGACACATTGAGCTCACTTCCTTCTTCTTTATGGTCTACTGGGCCAACTGACGTGGGGTATGTAAATTGCTCTCCAGTGACCTTTAAGGTCACATCTACTTCTCATATTTGGATCCCACAGTATCCACATAAACCTCAGGCCACAGCAGGTATTGCTGATACCATTCATGGTCTTTTGACTGCTGGGGTTCTGGAACCTTCCTCCTCTCAGTGGAACACCCCAATACTTCCGGTAGAAAAGAAAGGAACAGGTAAATACCGCATGGCACATGACCTAAAATCCATAAATAAAATCATTTCTACCCCCACAGTACCAGTACCTAACCCCTACGTTGCTCTAAACACCTTAAATCCCACCCACCAATGGTTTACCTGTATTGATTTGGCAAATGCTTTCTTTTGCCTCCCTCTGCAAAGGGAACTTCGCGATTTGTTCTCTTTCACCTTTCAGGGACAACAGTTGCGCTACTCTCGCCTTCCCCAAGGTTTTGTCCTTTCACCAGGCATCTTTAACCAGGTCCTCAAGTCTCTCTTGAAGAACTGTACTCTGCCTGAGGGTTGTACACTTATCCAATATGTAGATGACCTACTTTTGGCTGCCCCAACCTCCCAGGTGTGCTTAGAAGCCACTTTTAAACTGCTAACACACCTGGCCCAATTAGGTTTTAAGGTAAGCCGGACAAAACTACAGGTTTGCAGAAAACAGGTGACATTCCTAGGCAGAGTAGTGACCCAGACTGGAGTATCCTTATCTCCCGAACATCGTTCAACTATCCTCCACCATCCGAAACCACTAAATGTGAAAGACATGTTGTCATTTTGGGGTTTAACAGGATACAGTAGGAACTTTATCCCCAGTTACTCAGATCTAACTACACCTCTCCGCGACATGATCAGGGAACACGGAATGAGAGACCTAACAGGTAAACTGAATTGGAACACTGAGTCTGAACAAGCTTTTGTTTCACTTAAGCAACAGCTGAGCACCGCCACTGAACTGGCAACACCAGATTATGAGCACCCTTTCTACTTGGATGTTTCTGGTACAAAACTATGCACAAACGGAGTTTTGTTCCAGAAAAAAGAGGGTGATAGGAAAGTACTTATGTACATCAGTGTCATGTTGGATAAAATGGAAAAAAGACATCCATTGTGTACACAGCATGCAGCAGGATTAGCAAAAATGATAACTAAAACGGCCCATTTAGTTATGGGACACCCTCTAAAAATACTCACTTCGCACAGTGTAGTGGCATGTGTGTTCTCACAGCAAAACCGTGATTAAATGTCTCATTAACCATTATATCCCCACACATGGTTTTCCCTTAAAAATAAGGTCAGACAATGGATCACATTTCAAAAATCAAGACTTACAAGTAGTAGAAAAAATGTTGGGGCTCCAGCATAAATTTGGGACAGTATATCATCCTGAGTCTCAAGGAAAGGTGGAAAGAATGAATCAAACAATGAAAACCAAATTGGCTAAAATCTGTGCACAGACAAAATTGAACTGGGTAGATGGACTTCCTTTAGCCTTATTGTCCATCAGGAGCTCTGTGAATTCTTCCACTGGATTCACCCCATATGAGCTCCACACAGGAAGGGCCTTCCCAGGCCCAAGCACTCAGATGCCACTATATGAGGAAGAAGGGGGTGACCAGATTACCCCAAGGGCATACTATAATGCTCTCCATAGTCTGCTCTCACACTTCTCCAAACAGGTGCGAGATAAAAAGGGGGTGTCAGCAGAAGGTGAAGTGCCAACCACAGACTGGGTCCTGCTGAAGGTCATCAAGCGAAAGTGGTCGGAACCGAGGTGGACCGGACCATACCAGGTGGTGGAGAGGACAAGCCACGCTGTTCGTCTGAGAGGAAAAGGAGACACGTGGTACCACTGGAACCAGTGCGCTGAGGCCAGAGAACCGCAGAGGAGCCTGACGGAAGTACAGAGGGACATCCTCCAGGAACAAGACCCGGAAGAGCAACCTAGCCCTGGCAACCTGACCCAAGGAGAAGGGAAAGGTGACTAAGGTATAGAAACTCTCAAAAAACACTTTGCTAAGAAGAAGGACCCGTTCGTTGACTGAACTCTCAAAAAACACTTTGCTAAGAAGAAGGACCCGTTCGTCGACTGAAGGAAGAAGACAGCACATGAACATTCTTGAACATAAAAAAAAAAAAACCTTTACAGTAAACCTATGTTTATTTTATGATTTCTGCATAACCAACTAAGTAACAAGCTCAGTAATACATAATCATACCTGTTCCAATGCTAATTTGCCAAGTGTGTTTTTTAGTGATCTGCGGGTTGGGAGTTTTGGCAGTATTTCTTTGGGCGTTAATCCATTTGGCTAAAAACGGCACAACCGCATTAGGAAATAAATAAATGACGCGCACCTTGTTACTCCTGGGACTTGCCATTTTAGGACTAATAATAGTCACAATAATTCTATATCTCTTTAAAGAACTGCTGTTTCAAGCCTAAGCAAAATGAACTTAATAAACTTTCTCTATATGATAAGTGGTTTCCTGTTTATCACAGCGGCGGCATCTAAATCCCCTCCGAACCCATGTGGATTCTATTTAACCATACCAACAATATGTGTACCCCTAAACACCTCTGCAATTGTCCAGATTCCATGGAACGCATTAAAAAACACAGATCAATGTTGCACGCTTATCCCTAATAACACCGCTGCAGATGGAAGCCTGACTAAAGCAATTGATGGACTGCGCGCATTAACTGATAAAATGAAGGAACATTCAGGAGTGGACACTGCGATGTGGGACTCCTGGCTCGGAGCATTTGGAAAATACAAAGCCCTTGTGGCCTCAATCTTAGTATCTCTCGCGGTCTTCGCATCAATATTGACAGTTTGTGGATGTTGTTGCATTCCCTGTCTGCGCGGATTGATAAACAGAATGATTACCACTGCCATGGCTCCTGTACCCAAAGATCAATTGTATATGATGCCTTTGCTTCAATGAGATGACAATGAAGAGGAACCCGAAGAAGATTACATTGCTTAGAAGGTGTTGATAAGAACTCTGATAAGAGTTCAAAAGGGGGAATTGTAATATGTAAATGTAAATTGTTTTAATCAAATAATAATGCTTATAGTAATATAGTTCTATGTTGCTTAGTTGTGCATAAAATAAAGGCCAAGGCCGTTGGAGTATGCAACCATCATGAAAATATGTAGTGCAGAAATAAAGGAGGAAGGAGTGTTCAGAACAGAATGTTCCATTCCTCCCTTTTTTCTGCGATTGTTCAAGGTTCCAAATGTTTCATTAATCACTGTGTTCTAAGATTTGATATTTATGTGTCATGGTGTAAAATGTTAACACCCTGCAAGTTGTAATAAAACCAGCCAGCAGACAACGGGACCCCAGAACACTTCCAGATCAGAGACTGGGCAGCTGCAGGAACAGACAGTGGTCTGTATTGGGCTGTAGTGTTCTCCTGTTATAACGGTGAAAGCTGAATGATGCGTCTGCCTCTTTTCTGACTTTGGTTCATCATTTGTTTTATAGTTAAAGTGTGAAAGGGAGTCTTTTAGAACTCGGGGTGGTAATTTTAAACCACAACATTATACTATGCATATTAAAGAGTCACTGTAAAACCAAACTGTGTACTTACCAAAGATGCCTTTTTTGCATTTGGTACCAGTTTTTTTTTCCGCCACACATAACAGTAGATTAAAACAGTACACACAGGCAAATAAAAAAAATTCATTTTCCTATATTAACATGCAGCCAAATAAAAGCCACAGGTAACAACATAGGTGAATGTATATTTAGTGAACAGTTAAGTATGTTATCTCACCCCACTGTCATTTCTCATCTCCTGCCCAATATATACTCACACAGCATTTCTCTTATCTATAAGTAATATACATTATAGTAGATAATAGTAGATTTAATTACTAATCTGGCCCACAAATAGTCTATTCACTATCGTTTTCTCTTTTATGCAGGTTTCTTGCCACTGGGGACTCCTACAGGACCATAGCCAGCAGCTTCAGAGTGGGCATTTCCACTGTCTCCACCATTATCCCTGATGTTGTGACAGCCATCTGGGATGGTTTAGTGGAGGAATTCATGGCTGTCCCAGGAGAAGAGGAGTGGAGGTCCATTGCAGAGGACTTCAAGGAACGGTGGAACTTCCCTCTGTGCTGTGGTGCTATAGATGGGAAGCACATCAGCTTAAAGGCACCCCCCAACTCTGGTTCTCTTTTTTTTAATTACAAGGGGCACCATTCCATCGTGCTCCTTGCTGTGGTAGATACCCGTTACAGGTTTAGGGTGGTCGATGTTGGGGGGTATGGCAGAACCAGTGATGGAGGGATCTTGGCCAACTCCACCTTTGGTCAGGCTCTGCGTGATGGCACACTTGGTCTGCCTCCAGACCAGCACATGCCCGGAGCTGCACACCGAAGAGCCAAGCCCCATGTGTTTGTGGCAGATGAGGCCTTTCCACTGCGCAGGCATTTGATGCGCCCCTTTCCTGGAAGTGGTGGCCTAACCCCTCAGCAGCGCGTCTTCAACTACCGGCTCTCCCGGGCCCGGCTGGTGGTGGAAGATGCATTCTGGATCTGGTCTGCACAGTGGAGAATGTTTCACCGCAGACTGGAAGTCAACCCCGAAGTTGTGGAGAAGTGTGTGAAGGCGACGTGTGTTCTCCACAACTTCATGAGGGTTTCTGGAGATGGCCAGGTAACTGCAGTGAGGGGAGCTGCCGCTGCTCATGGAGAGAGACCACTTCCAGCTGTGGGGCGAATCGGAGCCAACAACGCAACCAGAGAGGCAGTGGAGACCAGAGAAGTTTTCATGGCCCACCTCAGTGAGGAGGGGGCAGTGCCATGGCAGCCAGCAGAATAGTCATGTCCATACAGGACTGACCCAAAACGGCTCTTTTAAGAGCCACCCAGTAAAAAAATTAAGAGCAAAACTTTCTGAAAATTTCCACATCTATATTTACTATATTATATTTTAGTAATTTGTTTTTCTCTATACATTCATATATACATTCACAAATCCCTTTCATTTATGGATTATTGTTTGTTCTGTACCTATATACTTTTGACCTGTTCACCTGTACCTCTCGTTTCCAGGTAATGACTGACAGACTGCTCTGCTTTCTCCCACAAACTCGTCTATGGATATGGTGAAATCAATCAAATAAACTCAAATACTTCTTGCTTTTGTACTTCTGTGATATTTTATATAGTCAATAAAAAGGTATATTTCATTAAGGTAATTATTATCTGTTATTAAAAATAATATTTTCACCCAAATGGCATTACATAGGACAGTAGAATTAAATTAAGGAAAGTAGCTGACCAAAATGTTACATGTAAAAATATTTAATATAAAAAAAATACATACAACATATATACATATAATAAACAAACAATAAAATAAAGAACAGGAAGAGAAAGGACCTTATTTGGAGGAAGTGCGGTGGAAGACAGGAGGGACACAGAAAGGAGTCTCCTTCCTCCCCTGAAAAAGGTGTCAGCCCGATCAGTAAAACTACTGAGTATTGTCCAAATGGGTCAAATTGTTCATTCTTTCAAAAATCATTCTATGGATGTCAAATTTTAGGATGTCTCTTTCTAGAGGTGACACCCTTTTCAGGAGAGGATGAAGAGAGAGAAGGAAGTGCATGTCATCATCTGCAGGAGGAGCAGGAGCTGGTTCAGGCCGGGCCTTGAGCGCATCAAGCAACTTTTGCTGGAACTCTGTTGGCACTGACAAGTCCTGCTGCCTCCGCCTTCGTTTTCTTGGAGGGCCTGTGAAAAAACACAGTAGAAAAATGTGTTAAAAATGCTTACAATTATGTTGAACAAATATACAAATTAGATAAAATTATAAGCAACATTTTAAGTCTGTATGAAAGGCTGAGTGTGAATTCCAGGGTATACACAGACATTTCAGAAAGTAAAAAAACTAATACGCCAAGTGTCTGGGAACCCAAAGAAACAGATTGACATCTTTGAATAAAACCTACATTCCCAACCTTTCCAAACAGCACTACACACCTGCAGGTGCTGGAGCAGAGGAAGGGCCAGGCTGGTCAGAAAAAGAAGCAGCAGCAGAGGAAGGGCCATGCTGGTCAGAAGCAGAAAAGGAAGGGCCAGGGGACTCTGGTTCAGCCATGTCACCTGCCTCCATGTTAGCTGGATCTGTCATGACAGAAAGGAATATTATTGACCCTCCTGTTTATTATGCTTGATACCAAGATCACAAATACTTCTACTGCTAGCACTAATAATAAATAGCAAAACTTTGTAGTAGCAAAATGATGTAGGTTTCAGCTTTACAATAATTATTTTCATGTTTCTGAGCACGTTTTTGTGTGTTTGTGTGCCACTATGTCTGGGTTTTCTTCTCAAAATCACCAACCTTCTGCCTCTAACCGCCCTGCTGCTTCTTCTTCTGGCTCCTCTGGGTGGTCATACCCCTCCGCCTGCTCCTCCTCGACCCCCATGTTGCTCGATGTTTCGCGGGGGGCGATGAAGGGTTCGAGGAAGGACAGAACAGAGAGGTACTTCCATTTCTGCACTTTCCCTCCTTCTGCTCCGCTCTTCTGGTGAGAAATCCACTCCTTTTCCATTGGGGGAGTTCAATGTGTATGGCCCCCCAGCCATACCCTGAGTCAGTATATATTGTTATCCCTTCCGGTCACGCCCACTTCCGGTCACGCATCTTCCGGGTACGCCCACTTCCGGGATACGTGCACTTCCGGAAACGCCCACTTCCGGTTCAACCCCCTTTGGCGGGCACCCTGGTTGCCAAAACAAGCTACAATAAGCCCCGCCCCCTGGTGGCCCCGCCCACCTGTCAAAATGGGATACGCCCCCTGGTGTCCATGCCCACCTGTCAAGATAGGACACACCCACCTGTCAAAATGGGGTACGCCCCCTGGTGGCGACGCCCACCTGTCAAGATAGGACACACCCACCTGTCAAAATGGGGTATGCCCCCTGGTGGCCACGCCCACCTGTCAAAATGGGACACGCCCACCTGTCGAAATAGGGTACGCCCCCTGATGGTCACGCCCACCTGTCAAAATAAGCTCCGCCCCCGATTGCCACGTCCACCTGTCACAATAAGCCCCACCACCTGGTGGCCCCGCCCACCTGTCAAGATAGGACACACCCACCTGTCAAAATGGGGTACGCCCCCTGGTGGCCACGCCCACCTGTCAAAATATGGCACTAAATGGCTCCCTCTAGTGGTTCTACAATTAAACTACATGCAAAAAATGAAAATACCTCCCCCTAGTGGCCCAATAAATACTATTACACCAAAACTTATAAATGCCTCCCTCTAACAGCCTATTGTATAATTGGCCCCCTCTAGTGGATCAAAGTAACATTACATGCAAATGTAAAAATACCTCCCCCTATTGGCTCAAAAATTAAATGACATGCAAATATGAAAATACCTCCCCCTAGTGGCTCAAAAATTAAACTACATGCATATATGAAAATACCTCCCCCTAGTGGCCCAATAAATAGTATTACACCAAAATATATAAATACCTCCCTCTAGTGGTTCAAAATTAATATAACAGCCTATTGTATAATTGGCCCCCTCTAGTGGATCAAAGTAACATTACACCCAAATGTGAAAATACCTCCCCCTAGTGGCTCAAAAATTAAATTACAGCCTATAGTATATATAGCGCCCCCAATGGTTTGAATCTAACTCCTCAGTGTCATCAGAACATGTCCGAACAAGTCCCTTTAATATTATACGGTCTGGGCTCTGTCTCAACATGACTCCTTGAGCATTCCATTTTATTTTAAACTGTTAAAAGGTGCTTTTTAGCTTCCTGACTTTAATTTAAAACCACATTAGCTCCAACACTCTAGAGACACCATTACATCTGATTCTAACAATTCAACCATGATAAATTAAACTTGTAAGAGCACTAAAAAGAGAATTTATTCACCCACAGCTATGTTGAAGCAGATGCTCATCCTTTTGTTGATTTTAAAAATGCACCATTACACAGTCTTTAAAAACAGATAAGGATTTAAAAAAACATCACTTTAAACCTGGTTGCTTTAAGCTGGAAATAAGAAATCTATCAAACTACTAAAGTTACTGATAAAAAACAGTCCACCAATCGGCGTTTGACACCCCCCTGCTCTGCTTTGTATTCGCTGTATTTATCACGCCCCTGACTTCACCTACGTCCGCAAGTCAGGTAAACCGGTTTGGGCGGTGCTCACCGGGCGGCATTTACCTGTATAAAAGGCTGTCGGAAAACGGTTAATCTCTACAGCATGCTGGAAGGACCTCATTCAACAATCCGACCTTAAGGACACGGAGCGCGGTGCTGCGACGAACAAAGAAAACAGCGGTTTCACGAAGACTGTATCACCGGCTTCATTCGAGGGGAATCCCAGAAGCCCGCGTCATTGTCAGACCGCGTCAGAGCTGAGTCCTGGCGGGATTCCCGAGCTTCCCCTGCTAAGAGCTGGAGTTACAGGTTCAGCGGTGAAATCAACTTCACAGCGACTTCAGGAAATCTTCACATCGGCGACCTGTATTATCGGTTAGGAGTAAATGTTTGGTGAGTAAATGTTTTTTTTAGCTCGCAATTGTGCGATCGTCTACGGATGTTTCATAGCACCAAGATGGATTCGCTGCTGGCTTATCGATAGATTCACCATAGCATACATACTCTGTTACAGCTAGAAATATCGCTCAACTCCAGTTGCTGCTCTGAGCTGGTTTTGGGCTGGAGCAGGAAAAAGGCGCAGGAGATTGTTACAAAGCGAAACTCCGCTCTGAGGTGAGTTTACTGTTTGTTTAATTATGTTGACTGTTTATATATGAGCGTTACCGTATTTTTATTTATTTTATTATATTCCTGACTTTTACCTGCGCTTTATCATAGATCGTGATCGAAGCGCGGAGCTGTTTGCAATTGGATCTCAGCGGATCTGCCCAACGCCCGCCTTGGCGCTCCGGTTAGCTGTGAGACTGTCTGGAGCTTTCTCCAGCTTGTGTATTGTCTGACTCTGAATGTTTTTTCATGTCCTTTTTTTTTTCTGATCGTATGTTTAAATAGCAACATCAACCAGTCAGTATGAATGTCTCACAGGAGCTAAATAGTCCTCAACCGTCTAGTCTGGAAGATGAAGAATTTCAGATCAATGTACGTGACGAATTCAATAACATAGAGATCCGACACAACTTTGTCCGGCCTGAGGGTGATCATCCGTGTCCGTATGAATTTCATAATCACATAATGAATATGCTCAGGGGTTTATCAGACCGGGTGACACCGCTGGTTAACACTAACGATATTGTGCAGATAGAGGTTAATGGACCCGGCGTGTCTCGCAGCGTGACTTTCTCTGTCGATGAAGGGGGGAGTAACGTCTTGCAGCAGTTCGAAACGTTTTTAGATGATCTGATGCAATCCAATGCTGAAATAGCCTCAACAGAGCGTTTGGAGTTTGTAATTCAAACAGTGCGTGATCTTAGCGGGGGAGCTAGACGAAAAGCTGAAATGTCTCTCGATTGCGAGCTTATACACAAGAAGAGACGCCACCTATATATTGTGAACAATGATCGAGATGATAAACTGTGTTTTGCTATTAGCTTAGCCTGTGTTGCAGACCCTAGCCTCGGCTCCGATGCGGCTATACAGCTCGGTAGAGAGTTGCAACAGCGTGCAGGCCTTTCAGAACACACCCCCGTCAGATCAGGCGATATCCACAAATTTGAGAAGTTGTTGAACAGAAAAATAGTTGTTTTTATCAGAAGTGAGGGAGAGAGAGCTCTAGGGAAGATTCAGACCGACTTTGGGGACCGAAGCAGGACTGTTTTTCTATTGCACTTCCGAGACCATTACTACGGGATCAAAAACTTGAAGGGTTTTATAGGGGCTCGGGATATTTGTCACTACTGTTTCGATCCTATAGGGCATAAATACAATCATGTATGCAAAGGTTCGTGCGCTGTCTGCAATGATGCAGCGTGTGCTCAGGGGGTTACAAATCCGATTCTTTGTCATGACTGTAACAGATATTGCAAGAACCAGACGTGTTACGATAGACATAAAGTACCTGAGCTAAAACCCAGGGCGCGTGTGATGGTCAGTCATTGTGATCAGGTGAAGAAATGTCCCAACTGTGGGTTAAACTATAACCAGAGTCTCACAACAGGCAAGAAGCATGTGTGTCAAGGGAAGAATGTAGGATTTGTGGGGGTAAGCTTGACAAGGACCAGCCAGCATCAGACCATAAATGTTATATCCAGACATGCTCTGTCGATACCGAAATAAGTGACAAGGTGATTTTTTACGATATTGAAACTTTCCCTGGTGCGCAGGGTGAGCATGTTCCATTTCTGATCTATTCAAAGTCCACATCTGGTGAGGAGTGGTCAGCCTACGGCAGTGATTGTATTCGGGAGTTTATCCGTGAAATCAGGAGGCCAGGCTGTCGGAATTACACATGTGTAGCCCATAATGCTAGAGCTTTTGATTCCTACCTTGTTCTGAATGCAATGACGGAGATGGGTTTAAATCCTGACATCATTATGCAAGGGTGTAAAATTCTGAGCATCACTGATCCTGATTACGGTTTGAGGTTCATTGACAGCCTATCTTTCCTTGCCATGAAGCTTAGTAAAATGCCTGAAGCCCTCGGTTTTCCTGACCATAGCAAGGGCTATTTCCCACACCGTTTCTCATCCTCTGATAATCTGAGCTATGTAGGTTCTTACCCGCTGCCATCATTTTACGGTGTTGAGCGAATGAATCGTGCTGAGCAGGAGGAATTCTATACATGGTATGCTGAGGTTAGCAAGGGCGTGTTTGACTTTAAAAAGGAGGCTCTCTTTTACTGTAAGAATGATGTGGAGATACTCCTACAAGGATGTACAAGGTTTCGTCAGGAGTTTTTTAACGACAGTCAGATTGACCCTTTTAACAGGATCACCATTGCAATTGCTTGTATGAAAGTGTTTCAAAGCAATCATTTGAAGGCAGACACTCTCGCTGTGCCTTCACCTACAGACTACAGCGAACAGTTTAAAAAGTTTTCCACAGCTTCCGTTGAATGGTTGGAATATGTTTCACATACAAGGAGGGTTGGAATACAGCATGCTCTAAGAGGTGGTGAGAAAAAGATTGGATCATACTTTTTAGACGGTTACCTGGAGGTAGGGGAGCGTAAAATAGGGTTTGAGTTCCATGGGTGTGAGCATCATGGCTGCAGCACCTGTCGCTATCCAACAGCTGAGAGTCCATTGACCGGTGTGCCTTATGGGCAGCTCTACGCTGCGACGATGCAGAGGGAGCATGTGCTGAGGACTGTGTACGGTATAGAGCTCGAGGTGATGTGGGAACATGTGTGGGAAGAAATGAAGAAGAGTAACGCTGATGTGAAGCAGTTCATGATGACCTACCAGGCTCCTGCACCACTTACCCCCCGTGAAGCGCTTTTTGGAGGGCGTAGATGTGCAGTCAGGTTGAGGTACTCTGCAGCCCCCGGTGAGCAGGTTCTTTACCAGGACGTATGCAGTCTTTACCCATTTGTTCAGAAGACGAAAAGCTTTCCTGTAGGGCACCCGATCATAATCAGGGAAAACTTTGATGATCCTAGAAATTATTATCGATTTATCAAAGCAGTCATTTCACCACCTCGTGGTCTTTATTTCCCCATTCTACCATTCAGAACAGATCATGGAAAGCTTGTATTCACCCTCTGTCGCACATGTGCATTGGAGAACAATCAGACACATAGTTGCACCCACACTGACACTGAGAGAGCCTTAACAGGTGTCTGAAGAGGTTAAAGAAGCCCTTTCACACGGCTACAGAATCGATCAGATCGTTGAGGTGTGGCACTTTGAGCAGCATAGTGATCAGATCTTTGCAAAGTATGTCAACTCCTTTTTGAAGACCAAGCAGGAAGCTTCAGGTTATCCCGAGGGTGTAGAGAGCGAGGAGGACAGACAGAAATACATCCAGGATTTCATGGTGAATCAGGGTGTAGAGTTAGACCCTGAAAAAATTAAAGTAAACCCGGCAAAACGTCAAGTAGCCAAGCTGTGTTTGAATTCGCTTTGGGGGAAGTTTGCTCAAAAAAATGACCAAATCCAAACCTCAATCATTAAACACCCTGACAAGTTTTTTGAGTTCCTGTTTTCAGGGAAGTTCGTCGTGACATACTTCAGCTTTTTGAACCCCAAGATGGTCATGATTCAATGGAAGTACAACAAAAACTGTGTAACGCCCCCTAACAAAACCACCAATGTGTTCGTTGCCGCATTTACAACAGCTTACGCACGACTAGAGTTATTCAGATACCTACACCAACTCCAAGAACGGGTACTCTACCTTGACACAGACAGTGTGATCTACGTTGTGCGTGAAGGCGAGAGCTCTCTGCCGACAGGTAGCTATTTGGGTGTCTTGACAAACGAGCTCCCACCAGGGGACACCATTCAGGAGTTTGTTGCCGCAGGGCCAAAGAGTTACTCGTATCAGACAAAGCACAGGGGGAAGGTTGTGATGAGGGCGAACCATAGAATGCTGTGAAAGGGTGAATTTTGATACAATGACAGGACTTGTTGACGGTTACCTGGGTGGTGAGAGAGGCGAGGTACTCAAAGCACCGCAGCATTCCATCAAACGTGATAAAAACGGGTTCCATCTGAGGAATCACTCATTTACCAAAACTTTCAGGGTGGTCTATGAAAAGCGGAGGTTGTTCCCAGACGGAACGACGCTACCATTTGGTTTTTGAGGGGGAAAATGCAGCATCAGGGTGAACTGGAAGCGATTAACTTTGACCCAAGATTTAAAACTCCTTTTTCAAGTCTTGTGGTAGGCCCGAGTGGCTGTGGGAAGTCTTTTTTTGTAAAAAATGTTTTGATTAATTGTCTACATGTGATGGATTGTGTACCTGAAAATATTGTTTGGATCTACACTTCATTCCAACCATTGTATACGGAATTGATGAAGATTAATAAATCAATTAAATTCATCGAAGGATTGCCTCATTCCTTTGAAGATGATGTTTTATTCCCCCCAGATCAATCGCATCTATTGATTCTCGATGATGTACTCTTTCAAGCAGCTGAGCATCCAGAGGTCGTGAAAATATTTACACAATATCGACACCATAGAAACATGAGCGTTATGATGTTGACTCAGAATGTGTTTCTCAAGGGGAAACATACTCGAACTATCAGTCTTAATTGTAATTATATGGTCTTGTTTAAAAACCCACGTGACAGATTGCAGGTAGCAAATTTAGCACGTCAAATTTTCCCTGGACAGAAACCCTTTTTCATGGAGAGTTTTGAAGATGCTACGAGCCAACCACACGGCTATTTATGTGTAGACCTAACCCCTGACACACCAGACCAATACAGGCTCAGGACAGGTTTACTTCCTGGACAGTGGCCCGCTGTTTACATAGCTAAGAACAAGTGACCAACATGTCGGCACGCATAAAAAGAAATGCACCGTTACTAGAGGCTCTTTTTCATTCCACACCCCAGAAACGTAAAGATATCCTAACTCATTGTTCTCCCGACTTTCTACAAACCTTGTGCGAGATTGCTTTAAATGTGCTGAAAGGGAACATCAAGCTGTCCACAACACAATACAACAGACTTAAGAAGCAGAAAAAAATCCTCAGGCTGTTGGCTGATCGGAAGGTGGGGTTAAAGCGCAAACGACAGACATTGAAAACCCAGACAGGAGGAATTCTCCCACTGATTGCAGCTGTAATACCGTTTCTCGGAGAATTGGTGGCTGGAGTATTCCGCCGGTAGAAGTGTATTATGACACTGAGAGCATCACAGAAAATGTTTCTAGTCTCACCGCATCAATTAAATCGTCTGAAGCAATGGGATAACTCCGGAACCATACGACAGAAGGCTCAGGATGACACTGATGAGGACATGCAGGCAATATTGGATGACCCAAACAGTGCATCGTACGAGAAAATTAAACGCTACCACGCATTACTTCAGAAATACTTAACCCTCCTTAAGCAAGGAGAGAATGAAGAGCCGCGTGTCACCCTATCGCTGCAGAGAGACCGTGCGAATGATGACCCCCCGAAGGACAACCAGATCGTTAGTGGGTATAGCCGAGGTTTAGACGGTCTAGACTCCGCAGAGACCTCTTCTACACCTGCCGTTGAGAGTGTCATGGATGAGAGAGCAGGCAGGAAATCAAAAAATAAAAAGCGCGTATTGATGTCACCAGTTTGGCCGTCTTTAAAGGCTCCAACTGCTACAAAATGGCGGGAAAGAAGGAGGTCGTTCATGATGTCACCAGTTTGGCCTCAGAATGCGCAGGTATCACGCAGAAAGCGTAAGAGTGTTACGTTATCACCCCTCTCGACCAGAGCGGAAGATCATTTCAGTAAAAAGTCTCTTCGTAAGGCAACCCGAGCCCCCAGCAGGCTCACATTCTCCCCCTAGCTGCATGACTACTGAATAAGCGTTGTTTCTTTTCACAATAAACGATATCTATTCACATAATTTCATGCGTACAGGTTTATTTCATTCCATGTTAAACATCATAAGTCTAATACATTTGATGCATATTCTTATGTTTCGCTTCATAGCACATTTCACATACTTTTTGACAAAGTTAGATACAAGCTCATCATTTGATTCAGGAATTTGACATCACTTTGATAAAACTTGTTGCATGGAGAGACCACAGGCTCTATGGCATAAATAAAAAATACAGTGATGCCCATAAACAGAAGATTGAACGCTCTGAAATTGTTGGTTATGGTACATTATCACAGAAGAAAGATCTTTCAAAAAATCCAAAATGGATGAAGGGTAATAGACAAATTCTGGTGAGTACCCGTAAGAGTCAAAAAACGTTGCTTTACCACCCTCTTCCAGAGTGAGGGCTAGCCAGTGTTCCCCAGGCATGTTAGAAGGGTGTGTATTGACGATAAAATAAGCCGGTCTGGGGAATGTTAGTGGTAGCAGCTCCAGTTGGTCGCTGGCCCATACACCGCAGAAAAGCTTCCCAAGCAGATGACTGAGTATTGCATCGAGTTCATGATTATTCATGTTTCCAAGTGGTTAATAATAATCCACCAAAACTCTTCTTTTAGAGTCTATTTCCAGGATGGAGTCGTAGCACGCGTATACAATCAGCGTTGTTGTGTGCGGTAACGGTGTTCTGAATCTCATTTCTAGCCTAATGTTACCACTGCGTACTGGTGATAGTGCTTCAGATTCAGCACATGGGTCGAGATTAAAAGCAAATAATGCGTAACCCGTGTTAAAGTCCTCCCTAGTTATGCTTAGGGGGAGATCCTTTAAATGCCTCCCTGTGGATGTAAACAGGTTGTAATATTCTCGTACAGAATTACCCTGATCGAAGTTGGGCTAGAAGGCCTTTGCAGGAATCTGTCTACCATCACGGGACAGAGCTAGATACTCCATATTATAATGGTTGAATGAAAACGGATTCAAATTGCGCGCTCCTGTGAAGGCCTGGTGATTAACCATCGAAATAACCACATATTTAGGTGTCATACCCAAGAACAGGTTCTCCTGAGTGCATATTCTTGAATGTTCAGGTATAGAGTATGTTTTTACATTTACACGCGATACCGGGTACAAAGCATTTCCTTTCATTAATGCGGTCTCATGACCGAGCCGTACGGCGGGAGATACAGTCACCTTTTTGACAAAGAGAGCTGCACCTAAAATCCATAGTTTGAAAGTAGAATCTGCAGCACCCATAAGACAGAACGCATCGCTTGCTCGTGTTAGCTTAATTCTTATGTCAACAGAGTTCAAAAGTAGTCTTTCACAGAATAATATGTCAGCATGAAGCCGTCCTAGCAGGTGCACCTCTCGAGATTGGGTGTAAAGGAGGCACGTTGGTTTAATCCTTCATTCGGTCCATCAATAGTCTCTGTAGAATCCATTTCATCGGCTGTATCTTTATAAAAAAGCCCTGCACTGAACTGGCTTTTAAGGGTTTGATCTGAATAATTAAGCAATGTTTCGATCATAGCTCTATAAGGATGCGTAGCGCTGGACTGCGATATTAAACGGTCTCCAAGGGTTACATCACATTGGGAAAAAATTGTGTTCAGAGGGTAGTTAATTAAGCCGACCTTAGCGTCACGAGCCATGGGCGAACCGTTAGCATTGCTAATTTTAACTCTGAGATGGATCAACATGTCATTTAAATCGGTATACGACTCGCCCCCACCAGGGATAAAAAAATTCTATCGGTCCTCAATCGGTGATGGCTGAAAGGGGTGAAATCTCAGTGTACAGCTTATCCTCTACCGATAGTGGAGTCATAGGCGCTGAAAATAAGTCAAGCTCACCGAGCGTACACTCTCCCGATTTGACATGTAGTAGAGCCATATTCCTATTCGGTTAAAATATGTCAGAGCCTCTGCCGGACTTCCTTCCCCTCTGCCTGCTCACCCTGAGTGGTTTCTTTTTCTTTGTCTTGGCTTGTTTTCTAGTCATCCAAACACGCTCTCCAGGGGGTCTCTTTCGACCTCGTCTTGATAAGATCATTATTCCTGAACCTTCCTGAGCATCAGAATTCTGACCGATCTTGCTCTTGATTTTATTGACCGCCCTCCCAAAGACGTCCGAAGCTATATTCGATGCCGCAGCTTTAAGGTGCGGTTTAGCAATCGACACTCCTTTCTTAACAAATGGGGATATAAATCGGAAGAGGCGGGCAAACACAGATCCAAATCCACGACCATACATGACAGGCTGTCCTGAAAACCCGGGTAGCTCTCCACCCGTCTGGTTCACATAATATTGTACAAACCGTGTTGGTTCTGGACTGTGTGTTAAGTATGCCATTTTACCGCAGGTGTCAAAACCGGTTTAAAGTGCAGCTTCACGATCGTCTTCCCGTATACAAAGTTCACACACTCGTTACGATCTGTTTTTACCTGTATGCAGATTGTCTTAATATAGCTTTTTGAAACGGGGAGGTAATGCACTGTGTTATACCTCACACCAATCACGTCACCGAATTTACCGTTTATGTTTACGACACCGAGCAGAGGTGAGTGATTGTCACCAACAGTTTGGAAATGGATTATGTCTGTGTAGACAAACAGGTTATATACACCAGTGCCGAGATCCGCTGGGTGGGGCGCAGGTCTGTTGGAGATGGTCCACCATTCGTCAGCGTTCAAACCGAGCATGATGGAGAGAGGGTTGCTAGCTCGAATTTTGTATCTTCCATTCCCCCTGAAGTCAAATTTTTTCGAGACATTATTGTAGGTTAGATCGATGCTCCTGTCATATTTCTTCATGGCTGGGACTAGAGCATCTGAGAGGTCTTGAGGTCCCTCAAAATACCCCCCTCCGGAAAACTTGGACCTGGCTTATTCTATACGGGGTGTATTCCTCTCATCTTTAGATTTGTCTCCCACCTCATAAACAACCTTCTTTAAATCAATGTATGAATGCTGATCCGACAGGTTATACCATGTATGAGGGTAGACAATTTCACACAGTCCCACTACCCAGTCTCCACTTAGCTCAATAGCCTTTGGAAGGTCTGTAGTATAATTTGAGCTCGTGTTATCTTTAAATACCTCTCCGCTGGCGTTGGAAGGTAGAGTTACATAGAACCCCTCATCAGACATTGTGAATTTGACGGAGCAAAAAAAGTCATCTAAAGGCTTTGGAGGGTAAGGTTTACTAATTAATCATAGTCTGTAGAACCCACGCTTTATAGTGAATCGACAATGTGTTACACGGTTTTGTGGGCGATATTATTTGACACTTTTAACATCTGAGGCTCTGACCCAACTGTTGAATTTTTCGGGCCAATTTCTCCACCTCACAAAGACTTGGTTCTCCCCGTTGACTCTCCGCCGCTTTAAAATCTTGTCCACGTTATACACCCGCTCACCATTAATTTTTACTTTCTGCAATTCGGCCTCATAAAACGATCCGTGTATTCGATCCTGATCATAATCAACTAACTCGTACACTGGGGGGTAGCGGAGTATGCAACGGTCAACCGTAAATATTTCATCTGTGAAGCTGTTCTCATATTTCTTATCAAATACCCCACGTAGCTTTGATATTCTGACCAGATCCCCTTTCTTAAACTTTGTCTTTATTTTACCAGAGTCTATAGATGGTGTGATGCAATAGAGGTTTTTCATGACTTGAGGAGTATTCTCTGACGTCACTTGCATAGGTGTCATCTTAATGCTTGAGTGGAAGCTGTGGTTGTAACTCTCCACTAGCTTTTGAAGGACGTCGATGTACCGGAAGGTGTTATTAGCGGTGAAATATCTCCACATTCTACCCTTCAGAGTGCGATTGAAGCGCTCAACAACAGATGCCTTTAGATCACTGGCTGTACTAAAGTGGGTAATACCATATTTCTTCATCATTAACTTAAATTGTTTATTATAAAACTCTTTACCAGCATCCGTCGGAAATTTTTTGGAGTTTGACTCTCTTGAAAAACTGATTCAAACCCCTTAACGACCTCACACCCCGTCTTTCTCTTTAAAGCACGCACATACGCCTTTTTTGAAAAGACATCAATCACTGTTAGTAAATAGTTGAATCCGTCGTTATGTGTCGCCAAGGCTTGCATGTCACATAAGTCGGCCTGGAATTGCTTCAAGGGTTTGGTTACAAAAACACGATTCCGGGGAAACTTTACTCGTGCGGGTTTATGCAACGTGTAGGTGTCCTCGCCTGAAAGAAAGTCTTTTACTTTTTCGACACCGATCACACGTCCTTCTCTGTCCTTTAAACCCCTTCGCAATCTGTCAACACCCCCATAGCTCCCCGGATGGGCTGGGTCATAGTATGCATTGGTCAACACCCTCTGTTCTGACATTTTACTGTCGAATGATAGTACAGGAGAACGGCTAGTATAATTTAACCCTTGTATTAATCAGATAGATGAACCATATGATTGGATCAAAGTTTTTTTTTATTACAAGTTTAAAACCATAGCATTTCACAATTATAAAAACAAATGAATCAAAAACAAAACACGTCAGGATTAAACTAGAGCATTTATATCAGAGGAGATATAACCAACATTAGTACACATCAGATTTCATAACCATAGCATCGGGAGACAGTCCTGAGTTCTTCCAGGATGGCTTCATCATCCCTATCGCCATACACAGCTTGAATCGCGCTGTAGAACCCCTGCATACTCCTCAGCTCATGTAGAACGGTTTCAGCTACTGTTTTCACCTTCAGATCATCATCATCATGTATGCTCCGATTTACCAGCAGAATTTGAATAGCTGGAATGAATCGCGGGGTAAGAAGTTGTCGCATGACTGATTGAAAGTGGAGTTGGTAATAATCCTCATCCATTAGCTCTAGGCATTGATGCTGCAACTGACTGGGATGGCTAATTTGACATCCATAACAGTTATCTTTCTGATAAGCAGCACTGGTCATGTGAAATAGAGGCAGAACAGCAGTCTTTACAGCCTTGATGAACCTGGATGACATCAAACCGTCCACCAGGTCCCATTTGTCAACCTCAGCCGGAGCCGGAGAATTATCCCCCTCATCCTGAGACGCACACCCGTGTTCCGGTGTCGCGCATTCCGGCGCATCGGGGGTCCCACTATCGCTGGGCGCTGAAGGTCCATCACACTCTCCCTCGAGATCGGGCATAGACACCGGGGTTGAAGTAGATAGAGGGGGTCTTACACGGCGATGTTTCGATGTAGGTGGCCGATAGTAGTTGAAATAAGGGTGACCCGCTCCCCCAGCTTCAGGGTTGTATGATCCCTCGACCCAAGCGTCGGGCTGGGCATCTGCAGGCAGAATCTCCGAAAGAGAGAACACAGGGGATGGTGGAGAGTAGCATGGTGAGAGCGATGAAATTGACGGTGGATGATACGGGTTAGCGTAGCCGAACCCCACAGGCGATGGCGGAGCGCTCAACGGCTCATACGGCTGGCCGATCCCCCAGTATGACGGTAGAGTGGTCTGCTTGACGAATCCTCCCATATCCATCGTCTCGGAGCGAAGATTACGGCGGCCTGGAAGTCCTGGATGTAATACCGAAGACCAGGAGGTTTATATAGGAACCTAGCGTACGGGGCGGGGCCAGTAGACTTGTCCGGACATGTTCGGCATGAGGGGCGTTATAAATACAACGAATACAAAGCAGAGCAGGGGCGTGTCAAACGCCGATTGGTGGACTGTTTTTTATCAGTAACTTTAGTAGTTTGATAGATTTCTTATTTCCAGGTTAAACCAACCAGGGTAAGCTACTAAAAGAGGGTAGGACCTGTTTGTAACAAATTTTGCTGGGAATAAAACATATTTTGCTTTATAGCATCTACACCTAAACACTGGTGCTGCTGCTGACTGCCTCCCATTTTGCAAGAGTTACATTGTTTCCGCAGTAAAGATATGCAGGCATAACCCATAGAATGGCTTAGAGCAGTTTTAATAGCACTGTTGACTGCGGTAGGTATCCAGTTCTCAATTTCCTCCATTTGATTCTCTTGATCCAGGAAGGAAATCGGAGTCTCGCTTAAAAGAGGAAAGTCTTCTGTAAAAGCCAATGTCGGATTTTTGTCCAGAGTTGTAGAGGTTGATTTATCGCACATTGAGCGTGTTGTCACGGATGGAATCCCATTTGACAATTCAGATAAAAGAACAGACGTTTCCTCATCAAGTTCTTCATTTTTAAATTCAACTCTTTTTAGGTCCATGGTTGGAGTTGAGGCAGAAGAGGCTATATGCTTGGACTCAGCTCTGACGCGGTCTGACAATGACGCGGGCTTCTGGGATTCCCCTCGAATGAAGCCGGTGATACAGTCTTCGTGAAACCGCTGTTTTCTTTGTTCGTCGCAGCACCGCGCTCCGTGTCCTTAAGGTCGGATTGTTGAATGAGGTCCTTCCAGCATGCTGTAGAGATTAACCGTTTTCCGACAGCCTTTTATACAGGTAAATGCCGCCCGGTGAGCACCGCCCAAACCGGTTTACCTGACTTGCGGATGTAGGTGAAGTCAGGGGCGTGATAAATACAGCGAATACAAAGCAGAGCAGGGGGGTGTCAAACGCCGATTGGTGGACTGTTTTTTATCAGTAACTTTAGTAGTTTGATAGATTTCTTATTTCCAGCTTAAAGCAACCAGGTTTAAAGTGATGTTTTTTTAAATCCTTATCTGTTTTTAAAGACTGTGTAATGGTGCATTTTTAAAATCAACAAAAGGATGAGCATCTGCTTCAACATAGCTGTGGGTGAATAAATTCTCTTTTTAGTGCTCTTACAAGTTTAATTTATCATGGTTGAATTGTTAGAATCAGATGTAATGGTGTCTCTAGAGTGTTGGAGCTAATGTGGTTTTAAATTAAAGTCAGGAAGCTAAAAAGCACCTTTTAACAGTTTAAAATAAAATGGAATGCTCAAGGAGTCATGTTGAGACAGAGCCCAGACCGTATAATATTAAAGGGACTTGTTCGGAAATGTTCTGATGACACTGAGGAGTTAGATTCAAACCATTGGGGGCGCTATATATACTATAGGCTGTAATTTAATTTTTGAGCCACTAGGGGGAGGTATTTTCACATTTGGGTGTAATGTTACTTTGATCCACTAGAGGGGCCCAATTATACAATAGGCTGTTATATTAATTTTGAACCACTAGAGGGAGGTATTTATATATTTTGGTGTAATACTATTTATTGGGCCACTAGGGGGAGGTATTTTCATATATGCATGTAGTTTAATTTTTGAGCCACTAGGGGGAGGTATTTTCATATTTGCATGTCATTTAATTTTTGAGCCAATAGGGGGAGGTATTTTTACATTTGCATGTAATGTTACTTTGATCCACTAGAGGGGGCCAATTATACAATAGGCTGTTATATTAATTTTGAACCACTAGAGGGAGGCATTTATAAGTTTTGGTGTATTAGTATTCATTGGGCCACTAGGGGGAGGTATTTTCATTTTTTGAATGTAGTTTAATTGTAGAACCACTAGAGGGAGCCATTTAGTGCCATATTTTGACAGTGGGCGTGACCATCAGGGGGCGTACCCTATGTTGACAGGTGGGCGTGGCCACCAGGGGGCGTACCCCATCTTGACAGATGGGTGTGTCCTATCTTGACAGGTGGGCGTGTCCCATTTTGACAGGTGGGTGGGGCTATCAGGGGGCGGGCTTATTGTGACTGGTGGGCGTGACCACAAGGGGGCGGAGCTTATTGTGACAGGGCGGAGCTTGTTCCGGCAGCCAGGGTGCCTGCAAAAGTGGGGGTAACCGGAAGGGGCGTAACCGGAAGGGGCGTATCCGGAAGGGGCGTATCCGGAAGGGGCGTATCCGGAAAGGGGGTGACCGGAAGGGTCGTTTCCGGAAGTGGGTGTGACCGGAAGGGGTACCCGGAAGTGGGCGTGGTCGAGGGCGTGGCTGGAAGGGCGTGGTCTCATTTGCATTTTTGACAGCTAGTGGTCTATACTTTCTCTGTTATTCTTTCCCTTTCCCCACTCTAATTTTCTCTCAAACTGTTCCTGACAGGTTGTAGGATCACCCCTCTCATACAGGAGGGTGACATGTAGTGGATCCGGTGGAGGAACATAAGGATTCATGTTCAGAAACCATGGTGTCCAGTCAGACAGAAAAGATGCAGCAGACTGTGTTCCATAGGGAGTGGTCAGCTTGGCCCAAAAGATATCCTGAAGAAGGAACAGTCCATCAGATCCAGAACAGAAAAAAGAATGTCCACTGGGAAGGGTAACAATCAGTCCATCAGGATGACACTGGATGGTAGCTCCAAGTTTAATGAGCAAATCCCTGCCCATTAAGTTTACAGGTATAACTGATGATACCACAAAGGGATGTACCACCCGCTGATTTCCCAGTTCCACAGGTAAGGGTTTAGTCACAGGGACAGACATCTGAGCCCCAGAAAATCCAACAACAGAAACCTTTTCTCCAGAAAGTTCAGCATGTGGAGGTGGCTTGTCCACAGTGCTATAGGTGGCACCTGTGTCGATTAGAAATGGTAATGAAAGTCCAGCAACGGTCATTGTGAGTAGAGGGTCTCCCGTACCACTCTCACTCAGGATTTTCTGTGGGCATTGTCAATGAGATGGTTGTCCCTGCCATTGGGGCAGGGCCAGATGAGCTTGTGGCGCATAATGCTGTGGCTCCTGCTGAAACGGTGGGGGTCCCTGTGTGGGCCTTTGTTCCGCCCACAATCTCTCGCCCATTTCATTACCATTTCAATTCGACACAGGCCAGTTTGTCCACAAATGAAACATGCATCTGACCTTCTACCAGGGGATATTCCCCTTTGTCCCCTGCCCCTTCTGCCACAAGCCCCCTTGTAACCTCCCCTATACTGTTGGTGATGATACGCTGGAGGTGGGGCCACCTGGGGATACATGCATGCTGGTGGTGTCAAATACTGCACTGTTTGTGGTATGGGTTCAGGAGGGGGAGGAGGTGTAGGTTTAGCCACTACCAGTTGCTTCCCCTTTTTATTGCCTTTTAAATCTGATATTTTAACTTGGGCCTCCTTCAGCTGCATTTTTAACAGTGCAGTTTCCAAATCACCTTTCTCCTTTTTGTCACGATCCTCATCCTGTTCCTTTCGCAGGAAATAGGTGAGGTGCACTTCCCATCTACCCTGGTTCGATCCAGGCAGATCTGGATTTTCCTTCAGTTTTGCTTGAATTGATTCTGGAACCCCTCCCAAAACTGCTTCTCTGAACCAACCGCTGTTTGTGTCCGCTCTCCCTGGGTACTCCCCTGGCAACTCTACCAACTTATCTTTACACTGAGAAATATAATCTGTAGGAGACACCTCCGCTTTCCACACAAACTTGGGGACTTTGGAAGCATGTGTTCCTGGCCATCGACCACGAATCCATGTATAAATATCCTGGGAGTATTGGGTAAACAGAGCACCATCCCCCCCTACGAGCCATAATTGCTTCCGCTTCTAAGTCTCGCATTTCTGTCAGTGTCATACATTGTGCTGTCACAGCTCTGAAGTCGCCTAGAGCTAGAGTCTGTCCTTGAGTCGCCTGATCAAACTTCCTCAGCCACAAATTGGCTCCTTCAGATAAGGATGGGAGGGACTGGGCTATTCCCTGCACATCTGCTAATTAAAGAGGTTTGTTTAGGCAAGGCAAGGCAAGGCAATTTTATTTGTATAGCACACTTTCAACAGCAGGGTAATTCAAGGTGCTTTACATGATTTGGTGATTTAAAAAAAAAACACGTAAAAGAAACACACATTACACATGATACGCAATAAAGCAAGAGAAAAATAAAAAAAAGCAAGAGAGCATGAACTCATTTCATACATATGACATCAAGCATTTACTCAAAGGCAATTCTAAACAGATGGGTTTTTAGTCTCGATTTAAAGCAGTTCAAAGTTTCAGCAGCTCTACACTCGTCAGGAAGTTTGTTCCAGATAAGGGGAGCATAAAAAGTGAAAGCTGCTTCTCCATGTTTAGTTCTGAGTCTAGGGATGTTTAGTAGGCTAGAGTTGGAGGACCTGAGTGGTCTTGGTGGTTGGTACCATGACAACAGGTCTTCAACGTATTTTGGTGCTAAGCCATGTAATGATTTATAAACTAGTAAAAGTATTTTAAAGTCTATTCTCTGAGCTACAGGGAGCCAGTGTAAGGACTTTAGAACTGGGGTGATGTGCTCTACTTTCCTGGTTCTAGTGAGGACGCGAGCGGCAGCGTTCTGGATCAGCTGCAGCTGTCTGATTGACTTTTTAGGCAGACCTGTGAAGATGCTGTTGCAGTAATCAATCCGACTAAAGATAAACGCATGGATGAGTTTTTCAATGGTCGTGTTGCAAAATCAGTCCTTTAATCCTAGAAATGTTCTTCAGGTGATAGAACGCTGACCTTGTTATTGCCTTTATGTGACCCTGGAGGTTCAGGTCTGAGTCCATTACTACACCTAGGTTTCGAACCTGATCAGTAGTTTCTAGCTGTATTAATTGGAGCTGTGTGCTGACTCTTGATCGTTCCTCCTTGGGTCCAAAAATAATCACTTCAGTTTTGTTTCTATTCAGCTGGAGAATGGCACATCCGTCCATTTATTTGATCAATGCATTGATTTAGGGTTTGAATGGGTTCAGAGTCACCTGGTGACATTGTAATGTAGAGCTGAGTGTCATCTGCGTAGTTATGGTAGCTAATGTTATTGGTTGCTATAATCTTGCCTAGTGGGAGCATGTAGATATTAAATAAGAGGGGCCCCAGGATGGAGCCCTGGGGCACCCCACATGTGATTTCTGTTTGTTCTGATGAAAAGTTTCCTATTGAAACATAGAAGTCCCTGTTCTTTAGGTAAGACTCGAACCAGCCAAGTACTGTACCAGAGAGTCCGACCCAGCTCTCCAGTCGTTCCAATAAAATATCATGATCAACAGTGTCAAATGCTGCACTGAGGTCCAACAGAACCAGCACTGTGGTTCTTCCACAGTCTGTATTTATGCGGATGTCATTAAATACTTTGACGAGGACAGTCTCGGTGCTGTGGTGAGCGCGGAAACCAGACTGAAAAGCATCAAAACGGTTTGCTTACTCTCACCTTCGCGTGTACTAATTAATGGTGCCATTGTAGCCTCCTTTAGGTCTCCTCGAGGAGGTGGTTCTAAGTTATCTGGATCATCTCCATCGTCTTGCCCACCCTCCTCCTAAGGCATTCCCTCATTGAGGTGTTTGGATATTTGTCTCCATGCATCTAATTCTTTTGTTTTGTGTTGCAATTCCCCTCCTTTAACATGAAGGGCTAGATTTAATGTTCCAGTTAGTCTCTTCCTCTCGTTTTTTCCTCATCATCCTTCTTTGTCTCATGACGGTGCCGTTTCTCCTGAGGTTGGTTGCTGTCCCTCTTTTTCTCTCTGCTCTCGATTCCCAAACGGAACCTCACGATCCTTTACTTCCTGAGGCTTGGGTGTGGTGTTCCTACCGGAGCATGTTTGAACCTTGAGGGTTTAAAGTCCCACTCTAACTCTACTACTTCTCCATCACTGTGCTCTTGCCTTATTAGGTTATACATGCCTTTATATGATGGTGGAGGAGCTGTTGGAGACAACATGTCCTCTTTGCAAAGATGATCGATGCCTTGTCCACAAACCCAACGGGAATACCACTTGGCTGCTTCTGTAGTTAACTTACCCTTTCTCCCCGTCAATCTACATGCTTTTTCTGCCTCCCCTTTAAAATGTATTTCCTCTTAAAAAAACACACCTGACTTAAACATCATCTATCACTTCCTGCATACCCATATTTTTCCCACATCTTTTTAAATGATTCTGCTGCTTTTTTCTTAGCTTTTTCTCCCTCACTCTTAGATCCTACCATGTTAAGTATAACCTGGAGGTATTTCTGTAGTTGTTGATCTAAGGTCAACCACCTTTTGCCAGGTCCTGCAGACCTGGACTTACTTTTTTCTTCTGACATTATAACAATATATCACGTTCACCTTTTATTAAAAAAAACAGGTTGTTTCTAGGGAAAATGCCTTGTGGCATTTATCCAGCTCCTAAGATCCAAGCTTCTACTTGAATACTATTTATTCAAGCGGGATCCTACTGGATGTTCTAATCACAGATCTGGATGGATTTTAGATTCCCCATCTTCAACCTTTACTATGGAGACCTTTAATGTTGCAGCGGGTGCTGGTCCAGACCTAGTGTTTGGACCGGCTGCAACGTCTCCCACACGCTGTTCTCACACTTATATCTCACCACATTCATACTGCAGTCCTATATTTTTCTCCCTTATTTAATCATATAATGTTAACATTTACTAAATTCTATGCTTTCCTTAATCCTTTTGGTCCACTAACCTAGAGTCCCAGACTTTGGTGCGACGTTTTCTGTCACAGGATCAGGTTTGAGAGTCCTCAATTCTCTGGTCGGATCTGTGTCCTGATCTGCGATCCAACCATTGTACCATTAGAGCGATCACCTCCAGCGGAGAGCAAAGATTAGTCTTAATTCTCTATCTTCCTATAAATACGTTTTAATTTTGCCACTTCAGGCTAGTTATGGGACAAGAATGTTTTGGAAATGTTCAATATAGCAGTTTTATATAAAGGGTACTGCCTTACCATGTTTATTTCGCTGGCCAGCTACTCGTGTCCCACTGCCAACCGTCAGGTGTCGTTTAAATACTCACTTTCAGCCACTGAACCGGGCGGGAACACCAAATCGTGAGAGGAGATTTTTAAGTGAAAGTCTACGCCTCGCACTGCTTTGCTACCGGTCCCTGACCAGCCTGCTGTCTCCTAACTCCTCTATCCCAGTTTGTTCATCCTGTGGCAGAGTATAAAAAAGAATTACACATTCACACAATATACAGTACAGACCAAAAGTTTGGACACACTTTCTCATTCAATTGAATGAGAAAGTGTGTCCAAACTTTTGGTCTGTACTGTATATGTTTGGCATGCATGGGGAGAGAGTCTTACTAAACCATCTCCAAAGAACTCTTCCTCATACATCGCCTTTTATTTCTTTACAAAGTTATTACAACACATTCTGAGAGACAGCCTCTCTTACAGGATCCAATCATCTGATACAATGTCATCCGTGATAGGCTGAGCTCAAGAATACATATTAATACAGTATATGCAAAGTGTGGCTGTAGTCCTTCTATGATAGGTTAAGCTCTTTAATATATTCCTGACACTGTTCCTCTTTGGACCAGTCTCACGCTCACACCGTACCGTTTGCACAATCAAACCGTTAGATGTTTCCTGTTTTTTCAGAGAGTCGTGACCCGCTCCCTGCTGACCCATGGATCACATCCTGTTCTAACACTTCTGTGCAGTTAATCGTTTTAGCACACGACCCCTTCACCTTACCTTATGGCCTGTTTAAAAGTTTTTATTTACATTATTAGCAACCCCCCTGCATCCAAATCTTTACTGTTAGTGCTCCACCCAGCTGCTGACAACAGGCCAGCTAAGGTCTTCCTTTCTTCGTTCATGAAAGTTGTGTCTGGGCAGATATAAAATAGGTTAAAATAAACAAATTAAGATTTGTGTTGATTGTCTATTTCTCTGTTCTTTTGCTGCATTTGTAAGAATTAATTCTTCAATTGTTTGGGTATTAACAGTGTTTTAAAAGGTTTATGACCGACTGATAGAGTCATTTTAAAGCATGCAACATGAGTTACTGTGTCTGACTGAAGTTTTCCCTTTATTCTTTGGTGCTAAGAGTGGCTATGAGCTGTGCATACATAAATTAGCTCCGCACATTCGATTTGACATCATGATCAATTTGTTGGTTATTGTTTCTACTTCTTTGCATATTTGTCCATTTCACCATTTACCTTTAGTAGTGAGTTTTATTATTCATTCTTCCTTTTTCTTAGTAGTGTAGTTGGGTGTTACTAGCTTAGTGAGTTTGTTGTTTAAAGCATTTTAACTGAAAGTGTCATGTTCTGGTTTAAGTGAGGACCCAAATGCAGCATTAAAATAAGAATGGTTTAATAATAACAAAAACAAGGACTTACAGAACTCAGGGGATCAAAAAATGCAGCGACAAACAAACAGGAACCAGGCGGTGAAGGTAGAAAACGAACCAGCGAGTAGTGAGTGAGTGAGAATATATACTGAGGAGGAAGTGACAGAGAAAAGGCTGAGGACCAATTAAGAGAAACAGTTGCAGGTGAGAGGGAGAGAGCAGGTGAAACAATCAGCAGCTGGGAAGGAATGCAGAATGGAGGAATGAGTGGACAGAAGATGAAACAGAGAATATTGCTACATAAGAATAAACTATAAAGAAACTATCTAATAGCAAGTAGAAATACAGAAACAAGGAAGTGCCAGAAATAACTAATAAAGACAAGGAATACCTAACATGATAATAAAACCAAATCAGGAAAATAACTAACAAAAAAACAAACACCTAACATTATGACAGAAAGTTCAATTATTTTTGTAATAAACTCTTGGATTTTGGAAGTAGTTTATTGTTCCACCACATGTGTAGTAAAATACTGTTCAAAGTAACAGCAACTTGTTCCTTCATCTATTGTTTAATTATCTCAGCCTTATCAGGCAAGTAATCATAGCATCAACTGAGAGTGAACTATTTTGGTTATTATTATTAATTTCTTGGATCCCAGGTGGTGCCCAAAACTTGGTAATTTTGAGATAAAATGATTCATCTTACTGATAATTGCCCTAAGCAATTATTCATTATTCTTCATAGCCAAAACCTACCTATCTGAGTCACAACAAAGATTATGGGCCAGAATGTGTTGTATGTTAATTTGAATGGACAAACGATTTTTAATAAAATATTTCAAATCAGCTCCTCTTTACTTCTGTCACTGAAGTTAACAACTGTCCCCAAACTTATATCTGCAACAGCAACATATACTTCTGCAGGAATTGCTTCAAAACTAGTCAAACTTGATAGAAATTCATCTCTTACTTGTTAAAAATTATTTTGAAGCCCAGACTCTTTGTTTTTTATCTTCCTATATGAATTTAAACTCCAGAATGTGATGACAAAACAGAGCTAAGGTCACTCACTATAACAATTTTCCCATAGAACAGAAAAAATACTGCTAAACAACCTTCACTCAGAAAAATATGCATCAATATTAATCTTTTTATTAAGCAATTCAGAACTACGAAATTCACCTTTACACACACAGAAAGATCATAAAAAGATTTTTAAAAAGTTACAAATAAGTGATCGAGGCTAATTTGCTCAAAGCTGACTGATTATAACAGAACACAAAAAACATTTAATCTGTGCTACTTTCTTCATAACATAATGTCATTTAGAAAAGGAGAAACAATTGCATATTTATGACAGAACAGAACAGCTGCAGTACCAAGTCAGGATCTCTGATCAGTTTTGTTTAATAAAAAATGTATTTCAAGCTTGATCTTCCTTTTTAAAAACAGCTGTCAAAAAAACCCCAACTGTTTGCATCTTTGTTAGATATTAAAAGTACTTCATTAGTTTAAAAAACACCCACAATCCCGTATAATCCAAGCAGCCTGGCAGAAGTTGCAGGTTTAGTTTTCATATGCAGGCAGAGGTTGATATTTGACCCTGGAGGTTTTGGCTTTGTAGATGAGCACGCCGCAGACCATCCCCACAGCAACAAGAAGACATCCAGCAACAAACACCAGGTTCAGGTTCAGGTTGAGTGCTGCAGACGAGAGAATCACAGTGCTGATGGAGTCCTGTTCACATTTTATCTGCAGCTCATAAACATCGACACACTGTTTCCTTACCAGAGCCTCCTCTGGGGTCTGCTTCACGCCTCAGACGCAAAGGACCCTGGGAAACAAAGTGCTTTCCGCTCTCAACAGAAGCATCTCTCTTTCCGCGGAAGTGCTGCAATGTGGAGTTGATGCATCCCTGTGAGCACCTGGTGTTGGGGTTTCCTGCTTCACACATCATGACTGTGCAGCTGATGTACACCTGAATTCAACAAGTCACATAGCCATTAGAAGAAAAAGCCCCCTCTGGTGGAAAAGAGGCAGATTTGCACCAAAAAGCAAATGCTTGTTTTCATATAGAATATTTTAATATTCATTGTTTCAGGTAAAATGTTCCTTTTGTTCAAAAATATATGCACAATAATACCATACAAGCTTTATTAAGTTTGTGGGAAAACACCAATTCACTCTTTCTCAAAACAGTTTGTTCTTTACCTGGTCATGCAGTCCGATGAACTTGAAGGCCTCCATGCTGAACCTGAACTGTCTGTCATTGGGGGTGGAGTAGATCTGCACCGTCGGGTCAACATTGCATCTGATTGAACCCAAAACCTCACATTAGCTGCATTAGATTTAAACTTTATCAGCTTGATGTACTGGTTCTTGTTATTTAATGGAAAAACTAACTTAAAAAAAACTAACAGAAATTTTCTTTTAACCTAGCTTCTTGTTTTGGTAAATATTTTTGTTACAAATGCATCTTTATATGGTGTATGCACCATTAACATCATGCAGATTTTAACCAGCTAAAAACCCATGCCTCACCCGTTCTCAATGATGGAGTAGGTTGGATGGAAGTTGGGGTTGTCATACGGAGCAGCTCTGCAGGACTCCACAAACATCTCAGTGTTGTTGACAGAGGAGCTGGCGTCTAGCTGCATGTAAATCCTGTTGCCGATGTCAAACTCCAGTGGGTATGAGTTTGGGTTGAACATGGCGCTGAACTGATTGTCCTGGTAGAACTCGAACTGGTAGGTGAACGTGCCGAAGCCTTTCTCCCACACTGTGACATTCTTTCTGTGTGCTAAGAAGCTCAGGGTCACATTCCCCCGTTTGGGGTACTGGCAGTAGAACCGGGCCTCCACCAGATGCTTCCTGGTGATCAGTGCATTTGGGGCATCCTTTGTCGTGCTGATCTCATTCTTGAAAATGAGGTAATCATCGTCTTCCTGCAGAGAGAGTGGTCTGTGTTAACACAGGTAACTGACTGGGAGGTAATGTGTGTGACGTATCAGACGACCTGTTCTCACCTCGATCTGAGTACCACATCTATTGAGGGGGATGATGGCGACTATGTGAGTGCTGTTGGAGTTCCTGTTAAGGCCGCATATTGTGTCGCTGGGGTCACTGAGGCGAAGATGATCCTCTTGGAGTCCAAAGAAGGAAGCTTTTTCAACCTCCACCTTCATTGTGGATTCAGTGCAGGTCACTGTGGCTTCAACTGGAACAAACACAGAAGTTTTAGATAACTAGTTGGGTTCAAAGCCTGGACTGAAATTATATGAAACCCATATAAAAAGTGAACAAGTTTAGTAAAATTATCTCCATTGATCTCTTCTGTAAGTGGAGTTTTTCTGCAGTTTTACTGCAGTTTTTTCCCCATTGATCTTCCAGCTCAGACTTACTTTGTTCCTTCCTGATTTCCACTAGAACACACCTCATCTCAGACTGGTAAGCATAAGACCTGAAAAAGTGTTACAATAAACTTTTTCACTCTGTTATTATAAATTAAATCACATTTTCCTTTGACTAAAAGGAATTCTGTAAATTCATAAAGTAATAAACTGGTCAATCTAATAATGGAAAACACATCATTATATCCATAAAATGGACATGAAATGTTAAAATGTATTTTTTGGCAACCATAAACTGCTTATGTTAGATATTTATAGCTGAGCTGCAAAATACAAAAAAACATCCATTATGGTTTATAATTTTGTGACTTTAACTTAAAAGAAATCTTTCTCTCACCCGTCTGATGATTCCACAACAAAGCAGATCGGGTAATGATCTCCCAGGTCATCTTCAATTGGTGTCCACCTGAGGACGAACTCATTATTTGTGTCCCTGTGCTTGGTGACGTTTGATGGCCCGCTAAAGATTATGTTTTGGATTCTGGGTGAAAAACAAAACAGTGGTTATCACGTCATCAGTGTTAATTTATCATTGCCAACAGCCATCAGTAAACTCTGCTAACTTACGATGAATTTGTTGCAAATGCTTTGACTCTGATCTCCAGCTCTTTGTTGACCTCTGCCACAATCCGTTCTCCATCTGCAGGAGTCGGTGCCTGAAATTTAGGCAGGTAGACTCCGTCCTGACAGGAGGGAATGGGGGGGTCCACTGGAGAATAAAAAGAAACAAACATTAAAAATCCATTAATATACCTTTGTGTTCACCAAAGTCTTGTAACTTATGCATGTTTGTACTGTAATTTACTACTGATTGAAAGATGTCAGCATGTTTGTCAAAGAATCTGCTAATCTGGCTACGTTCAGCACCATTCACAGTTCCTGGCACACAAGGAAAAGATGTGGAACCAACCTTTATTTTGAGTACAATCATTCAGAGAGAAAAATTACAAAATTCGAAAAATAATGACCATATCAATACATTAATCCTGTCCTGCCCCTAACAAAGTTACTGCATTATTTATTTAGGTTGATTACCATCATGGAACTTTTAACTAGTAATCCATCACTTCATGCCCCCCTGATATATACTGTATGTCTCACAGAGGCCTGTTTGTCTTAACCACTCTTGAAAAAGGGGAATAATAATGCATGTGTTCTTACCTAGAAAAGAGAATTGCAGAGGTTGCTTACTAAGGGGAGTACTGCTCACATTAATTGACCTTGTGCTACTGGATGCAGTAGTTGTTGTTGTGGTCCACCACCACCATGGAGTGGTTTGTGCAGCAGGGGCAGGAGTTGGCCACCCCCCCCATTGAGGGGTTTGTGCAGCAGGGGCAGGAGTCGTCCACCACGACCATGAAGTGGTTGCTGGAGCTGCTGTTGTGGTAGTTGGCCACCACCACCATTGAGGGGTTTGTGCAGCGGATGTAGGGGCTGCCGTTGTCCACCACCACCATGATTGGGTAGGGGTTGCAGCAGTAGTTGTTGTTGGAGTTGCTGTTGTAGTAGTCGTCCACCACCACCATGGAGTAGTTGTTGGTGGTAGAGCTGTTGAATTAGCTTGTCTCTTCCTCCTTGAAAGCAGTGGATACTTGCGAGCACTTGATCCGTCAGAATAGAACAAATCAATAGTGCTGCGTGCATAGTCCTCTACCACCATCTCCATACCAAAGATTCTGTAGTCTGTATATGTATGCTGATAGCGCAAAGTGCAAGAATCCTGACAACACAAACACATGCTCAATAAATGAAACCAATTATCAGGGTATGGACTAATACATTTATTTAAAAATTGTAACTGACCTGGTCAAGGTGGAAGCCTGAAGGAAGATTGCAATTGTCGCACTCATAATCATGGAGATTCCCATACCTGCAACGGACTCTGTCACGATCAGCATCGAAGGCAGCCAGCTTGTATGTTCTGGGGCAGTTCTGAGGAACTCTTCATTAGATACAAACACAAAATATAAACAAAAGTTATTCTGTGAAGAGACTTCAAACAACTGAAACAGAGTGTACCCTGCCTCTCGCCCCGTGACCGCTGGAGATAGTCACCAGCCCCCCTGCAACCCTACATTAAGATGGACGGGTATAGAAAATGGATGGATGGATGGACTTTGAACAAATCATCAAACCTAAAAAAAGATCTTTCACATACTCTGAAGTCTCTGAGGTTGACTTTCATAATAAAATTATGTATTCTTCACATTAGACCGTGTTAAATACAGCTGAAGCTTTATAAACCAAAGGAAGTACCTTAAGAAGGGAACAATGGCAATATCTGGTGATTTATTTGGTTCTCCTGTGTCTGATCTTGTTCCAAAATCCATGAGGGAATCATAGCGCCAGTTACCAACTGAGTTACGCGTTGAGATCCAGCAGCAGCTAGCTGCCCTGAAATTTTACAAAGGAAGGACAACATATACATTCATGTGAGGTTTGCCACCGAAACACTTTAGCTGTTCATAACCTGGATGATGCTATTCAAACTTGATTCCACTACAATTGGAAATATGCTTACCTCATCTTAGTCGGTTTGTCACTAGGGAGGGTCCATGTTTCAATAGTTTCTGTTTCGCACCATTGGCTTTCATAGGATGGTGTACTGGTGCTTGTGTCGATTTGATTTCTGATTCGACTGTTTACGGAGCCACAATTACCGTCGTAACAGTACCAGTAGTGGTAGTAATAACAGGCATCATAAGTATCTCTGGTTCGGAGGGACATCTGTGGGGTTTACATTGTCAGAAAAAATACCTGGGTTAAACTCTCCAGCACAAGATTATTCACAAATAAATAAGTGATTCATATTTTAGAAAGAGGCTGAAACCTTTCCTTTTTGGTCATTTTTGAAAATATATTTCACATATTAGTTCAATCACAACTACAGTAATGAAGAACCCAGTAACACCATCACAAGTTAAAAACAGTATATAGATTAATTCCACACAGACTAATGATGTTAGGTTATATTTTCTGTTAATTCTGATTCTTTTTGCTCACAGATAATGATCAGATAATACTGTTTGCCATTCTAACAATAAGTCTTAACATCAGCTTTCTACGAGCATGAAGCCTGTTTGGATTTCTTCTATTAACATAGCACAAAAGTCAAAACAATAACATATTTCTTAAATAAATAATATTTAGCTAAATTCATACATAAATATTCATTCAGCAGTTTTCACCTTAAAAGTTCCATCAGGGTTTCTTCCTTTGTAGGCGAAGTTCATGGTTCCTCCCCAGTGGTGAGATGCCGACACCAGGGAAGTCAGCAGGAGCAGCTGAAGCAGGAGCAGCACCGTGGAAGCCATCATGATGCTCCTAACTCAACTCTGTCTCCAGGGATGATGCTCACATCCACCTGCAGCATCTTAAATACACCTGTCAGGACAGAGGGGAGTTTCAGTGTGAAGGAATGAACACAATGCTAAGGAACAAGGAGACAGTTGTAGAGCTGGTTTGATAAAGCAAACAAACAGGAGTTAGACCGATTTACTGTCAGTGCTGACAACAGAGGGCTCGATAGATAGGTGGATTAGGGACCTGACTGTGAATAAAACGTTTTAACTTAAATTTCTTTGGATAAAAATGTCATTTTGTCATTTTTCTTTCATCTTACAGACCTGTTTATTTAAGTAAAAAAGAGTAACTTTATTTAGCGAAGCAACACACCTTTTGTATTCTAAAGACATTTCTTCATGTCACCTCACACAGAACATCAGATAACAACCAGCATAATGGAGACCAAGGAACCCAGCAGGTCAGGGAGGAGGCTCTGGTTGAGTTTAAAGCAGAGTTAGGTTCTACAACAACATCCCAAACTTTGAACATCTCACAGAGCTCTGTTCATCATCCATCATGGACAGAGGATGGATCACCTGTGAATGTTTTTTCTGCATGTTTTAGTGATTGTGTTTGATTTGCATATTTAAAGTTTTTTGACCATTATAACCTTAATAACTTACCTAAGATTAAACTCACCTGCTAAAACTGAACCAACAATCAAGAAGCAGCTCATTGAATATCAAGTTTCTTAAAGGAGAAGATGTACAGGTGTGGTGGGTATAATTTCTTTTTTTGACATATTTTACATATATTACTAATATATTATAATAACATTCTGTGTGTGTGTGTGTGTGTGTGTGTGTGTGTGTGTGTGTGTGTGTGTGTGTGTGTGTGTGTGTGTGTGTGTGTGTGTGTGATCTCCTACCTTCTCTGCAGGGGCATGGCGGATTGGTACAGGTGCAGATCGTTAGGCTCATCATCTCCAGCATTCAAAAGAGGGACAGAGGATGCAAGCTGATGCCAGATGGTTCTCGCTTCTACCGTGGTAACAAGGCCAACCAATTTCTCCGGAAAGGTTTTCTCTTTGTTTCATCGGTGCGCTTACTCTTCCTGGTTTCCTCCAGATCCTGATCCAGACTCCTTGATCCTCCGAAGTTGGTTTCCTCCTCTGATCTCCGTTCCTACGGTGAAGCCTCCAGGAAACAACTTACCATTCGCTCTGGATTCCCTCCCGGTCAGCTTTTGCTCCGTTACCTCCGCTGGTCTGCCTATTCTCCAGCTGCCTGCCCGTCTGCCCGCTCCACCTGCTCACACACACAGCCTGGCCCAACATCAGCCTCCACTCACCTCCGGCTTCGGATCCAACTTATCTCCCTTCAGAATCTGACATCATAATCATCCCGTGAGTAACCATCCACTATCTGCCTCACATTACCGCCACACTATCTTATATCCCCTTCTCTGCTGCACTTCCTCCGCCTGCCATCGTGAGCCCGTTCTTTCCCGGCGATCTACCAGCGACTTTAATATCTGTTATAAATAAACACCTTTTACCATATCCAAGAAACAGTCTGGTTTTCTGAGTCTGGTGCTGCCTTTGAGTCATTAAAACCCAGCAAACATGACGAAGTGTAAGTCTAAACATTTTATAACCAATTTTCTTCCCTGTCATACATTGTATAAAATGTTTCTGTGCTGAAGGATTGTTTCTATTTCTGTGTCCTTGTACAAAAAATGTAAATCTTCAATAAATTCTCATCATAGAGAAGTCGTTTTGTGATCTGTGCTCATACACACGAACACACACGTTGAGTTTTTAAAACTCAACAACTTGGTGACCCGACGTGATATCACAAGAGATTTCTGACCTGACTGGATGGTGAATGGTCTGACTGTTCTTGTATAGAGCTTTATCTAGTCCTGAGGACTCCAAACAGCGTCACATTACATTCAGTCGTTTGTGAAGAGGGTGAAGTACTTTGCCCCAGGACACCAAGACTGAGACAGATAGGAATTCTAACCGGCAACCCACTAGTTACGTGACAAACTCCTACCACCCGAACCACCTTCGCCCCCTGATATGAAAACATATTAAATTGTTTATTGACAGAGATGAATAGTAACTAGTTACATTTACTCAGATAAATTAACTTGAGTAACTTTTTGGAAAAAAAATACTTTTAAGAATAGTTTTGCAATTCCGTACTTTTTACTTTTTTCTTGAGTAATATTTTTATGAAGTATTGCTAGTCTTACTTGAGTAAAAGTTCTGGATACTCACTAACTGTGAGTAGATTCACTGCATGAAGTGCAAACATATTTACCCAAAGATACACCAGACACACACCTACACTTTATTAAAGGAGACCTCCTATTTCTACACAAGCTTTAGTTTTCTAATCTAATCTTCTGTCTGTTGAGCTTCTTGTTGTATTTTGAGGTCAAGTGAATGTATAGTAAACACCATAAATCGTCACTAGAAGTACATTTTACCTTGTTCTGTAACTTTATTCATTACATAATGTAAGTATTGGTATTATATTGAAAAGATTGACCTAGAAAAGTCTGTCTTCTGCTTAAAATTTGTTATGAATTTTTTATTTGTTACAAATAAATAAAATAAATTCATAAATTTTTATACTTTAATTTATTTTACTCTTTAAAATACCAGAATTTGCCTATAACTTTATATTTTTGTCTGTCTAATGACATAATTTAAAAAATATTAGATCAAATGCTATAGCATCTGATCTAATATCAGTAATATCTCAGTACTCAAGTAGCCTATTTCCCAAATGCTTTATTACTTTTACGCAATTGATTATTTGGACAGCTACTTTTGACTTTTACTAGAGTAAAAACATGTTGAAGTAGTGCTACTCTCACTTAAGAACAATTTCTGGCTACTCTACCCACCTCTGTTTATTGACCGCTCACAAGTCAGAACCTCTGAAATAAAGCAATTATTAAATAAGTCAAATATCAGCTATTGACTATTCCAAATTCGGTTAGTGAGGACGCAGTTAGTTTAAATAACCAAAAGTTATTCCAAGACTCTTTAGTATGATTTTTAAAATTGCAGCCTAATTATTGTGTTGTTGTAAAGAACCAATGTCATTATAGCCTTGTTTAATTACTTGGATGTATAGTTATTCGCGTTACAAACAGATAAACCAGGGTTTGGGGAATAAACTTCTGCTTTATGTCAAACACATTCCTGCCACAGCAGTTGATAGATGTGGAGACTGGAATCTACGGTAAAACCGGATACTGGAAATCTTACCACAAAGAGATTATATCAAGTATTATTTCAGTGATCACCGCAATGGTTTCTGTTTTCCCCGCTAGCACACACTCTGCATATTCTAACACTAATCACATAATCCAGACAGCTGATGATTAAATATTCGGCCTTATCAGCAAAAAACTAAATGATTGCTCTGGGAGGGCCAAACAAGTTGCATGACTGAGGATAATTTTAAGATTTCTTTTAAAAGGATGGTTTTAAATTATAAGTTTCTAATCTACCGATGAGCAAACACCATTTTGTATCATTACTGATCTCATGGTGTTCAGTGTGGGTGCTTTGGAGTTTTTTTAGTTGGCTGTTCACATTGCAAACCAGGTAATACTGGGGTTAGTCACACATAGGTCTGCACAAAGCATGCTTTGTGTTTGTGCTTTAACAAACCTGATTGAGATGATTGCAGTTCAGCGAAAGTCTGTTAATTAGCTATTATGGGGGGAAAAAAACATCTCTTAAACACAGATGAGACTTAAGGCGTTTCAAGGATTTAATCCAGCATCATACACAGAGCACTGCAGAACCTGACCTGCCCCTCCACGGCTAAACACACACTATGTAGTATTTAGTAATCAAAGTTTATCTTCTCCCGTACGCCCCCTTCAGTCTTCTCATCTCGCTCCTGAAGGAATTGGTTCATGCCACTCTGATAGTACAGCATGAAGCAGTCCTCCAAGGCCAGAACGTCCGGTAGATATTGGCTGCTCTGACATCCGTCGGCCTGTGATCTGACACATACCTTTTCAGTTCATCAGATTTGTTTCTCTTCAGCCTGACATCATTCAATTCCTGTAAACACTGTTATTACCAGTCTGAGAAATCCAGTCACTAAGAAAGCATTTCCTCTACAGTTTTTTCTACTTTTTATTACTCTCTCCAGTAATAACTCAAATAAATAAAGAGAAATAATATAACAGAAACATTCCAGATGAATAAAATGTCAATGTTTCAACAAAAATCAGATAGTTAGACAGGAATCATGTTCACAATGGAATTAACTTTCAAAAGGGAAAAACAAATAAGCAAAACAAGAGATCGTCTTCCAGATGATTTTATCTAGAATTCATAGCATCTTCAAGTTCACCTCACACAGCTCTTGCATTCTGGCTTGGGGTTGAAATGTGTACTCTTCCCCTTTGGTTGCTGCCAGGGGCCTCTGGTTCTCCTTAGCCCCAGCGCCCCAGTGAAACCAAGGCCACTGATAAGTCCCCTCATAGGGGAGGGGTCAGGACCCCAGAAGACCCGCATTTCTGAGAGCTTCCTGATGCGACCCTTCAGGAACTGAATTATTAGCTGTTAAACAGACCATGCACTTTCAAACATATGGGAGCTAATTCAAAAGATTACTTGGTAAATTAAAAGTAAGTGATTAGGTAAAATCAGCAGACTAGGAGTATGATTTAGATTAGCTTGATACTATTGTCTCATGCAAATCATTAAGAAAAACTCAGCAAATTAACCAGCAGAATTTCATTAATTGTGAGAGCAAGCCAAAGCTGAATAATTATGGAAAATCAGCAGGAAAAATGTTGTCAGATTAATCAACGATAAACTTTCGCAAGATGAAGAAAAACAATGATCATAACTTTCTTACTCAACATGGGACCTGAATTGAAATCCGGTGAGCTGAAGCAGGGAAAGAATCTTAAACAAACAGGACAATGGGCCTTGAGAGGCAGGGTTGGGAAACACTGCTCTACAGTCACTGTAAAACAGCAGCCAAGGTTTCAATGAAAACCGTGAAAATTGTGGACTGAACAAATTTTAAAACTCCAAGGGAAACCATGGTTCCTTTAACTGGACACAAGTTTGACTGAGTGTTGAATCATAGTGATGGTAATGTTGCTGCATGCCATTGCTGAGACCTTGACACAAGATAAATGGCTTTCTTGCAAGTCAAGACTGTGTGACAATAAATTGTAGCTGTTTTGTGAACTTTGTTCAGTTGATTTATGATGACAAAGGCATAAAGTGGATAAACAAACATAGCGAAAGCAAAACCTTAGGTTTGTTACTATTTTTGTCCTTTTATTGTTCTTGGAAACATGACGTGAGTTGAGTTAGTTGCATTTCTGTCTTTTAAGTGCGAGCTACAAGAAAAAAGCATTTGATCGTAATGAAAATGGTAAATGACCAATGACTCAAAATCACTTTACAGCGTGGTGAGCTACATTAGCCAGAGTTGCCCTGGGGCACACTGAGAGAAGCAAGGCTGCCGAACACTGGCTCCACGGGCCCTATGACCACCACCAGCAGGTAGCAGGTAAAGGTGGAGGTGAAGTGGGTGAATTTTCCTGCTGTAACTCATCCAAAGAAAAAAACAACAACAAAAAAATGAAAAGTGAAACACCTCAACTGTTCTTGCATTTTGTTATTGTTCTGTGGTAAAACGTGACCTTCCTAAACAGAAGTGTTCTGAATAACATCCACATAGTTTCACTTTTGATTATTTGTTTGTTTTTTCAAACGTGAAACATTAAAAAACACTTTTTGTCACTTTTTTTCTTCACTAGTCTTGTCTCAGCATTTCAGGCATGTAGAAGAGGAGATTGCTCTACACGAAGGATTTCCCAAAGCAGTACACACGTAGCCGTGGAATTTTAAAAGTGAATATTCTCACCACCTCGTTTAAAAAAATATAATCTCTGTCCACACCTAACTGCATAGGTGTGTTGTTAAAGGAGTCAACACCTAGTATTACCTTGGATACCCACGCTCTATTATAGTCTTTCAGGACATTCTAAAAAAAAAAGTTGAAAAAAATAAACCCAGAGCTCCTCTGACCCTTATTTCTGAAGGCATTATTGTCTCGTGAGATCTTATGCGATACTTTGACTGTCGTGGACGAGCATTGTAATAATGCAAATGAGGGGCGCGTTGATTGGTGGCAGGAAGGAGGGGGGTTGACACCGCAGGTAACTCTTCAGCATATCTAACCCATATCTACTACTCCCGCTAGCATACAATAGCCACATTAGCACAGAGCAATAAAAACACAGCCTTACCGTTTCAATTGCAGGCAAGTCTCTGATTGTTGGAATGGCCTCTTTTTCCAAACGGAGCTTCAATGCCAACTTCGCCTGATATTGTCCCAAATTCGTAAAGGATTCCGGCGTAAAAAAAAAATATTTCCATGTTGATTCTGGCAGTCAACAACAGAGCAACTCACGTGTGCACTACGTTTCTGGTAGAAATGGTTTTAGCTGATTAAAATAAAAGGCTGACACCAATATGTCTTCTTCATGCATCATTGCGTGAAGAAACTTTCTGCATCTTTCACGGTGGAGTTCGTACTTCGAACCGGTGATGTGTTGGTCGCGAACAAACCGGCTCTAAGAGCTAACTCTTTCAAGTGAACCATTGGAGTCGGCTCGTCATTGGGAGCCGTTTTTTAATTTTTTTCATTCCCCCCTGCTTGTTTTGGTACATTTGGTACACATCGTTTTGCATTATTTTTGGTAATAAATACACTTTAAGCAACAGAAAATCTGAGGAGCCGAAAGAGCCGGCTCTTTATGGTGAGCCAAGCCAAAAGAACTGGCTCTCCAAAAAGAGCTGGAATTCCCATCACTAGAATTCAGTAATGGCGGCGATCGACTGAATATGAGGGGGAGGGCGGGCTTCCTGCAGCATAGGTCTGCGATGTCTATATATGGTATATCCTGCAGTGTATAATCGTTAGGCAATCATAACATACATTTTTTCTCATGGAAAAGTGAAAATTACAGGACATGACTCCTTTAAGCACATTCATAGACATGCCAAAACAGTAGGGGGCAGTAGTTCCCCCAAATCCTATCCACTCAGAGTACCTTTCTACGTTTTAACTTCTACATAGAGCAGTAATTGATCTTGTAAAAGCAAGCAAACAAAAAGCGCTTGGACAATCGATGATGCCAACACATCTCTGAGGGCATAGATGCTGTTTCTGAGTGGAAATGCAGGTCGCACAAGTGATGTCGGAGCATTTTTGTTGCGCAAAGTAGCGTTGTGGGGCCGGAAAACTCTGGTTATTTCTGTCCAAATACAAAGGCTTAAAACAGAGAAAACTCAAATATTCACTTTGGCTGGAGATTTCAGAAAGATTTGTTTTCTGTGCTGTAAATCTGGTTTTTCGTGTGGATGATGGGCTAAATCCTAAAAAACTATATTCGTTTTGTGAGATACCTGGCTATGTGTGGACAAGGCTTAATTCAGAGCTGGCCCCAGCAGTTTTAAATGGAAATCAGAATGTGTGTGAAAGCAATTTTTAAAGTTGTTTTATGTCTCTATTGAGGTTTGAAACTCTTTAAAGGTTAGGCTTTTTTGTTGGCAAAGGGAAAACACACCTTCAAAGGCTCCATGTGTGGACAGATAGTCTCTCAGGGCATCCAAGGACACAGACAGTGTTCAACACAAATATGTAGCTGCGACTATAGATTTCTAAAAGAAAAGATGCAATAAGCACAAACAACCTAAATGCTAATACCAAAACTTTGGGCTGTGCAGTAAAAAAAATTTAAACTCTATTCAATGGAGTTCATTTAAATATAGCACCAATTCACAACACGTCGTCTCAAGACACTTTACAAGAAAAGTAATTTCAATTTAATCGTAAATACATTCCAATTAATCCTTCAGTTCATTATTCATATCAGTTTAAAAGTTTTTTGTCTAAGGAATCTCAGCCGATTGCTTCGAGTTGTTGACTTGCAGATTTCACTCCTCCTGGACCAACATGTAGCAACAGTAGACAGTTGCCTGCATTGTGTCGTTGACTTCACAGCAATCCCTCATACTGAGCAAGCATGTAGCGACAGTGGAGAGGAAAAACTCCCCTTTAACAGGAAGAAACCAGAACCTGGCTCAGTAGGAGCCTCCATCTGCCACGAACTGAAGTTAGACTTCTTTTCTATGTTAAAGAAAGCAAAAAGTTGGTAACAGAAGAGGGAGAATGTTCAGTTACTGGGAGCATCATCCTAGAAACAACAGCAGATAATGCAATTGAAGAGTAGTAACTAAAAACAACTTTTTAATCATTTTAGACCCTCACGACACTGAAGCTTCCATCTGATTCATAGCTTTCAATTTTTCAGCTCTTTCACAAGCGTCAAAGCAAAAATCAAGTTCAGCTTGGAATGATAACAGCACCCACCTGCAAACAAGCCAGAACTTAAGTTATGGGAAATAGAACAACGGTTACTTTTCACTGTCAGACACCCTACAAAATATAATAAAGATACCATGAAGAGAAAACTAAGACACAGTTTCAAGTCAATTATAGCAAGTAGAGGGACTGAATGGGTTTGATTTGATATAAAAGAAACATTGAGCCAGTTCTAAATGTTGAAAATGGATTTGTGACATTTAGGAGAAGCACATTGGTCATAATTACAGGTTTATTTTAATGGTAATGATTGGCTAGTTTAAATACTGGAGAGGGAATGTTTAAACTCTTTTTAAACTGTTGACAAAGACCTGAAGATTAGGCGTTGATGGTGCAACTCCTGACAGTGTAACTGGTTTGTCTTGGAGACAAACCTATGTTTGTCAGTGTTTTCTCATGTCACCATAGCAAACTTCTTTTTCACATGAAACTCATGAGTTTTATGTATTCTTTTGAATCAATCATCACTGCTGCTTTCTGTTTTGCTTCTGTCACATTGTGAACTCTTTACTTGACAATCTACAGTAATTTTGGAGCAAATAAAGCATATTAATCTATTAAATTTCCATAATCCTTTTAGAAATGATAATTTCCTAATGTTATGATTTGTTGTTGTTGAAAGAAGGAACAAATTTAGCCTTAAAGTTGCAGCATTTTTTGTTTTGAAGTTTTCAACGCAACTTCTGCAGTGTTTCAGTTATACGATTTATGAATTTCCTATTTTTTTATGAAGCAAGTGGGTTTTGATGTATCTGCCTTTGTTCCCAGTAATGCAGATTTTACGTGATTTGGTTTTATAAAACTTGGTGAAAGTGTGACAATGAGGAACACAACAAAATTGTTCAAAAATGGATCCATCTGAGCAAAGGGGTTCTTGATTACCTAAATCCAGCCTCAGTCCACTCCTAGTGAAGCTTCCCGAAATTCTTGGATGGATCTTGCTTGACAATCCTCTCAAGTTGCTGCTGCACCTTTTCCTACCACACTTTTTCCTTCCACTCACTTATCTATGAATATGTTTGGCTTCAACTTCTTTAGTCATGGCCTTTTGTGTCTCCCTTTCCTTGTAGAGAGTGTCAGCAGTCTTCACCATGACTGTTTCCTACTGACCCAGACTGAAAGACCATTTAAAGGCACAGGAACATTTTTGAAGCTGTACCTGTCAGGCTCTGTCTCAATCAGCTTTGATATGCTTCACTTGAATGGTATTAGGTCCAAAATTACCACTACTTCTCTTGACACAGGAGGCTATATCCATCCAAAAGGCAGCTATTGATCTGATTAATGATAGGCTGGCATCGGTAACTAAGAGGTCGGTGTTGGCAACTGAGAAGGAGACCGCTCACCAGTGTTACATTGGAGAAACTAGTAACTATCATGCTTCGCGAGGATAGGCTAGCAACAGCATGCCTGTCATCCTCTTTATTAGTCGCGTATTGTCTTCTTCTTCTGAGGACCTTGTTCTTCTGGGGGACTTTAATGCTCACATGGGCAATGACAGTGAGACCTGGAGAGATATGATCTCCCTGATCTGAACCAGAGTGGTGTTTTGTTATTTGACTTCTGTGCTTGTCATGGATTGTCCATAGCATAAGGGTGTCCGTATTAGCTCTTGGCACCAGGACACCCAAGGATAATTAGGATGATAATTTTTTTTGTTTTTGTTTCATCTGACCTGTGGCCACATGTTTTGGACACTCGGGTAAAGAGAAGGGTGGAGCTGTCCACGAGCCACTACTTAGTGGAGACTTGGGTCTGATGGTGAGGGACGATGCCCGACAGACCTGGCAGACCCAAACATGTTGTGAGGGTCTGCTGGGAATGTCTGGTGGAGTCTCCTGTCAGAAGGAGGCACAGTAGGAGGACGCAATGTAGTTTGTCCGAGTGGCGTTGCCGTAGTGTGACGTTATCGGCAAGCACAGGCCCCCCGAGCAGATCTGGTACCTACACCGGCAGTGGGGGATGCTGTCAAGCTGAAGAATGAAATCAAATCAAGCTTTATTTATAAAGCGCTTTTCATACACAAATTGCAATCAAAGTGCTTTACAGAATTAAAATGAAACCACATTCCCATTCCTCCCCCACAGATTTAAAGCATGATCATAGTTAGACCCCCTTCCCCCCAACCCAACCTTCATGCAAGCACACACTTAAAAGCAACAGTAACAAGGACAATGGACTGACAACAGATGAGCCAGGTAAGGAAACGCCATCAAGGGAGCCAAGGCAAGGCTGAGACCCCCACCTCCACCAAGTGCTACCATGTGAGCACCCAGGCAGCCACAGCCGACCACCTCTCCTGAGGCAGAGGGCTCCCACTGAGGAAACACCTGGAAGGAAGATTAAAGTAACAAGTTAAAGTATAAAATGAACAGAGAATAGGTATGTTAAGATTAAGTAGTAAAAACACTGATCAAATTTTTGAAGTAAAACATGCAGAGCAATTAAATAGACTATAATAAATAATATTCAGTTAAAAGCTATGCTAAAAGGGTGAGTCTTGAGCCTGCTCTTAAAAACATGAACGTTCTCTGTGGCTCTGAGGTTCTCCAGCAGCCTGTTCCAGAGGTGAGGGCCATAATAATAGAAAAACGCCTCGCCATGAGTGTGTGTCCTGACTTTAGGGATGACAAGGAGACGGCTGCCAGAGGGGCGCAGAGACCGCAAGGGTTCATATGGTAAAAGTAGTTCTGAAAGATAAGAAGGCCCAACACCATTAAGACACTTAAAAACCATTAAAAGAGCCTCAAATCCTAAAAAAGAAGGAGTCCTATTAGGTCTTTTTGGCTTGGTGGACTCTAGATGCAGCTGATAGGTTGCGGCAGGGCAAGCGGAGTGCGGCTCTGCTGGTCGCTGATGCATAAACTTGGGCATGGGGGGAGTTCGGAGAGGCCATAGAGAATGACTTCCATTCAGCTTCAAGGCAATTCTGGTCCACCATCCTGCTTCTCACGAGGGGGAAGCAGTGCACCAACAACACTGTTTACAGTGGTGAGCTGCTGACCTTGACTCTCCTCAATCCCACCAACACGCCTTCCAATCTGGGAGCAGTGTCTGAGGAATTTGGGTCGGGGTGTCCGATTTCTAGTGCTGAGGTCACCGAGGTGGTTAAAAAGCTCCCTAGGGCAAGGCCCGGTAGGTGGATGAGATTTGCCGGGAGTTCCTTGAGGCTCTGGATGTTGTGGGGCTGTGCAGCTCTACAATACTATGTGGGTAAGTCCTTTTAGTGTTCCCCTTATTTAAAAAGGGGGACCGCCTAGTGTGTTCCAACTAAAAGGGGATCACACTTCTGAGCCTCCCGGGTAAGGCCTATTCAGGGGTTCTGGAGAGGAGGGTCTGATGGGTAGTCGAACCTTGGATTCAGGAGGAACAATGCGGTTTTCGTCCTGGCCATGGAACACTGGACTACCTCTACACCCTCAGCAGGATCCTGGAGGGTACGTGGGAGTTACCCCAACCGGTCTACTTGTGTTTTGTGGACTTTGAGAAGGCCTTCGACCGTGTCCCTCGTGAAATCCTGTGAGGGGTGCTCCGGGAGTATGGGGTACTAGGATCCTTTATACAGGCTGTTATGTCCCTGTCAGAGCTTGGTTTGCATTGCCGGCAGTAAGTCAGGCTCGTTTACAGCCAAGGTGTTGGGGAGATCTGTTTTGGTGGCCTAATGAACTGGTCTAAGCTTTTTGTTGATGCTGTGGTCCTGTTGGCTTCATCAGAAAGTGATTTACAGCTTTCGCTGGAGCGATTTGCAGGCAAATGTGAAGCTGCTGGGATGAGAATCAGCACCTCTAAATCCGACACCATGGTCTTGAGCTGGAAAATGGTAGAGAGCTTTCTCCAAGTCGGGGACCAGGTCCTTTCCCCAAGTGGAGGAGTTTAAGTATCTGGGGGTCTTGTTCACAAATTAGGGAAAAGTGGAGTGAGAATGAGGTTTCTATATTTCTGTCTGAGAATGCAAGAGAAACCGTTACTTATGAGGAGGATCTCCCAACCTGCTGAATGTATGTTAAACATCTGGAGAAACTAGATGAATGTAAAGGAAGGTGCACAAGGGTGTCAGTTTGTTTTTAAAATTGCTGGGCACAATAATCATTAACTTGAGTGTGGTTTGAAGATTGCTAGGGACAACTATTATTAATTATTCATATAGCCTGTAAGTATTCATCCGTTTCGTGTTCATGCACTGCAGTGTAGAAACAGGTGTTGAAAATCGTATCTTTATTCCATCAATAAAAGTTGAAAGCCATAGGCTTACATGTTTTGTTTTTCTGAAAACCATCACTGGGCTGTTGGCTTGTAGCTTGGCTTTCGCCAGACTAAGTTCAAGATTGAACTTACTCTGGGGAGTCTGCCATGTGATTTCTACTGCACAAGAGGCGTGACCAACGGGCATAGTTCAAATGACTCTGTACGCAATTGATAGAGCATTCACATATCAGACCATCGATCCAGGTGACGTACTTTGCAGAGTGACGCAAAACTCCAGGGAGGAAACTTGTCAACAAACGTGGATAGGTTGTAGGATTGCGCTCTGCAGAAGCAGCAATGGCAGAGAACTTTTAAAACAGCAGCGACAGCACCGTCAACGGATAGCTGTGCTCTGGTGGCTGCCATGACCAATGTAAACAACAAGCTGCCGACTTTTCCGTCGCTTCTCTGACAACATCGTTTTGAACCCACCAATAGCGCGCAAGGCAGATAAGCCCGGTTGTGATTGGTTCCAGAAAAACTGGATAGGCTGTAGCAGTATTTTAATGTGTGGGTTTCCAGACTGATCTGCAGGGCAGAATCAAACTGCCGTCAGATCAGGCTGGCGAAAGCCAGGCTAGTTGGCTTGCATGGCCTCATTAAAATCCACATCGTAGCACAAAGAACAATGTTGGCTATATATTCTCGCCCCAGAAAAATATGGCCAACATTAAAACATGTTCCCTTTGCAACCCTTGCCATTCTGCCCGGGGAAACTTTAACTTACAGTTCAGAGTCCTGCAACAAGACTCCCTAAGAGTATTGTGTTGATATATTGTGTTTGTGAAGAGAGGATGCCAGAATATTTCCCCAACATCACGCTGATGGTGGAATATTCTCGCTATCTAGTTATCCTGCGCTGCCAGAGAGAGACTTTACTGAGCCTGTCATGTTTGGTTAGATAAAGGAGCCAAATGCAGCAAAGTACAAAAAAGGATGATTTAATAACAAAACAAGGAACATGGACTTAAAACTTAGGAGGATCAAAAATGCAGCAATGGGGAAAACAGGATCAGGCAGTAAAGACGGACGACAGGGAAGCCAGGGATCAAACAGGGAAGAATGACGACGAACCAGCGAGTTGTGACTGAGTGAGGACTGAATATATACTGAGGGGAGAGTGAGTAGGTGAACAGAGAAAGAGCTGAGAACTAATTAAGAAGTGATTGCAGCTGAGAGGGAGTGACCAGGTGGAAATAATTAGTAACTGGGATGGAAGGCAGAATAGCTAGGGAAACTGGGAGGAAGACCAGGAGCAAAACATAAGGGCTAGACAGAGGATAATACTAAAGAGGAACAAAATAACAAAACTAACTGGGACTAATAAAGGATAAGTATTAATAGGAACTTGGGGAAAAACACAGTGGAAGGAAAAACTCAAACCCAAAGCCAAAAAACACCCAAGGAACCCAACAGCGGCGGGATTTGCGATTCAGGAAAAGGAGTACACAGTTAAAGCCAGGGACTGTGGATTTTATTTGGTTTCTGCACAGTGATCTCTGCTTAAAATAAATTTCAGCTTTCATACATTTCAAACCTTCACATAAAACATGACTGTATAAAAAAGTGGAATAGAGTGATTTAAATAATAGTTTGTTCAGATACTGATTATGTGGAAATTGTGCTGGGACAAGTAGATGTTAGATCTGCACTGGTAAGAACGTCCGCATCAGGTTTTTAAAAGTGTTGGGGACAAAACCGTGAATCATAAATATTGCTGGGGACATGTCCCCGGCGTCCCCGGCTAAAATGGCGGCTAAGAAGGTGCATGATGGTTGAAGCTTTGTTTTTGCTGCTGTCCTGCTGCAGCTGATTAAAGGTTTCCTTTATCTTCTAAGAACGACATTTTCCCAACGATCATGGGGGAGAAGGAGGTAAGAAGTTCACTTTGAAGCTGTTTTCATGTTCTCCCTGTGCATGATTTAGATTTCTCTGGGTACTTCCATGTCCACCCACTTTCTGCAAACGTACATTTTAAAGTGGTTCTAATTTGACCCCTAGACCGAGTGTCTGTTGTCTCACTGTAAGTCCTGTCCAAGGTGTTTGCTATAGTTCACCTGAGACCAAGACCTGCATCAGCTAAGAATGCGGCATTAAGTGGCATTACTTCCCTTTTGACCATATTTGGAGCCACCCGTCATCTCTATCTCATTGTTTGATTTGCACAGCAAATCTGACTCAGCAAATCTGACTTGCAGTAAAAGACACAGCTATCAGGTTGAGCAGGTGTGAACTATTGGCATTAATTTTGGATCAGGTTATGGTTGTTTTTGCTTCATGATCTAAATATAACTTTGGCTTCAAACACAAAAGATACAAAACTGAAAGAAAAAAGGTGAGTGAGATGTCTTCACAGTGAACTCCAAGTTACAATAGAATTAATGTTGAGAGTTCATCTGTGAAATTATAACAGATCACATCAATGTGCATTCATTCAATATATCACATTACAAGCAGTAAAAGATTGGCTGTTTTAACTGGAGATCTATTATCACAATGAAAAAGAAACATTTTGGTCAGTATTTATTCTTGGTTTTGCTTAATTAATACAAGTTTCTCTGTTATTTTAAAGCCAGCAGAGCAGCATCTTTACCATCATCTTTAATTTTTACTATTTCCTTCTAACTCCACATCAGGAACAGTGCAGGTCTTTAGAACCAAACAATGTGCACAAATATGAGTATATGTCACATTATTTGAATGCATATTACACCATTTTAATAAAAAAAAACCCCTTTATTAGCTTTGCAATTTAAAGGCCTTCCTCTGGGAAGACCTTTTAAATGATCAGACATGAAAACTCTGGTTTAAAGAATTGTAGACCCAGTTCTTCAGTAAGTCCATCAGTGATGCAGTGGGTTAAGATACTGGAACCGCAGTACTTAATATAATCTGAGTGATGAGATGAGTGCATGTGCTGTTAGTCCTGCAGTTACAGACAGCAGAGTTTATTTTAAAATATAAGGAAAAAAATAGTTTGACCTGAACCAGAGCGGTATCTAAAATCTGTGCAGCTCCTGCTTTTTATTTTGGTTTTTATTTAACACTACAAAGGCCACTATACTGTAACTACCAGAACGGCCACATGCAGTCATTTTGACTGTTGTATTTAAAGCCTAATTTAATTACTACTGAGATAATACAAAAAATAATTAGCTAAACAATGTTTTAAAAACCACAATAAGGCAAAAATGAAAATTTTTAATTGAATAGACTAAGTTTAATTATGCACTCTTTTACCTGAATCGAACATCAGCCTCAAACTCTTGGTGTAACATACACAGAAGAGAATTTCTTTCAATCAACTCATTTGAAAAATGTAACAAAAACACATTACTATAAATTTACAACAATATTAGTTTCCTTTATTACACAAACAAAATAGAAACGATTTTTATATGATCAAACTACATGTACTAAAGGATAACGGCAAGCATGTAATAGAAGCAACAGAACAAGCTGGATGTCAAAACTCAGTAAAAGGAGCTATAAATGCAAGAGTATCAATAGTATTTCAACTATTTACACTATTTACAATGAGGCTAATAACATTATTTACTGCACAAAGGAAGCGCAAATCAACTCTCTTCACCTGGCGCAACTCCCGCACATAGCTTTGCAGCATCTGATACAGGTGTCTAGCAGTTTAGCGCAGTTTCTTGCGTCGCACCTCTGCATTTCAGCACCAGAGGTCCTTTTTTTAAGGAAACGATGTCCAGAAATAGATTTAGAATCATACCATTTATCAGGGAAAGCACCGCAAAGATGTCTTTGTACTTAGCACTGTGCACACGGCTGTGGGCATAATTGATGGGCCGAAGACAAAGCCAGAGTCTGTGCAATACCACAACAATACTACAACAAAACAATGCCCTGGATATCCTGGGTCAGATGGCCAGAAGTATTCCACAAAGGGTGGTACACAGAGATGGCCCGTCACTGTTTTTTATAATATTCTTGACCTTGCAGGAAAAAATGCCCATGTGCCATTCCAGAAGTGCGTTGGCACCCAGATCCCACGATGTAAATTCCTGCCGCAGCTCGTAGAGGAGCTTTGAGCTGAGTTTATGGAGAGGGCCATTAAAGCAGGTGGTACATGGTGGTGTTCTAGGCCATCCAGTCTCCAATGTGCGAAGAACGAGGCAGTGCCAGGTGCGGAGAAGCTGCACTAAAAATAAAACTTCCGACACCTGCAGCAGATGCCGCAAAGCTATGTGCGGGAGTTTCACAAAGCAAAGAGAGGTGATTTGCGCTTCCTTTGTGCAGTAAATAATGTTATTAGCCTCATTGTGAATAGTGTAAATAGTGTAAATAATATTGATACTCTAATATATATATATATATATAAATATATATATATATATATATATATATATATATATATATATATATATATATATATATATATATATATCCACCCACCTGCTATATATATCAGCATTCTTTCTGCTCCAAACACAAGTGGAGTTTTTATCAAAAACTTCTATTTTGGTTTCATCTGACCATATGACATTCTCCCAATCCTCTTAATTACAGGGCTCTCTCATCTCTTTAAGAGGGGGAACTTGCACAATTAGTGACTGACTAAATACTTTTATACCCCACTGTAATCCTTAATCAGTTTATTTTAATGAGTTTTTGGGATTTCATTCATCTCTGTTGACTTTGTAAATGCCCAGGTTTTCAGAGTTGTTTTTCATGATCGACCCATTTTCTCCTCCTCAGATTAAGTCCACTCGTTTGAGCTCCTAGCTTGTGTTGTTGGTTTCCTTTGTTTTGTGTCAGCTATTTGGCCTCACCTTACTTGAACTATGTATTGTGTTTTCTTCCTTCGTCTGTCCTTGTATAACCTTATATGTGGAATTGCAGCATAATCTTTCATGTGTGTATTTAATCCTTTATTGGCCTGCATCCACCCACCTGCTGCCTGCATTATTGTCCTCTTCTCTCCTGCTAACTGGAATATTTCCACCTTTCAGAGAGGGGGAAACTAGCAGAAAAAGCTCTAATTCTACAAGCCAAGTGAGTTTTGGAAAGTAGTGCAACAACCACTCTGCCTTTTTATTTAATATAACAACTCAATCTTCTTTTTAAAAAGCCTTTTACAAAATTCGGTATCCTTTATTTTCCTTTTTGAAAGTCAGCATTTAAACAGATACCTTGAATCATTTCATCAAAAAACGAAACTTCCATTTTGATTCGATTTTAACATCTGCTTTGCAGATTTGGCATTTTAATTATGTGTTGGAAAAGAATAAATGATCTGTTTGCATACATTTCTTAAGAATCTCCCTGACCACCTTTTGTATTCAGAGATTTCAAAAAATGCCTTGTAAAATTTTAATGAATAGTTTAAGGTGATGAAACTGACCTTGATAAGCTTCTATTCCTATGAAGCATATCGGTGTGCAGCTACAAGGAAGTAAATGCATTTTGCATGTACAGATTAGGAGGCTTAGCCCTGATTGGTTGTTGATCTGCGTGAGAACAGAGAGAAACTTGAACCTTTGTGATTATCTGGTTACAGATGGGTGGACTAGGCATTAGTCCAATTCACCTGAATATCTGCAGATACTAAAAGAGAAATGTGGGTCAGCAGTTTGGAGGATAGATGAAAAAGAAATTGTGAAGCTTTTATATCGAAAATCTTCTAGATACGGAACAACAGGGAGATAAATTTTGAAGATTAGAAATGTATTTCTGAATGAATGAGATAAGAAAATGTGTGTATGGCTGATAGGGATACTGGTCAGTTTATCTAGATCAAATGAGAGAAACTCATTTTCCCAGGAGGTCAAATCACACCTGAAATTATTGTCAGACCACCTTTAATGGTAATTCTGTGTCACTATGAGGATTTTTTTGCTCAAATCAGATTAAACCAAAATGCTGGATTGTCATATAAAAAGTAAGAAACTGCTGAATAATGTAGAAAGCAGAGACTAAGAAAACCGGTTCTCCGCTTTTCTTGGAAGCTGGGGGGGGTTTCCACTGCAGCACTGTTTTCCCCACACAGAGAGAAGTAAACATCAAAAAGATGCTGTCAGTACCTGGGTGCTGGTGACCTCAAAGACGTATTTACCCTAAAACAAATACTGTGTGTGTGGGGGGGGCGCTAAAAGTTAACTAGAAACTAATAATTATCAATCGTCATAATGTTCTGTGTAATTATTCTAGTGATAGGCATAGGCGTAATATTAACCGGGGACATGTCCCCAGCACTATTTGGAATTAACGGGTTTGTCCCCACCATACCTTGCCAGAACCGATCTAACAGCCACTTGTGCTCCCAACACAGTTTCCACATAGCCTCAGTATCTGAACGGACTATTATTTAAATCAGTCCCATCCACTTCCTTATGCAATCATGTTTTCTTTCTGCAAAGCTGTTGCTGTCAAGTTTTTTAGAGACTCCTAGTTCGCTCCAAGTACGCTCAGCCCCGGCAGAGTCCTGCAATGTTGCAGGTACCGTTTCAAAATGGAAAAAATCCATAATCTAAATGTCATGGGTCTGGCAGAAGTTTCTTTACTGCGGGTGGGCAATTAAATATTCATATAATATTTTTGTTTGTTCAAGACTCCCAAAGAGAATCTTTCCGTTGTGTTTGTGGAGAGAGCATGCCAGAAAATTCCCCCAAGCTTGCGCTGAAAGTGAAATATTCTCACTATCTCGGCATCCAGCGCTCCCAGAGAGAGATTTTTCTCCACCTTGATTTACAATTCAGGAACGGAGAACACAGTTAAAACCAGGGACTGGACAATATTACAATTCTGCACAGTGATCTCTGAAAAAAACTTTTAGCTGTGAAATATACCAAAAGATATCAAAGACATGATTATGATATAATTTACAATCATTCAGGGGTTGTGTTAGAAAAGGCTTTAGACAACATTATATTACCTTTCTGCACAGTGATAATTTTTAGCTGTGAAATGGACTATGTTGCATAATTAATTCTTCTTATGATTATTATTCTCTTAATTAATTGTTCATTCTTTCTATTGTTGTGTATTAAGATTTTGCTTTGCAGGCTTAATTAATATGGCCGAAATTCCTGGTTCAGCTCTGAATTATCTGTGAATTAAAAGTTTTTGATTGATAACTGGTCAAAAATATCATTGAGTTGTGTTTCAGGATTTTGTTTTGATTTCTAATAATGAGACTCATATCAATGCGTATACTACACATAGGCTATGCTTCACTTGTGCATAGCAAGTTGTGAGTTAAGTGCAGCTGAGCTTCTTTTTGTTTCTCAGCACCCCCTGCTGAGAATATGTTCCCGCAGCTATGGCTGCTGTATGAATAGATTATAACCATTTGGTGGTTCTGATTCTGTTGTGTCTTATTTTAAGGCCAGGCCTAAAACTTTACTTTTTGATAAAGCTTATAGTTAGAGTGGCTAAGGTCATCCTGAGCTATCTCTGTAGTTATGCTGCTATAGGCTTAGACTGCTGGAGGACAGACTTACCACTTTTCTACACTCTGCTACTTTTCTCTCCTACTACTCTCCAGTTGTATTATTTGCTGCTATTCCGACTGTTAACTCTGTTTTCTCTCAGTGTTTTTCTCTCCATAGAAGCTCCCCCTGGTCTGGTATCCTGTTTAGCTATAATGCCCTGTTGGACGGGGGGCATCGACTGGGCCCCCAGTCGATGTCAGTTACTCCCAGTAACTGAACATCCACTGTGTCCTGTTATCAACTTTTTACTTTCTTTAACATAGAAAGTTCTCTTACATCAGATCTTCTGTTCTTTCTGTATCTCTGTTCTGTCTTCTTGAACCCCCAGACGGTCGTGGCAGATGGCCGCTCGTACTGAGCCAGGTTCTGGTTCTGGTTCTGCTGGAGGTTTCTTCCTGTTAAAGGGGAGTTTTTCCTCTCCACTGTTGCTACATGCTTGCTCAGTATGAGGGATTGCTGTGGTTAGAGTCTGCATCAACAGGGCACAACCTCAAGTCAATGACTCGATGCGATCTGCTGGGATTCCTTAAATAGAAAAACTAATTGGAATGTTTGTATAATTGAATTGAAATGACTTTTCTTGTCAAGTGCCTTAAGATGACATCTGTTGTGAATTGGCACTATATAAATAAACTGATTTGATTTAATTCAATTCAATTTTAAAAAATCCTTTATTTATCCCAAAGGGAAATTAAATGTTGCAACTCATATCATCCAAGTACCGGGAATTTGGTCCTTGCCCATTATGATGGATGAAAGAGATGGTTTGAACTTCTTCATTCTCTCTCTCACCTTTGGTCCTGCTCTGGATCCATGAAGCCTTCTTTTCAACTCCTCTTAGATTTGTTAAACATCATAACAACGCTGCAAAGGTAAAAAAGTGAGGGCAAAACTCCTTTCAGCTGCACAGCATCCAGAACCAGAGGGAATAATGGTTGAAGAAATAAATGCCTCAATTCAAAAACATTATGAACCAAGCTCCACAAAACAAATAAAAAAAAACTAAAACAATGAGGAGAAGCTTAAGATTTAAAAAAAATACGCTGATGGCAGCACTGTTGATAATGTAAGAGTTATGTGTACACACTGTACATAGTTGTGTGTAATGTACATAATTAATATATCACTTCCCAGCTACATGAGCCCGAATAACTTTGTTGGCTGAAGTTCAGAGGAGCACTTTACAAAATTTTAATGATCCTTTAAACAAACTCCATTTGTTCTTAAGCAAACCCCCTTCATTCAGGTTGAACATCGGAGTTTGGCCTTTGATAGCTGACAGATGATGTTTGAAACAGACTCATTAATCTCATGTCCTGTTAGTGGAGTTTGGCCTAGAGGCAGCTGCCTTAATGAGCAACCATTTTCAGTCATCTATTTGATGAGCCGCAACTCCTATTTTCAGCTGTTACCATCTGTACTTAATAAACTTTAATTACCTCCCATGCTATGCGTGCATGGTGAGCCACACTCACCACACCTTTGATCCACGGCCAAAGACACTAAGAAGAGAAAACTTTCCACTGTGAGTTTCACTGCTGTTGATGTATGGAGCAACGTGCTGCCTTCTTGTCTTACAGGTCTGATCACGCCCGCTGTTTCAAGTTAATCAAAAGTTAAAGATTCGTTTCTGTTTTTCACTTTGCTGCTGAAATGAAACATAACTTGAACACATATAAGCCTGAACAGGAAAAGAAAGGTCCCAGAGGATGATTTACTTTGATTACAGATAACGTAGAATGGAATACAGTCATCAACTTTCTTTATAAACATGAATTTTGGCTGCAATTGACTGCAGGTGTCAGCAACTCATCCTTCAGGGCCAATATCCTGCAACCTTTAGATGCATCCCTGCTCCAACCCACCTGAATCAGATGATTGCTTAATGACCAGGCCTTTGCTAAACTTGTTGACATGCAACAGAGGTACCTCAGCCTTTTGATTCAGATGTGTTGGAGCAGGGATGTTTCCAAAAGGTTGCACGACAGTGGCACTGGTGAACTGGAGGTGCTCACCCTTGTTTTAAAAATTCTTCAGTTTAACAACAAATATGAAGTTAAATCATAAAAATTGGATTCTCTAAAAAACTATTTGCATATTTTATTCCCTACAGAGTAAAATACTGTTAAACGTTTTTAGGATTCTGGGCTATTTCAGAGAGTCGCCTCTGTTGGAAAGCCTTGATTTCTGATCCTTCAGTTTATTTTTCATTAACTGACTGATAGAACCACATGGGCCTGAGCTTACTTTGGGAAACCTTTGTCCAACTCTACCATACAGAATTACTTTCTTTAATGTTACTGTGAAGCTTGATGTAAAGAGTTGTCCAGAGCCGGAGTCAGCTTCTCTGGGTGTGGCGAGATCTGGGATCATCACACAGTTAGAACTGGAATCAGATGGATCAGTGTTCCAGATGTTTTTTTGTTAGAATATTTTAGCATTGAGAAAAAAAGCAGCCATCTTGCTGTGGACAACCAGTCCCTGCAGCAAGGCTCTGTGATGGTAGGAAGTATTATAACGGTATGGGCTTGGAGGAGACCCCTTAGTGATGCTCATTTTCATGTCCATGATGGTTTTAGAATAACAGCTCTTTCCTCCAAGACCACATCTTCTTCAGGGAGATCCATGGGAAAGCCACATTTCAAGCATAATTCAAAGATCCAGCTGAGGAAGAGGAGGGTACATCTGCTGGACTGGCCTGTCTGCCTACAATTTTGATTCATTAAGAAACCTAAAATTTCAGGCTCGGTTTTTGAGGCTTGGAAGAAGAAAACGAGTCATTATAAAGTAGATTGCTTAATGCATCTGCTTAATGCTGCAGCCCGGCAGTTAGAACATCTTACTTAATACTGAAATTAGGACACCCTACTGAACATTAATTATGTTCACTGTTTTTATGTTTCTGTTCTACATCGTTTATACTTTATTGCTTCCTGTAACTTACACCCGTTTCATTTACTGTAACTGTCACCAGGGATCAATCAGCACAGTGTTAGAACAAACACAGATCTCGCTGCCAACATACTGACAGGTCTGCATTCTTAAAGTCTAAAGTCCTCCTCCCTGATTGTTTGCTGCCAAGATCAACAATGGAAAGAATCTGACCCACTCTGTTCAGTGAATGCATGTGACCAAGATGACTTTCTGCTTTACCGCTTTGCAGAAAGACCCCAGCTCTGACCGCTAGGTGCATTAAAACTTGTTTGACTGAATTCTTATAGAGCTGATTCATCCACTGTATGCAGATATGAGAAGTAAAGCAGACAGCTCCAGCTGCCAATCATATACAATATTTTCTTGCATGATGAAAATAAAAATTAAATAAATATATTAAGAATCTTAATGATTGCAACAAGTTTGTAAATTTATTGGATGATTTTTAATCACTTTAAATGTTACTTTGGCCCAGATGTCATTAGTTCTTATAAATTTGTACATTCCTAGAAGTACTGGGCGAGGAGGAGTTGGAACCATTTTTCATTCTGATTTACTAATTAACCCCAGTCCAATTTTTAGCTACAGTTCATTTGAACATTGAACCCTTAGTTTTACTCATCCAAGTTGAAAAACATTAAGACCACTTTTGTTTGTGGTTTTGCATCGTCCACCAGGCCCCTACTCTCAATTCTTTTTTCTTTTTTTTTTTACACGTGTCCTGTTTGGCAGTGTGGAGCTCAGAATTGGTGTCTGAGTACCAAGTAGAAGCCCAACAGATTTACTTTCACAAGCGGAGCAGTACAGCTTTTGCTATAGTCCTCCACTTGATATATGTGTGAAAAATCTTTATTATGAATTGTTGGGGTTTTGATTTCCTGATGTTATGGACACGGAGACGGAAAATTAAGGAGAAGAAAGAAGGAAGATGAAGAAGAGAGGTAGGAAACAAAAAGTCAAGAGAGAGGGTGAGTTGAAAATACAAGAGAGGAAAGGGAACAAAGAAAACACAGGAAGACATTGAAGTCTGCCTCCATACCCACAGGATGGCAGAGAGAGGGGAAAAAACAAAACAAAACACGAAAAAGGAACATCGACAAAACAAAACAAACATTGTGAACTAAGAATTACATAACCATATCACACAAAAATAGATATAAAAATACAACAACAATGTCACAGAAAAACTCGATTAATCAAGCTCTAGTAATGATAACCTCAGCCCAAGAATATATCCTTAAACACCAGAGACCCCACATCTATGTGTGCGTGTTAGCATGCCGGTGCATATAAGGTTTCTCCATAAGAGTGTTCGATAGTTGGTGTGAGCAGACATCAATCCGTCTCCCAGGAATCGATGCAGACAGGAAGGAGATCGGAGCAAAGACGTCCAAAGGACCCCCAGAGCCCCAGGCGGACATGGGTAGGGCCGACCGCATCCCCCAAGAGTCGAGCAAAGAAGAACCCCAGGGGAACGTCCAGCGGCTACTATGCAGGGGCCCAGGGGGCAGCAGTGACGAGCCCACGGGCCCCGCCGGCCAGGGCGGGCCAGTCAATGGGCTGGGAGAGCCGCCACGCGCCGCCACCACCCTAGGCCAATCCCCACCGCCAACATCCCAGCGCCCCACCCCTGCCCTACGTCGGGGCGCCCCACCGATAGCCGCAGGGGATGGACAGCATCCCCAGGCCGGGCTCAGCCAGGATCTGGACACCAAGTTGTACCAGCTCCCGGGTCCTGATCCCGCGCAACGGAGAGCGCCGAGACCAGGCATCCAACGAGGGCCAGGGCCTGTCCAACCCGCCAATGAACCGACCACGCACGGTGCGCACAGAACAGGTGATCGAATGAGCAGAGACGCCGGATCCGCATCCCGCCGAGCCACCGAGCAGGCACAGCCCAACAATCCCAAACCTGGCACCCCTAAAAGAGGTGCCCCAACCAACCAAAGGAAGATATTGGCCCAGCGCATCGGCCGATCGACATACCGCCCCCCCCAGGCCCGGCCAGGCATGCACCAGGTCCGAACCGGATTGACCACCGATGCACCGGCAGGCAGGGGCCCCCGTCACCGGCGGGGAGTGACGGAGGGGAAATAGGCCCCCCATTAAGTGTAAGGCCTGAGGTGCGCCAGGCGAGGGGGCAGACCAAGATCCAACCTGACAGGTAGAAAAAGACATACAGACACAGTCATACGTTCCCTCCCTCTTAAACACATACATTCTCACTGACTCACCAAGACACCCAAAAAAATGACGTTGTACCCTCACTCACACACCCCATACACACTTTATGGTCCCAGGTCCAGGTACCGATGCCCCAGTAGAGCCACCAGCCCCCAGACCCGGGAGATGGACCCCCTACATTCTAGGACGGAGACAAGCAGACCGCCAAGGGCCCCACAGTGGCGAGGCAGCCCGACAGCCCAGGACCCCGCCCAGACCGCCTGTTCCTCCTCCGGACCCCAACCCCTACTCTCAATTCTTAGATCAGATTTCTTATTTTTTCTGAATTAGTGTTAAATACTGATAAGGTCATTATAGTGGGGGATCTCAATATACATGTGGACACTGAAAGTGATAGCCTAAATGCAGCCTTAAATGTTATCTTATATTCAATTGGCTTTACTCAAAAACTACAGGGACCCACACACTCGGGTCAACACACCTTGGATCTTCTACTTGTACACTGACATACAGCTTTGAGTTTCAGGAAACTTGCTCCACTACAAGTTAAAAGTTGACACTCAAAAGTTGCATTGCCGTGGAGAAATGAAAACCTCAAAAAACTAAAGAGAAAATGAAGGGCGGCAGAAAGAAAATGGAGAAAAAATAAAACCGCAATAAACCATCAAATATACGCAGAACTTCTCAAATCATACAATAATGTAGAAAGAAACTCAAGAAATGCATATTTTTCCAAAATCATCTCAGAACATAAAAATAATCCCAAGATTCTATTTTCCACCATTGACTAACTTTTTTTACTGTACTACTAATGCATTTCAGAAAATCCCCTCAAACGCTCTCTGTGAGGAGTTTGCAGACCACTTCAGAGGGAAGGTAGACACCATCAGATGTAATATTTTATCTTCTCAAAGTAACATGGTTTTAGACAAATCTGACCGTGTGCCTTTACCAGAGGAAATGCTGGACTGTTTTTTCCTGGTAGAAGCTCAGATTCTTGACAAAGTTTTCTCCTCAGCGAGGCCCACAACATGTGTTGTCGACCCAATTCCAACTTCCTTTTTCAAGCCATTTTACGGATCTTTTACAGATGAGATTTTAACCTTGATGAATTGCTCTACAGGTAGCGCTTGGGTGGAGGTGGGGGTCTTGACCTTGCCTCCACATGGCACCCTGGGTCAGTGCCTTGGCTGCTGCTGCTGATGTGCTGCTGCCGGTGCAGATGGTTCCTCTGATGGCGTTTCCTTACCTGGCTCATCTTTACTCAGCCCTATGTCCTTTTTATTGTTTCTTTTAAGTGCATGTGCATGAGGGTTGGTTTGGGGGGAGGGGGGTATAACTGTGATCATGTTTTTAATTCTGTGGGGGAGGGATGGGAATGTGGTTTTACGTGGGGTAGTTTCAACCTGTAAAGCACTTTGAGATGTAATTTTGTACGAAAAGCACTTTATAAATAAAGATTGATTGATTGATTGAAATAACATTCCTCCCAAATAACCTGGTCATGTCTGACCATTTTTTGATAACTTTTGAATTTACTTTAAGTGACCATCCTAAACCTGAAAGACAATTTAATAATAGTAGAGCTTTATCAGACTAGGCTGTAATAAGTTTTAAAGAATCTGTTCCATTCTTACTTTCCTCAGTGTCTCAGAGTAACACAGTGGAGGGCAGCAATTCTATCTCTAACCCTTCAGAAATTGATGGTCTGGTTCATAGTGTTACTTCCTCATTGCGTTTGGCATTAGATAGTGTTCCTATTTTACAAAGAAAACTAGCTAAACCTTTAAACTGATTGGAATGTTTGTATTGAAATGACTTTCTTGTAAAGTGCCTAGAGATTACATCTGTTGTAATCAGCGCTATATAAATAAACTGAATTGAATTAAATAAAAATGAAAATATTCACAGTTGTAATTATAAGAAATCAATCTTATCACCTCCCTTGTTCTGATGATGGAATTTAATGGTATGATATGTGTGTGGTTCCCTATCACAGGACAGTTCAGCATGACGGGCCTTTACTAGAACCAGGAAAGTAGAGCACATCACCCCAGTTCTAAAGTCCTTACACTGGCTCCCTGTAGCTCAGAGAATAGACTTTAAAATACTTTTACTAGTTTATAAATCATTACATGGCTTAGCACCAAAATATGTTGAAGACCTGTTGTCATGGTACCAACCACCAAGACCACTCAGGTCCTCCAACTCTAGCCTACTAAACATCCCTAGAATCAGAACCAAACATGGAGAAGCAGCTTTCAGTTTCTATGCTCCCCTTATCTGGAACAGACTTCCTGACGAGTGTAGAGCTGCTGAAACTCTGAACTGCTTTAAATCGAGACTAAAAACCCATCTGTTTAGAATTGCCTTTGAGTAAATGCTTGATGTCATATGTATGAAATGTGTTCATGCTCTCTTGCTTTTTTTTTATTTTTCTCTTGCTTTATTGTGTATCATGTATAATGTGTGTTTCTTTTATGTGTTTCTTTTAAATCACCAAATCATGTAAAGCACCTTGAATTGCCCTGCTGTTGAAAGTGTGCTATACAAATAAAATTGCCTTGCCTTGCCTTTACAGAGATAAGCAAGGAGCTGAATGAGGAAACATCAGATATCTGAGATATAATAAGTATATGATTCTCATTGGGTGGGAGTTTATTATGGTTTTGAAGGCTTTATCATTTTATTCTTGATGTTGAAATTAATGGATCATCAGAAAGCAATTTTTTTGGTTGCTTCATTTTCCAATAGGTTGACTTTTTTACAACATCCAGTTGAGACTGATTAACAATACTAAGCGTTTTTTGTCAACCACAAACTGAGAACTAGAACCTTCTTGGAGTCAACACATAAGGTGCTTGTAATTCAGTGTCTTCTGATCGGGAATGACCACCGCATCCATCATCTATATACTCGCTTATCCATGCGGGATCATGGGAGGCTGGTGTCTATCGGCAACAGTGGTTGAGAGGCAGGGTTCACCCTGGACAGGTTACCAGTTCATCACAGGACAGCACAAACACACAAAGAACAAACACTTACACCTAAAGGCAATTTAGCTAGACCAACTAACCTTCCAGTCATGTTTTTGTACTGTAGTAGAAGTACCTGGCGAGAAGTGACTCATGCACAAGTAGAACATGCAAACTCAATGCATAAAGACCCCACATTCAAATTCAAACCCAGAACCTTCTTGCTGCAAGGCAACAGTGCCACCAACTGTTCAGAAAAGAGAAAATATTTATTTTACTTGAGGTAACAAGAACAAGAACCTTTTTGGCCAGGACATTTCATACTTTACTAACCTTGTGAAGTTTTCATAGTTCCCTCCTTCTGCAGCATTTATAATAGTTTTCAGACACCATGCAAGCAAACAAGATGTGTCAAGAACAAGGTGCAAGAACTGTCAAGCAGACATTAAGAGGATGCAGAGATTGTTTCACAGTAGAGAAAACCAGCCACCCTCAAATCTAAAACACCAGTAGTGTTTCCCTTAATACCCTCTGGGAGGCGCTGTTAATCAAGGAGTAAAAGACTCAAGAATTGCGTCATTTCTAGAGTCGTGACCACACTGACTGCACACATACTATTACTTTAAATCATTCCTGCAATTTCCGCCCTACACTTTTTTAAAACACATACCCAAAACTAACTTAAAGCTGTTCTTGAACCATTTTGAGTAGAGACATGGCTGGGGTCTCTTTAGAAAGCAAACACTCTAAAATTTATCACAGAACTGTGTTAATATCTCTGAGTGCTATTGTTACCAAGCAATATTAATTTTAATACCCAAAAAAATTATTTTATTTGTGTTTGAATATTTATTTTATATAAATACATGCTGTAAAAATGGCTTTAAAAAGAGGTGGTGACCTAAAACACACTGTGGGTCTAAAGTCTGAAGTATTACCTTCATCCACACCAGATTTGACAGCAATAAACCAAAAAATGAATATTCTGCACACATTTTTATACCTACAGGTCAAAGGTAGTCAAAAGTGTGCCATATGCGCCATCTCCTGGGTAAATGCCGTAGTCCTCACTGAATTAAAAATATCATCAGAATCATAACTTCATCTTACCATATAAAGCTCCACGGCTTCCTTCAATGTTGTATTTTGATCATAAAGGGTGTTTGGACACGGTGCTGAAACAATATGCAGAGTCATCTGACTATTTCTGCAGATGAATTTCAATTCAGTTTATTTATATAGCGCCAATTCACAACAGATGTCATTTCAAGGCACTTAACAAGAAGTCATTTCAATACATTTATACAAACATTCCAATCAGTTAAAAAGTTTCCTATTTAAGGAATCCCAGCAGATTGCGTCAGTCATTGGCCTGAGGTTGGGCCCCGTTGATGCAGACTTTCCAACCACAGCAATCCTTCAGCAATCCCTCATACTGAACAAGCATGTAGCGACGGTGGAGAGGAAAAACTCCCCTTTAACAGGAAGAAACCTCCAACAGAACCAGGCTCAGTAGGAGCGGCCATCTGCCACGACCGTCTGGGGGTTTGAGAAGACAGAGCAGAAACACAGAAGGAACAGAAGATCTGATATAAGAGAACTTTCTATGTTACAGAAAGTAAAAAGTTGATAACAGGACACAGTGGATGTTCAGTTACTGGGGGGATCATCCCAGTCGATGCCCCCCGTCCAACAGGGCATTGCAGCCAAGCAGGATACCAGACCAGGTATATCTTCTATGGAGAGAAAAACACTGAGAGAAAACAAAGTTAACAGTCGAAATAACAGAATGTACTGTAATACAACTGGAGAGTAGTAGGAGAAAAGGAAGTAGCAGAGTGAAGAAAATTGGTAAGTCTGTCCTCCAGCAGTCTAAGCCTATAGCAGCATAACTACAGAGATAGCTCAGGATGACCTTAGCCACTCTAACTATAAGCTTTATCAAAAAGGAAAGTTTTAAGCCTGGCCTTAAAAGTAAACAGTGTCTGCCTCACGGACTAAAGCTGGGAGCTGGTTCCACAGGAGAGGAGCCTGATAACTAAAAGATCTGCCTCCCATTCTACTTTTAGAAATCCTAGGAACTACAAGTAAACCTGCAGTCTGAGAGCGAAGGGCTCTGTTAGGAACATATGGAACAATTAGATCTCTGATGTACGATGAAGCTTGATTATTAAGGGCTTTGTATGTAAGAAGAAGGATCTTAAATTCTATTCTGGATTTAACAGGGAGCCAATGAAGGGAAGCTAAAACAGGAGAAATGTGATCTCTCTTTTTAATATTCATCAAAACTCTTGCGACAGGTCTCTGATTTGTACTGGAAGTCTGAGGTGTACAGAGTGAAAAGGAATGGTGAGAGTACGGTTCCCTGTGGTGCTCCTGTGCTGCTGACCACCTGGTTTGACACACAATTCTTCAGTCTCACAAATTGTGGTCTGTTGGTCAGGTAGTCATTGATCCAGGCGATTGTTGAGGGCTCCACCTGTGTCTTCAGGAGTTTCTGACAAAGCAAATCAGGCTGAATTGGGTTAAATGCACTGGAGAAATCAAAGAACATGATCCTCACAGTGCTGCCTGCTTTGTTCAGATGACAGTGGGTTGGTTGAAGCAGGTGGATGATGGCATCTTCAACTCCAACTCCACAGCGATAAGCAAACTGCAGCTGGTCCTGATACGTTCTTGTTTGTTTACTCAGGGGTGCCAACAGGAGTCTCTCCAGGACCTTCATGATGTGGGATGTCAGGGCAACAGGTCTATAGTCATTGATGACTGATGGGTGAGTTCTTTTGGGTACTGGAAAAAGGCAGGATGTCTTCCACAACACTGGAACCTTCTCCTTAGTTAGGCTAAGGTTGAAGAGGTGCTGCAGAATCCCACAGAGCTGCTCTGCACAGGCCTTCAGGACTCTGGGGCTGACACCATCTGGACCTGCAGCCTTGTTCCGGTTTAGTTTCTCCAGCTGCCTCTTCACCTGACTTTTGGAGACAGACAAGTGGGAGGGGGAGGCAAAGGGGGTAGCAGCATCTCCTGACTTGGTTGAAGTCAAACTTGTGGAATTAGAAGAGTCCATGGCTGAGGTGAAGGATAAAACATCCGAGGTATAACAGGAAAGCTGTTGGTCAGAGGAGAGTGGGATGTCTGTTTGGCTGGGAACAGGAGAGGGGGATGCTGAGCTAGTTCTTGAACTGAATCTGTTGAAGAATATGTTCAGTTCATTGGCTCTGTCCAGACTTCCATCTATCCAATCCTTCCTGTCCTTAAAACCTGAGATCTTTCTCATTCCTGACCAGACATCTCTGATATTGTTCCTCTGTAGTTTGTTCTCCAGCTTCTTCCTGTATGCCTCCTTGCTGTCTCTGGTCTTGACCTTAAGTTGCTTCTGTATACTCCTCAGTAATTCCCTGTCTCCCTCCCTGAAGGCTCTTTTTTTCTTGTTTAACAGTTCCTTCAGGTCACTGGTGATCCAGGGTTTGTTATTAGGGAAGCATCTCACTGTTCTGGTGGGGATGATGTTGTCCACACAGAAGTTTATATAGTCAGTCACAAAAGTCGCAAAAAGGGAAATATTTACAGCAAAAAATCCTTCCAACTTCACAGCACCAAAAACTAGAGAGTATACAGGTCAAAAAATGCAATCTTCTTTAAGAAAAAAGAGGAACCAATGTACAAAAAAAAAACTTAATATGTAGCCAACAGAGCCACTCCAACATGCAGCCACCCAGAGCAGCGCAATTCTAGAATATTTAAATATTTAATATTTATAAAGCGCTTTTCATACAAGAAATTGCATCAGAAAGTGCTTTACAGATTCCCATCCCTCCCCCACAGATTTTAAAGCATGGTCACAGTTAAACCCAACCCCCCCCCCCCAACCCCAACCCAACTCCCATGCACACACACAGTTAAAGGACATTGGGCCAAGTGCAGATGAACCATGCAAGGAAGTGCCCTTAGAGGAGCAATCTGTACCAGCAGCAGTAGATCAACCTCAGCAGCCGAGGCACCGACATAGGGCGCCCTGTGGAGGCAAGTAAAAGACCCCCACCTCCACCCAAGCTCCACCTCGAGAGCACCCAGGTAGCTACAGCTGATCACTGCTCCTGGGGCAGAGGGCTCCCACAGAGAAAACACTGGAACAGAAATTTAGATAACAAATTAAAATCTAAAACTAAGCAGTAAATTATTATTATTAGTAGTAGTTTATTTAACAGGGACAGTGCATGGCACTCAGCCATACCAGAATTAGCTTTAAGCTAAATTTCATCTGTAGTCTCTGGGCAGAAAGAGGTAACATATTATTTATCCAACAGACACATAAATATTCCATAAAACATCATCACGCAAGTAGTCATTCAGACAACAAATTTACACTGTTAAAGACACAATAAAACATAACAGGACAAATTAAAATTAAAATTAATAGACACAACAATGCAATGTTAGGATAAGACAATAAAGGAGTTTTTTGAGTTTATGATTGATGGGTAGATGATTGTGTAGATTTTAGCCATGATTCTATCTTATTTTTAAAACCAGTAAATGTACTGATGTCTCTGATCTCATTTGGTACTGAGTTCCAGTACTTGGAGGCTCTGATTGACATGATTGCTGGTGGCTCTAATTTCAAGCAACAATTTCAGACAGAGGAACACAGTTTAAAGATGTTTATTTAAATGCGGAAACCGGAAGAAGAACTGACTGGTAGCTGCAAAGGGGAGCCAGAAGGAGGGAGACTGAGCTGGGAAGAGAACAGGTAAGTGATTAGAGTTTGTGGTTAGATTCGGGGTTCTTGTCTAAATAAATTGATTGTGCGATGGGGCTTCGGAGATCTTACTTGGAGTGGAAGGTAAGGTTGCTGAGGGGAGGTAAGTAGGCTGACAGCGACTGAGGTTGGCTGGGGCTGGGTGGCTGGGGTCCCGATGGTGTCCCTTCCTTTCTTTCTCCTTCTGCAGATGGATCGTGGGAGGGTGGACAAACCAACGGCAGCGGGGAGAAGCGATGGAGGTGAGTATGACGAGACTCTTCTGGTGGAGTGGAAGGAGGCTGACCTGGGTGGGATCTGAAGGAAAACTTTGTCTAGGAGTGAGGAAGTTTGACAGGTCTGCGAGGAGCCCGGAAGGCAAGGCTGGGGACAAGCAACTTGGCCTGGATGGATTCCAGAACAGGGTCAGAGTTACCGGTCGAGTCAAGAGCCTTTTTTCAGGATCTGGTCTGATCTGTCAGGATACTACGAGGGAAGAACCTAGGGAGAGCAACAAGAAGAAAAATTAGGTGGGTTCTTCAATCTTGAAACAACAAGGATATCTGATCTAAGATCAAGTTAAGGATTAGTTGGCCTTTGTACCACGCTGGGAGCTAGAACTATCTGGTGTCAGCCTCCTGAATCCCTTCTCCTTATATGCAGTAGCACTGATGAGGTCTAATGAGAGGCCACCGCCAATCACACCCTGCAGAAGGAGGTAAGGAAACAAACACACCCAGCACACAGACACTAAAACCTAACACTGATAGAGAAAGCTGATCTACCAAACTCAGTACATCTATGCTGTACGACACAGTGATCTCTACTAGTTGTCCTGCTTGTTCTCATATGGTCTGAGAGTAATGATATGAACTCCTCTAATGGAGGTGCAGCCAGATTATTAATTACTCTGTACACTAAACAAACATTGGCAAAGCACATAACATTTTTAAATAAATGTGATAAGATTAAATAGTAAAACACTGATAATATATAATCATTAAAAACATGCAGAGCAATTAAACAGACAATAATAAATAATAATCAGACTAGACTAAAAAGGTGAGTCTTGAGCCTGCTTGTAAAAACATGAACATCTCTGCGGCCCTAAGGTCCTCCAGCAGCCTGTTCTAGAGGTGAGGGCCATAATAATAGAAAGATGCTTCACAATGAGTGACTTTTGGGGTGACAAGAAGATGGCTGCCACGGTGGGGGTGTGCGGTGAAACTGCCACCGTTCCCCTCCACACGGTCTGCCATTACCCAACCGTTTCAGTGCCTTAGACCCTGACTTCCCTCCTCTAGCATTTGTCAGCCGTCAGCAGCTGGTGCAGCAGCTGGAGCAGCACCTGGATTCCCGCAGCCTTCCACGTCATGCCAAACCCGGGACTGCGGCCAAAACTCGCAGAGGAGTGCTCCACTACATCCCGAACGAACAAACGGAACGAGCCCTCGACGCAGAATAAACTTTGCAGCAGTCCTGGGAATACCTCCGACACTTAGCAAGCGTGAGACGGCGAGATATTGTACGGGTAGCCAATGCAATGAATTTAAGACAGGTGTAATGTGTTCCCACCTCCTGGTGTTTGTCAGGACACGTGCTGCTGAATTTTGTAGTAGTTGTAAACTTGAGATACTCTTTTTGGGAAGACCAGAAAGCAGGGAATTACAGTAATCAATCCTAAAACAAACCATCAGCAGGAGCGGTGGGTGGTTTTTCAATAGATTATAGAGGCTTAAATAAGTAAGGTCTTTCGATTACTATGAAAACTTGCATATAGGTAAATATTGCTGCCGCAAGATTTTATCCTTTCATATCTAAACTCAGCAAAAAAAGAAACGTCCTCTGACTTTCAACTGTTTTTACTTTCAGTAAACTTAATGTGTGTAAATATTTGTATGAACACTAAAAGAGTCAACACCATAAGACATAAACTAAAAATGTTTCACAGACATGTGACTAACAGAAATAGAATAATGTGTCCTTAAATGAAGGGAGGCTCAAAATCAAAAGTAGCAGTCAGTATCTGGTGTGGCCACCAGCTGCTTGAAGTACTGCAGTGCATCACCTCCTCATGGACTGGACCAGATTGGTCAGTTCTTGCTGTGAGATGTTACCCCACTCTTCCACCAAGGCACTTGCAAGTTCCTGGACATTTCTGGGGGGAATGGCCCTAGCCCTCACCCTGCGATCCAACAGGTCCCAGACGTGCTCAATGGGATTGAGATCCGGGCTCTTCGCTGGCCATGGCAGAACACTGACATTGCTGTCATGCAGAAACTCACGCACAGAACGAGCAGTATGGCTGGTGGCATTGTCCTGCTGGAGGATTATGTCCGGATGAGCATGCATAAAGGGTACCACATGAGGGAGGAGGATGTCTTCCCTGTACCGCAAGGCATTGAGATGGCCTGCAATGACAACAAGCTCAGTCCGATGGTGATGTGATATACCGCCCCAGACCATGACGGACCCCCCACCTCCAAATCGATCCCGCTCCAGGGTACAGGCCTCGGTGTAACGCTCATTCCTTCCACGATAAACACGAATCCGTCCATCACCCCTGGTGAGACAAAACCGTGACTCATCAGTGAAGAGCACTTTTTGCCACTCCTGTCTGGTCAAGCGAAGGTGGGTTTGTGCCCATAGGCGGCGTTGTTGCTGGTGATGTCTGGTAAGGACCTGCCTTACAACAGGCCTACAAGCCCTCAGTCCAGCCTCTCTCAGCCTATTGCGGACAGTCTGAGCACTGATGGAGGGATTGTGTGTTCCTGGTGTGACTAGGGCAGTTGTTGTGGCCATCCTGTACCTGTCACTCAGGTGTGATATTCGGATGTACGATCCTGTGCAGGTGTTGTTACACGTGGTCTTCCACTGCGAGGATGATCAGCTGTCCTTCCTGTCTCCCTGTAGCGCTGTCTTAGGCGTCTCACAGTGCGGACATTAGCCACATCAGCAGTCCTCATGCCTCCCTGCAGCATGCCTAATGCACGTTCACGCAGATGAGCAGGGACCCTGGGCATCTGTCTTTGGGTGTTTTTTACAGTTGGTAGACAAGTCTCTTCAATGTCCTGCGTTTTTAGAACTGTGACCTTAAATGCCTACTTTCTGTAAGCTGTTAAGGTCTTAAAGACCATTCCAGAGGTGCATGTTAATTAATTGATTATGGTTAATTGAACATGCATGGAAAACATTGTTTAAACCCTTTACAATGAAGATCTGAAAGTTATTTGGATTTTTACAACAATATTGTTGAAATACACAGTCCTGAAAAAGGGACGTTTCTTTTTTTGCTGAGTTTAGTTTCTGTATTTCTTGCATTTTAAAATACTAAATAATAGCAGTAAAAGTAGCCAATACAGTTTACTGTTGCAGAGTCCTGGACTGGTCCAATTTTACCAACCTGCACCTGTTTAGATGATTTTTGAACACGACCCTTTACCCCCAGTTATTTCCAGATCAAATCCCGATCCAACCCCCACCAAATTATGGTTGGAACAACCAACCGCTCAACAACTTTTAGGCATGATTTGTGGAGGTTGTTCGTATGCAAATTGCTATAAAAAATGGCGGTTGTTTTCACCGACAAGGCGCATTGCATTCTGGGTTGGAATGTTGGAAATGGAATTGTCAGTACAGATGAAGGAATTCAGCTATTTAATCCATTTGTGTTGGAGCAGCGATCATGTCCAGAGTGGCTAATCGGGAGGACCTAGACAATTCCCGATGGGCCGGTCTGATGTTTGGGCCGAAAAGGGCGTTGGTTTATGGCAAGCCAAGTCATAGTAATGTGCCAAAGGTGCAACTAGGCAAAAACAAGTTTCTAGTAAGATAATTTCTGAACTATTTTTGCAAAAGTTCAAACTAGTAGGCGAAAATATTTTACTAGTTCCGTGTAGTCGCATACTAGTTGGCAGAGACAACAGTTGATATCAAGGATTAGGAGTTTTTACTGAAATGGCTTGTCATACTTTTTTGTTTTTTGCAGCGCACCTTGACATACACGTCAGAGCACTCAGTCAGTGGTGTTTGAAAGATGAAAGAGCAAGGGTGGCGTACACAAGGAGAACAAGAGGAAAGCTCAAACAGGTGCTGCTAAATGTGCAAATATTGGGCCGGTCAATGGAGAGCCGGGGCCCAGGGGCACCCCACCCCCAGCAGGGACCCGACAAGGGGCCGGCCGATGACGGGCCCCCGGCACTGCAGGGGCCGCAGCCGGCCGCCGGCTGCCACGCGCCGCCACCACCCTAGGTCAATCCCCACCGCCAACATCCCAGCGCCCCACCCCTGCCCTACGTGAAGTTAGTTTTAAGTTGGATATCAGACAGACATTTGTTTCATTCTCACCAAGAACTGCGCTGATTGCGCGGATACATCGGCGCCAAAGTGCCGCTCCTTAGGGCGATGGTTTCACTTAGGGAACGTTGATAAATTCCAAACATCCCAGAAAAAAATCTGTAACTTCCAGATCTGCTAACAAAGTAATACCAAAATATGGGTAAATTGTTTCTCAATAACTGAGGAATATGACACATCGATTTGTTTAAACACTACACAATAATTTAATAATTTATATATATTTTTACATTAAAATGAATGAAGGAATTTTCTTCAATAGCTTCCTGGTCATGTGACCAAACAACATCAAATCAGTGTTAAAATGTCTTATTACATTTAAAGAACAAGAAACACCAATTTATTTTCAATTTAAATGCATTTCACATTTTATATTAATATTTTACTGTAATATTTCATGTTTTTCTTCAATAGCTTCCAGGTTATGTGACCAAATGACTCAAAATCTGTTCCTAGTTGTGCTAGTATATTAGACCAGTGAGACAACAGTTTTTAACACATTTTTTATAATCTCATATTTTTTATGAATATTTTCATTGAAAATTATGGATTTTTCTTCAATAGCTTCCAGGTCATGTGATCAAGTGACACAAAATCAATCTTAGAATGACCTATTACATCTAGAGAACAGGACACACCAATTTATAATAAGTTTTTTATTTACACGTTCTTCATTTATTTCTAACAATATGTACATCTTTCCACATGAAACTGTTGTTGTTTGTGCATTTCAAACATTAACTCTAAACTGTATCTTTACTGTGTACAATTTCTCACATTTTCTCTCAGTTTGTACACTGCACTTCATTTACATAATGGGCATTTCCAAATTCCAGTCTTTGCACTTTCATATACTGTCTTTTCCATATTCAGACACATCTTTCACAGCTATCACACTGGATCTGTCAAATGTAAAGATAAAAAATTTTATTAATTATTTCTCACTTGGCCTCACAATTAGCTTTAGACATACTCAGATATATTAGTGTAAAATTGAAATGCATTAACAAGACCTCACCCAGTCTGTTATCTGAGGCCCAGATGCAGGAGGTTTAAAAGCAGCACACATTGCACAACAGTTTTTCTCATCGAACACTGAAAGAAAAGAATGAAAACATGATGTTTGGGTGGTGCAACACATGTGTAATATAGGTAAGAGACTGGTAAATACTTTAGATGGATAGGAAATGCACTGATGGCAGTGTATTGCATGTTTTGGTAGGCTGTAAAGGTACCTTATGCTTCAAGGATGTCAAGGGCCAACTCTCTTCTCACTGTGTTCATAGCCCTTTTTGAAGTCTCGAATTTAGCCTCTGGCATTAATGGAAAGGCCTCCATCAAGAATTTTTCCATCTAAACAAAAATTACAGTGACTTTTTGGTTTTTCACTGCAGAGTATGGCAACAAGTACTATCATATAAACAAAGAAACAATTTGCAAGATAAAGATATAGCTCACCGCAATCAATTCTTGAAAGAATTTGTTCTTGAAAGAAAGAGACGAAGCGGATCCTTCGACTGACGAAACAAGATGGCAGCATAGAGCAGAGCTCCTGCGTCGATTAGATAATATTTCCCCCCAAATTACAAGGATAACGAGAACACAAACTCTAAACTGTTAAGGAATGAGCGGGGGACGAGGGCAGAGAAGTTCAAGGAAAAAAACTTTGCAGAAAGACAGAGAAGAACACAAGTTTGAAGACGAGGCGGCGAAAGGGGAAAACGAGGACTCCACACAGGCCCACGCAGTACTAGAGGGACTTGCAGATATCACGAAAGAGATACGTGACCTAAAAAGGGACATGAAAAAGGACCTCGCAACATTTAAAGACGAATTCAAAAAGGATGTGAGGCGAGAGTTTGCCAACTTTAAGGGTGAAATCAATCGAAAACTGACACAAAATTCTACAGAAATACAAGAGCAGCGGAAGGATATCACTGAGGCACAGGCGCGAGTAGCGGAGCTGGAGGAGTGGAACACCGAGGCGGATGAAACCATCCTGACTCTGCTGAAACAGCAAACAAAACTACAAGAGAAAATGACAGAAGTGGAGGGACACGGAAGACGTTGCAACTTGAGGATTTACAATGTTGCGGAACGGGACAATGAGTGTGTGACAGAACTGGTGGATGGGCTCCTTCGCCGAGAGCTCGCGCTACCAGCGGAAACCGAGCTCCATATTCAACGCGTGCACAGAAGTCTCGGGAAGGAAACCTCCAGCAGGCGCACCTCCGAGGTCCATTGTGGTCAATTTTCTTAAATATGAGACCAAGGAGAGCATTCTCGCTAAATGCCTCCTGTTTTTAAGTTAAGAGACTACATGTTGGTCGGGTAAGCAAATAGAGTCAGAAGAATTGTTTGTTTATTTTGACAGGAGAACAAGAGGCCTTTTAATTTTCATTTTGATTCAACAGAAAGGGTTTCGCTTAGGAAGACTTGAAATGGGGAATTTTATGATCACTCTCCCTTCTCTATAAATGAAACTTCTCTAATGTTTATGTTTACATGCGAATCGACGGAGAGAGCTGTTACGTTAGTGATTGTTGGACTTAGCTAGTAGCATGGGGAGGCCTTTTTTAGGTGCAGCCCAAACTACTAGGGGGGGCCTTCTGTTCAGAAAAAGTTACCCCCCACTCCCACCAACAGGGAGACAGGACCCATGGGGAATGAGGTCCCTTTTGGCTGGGGAGTTCAGTTTTTGTGTTTGTTCATACTTTGTTCATGAGAAAACGCTGGTTGACAACATTACAGTGGAAGGTCTGAGCACTACTTCAAGAGATATAAACAATGCAACATAATGATATAATGGTGGTGTCACTGAATATTAACGGCTTAAACAATATCAAAAAAAGAAATAAAACTTTATCTAAATTTAGGAGAGAGAAAATGCAGGTTGTTTTTCTTCAAGAAACTCATCTATCACTAGAGGAACATGTAAAGTTTAAAAAGCTGGGATACAGGAATTCATACTTCAGTTCTTTTGGGCACAATCGCAAGAGGGGTGTGATGATATTGATCTCAAACACAATGAACTTTGAACTGATCAAAGAAATCAGTGACAAGAAAAGAAGGTATATTATGATTAAAGGAAAATTGGAAAACCAGTTGGCGACACTTCTCAATGTGTATGCCCCTCCAGAAAGTGGAAAAGCTTTTTATGAAAAAGTTTTTGATCTTATAAATTTGGAAACAGATGGGACATTAGTGTGTGGGGGAGATTTTAATGTGGTGCTAAATTACGGGTTAGACCCTACAAGTATGAAGAGGAACAAAAAACAAATAAATAGGTACATGAATACAATGATGCTAGAAATGGATATACAGGATGTATGGCGAGAACTTCACCCACTCGACCAAGATTATACCCATTATTCAGCTCCACATAACATGTACTCCAGAATTGATTATTTTTTAATGAGTAAAAGAGATATACACAAAGTGAAGAAATGTAAAATAGGAGTGGCTGACGTGTCAGACCACAGTGCGATTTCTCTAAAAATTCATTTAAAAGACAGGAGGAAAAATACAATATGGAGACTCAATGAAAGTATACTGAACAATAAGAGACCCGTTAAAGAAATAGAAGGAGAAATAATCAGATATCGAGAGGAAAATGATAATGGTGAAGTCGATCCAACAATCTTATGGGATGCCCTGAAGGCAGTGATAAGAGGGAGGCTGATTTCTCACACAGCAGCCTTAAAGAGAGTTCGACTAGAAACGTATCAGAAACAAATTAAAAGAATTGGAACAGCAGCACAAGCACTCAAAAGATTTATATACACTGAATCAGATTAAAGAAGCCAGTGGAAAAATAGATGATATATTGTTAGAAGAGGTGGAAAGGAAAGCAAGGTATATAAAACAGACTTATTATGAGGGGGGATCTAGAGCCACTAAAGTCATGGCGAGACGAGTCAGGAAACAACAAGCAATGACTAATATACATAAAATAAGGGCTCCTGCGACCAATAAAATTCTCTATGAACCAGAAGAAATAGAAAAAGTATTTGAAAAATATTACTGTAACCTATATTCACAAGCTACTTCTGTAGGTGAAGAACACCTGACAGAGATCCTAGACAACTTGGATTTGCCCACAATAGGCTCAAAACAGAATGCAACACTGACTTCAGAGATTACAGAGGCAATTAGTCGGGCAAAATCAGGAAAGTCCCCAGGAGCTGCTGGAATGGGAGCTTCCTTTTATAAAACATTCAGGGAAGAGTTAATCCCACTACTCCAGGACTCATTTAATTACAGTCTGAGATCAGGCAAGATCCCCCCCTCTTGGAAGGAAACTATTATTTCCATTATTCCAAAGGAAGGTAAAAACAAAGAATACTGCTGTAACTACAGACCCATATCACTTTTAAATGTGGCTTATAAACTTTACACCTCAATTATAGCCAAAAGAATAGAAACATTTATGCAGGATCTGATTGATGAAGACCAGACTGGTTTTGTTAAAGAAAGACAAACACAAGATAACATAAGAAGGAGTTTACATGTCATAGAAAATATAAAGAGCAAGGGGGAAAGTGCAGTCTTGGTAAGCATAGATGCCGAAAAGGCTTTCGACAGTGTGAGTTGGGTATTTCTATATAAGGTATTAGAAAAATTTGGATTTAATGAGGAATCTGTGAACTGTATTAAGTCGTTCTATCAGGAACCTAAGGCGAGGATTAGAATAAATGGTAGCTTGACAAAAAGTTTCCCTCTAGAAAGGGGGGCAAGACAGGGATGCGGCCTCTCTCCAAGTCTGTTCGCGCTATTTATTGAACCACTAGCCCAAATGATCAGGCAGGAAGAAGAAATTAAAGGGGTGAAAATAGGAAGGGAGGAACATACGATAGGATTATTTGGGGATAACATACTGATTTTTTTAAGGCAACCCAACGAAAGCTTTCCAAAACTCATTAAGCTACTGGAAAGTTATGGGCAATATTCAGGTTACAAAATCAATGTTTCTAAAACACAGATCTTGTCAATAAATTACTCTCCATCTCAAAAGATAAAAGATACATATAAACTCAATTGGAATGCCAAATCGATAAAATACTTGGGAGTAAATGTTACAAAAGGGATGGACAAGATATATGAAGCAAATTACACTAAAATAAATCAAGAAATTCGAAAAGAGACTTGGAAAGATGGTCTGCTATCTTTTTAGACTTCAGCTCAAGGAAAGAAGTAATTAGGATAAGACTCTTGTACTTATTTCAGTCTCTACCAGTAAAGATCCCACCAAAGCAGTTTAGTGAATGGGACAGGTGGATATCAAGGTTAATATGGGGAGGAAAGAAACCTGGGACTCGGTACAAAACTCTGCAGCTCCCCAAATACAAGGGAGGACTGGCTCTGCCAAACCTCGAAGAATATTTTTATGCCACACAAATCAGACCCATGATATATTGGTGTAACAATGAGTATTTCTCAAGATGGAAAAGTATAGAAATAGAGCAGGCGGGTGTTGAAGTACGGAACTTGATAGCACATAAAAACCTACTGGGATAAATAGGTAACCAATTGAATGTAATAACCAAAAATACCATTGAAATATGGAACACTGTTGTTGAAAGGTACAAACTGGAGAAAGAGATAAAGAAATTGAGCTGGTTTGCATTTGATGATAAGTCTGTACCTGGGATAAATGATAAAGGGTTTAAACAATGGGCAAGAAAAGGGATTACAGCAATATGCACAATGGTTGAACGGGGTAAGCTGCAGAGTTTTGAAAAGCTAAGGGATAGATTTGGATTAAATGAACATGAGCAATATCGATACCTGCAAGTAAAGGATTATTATGAGAAAGACATAAAAACTGACACTGATAACGAGGTTGTTGAGGTATTTCGCGAGCCTATGAAGGTAAAAAATGTAGAGTAATTTCAGTCCTTTACAAAAGTTTGATGTCAAATAGAAAGTCTTCCTCCCTTTATATCAAAGAAAAATGGTAAAAGGAATTAAAAGAGCAAACAACAGAAGAAGAGTGGTTCAATATTTGTAAAACACAGTGCACATCCACCAGCTCCAGGAGCTGGAGAGAATTCAACTGGAAGAATATGGTCAGATTTTTTATAACCCGAAGATTATGAAAGTGGCAGCGCGTGTTCAGCAGCCATGTTGGAGAGCGTGCGGTCACGTGGATGCTGACCATACACACATATTCTGGTCCTGCCAAAAGCTAAAAGGATACTGGGACAAAATTCGGAGGAGTTTACAAAAAATAGTAAGATATGAGTTACCAAAAACATGTAAGATACTCTACTTGGGAAATTTAACACAAGATGTAATACAAAAAGAGGATGAGTATCTTGTTAAAATGTTGCTGTCAGTCAGTAAAAAGACAATTACCAGAATGTGGTACATGGCAGACCCCCCCACTGAGGAGCAGTGGATGTGCACTGTGGAGGGGATTTTAGGAATGGAGAAAATTACACATAAACTGAAACTACAACAGGCACAATTTGAGGATATATGTTAAAAATGGACTTACTACAGAGGACGAGAAGAGGACACCACCACTACCACTGAACAATAGGGACATTGATGGACAACTATGTTTGTATGATGTGCCCTGACACTGTAACTGTTGAAAGAAAATTTGAATAAAAAAAAAAGAAAGAATTTGTATTATTTTTAGACACAGCATAAATAAACTTTACAAAAATCTATTTTTTAAAGTACATCTTACATATAAATCGGACTAAAATAAAATAACTGCTGAAACTACATATTGGTACTAAAAAAATTTGACAATATTATTATTACACATTTTATAAATTGTAAATTCCTTCTAGTTATTTTCTTTGCTGTGTTATATTTATTGACTTTCTTAAATATTGTTAGGGTATTGATGTACTTTTGTATTTATTTGTAATTAAAGCAGGTTTCATCCACCATCTTTTACTAAAGTTAAGAAAGTCAAGACCCTTTTAATCATGCATCATTCCAATGGGTTATTTAGGGAATTTGGCCTTCAGCCAACTACAGCTGCACAACAAACACTTAGTTCCTCTGATAATAATCATAACTGGCATAGTACATTAACTTCTACACTTACCTTAAAAACAATGACACCACAGTTGCTTCCATCCCGCTGATCAGGGTGGCACAGAACTCCTTTCCATTTCGCATCCACCCAATCAGATTTTCTATGTCAGCTTCTTCTCATCCTGAAGTACTCTCTGTAAAATAAACATGAAGATTCTCTGTTTTTACAGTCACTTTGACATCTCACAATGGGATGCGCACGCCAGTGGATTCCTCAAAAGCATTTGTCTCATTCGGCAAACCCTGATTGGCCACTGATTGTGACTCCAACGTTACGTACCCCACAAATGTCTATGTGAAATGACAGCTTCCAAGGTTCACACTCCAAGTGGAGACGGTTTGAGGCATGGAGTCAGGACAGAGACATTCTGTCCTTTCCGTGCCAAATGGATGTAATTTTGTCTTTCTTATAGGAGCAGCTGAAAAAAGCATTCTCTGCCATAAAGGTCTATATGTCTGCCATTTCAGCTTTGGATGTCAGCTCGGAAGCTAGCAGCCCCTGGTGTCTCGTCTCTTGGTGCCCTCTTTGGACCTGTCCATGGTGCTGAAAGACCTCTCTGGGCCTCCATTGGAGTCATTCATTTAAGATGGTGTTGCTCCTGGCTTTTGTATCAGCTGTATGTGTGTAAGTGATATGCCAACGCTCTCAGTTCACCCATCCGGTGCCCAGTTTACGCAGAGCGGCATGAGGTTGTCTCTCAAGCCCAACTTAGCTTTCTGCCAAAAGTGGTAGGCTCCTGTTCTTTTTTTGTTCTTGTTTTGTTTTTTGTTTTTTAAATCACCAAATCATGTAAAGCACCTTGAATTACCCTGCTGTTGAAAGTGTGCAAGAAAACACTAAATTTTATTAATTGAAGAACTTCAGTACTACTTTTAATTCTCAGAATTGCTCAAATGATTCATTACTGCATCCTTGTGGCAGCATGGTTGGAGTCCTCAAGCTCTGTTGATACAGCTGCTGGATCCAGTAGAAAAACTGTACTCTCTTGAGTTTTTAACTACTGTAACAAAACAGAAAAAAAAGAATGTTAATCCAAAATACTGGCCTTTACATCACAAAATTACTTGTAAATGATATCTTAACATAAAAATGTTTAACCTAAATGACAAACCAACAGCTTCCAGTGGTTGTTGTTCACAAGCACGAATGACAGAACACCTTTATACTTGTCACAGTTGACCTGAAATGGCAAGAGAAGAGGTACAAGTCAACTTCGAATGATAAATGGATACCTGACCTATCACTATGTTTGTCACACACTTTAAATAATTCATGGTGTTTATTTGCTAAGGATACCATCAGGTGACTAACTAATTATCTCTGCTTATTGTTTACTTTTTTGAATTGGTAACAGCTACCTGTAGCTGATGTTTAAATGGAAAAAAATAATCTGAAGAAATAAAAAGTGCATACAGTGGCTTGCAAAAGTATTCGGCCCCCTTGAACTTTTCCACATTTTGTCACATTACAGCCACAAACATGAATCAATTTTATTAGAATTCCAGGTGAAAGACCAAAACAAAGTGGTGTACACGTGAGAAGTGGAACGACAATCATACATGATTCCAAACATTTTTTACTAATAAATAAGTGAAAAGTGGGGTGTGCGTAATTATTCAGCCCCCTTTGGTCTGAGTGCCGTCAGTTGCCCATAGACATTGCCTGATGAGTGCTAATGACTAAATAGAGTGCACCTGTGTGTAATCTAATGTCAGTACAAATACAGCTGCCCTGTGACGGCCTCAGAGGTTGTCTAAGAGAATGTTGGGAGCAACAACACCATGAAGTCCAAAGAACACACCAGACAGGTCAGGGATAAAGTTATTGAGGCATTTAAAGCAGGCTTAGGCTACAAAAAGATTTCCCAAGCCTTGAACATCCCACGGAGCGCTGTTCAAGCCATCATTCAGAAATGGAAGGATTATGGCACAACTGTAAACCTACCAAGACAAGGCCGTCCACCTAAACTCACAGGCCGAACAAGGAGAGCGCTGATCAGAAATGAAGCCAAGAGGCCCATGGTGACTCTGGACGAGCTGCAGAGATCTACAGCTCAGGTGGGGGAATCTGTCCATAGGACAACTATTAGTGGTGCACTGCACAAAGTTGGCCTTTATGGAAGACTGGTAAGAGGAAAGTCATTGTTAAAGGAAAACCATAAGAAGTCCCGTTTGCAGTTTGCCACAAGCCATGTGGGGGACACAGCAAACATGTGGAAGAAGGTGCTCTGGTCAGATGAGACCAAAATGCAAAACTAACACTGCACATCACTCTGAACACACCATCCCCACTGTCAAATATGGTGGTGGCAGCATCATGCTCTGGGGGTGCTTCTCTTCAGCAGGGACAGGGAAGCTGGTCAGAGTTGATGGGAAGATGGATGGAGCCAAATACAGGGCAATCTTGGAAGAAAACCTCTTGGAGTCTGCAAAAGACTTGAGACTGGGGCGGAGGTTCACCTTCCAGCAGGACAACGACCCTAAACATAAAGCCAGGGCAACAATGGAACGGTTTAAAACAAAACATATCCATGTGTTAGAATGGCCCAGTCAAAGTCCAGATCTAAATCCAATCGAGAATCTGTGACAAGATCTGAAAGCTGCTGTTCACAAACGCTGTCCATCTAATCTGACTGAGCTGGAGCTGTTTTGCAAAGAAGAATGGGCAAGAATTTCAGTCTGTAGATGTGCAAAGCTGGTAGAGACATACCCTAAAAGACTGGCAGCTGGAAGTGCAGCAAAAGGTGGTTCTACAAAGAATTGACTCAGGGGGCTGAATAATTACGCACACCCCACTTTTCACTTATTTATTTGTAAAAAATGTTTGGAATCATGAATGATTTTCGTTCCACTTCTCACGTGTACACCACTTTGTTTTGGTCTTTCACCTGGAATTCCAATAAAATTGATTCATGTTTGTGGCTGTAATGTGACAAAATGTGGAAAAGCTCAAGGGGGCCGAATACTTTTGCAAGCCACTGTACCTTTGGTAAACTGTGATGATGAAGCTCTTTTCTCTCACCAAACAAAATGACACCTGCAGTGTAATAGTTCATAATGTACAGTATTTCCGCCACTCCAAATGTATGGGCAGCAAAATGAAATAGGCCCTCAATAACCTCGAGACAGGGATCATATTCATTATTACGTATTTGAGTTTAAAAGCTTTAGACTACTTCTAAGCAATTTTGTGTATTAACTATATACCACTTACCTCCCCTTTCAACCATTGGTGTGGTTGAAGTGAGCGGAGCTCAGTGATGGATTAAGATGCTACGACCCTTTATTTGTTAAGGGAGGACAGCGAAAACAGAAAGGTTAACTATCAACCAAAAGTAAAAGAATAATAGGTTCATGGTTACAAGGTTACATGGTAAACAGCAGCTAAATGTTCATCATTGATATTTTAGTAGGGACATCAAATGATACAATTGCATCCTAATTTCCTCAAAATAAACTGTATACATTTGGAAACCACATTTTAAGTTATGTCATAGTTATGGACAATGTATTGAACTGGTCTAAAGTTGTCCAATGAGAAATGTATACTTTATATTTCTTACAACACTGACTCATCTTATTGTACCTGTACAATGGCCATGCCTATGCCATAAATACACAGTACTTCATGTCTATGTAGTAAGTGAGCATTATACCAGTGTCTTTACTGTGTAGAACATGGTCCACTGATCTTTTCTTTTTTCTGGCAGTCACAGGAGTCTTCACATTTGCTAGGTGCTTTGGAGGATTGAAATACTTTCTGTTGGACTATGACTGTCCAGTAGTGCTTTCCCGCTTGTTCCACTGCTCTTCGTGGTCATCGTCAGGCACAGGAGAACATGAGTAGGATTTTTCAAAAATGCTCATTGGAATATTTTTTCCAAATATCTTCCTTGAATCGAAGCAAACATTTTTGAGATGAACTCTGCCGGTCTTAGGTTCTTATTTTTTAATAGAATAAAACGCTTTACCAAACCATACCAGAGGTCCACATGGCAGTTGGTATCTCTGCTTTTGCCAAGTGCATCTTTTTTATAGGTTGAAGATTTTCCAAGCTGTGACAGATCACCCAGCAACAACCCGCTCCACAGTGGAATGATCCCCAAATAGTTCTTTAGCAGCACATCTGTAAAACCAGGACTTAGGTAAAGATTCACTGTATCAACTGCATAATTAGACAAGAAGTCGACTTCAGCTTGATTTCACTGACCTTGAAAAGCATGGGTAAAAGATGACTTTCCAACAACACTCTTTATTTCTTCTTTGGTATCTGTCGTAATTGTCTCAAATTTTCATTGTGTTTAATTTCACCAAAGACCTTCACTTTAAAGGATAACATTTTGCCCTCTGATTGTGGAGGGGTTTTTTGTGTGAAAGTGTAAGTAGCCTTGCATTCCTCAAACGTGCATTGTGCTGAAGCATGGAAAAATGGAAACTTCTTTTTGCGACTGTCACTTCTCTTTACATGCTGGTATATAAATGCTAATGTACAGCAAGGATTCATTTTCACAAATGTATACAGTCACATTATGTCTTTAAAAAGACTAATTTTAATGCAAATTGATGGCACAACAAATGCTCAAAATAAACATGATTGCTCTATGTAGTTTAGGCTTTTAAGAGAAAACTAGAAACAGGAAGATTCACCCCAAAATACCCAGCTTTGTAACATTTGATATCATTTTTATGTTTTTTTGTAATAAAATGCAAAAATACAACAACCACCCAGGCACTCAGAAGGGTTTATGAAACACCAAAATCTGAAATACAAAATCATATAAAAGAAAATTGGGAACTGAGACATGGAAATTCAAATGTTTTAAACTATTACAAACCTCTCTTATACCCATCAGTTTATGACCATTTTACCACACACTCAATTAGCATACCAAAATAAAATCTATCTGATTGCAGAATATTTAGATTACAACAAACATGTTAGATAGTCCCAGTAAAAGTCACAACTTTTCTTATTTTGGTTTTTAAAAGTAAAAAAGCCTTTTTTTTAAGAAATATTATTCTCAATTCAAACCACCAATATTTTTAAAGGAGTCATAACCTATTATTACCTTGGATATCCATTATTATAGTCTTTCAGGCCCTTCTAAAAATGAAAAGTTGAAAAAAAATAAAAGCAGAGCTCGTCTGACAACTTATTTCCGAAGGCATTATTGTCTCGTGAGATCTGATGCGATACTTTGTCTGTCGTGGATGGTATTGTAATAATGCAAACGAGGGCCGCGTTGATTGGTGGCATTCCAGGTCATTTGTTGTTTGCAAAGTAGCAGCCATTACCCGTGTTATCCTCGAAGCTACTACTCCTGCTAGCATACATTAGCCACATTAGCAGTTAGCTGCTGTTTGTTACACACAGTAGAGCAATAAAAACACAGCCTTACCGTTTCAATTGCAGGCAAGTCTCTGATTGTTGGAATGGCCCCTCTTTTCAAAAAGGAGCTCGAGTTCGAACTTCGAATCGGAACTCAGTAATGGCGGCGCTCGACTGAATATGAGGGGGAGAGGAGCAGGGCGGGCTTTCTTTAGCATAGGTCTGCGATGTCCATATATGGTATATCCTGCACCGACTTGACGTCAAGTCGGACAGAAATTTAACATCGCGTATTTGAGTGCGCGTGGGCTGGTTGACGAACCCAAAGGTAAACAAACGCTTCAAACACATGCTATCGGCTTCCCGGCCAGTGTATAATCGTTAGGCAATCATAACATACATTTTTTCTCTTGGAAAAGTGAAAATTACAGGTCATGACTCCTTTAAATGATAAAAATAACATTTTAAAAGTAACAGAGTTATTGAGTCTCAGAGGTTGGCACCAGTTGGTATTCAGTTCTGGTTCTTCTGGACCAGTAGAGGATCGCTCCAAGTACCAGGACACAGCCAACAACCAAGATTTGGTTCAGACTAAGATTCACACTAAGGCCAGACCCTGAAATGTAAAAACAAACAAAAAACAAAAAATCACATCTGGTTATAAAAGATGATAACTGGTATAATGGAGAACCAGAAAAAAAGACACACACTGGGAAAATAACGTTTAAAAAGTGTTTTTGATGAAAACTTCTCTATTAATGTTATTTTTTAAATCAATCTGGTTGCAAATATAATCTTTAGAGAAAAAATTACTTTTGCATTATTAACATTTTTTTCCAGTCATTATATAAACTTTATATAATGCTATACGATAAATGTATACTCTGAGTATATTTTTGTAAATAATCTGAAAGGTTCCCAACAGCTTTAAACTTGGCTAAAAATCCTGAAATAACTATAATTACTAACCACGCCATCACAAAAACCCAAACATGAAGAGAATAGAGAATTCATAAATACTGCATTGAGTAACTGTCACCTTTGGTGTCGGAAGACCTAGCGAGACGCAAAGGACCCTGGGAAATGGAGTGGCTGCTCGTCTCAGGTGGAGCGTCTCTCTTCCTGCGATTGTTCCACGAATTAGATCTCATGCATCCCTGAGAGCACCGAGTTCCAGGAAAGCCGATTTCACACAGAAGGACTGAACAGGTGATGTAGACCTGCAGAACCACGCAGGTGGAGTCAGATTATTCTAAACAGCTTTCTCTGTTTACAACAGATACGATAAAGAAAAGATAGACAGAGTTGGCCTTAGTAATTCAGAGGGACTCAAAGAGAACCTTACAGCCTTTATCAAGTTCACTTTCAGAGGAAATAATCACCAAATACATCAATTTCAATCAGTGATCTGGTTGAATGTCTAGTTGTTGTAAATCTTTCCGTGCATTTCTGATATCTGCTAATGCGTGCCTCCATTTGCTTCTTCGCACTGCACTTTGCCAATTCCCAAGAGCCAAGGGATCTGCAAACTCTCAACTTCCCTCCACCAAGGCCAAAATCCCTGGACATCACCACATCATAAAGACAGAAATGGAAACCCTCCACCCCAATGACGTGGTCCTTCTGTGACCTGCATGAGAGTCATCTGAGTCTGAGGATACGTGTTTCACCTGCAGAAAGTTGGACTACTAAGTCTCCTACACAAGTTCAAGTATTTTAATATCTTGCTTCCATCTTGTGTATGGCAGGATGAAGGTGTGTGTCTTTAATCTTCTACAGTAATAAAGACATTGGCCCCATCTGCTTTTCTGAAGAACAACCAGATATGGAAGGTAAAACTCTTGATTTACCTCTACAGTAGGTTCTAATGTGACCACGCCATACAGATCAGAATTGAAAGACTAAGTTTGTGTGGAAGTGGCTGAAATAAGTGTCTTCAAATTCAGACAATTTCAGAAAAGTAACTTTACCTCCTCGTGAGCTCCAATGAACTCAAACGCCTCCATGCCAAACCTGAACTGAGTCTTGGAGCTGGGGTAGATTTGTGCTGTTCTGTCACTCAAACATCTGCAACAAACAAACAAGAGACATAACAATTTGGTGAAGATTTTTTTTCACCCAGCAAATGTTCCTTGATGTAAGATCAAAGAAAAGCATGATGACTTTAACACGTATCGATGTCTTTCTTGAGTTATCTGTGAGTTATTTATTCACTGAGTACCCATTTTCGATGATGGTGTAGCTGATGCGTGAATTGGGGTTGTCGTAGGGAGTCGCCTTGCAGGACTGCACGAAAAGCTCGGTGTTGGGGATGGACGTGGTGGCCTCGATCTGCATGTAGATCATCTGCTTGAGGTAAACTTCCACGGGGTAGCTGCTGGCATCCACTTGCTTCCTGAAACGCTGGCTCTCAAAGAACTCAAACTGGAAGGTGAAAGCACCGAACCCCTTCTCGTTAAAAGCGTACGGGTTTTTGTGTCTGAATCCCAGGGTCAAGTTGGTTCGCTTGGGGAAGGAGCAGGAAAAGGCGATCTCGACGTCGTGGTGCCTGGAAACAATTTCCCGTTTATCCGCAGATGTGATCACGTTGGTAAAGATAATGTTATCGTCATCCTCCTGAAAAAGTCACAAAATGAACAGGAATACACTGAGACGTCAAGAAAGTGACAATATCTTTAGCTAAAGGTATTGTAACATTCATTGTGTTACGTAATCTTCAGGAGTCATTTGAAAGTCAAAATATTAACCTTTTTTTCTCCAAATATATTTTACATTAAGACAAAAATAGACTATTGATCATGGATAGTGTTAGGGGTTTAAAGGTATGCAAAAGTCACAATTCAGAATGTACTTTGGTTTCATTAAGTCACAGTTTGGTAAGTTTTCCTTTTGATTAGATAATTAATTTAGCTCAGGAAATGTCTGCAGTGGGACCAGGACCAGGTGATTGGATTTGGGATCAATGTTCGAGGAAGGGCCGGGGGGAGTGACTGAGCTGCCTTCCAGGAGGTCTGTGCTCTCCAAGTTCATTTCCAGCTAAATTTATTGTGGACTGGTTTAGGGAAGGATGCACTGCGGCAATGGTGGGGCTTTATTGTTTGATGGTAGCTGTCTTGTAGCTCAGCGGGGGTTGGGGGTACACTTAATGCTTTGTCAGTTTATTGGTTTATTGGGTTTCATTGTCTTTGGTTGGATGTTTGGTTTTGGTGCTCTGTGGTGCGAGGGGTTGAGATTCGGTTGGTTGAGTTCTGTGTTTGGGAGGTGGTTGAGCAAAGCAAGGCAAGGCAACTTTATTTGTAAAGCACACTTTCAACTACAAGGCAATTCAAGGTGCTTTACATCCTATGGGGAAAATAAATCAAAGCAGCAATAAAACAACAGTAAAAACATAAAACACAACATTAGAGACACATAGCCTAACATATTACACATTAAAACATATGACATTCCAGAATGCAATGTATAAAGTAACTGTGATGAAGCAGGTAGGGAACTGACAAGGACGAGGGACAAATTGTCATTGTTAAGCAGTGTATTTATGGGTTGTTGTTTGTATAATATATGTTTGTATATCTGGAGTTTTTGAAAAAAATAATTACCCCCCTGGAATAATTAAAGTATTTCTAATTCTGATTCTTTAGCAAGTCCAGTGTTGTGTACTTTGACAACAGAGTTTTCACTTATTTTCTGTGTGTTCCACGTGTGTTCATATACTTTTCTAGTATTACTCATTTAAATGGGAAGCTTTTTATATCTTGTATGTTATACCTCTTGTACCCTTCTGTCATTGTATTCATCATTTTTATTATTAACTACAAACCACATCCATCCCCTACACTTTTGGAAAGCTTGCAACACTCCAACACTGGTGGACACGCACTTCATGTCGGATCAACCCCAAATTGTAATCAGTTTTTCCTGGTCCCATTGCGAACATTTCCTGAAAATTGAATCGAAATCTGTCCATAACTTTTTGAGTTATGTGGCTAGCAGACAAACAGACAGACGGTCACAAAAACATTACCTTCTGGCAGAGGTAATAAAAAATCTTCCATGTGCCATCTTTCTGTATAAATATCTCATGCTGCAACATGAAAACTTATGGCTTATATTCAGTTGTGCCCTATGAAAATTATAGTTGTTCTGCACGTAAACAATCTGCATGTGTTCAAGTACAAAATAATGCTGTTTGGTACCAAACTGACAGAACTGTTCCTTTATTTTGTTATGATATTTTTGTTATGAATATGGCTACAGTTACAAGACAAGTTATTCCTTTTCATTAAATTTCATCAGATTGTCTTTAGGAGACTTTGGTAACACTTCCTGCTCTTGGATGTGTAATTCTTGACTGATGTCAAGTACAACCACCCAGACCACTCAGGTCCTCCAACTCTAGCCTACTAAACATCCCTAGACTCAAAACCAAACATGAGAAGCAGCTTTCAGTTTCTATGCTCCCCTTATGTGGAACAGACTTCCTGACGAGTGTAGAGCTGCTGAAACACTGAACTGCTTTAAATCAAGACTAAAATCTCATCTGTTTAGAATTGCCTTTGAGTAAACGATTAATGTCAAATGTATCATATGTACTCATGCATTATTGCTTAATTGGTGTTTTTTCATGCTTTATTATGTATCATGTGTTGTGTGTTTCTGCTAAATTGCTGCTCTTAATTTCGAATTCCAATGTTATAATCTGTCTTTCTTTATTACCAAATCATGTACAGAGCCTTCAATTAACCTGTTGTTGAAAGTGTGCTATACAAATAAAATTGCCTTGCCTTTCAGCTGCAGGACAAAACTGTTACCATGTTCACAGAGGAACATCTCACTGTACTATGATAATACTGAAGGTAATTTTAGCTGTCAATTGTTTTAATGCTTTCAATATTTTTGTTTGAAGGGACCCTTGAATTGCAAAGTATTCTTGACTTCTGAATAGCCTTAATGTGCCCTACTGTAAGGCATTTATTTTGTGTGTTGTACCTGCACAAGAGTTCCACAGCTGCCCAGCGACATGACAGCAACCAGGTGGCTGGAGTTGGAGAGTGTTTTCAAGTTGCATGAAGGGTCTGTGAACTCATTGAAATGCAATAAGTCTTCATTGCGGCGGACCAGGAAGGTTTTTTCCACCTCCACAGATATTGTTGTTTCATTGCAGGTCACTTTGGCCTCTGTAAAGATCCCATTTGAAAAACCATCAGTTTTGAGAGAAAGTCATTTAAGAGGATGCGTAAAGAAATGCAGTGACTTTGCCTTTGTTTTTTCTTCCCTTCAGTTTCTATCCATTTAGCAGCTAGGTACAGATCTATTTTCTAGATTTACTCTGTGCTACGGAGTTTCAATTGAATAAATGATGAGATCAGATTCCTTCAGACAGTTGGAAAATGTTTCATTACATTTTGTTAACAAATGAGGTTCAGTGATCGAGTCTCCAAGCTGACCTGCCCCAACCAGGAAGCTGAGGCTTAACACACAGTCCATAAAATATTTCCGTTACACTCTACGTTGAACATTTTAATCTCATAATCTGTGTTTTAGATTATTGTTACTGTGTTGACAATCTATTTACATAGTTTTTTTATTAAGAGTAATACAAATGAGTAAATTGAAGGTGAAGACACAAGGTAACAACTTGCGTCTTGCGTTGAGGCCCTGTTCCAGTTCCTCACTGTGCTACTTTCTTTCTCCAAATACATTATTTGCATTACATTCATACATGCATACATTATATTGTTATTTCAACTGATAACTTTATGTTTATGTTTTCTCTCCATAAAAGCTATACCTGGTCTAGCGTTCTGTTTAGCTGTTTAGCTCGCCTACGTAGAGGGGGCATCGACTGAGATGATGCTCCCAACAACTAAACACTCCATCTCCTGTTATTACATTTTTACTTTCCTTACATAGAAAGTATTCTTACATCAGTTCTTTTTTGAGTATCTACTCTGTTTTCTCAAACCCCCAGATGGTCGTGGCAGATGGCCGCTCTTACTGAGCCAGGTTCTGGTTCTGGTTCTGCTGGAGGGATCTTCCTGTTAAAGGGGAGTTTTACCTCTCCACCATCACTACATGCTTGCTCACTATGAGGGATTGCTGTGAAGTCAGCAACACAACGCAGGCGACTGTGTGCTGTCACTACATGTTCGTTTAGGACGAGTGAGTGTAAATAAAGAACTGAATAGAATTATCCTTACAGGTGAGTTTTTAAGAGCAAAACTTTCTCCGTTTACCAGGTTCCCACCTTCAGTCGATATGCAGAGGTATGAACATAATAAAACATAATCAGGCGCCCACAATTACATGTATTGACTTACCATGATGCCCAACACTAACAGTAATGCAGCGTAGCTCTGAATGATAGACTAGGTCATACCTGGAATGTAATGAGGGATAATTATTACATATGTAAATTAAGTAAGATCTTTTAACCAGATATGAGAAAGTTACATATTAGACATTAAATCAACAAAACAGTATTTTCAAAACTTACTCATCTCTTGCTTCAGATATAAAGCAAATTGGGAAATAATCATAGAGCTTATTTAAAGTTGGAGTCCATCTTAGTATGTACATGTCAGAAGAGACCTTCTCCTTTAATATACCATCAGGTCCTACAACAAGCAAGTCATGAATCCTGGAAGACAAAACAATGAGTTACATGAGAAATTAGAACTTTGTGTGTACTTGTTTTTTTCCATCCATCATCAACGGTTAGAATATGGTTTAAATTGCTTTTATTTGTTTTTAAATCACTGATCCATATTTGGTAAAGCTTCTTTGCCCATATCCGCCTTCCCGTGCTCTTAGGTCTGCTGACCACCTTCTTCTTCGAGTCCCGTCTGTGCGTCTAAAATGTCGTGGGGAAAGAGCTTTTTCTGTGTATGCTCCAAAATTATGGAATGAGCTCCCTCTTGAGATACGCCAGTCTACTTCGCTTCATGTTTTTAAATCTTGATTGAAAACGTGTCATTTTAGTTTAGCTTTTAATTAGCCCTACTGTCACCATTAGCTTAGAGGGTTGACCTGTCATATGTGTTCTCTAGCACTTGTATCAGCTGTTTTATTTTTATTCTGACTTTCTGCTATTTATCTGTTTTTACTGTGTTTTATGTTCTGTTTTATTTCCTTATGTTTCTAGCCTGTGTGCTCCGCTTCGGTTGACTTCTGTCATTTGTAAAGCGCATTATAAATAAAATGGTATGGTATAACTAGGAGGTGGAGTAATATAAAAAGTGACCAGGTTTGATGAATGACATTTTGATTTAACTCAAGTTTTGCTTAAATGGAGAACACAGCTTTTGGATGCCCTCTAGAAAAATAGGGAAGTCAGCTGAAGTAGTGTGATGGTTTGGGCAATGTTCTTCTAGGACTTTAATTGTTACTTTGGCTTGTACCAACAGATAAAAGATGGATAACACCTTACCAAAAACTAATATTCAGGAATGGTTTGATGAACATAACTAATGTAACGGAATTACTTTTCTGTCAAGTTCCACAGATGTCAATTCAATCAAGCTTCTGTTGAAGGGTGAAAAACAATTACCTTGGAAATTAAAAAGTTAAAAGTTTACATAAATAAAAGCCTTAAAAACCGTATAAAAAGGGAACACAGGCACCCCAATATTATCTTTTTAATTTGAGTCAACATCATGCCAGGGGTATAGATTAGGCTTATTGGGACACAGAGAAAGAATAACCCTTCATATGAAATGATAACACAAGCTTAGTGTGTGAGACTCATCTATTTTGGTATATAACAAAATAAAAAATGAAAAAAAAAACATTCCTGAGTTCAATACATTTTCGAGGACATTAATCAATTACCCTCGGACTATCGAAGTTAGAAGGTTAATACATCTGCTTTGTTGGCAGTGAAAATGGAACCAAGAACCACTAAACAGATGGTTATAATGTTATGCCTGATTGTTGTAGAAATATAAGCAAAGCAAGGCAATTTTATTTGTATAGGACACATTCAACAAGGTAATTTAAGGTGCTTTACATGATTAGGGGACAAAGTAAAAACAGCAATAAAGCACGAAGCACATACAAAACATGCATGAAAGCATGACTCAAAGGCAGCTCTAAACACAGGAATTTTGACTTGTGATTTAAAGGAACTCAGTGTTTCAGCAGCTTTTCAGTTGTCCGGAAGTTTGTTCCAGATTAGAGGAGCATAGAAACTGAAAGCTGCTTCTCCATGTTTGGTTCTGATTCTAGGGATGATGTTGAGTGGGGGGGGGGGGGGGGGGTTAGTATAGTAACAGTAGATCTTCAACATACTTACTTGGGTGTTAGGCCATTAAATGATTTATAAACAAGTAAAAGTATTTAGAAGTCTATTCTCTGAGCTACAGGGAGCCAGTGTAAGGACTTTAGAACTGGGGTGATGTGCTCTAATTTCCTGGTTCTAGTGAGGAACACGAGCAGCAGCGTTCTGGATCAGCTGCAGCTGTCTGATTGACTTTTTAGGCGGACCTTTGGAGAAAATGTTGCAGTAATCAATCTGACTATAAATCAAATCAAACTTTATTTATAAAGCGCTTTCACACAAAAAAATTTTGAATGAAAAATGTGCTTTATAAATAAAGTTTAATTTGACTAAAGATAAACGCATGGATGAGTTTTTCTAGGTCCTGTTGCGACATCAGTCCTTTAATCCTAGAAATGTTCTTCAGGTGATAGAAGGCTGACCTTGTTATTGACCTTTATGTGACCCTGGAGGTTCAGGTCTGAGTCCATTACTACACCTAGATTTCAGGCCTGATCAGTAGTTTCTAGCTGTATTAACTGAAGCTGTGTGCTGACCCTTGATCATTTCTTTTTAGGTCCAAAGATGGTTACTTCAGTTTTGTTTCTGTTCAGCTGGAGAAAGTTATGGCACATCGTCCATTGATTTGCTCGATGCATTTACTTAGGGCTTGGATGGGTTCAAAGTTACCTGGTGAAATTGTACTGTAAATACTATAACACAACGTCAGAAACTGCTTACCTTGTGTACTGAGCTGTGGATCTGATCCTAATTTCAAGGGGCTGGTTTAAAAATGCAGGCAGATAAGCTTTGTTAGCCGGAGTTGGTGCCAAGAAAACGGGAAAGTAATCACCGTCGAGACAAGAAGGAGCATGGTGTGAGTCCACTGAAAATCAGATGAGATGTCAAACAGAATGTGAGAAATAGACATTTTATGTTTCTGCTTGTCTTTTTTAATCAGAAATTGTTACTGTACCATAGACAGAGAAATCCAGAGGAGCTTTGCTTAAAGGAGGAATTGATGGCCTATATTGCCCCCTGCTGCTTGTGGTGGTTGGAGCAGTTGTGGTTGTGGTTGGGAAAGCTGTGGTGGTGGCTGGAGCAGGTGTGGTGGTGGTGATTGGATTTCTGTTGGTGATTGGATTTCTGTTGGTGGTGGTGGTGATTGGAGTTCCAGTGGTGGTGGTGGTAATTGGATTTACTGTGGTGCTTGGATTTCCAGTGGTGGTGGTGGTAATTGGATTTACTGTGGTGCTGGTGGTGATTGGATTTCCGGTGGTGGTAGTGGTGGTGGTGATTGGATTTCTGGTGGTGGTGGTGGTGGTGGTGATTGGATTTACTCTGGTACTGGTGGTGATTGGATTTCCAGTGGTGGTAGTGGTGGTGGTGATTGGATTTCTGGTGGTGGTGGTGGTGGTGATTGGATTTACTCTGGTACTGGTGGTGATTGGATTTCCGGTGGTGGTGGTGGTGGTGGTGATTGGATTTACTCTGGTACTGGTGGTGATTGGATTTCCAGTGGTGGTAGTGGTGGTGGTGATTGGATTTCTGGTGGTGGTCGTGGTAATTGGATTTACTGTGGTGCTGGTGGTGATTGGATTTCCGGTGGTGGTAGTGGTGGTGGTGATTGGATTTCTGGTGGTGGTCGTGGTAATTGGATTTACTGGGGTGCTGGTGGTGATTGGATTTACGGTGGTGGTGGTAATTGGATTTCCAGTGGTGGTGGTGGTGGTGATTGGATTTCCGGTGGTGGTAGTGGTGGTGGTGATTGGATTTCTGGTGGTGGTCGTGGTAATTGGATTTACTGTGGTGGTGGTGGTAATTGGATTTCCAGTGGTGGTGGTGGTGGTGATTGGATTTCTGGGGGTGGTGGTGATTGGATTTACCGTGGTGGTGGTGATTGGGACAGCTGTGTTGACTGAAAATGAAATAGCACGTTGACGTCGTGTCGATGATAGGGGGTGCTTTGTTGTGTATGACCCATCAGAGTAAGACAAGTTTATCTTCTTGGTGGGAAAGTCCTCAATCACGAGCTCAATTGGATGGATTCCAGTGTAACTGCTGTAGTTATATGTCAGGGAGCAGGAACTCTGACAAGGAGCGTATAGTTTCATCAAAACAAGGCAAGGCGATTTTATTTGTATGGCACAGTTTCATCAACAAGGTAATTCAAGGTGCTTTACATGATTAGATAACTAAAAACAGCAATAACATACACGGAGCATATGACACATCAAAACATTAATCAGGCAATAGCATAGGCCTTTATAACTGCATCTGATCTTTCTTTGTTTTAATCAGATGGAGGCTTACAAAACTATTTATTTTAAATCAATCTTTTTATTACATTTCTTCTGCTTTAGCTTAGTTGATGCTAATCAGTGGCACAGACACACCATCATTGGTTGACCAGGGAGGAGGCACACTATAGGGAGGCTCGGTTCACTATGCAAATTTGTAAAGAGTTTTCAAAAATTTGCTTGTGTAGTGATACAACTATTTTTTCTAGTTATTAAAAAACAGTTTTTGTATTAACTTATCCTGTATTTTAAATTCTGTAGAGGACAACTATCGCTGTTCAATCCCTGACTGTCATTATTCCAGATCGCCATTACATATCCAAACAAGGTTTCTTTACATTTAAATGACTTAGTAACAAATAGGACATGGAGACATTTTATCCAGCGAAACAACTTTGCTGTTTTTTAAATATAGACTTGAAAAAGTTGCATTTCCTGCAAAAATGCAGTATGAATGCTGTAAGCGGAATGTATTTGCAGAAAATAGCTGAAGTATTTGCAGTCAACTGCTGAAGACTTGCTGAAGTGTAATAAACAGAAAAAATAAAAACAGTCTCCAAATCTCATCACATAGCAAAACTGTCAAAATTAGCTCAAATACCAATGTTGGCTAAAATGCTAGTGGTAGCTTGGCAGACAGTAACTTATTGGTTAACAATACCTCAATCCATTCACTATATTAAAAATTAGCTAGATGCCAATGTTAGCTAAAATGCTAGTGGTAACATGTTGGAAAACACTAACATGTTGGTTAACAATAACTCAATTCATTCAGTATATCAAAAATGAGCTAAATGCTGTGATGGAAAATGTTAATATTGCTCGTCTAAGAATCTAAGGTCCTGAACTATGAAAGCAGAAGTGAACTTGATGTCTAAAGGTGATGAACTGTCAAACAGAAAGTGGACTGCGTGACTTTTGGATCATTGCTCACAACGACTTGAGTGAAAAAGAGGATGTGCACCCCAGCCAACGCTGTCTAAGAAGGAGAGAAAAACAACCAAATGTAGAAGCTTAAGTGTCTAGACAAAAGGACGTGAGTGGGATGTTTGACCTGTTTACAAGAGAAGATGATCATGTTTGCTAAACTTAAGGTGTGTTAAAGTGTATAAATACTCATGTACACTTGGACTCTGGGCTCTGCTCTCTGACTTGTCAGTGACAGAGTCTTCGAACGCTGTTTGCCTTCTAATAAATACAAGACAAAGGATCGATCTTTTCTCTAAGTGATTTTATCAACATTGTCTCATCCCAGAATTCCATAACAATGCTAATGTTAGCTAAAGTGCTAGAGATAGAATGTTGGCAAACTTTAACATGTTGGTTAACATGGACATAATCCATTCAGTATGCTACCTTTAGCTGTCAGGTCAAAATAAGCTAAAAATCCTAATGCTAGTTTAAAAGCTAGTTTTGGATAATAATAGCAAGGTAGCTAACCATATCTTACTCCATGTATAATCCTTACAATAGCCTAAATGTTAAAGTCTGTGTAACTGCCTTCTAAAAGATATCACTCTCTTCCAGGTGTAGGGACAGCAAAATGGCAGCTGTTGCCTCCCTGGTACCTATGAGACTGGATTGGTAATCATAGGTCACAGAGTAATTAAAAGTAATGGTAAACTGATTTGTATTAAGTCTACAACAAGTTGTTTGAGATGTCTCTCACTGACCCTGAAACGTCAGTTTTGCAATGGCCATAGTGTATAGTAATTATCTTTTCTGCCACAAGAAGGGGCTCCAACTAAAGCCATGGAAAGGCCTTCCATTACTCAGCCAATCACACACAGGGTGGTACTGGCAGAGACAGACTGACTGCAGCACCTCACTTTTGACTCATCATTTCACAGGCATTTCAACAGGAGACGTTGCTTCTGAACTGCTCGTAATAACTCAAGAACCGTAAGGCCCATTGATGTCCCCAATTTTTATCAGAATGGATTCTCAAAAAGAATATAAGGGCTGTCAAAAAGATTCTTTCACTTTAAATATCTATTTATCTGGATGAAAGTATGTATCCATGTGTATATACACATGTCCTCTGGAATCAGATTTGTACCAAATGTGTGACACAAGCATGCTTATAAACACCAACAAAAATTCTACTGGAAATGTCTATTAGAGGGGCTTGCTGAGGTCATGTGACTGCTTTAGGTGTAAAAAATGCTTTATATCTGAGCCCATACTCTAGCTCCACTAAATCTGAAACCTTGCTTCTAAACTAAAGGCTGTTATGTATAATAATTCCCATTTCTGCCAGTAGAGGAAGCTCTTATGCAGCCCAGCACTGTGTTAACACTGACAACTGACAGGTATCAATCACCATGTCACAGATTGGCAGGGTGACGCCTGTCTCCCCTGAGTCCAACGTTTTGAACGGGAAAATCTAATTCAGAAATACTCTTAACTTGAGAGCCATAAGGCCTATCGACATCATATATGTACCGTTTTTAGCAAAACGGATAGAGGAACATTTGTAACCCACTCAATTTGTTGAAGATGTAATATTACAGGCATAAAACGATGTCAAATATGTTAAAAATTATGATAAAAGCTGAAAACTCTTTACTTGGCCCAGAACTAAGTCCTCTAGCTCAGAAAATATACGGGCTGTTGAGGAGTCTTTCACTTTAAGTACCCGGGGGCTTTGTAGAAGAATTGTGGGTCGTTTCATGTGTGTGCCTTCATCTGTTTAGGGGCAGTGATTTTGTAAAAACCAGGATGATTTTGCAAGTTTTGAATCTAGGCTGTTCCAACTCAGGGTTGGCTTTCCTTGGTTTTGGGCCATTTGCTAGAACATTGTAAATGTCACAATAATGATGGTAACATTTCCTGAATCCCAAAATGAATACCTATGTTTTGGTGTATACCATGTGTAGATAAGACGAAATTTGCGCGATAAAGGAGCATTTTTTTGTGAAATATCAATCAACTTTGAAAACAAAATCAGTTGCTAGAGGGCACACTTTGTCAGTTGAAGAATTCCATAATTGAAATACATTGTGAAATAGAAAAACTGCAAAAATTGTATAAAAATTAAATTGCAATTTTAGAAAAAGCTGCAACAGATTTCCAAAAGCTGAATCATTTGAAGGCAGCCTAAAGGTGGGTGACATGTTTAAAGTTTAAATGGAATTTCTAGCTGAAAGTTGGTGGAAGTAGTTGCCTGTCACACAGGACAACTTTTTTTGCTGAATTTTGTAGAATCTGAAAGATTTTCTATGTATTTCAATACGCCACAAATTGCTATAAAAAGCTGAATATTCAAATAACTCCCCTCCCTGGGCTGCCACCTTATCGTGGTGGAGGGGTTTGAGTGTCCCAATGATCCTAGGAGTTATGTTGTCGGGGGCTTTTGCTCCTGGTAGGGTCACCCATGGCAATTTGGTTCTAGGTGAGGGATCAGACAAAGTGCAGCCCAAAAGACCCCTATGATGAAAACGACAGATGGACTCAGTGTTCCCTCGCCCGGACGCGGGTCACCGGGGCCCCCCTCTGGAGCCAGGCCTGGTGGTGGGGCACGTTGGCGAGCGCCTGGTGGCCGGGCCTTTACCCATGGGGCCCGGTCGGGCTTAGCCCGAAGAGGTAACATGGGCCCCCCTTCCCATGAGCTCACCACCTGTGGGAGGGGCCATAGGGGTCGGGTGCTGTGCAGGATGGGCGGCGGCCAAAGGCGGGGACCTTGGCGGTCCGATCCTCGGCTGCAGAAGCTGGCTCTCGGGACGTGGAACGTCACCTCTCTGGTGGGTAAGGAGCCGGAGCTGGTGTGCGAGGTTGAGAGGTTCCGAGTGGACATCGTCGGACTCACCTCGGTGCACGGCTCTGGCTCTGGAACCCGTCTCCTCGAGAGGGGTTGGACTCTCTTCCACTCTGGGGTTGCCCCCGCTGAGAGGCGCCGAGCTGGGGTGGGCATACTTGTTGCCCCCCATCTCGGTGCCTGTACGTTGGGGTTTACCCCGGTGAACGAGAGGGTAGCCTCCCTCCGCCTTCGGGTGGGGGGACGGGTCCTGACTGTTGTTTGTGCTTACGCGCCAAACAGCAGATTAGATTACCCACCCTTCTTGGAGTCTTTGGAGGGGGTGCTGGAGAGTGCTCCTCCTGGGGACTCCCTTGTTCTGCTGGGGGACTTCAACGCTCACGTGGGCAATGACAGTGAGACCTGGAGGGGTGTGGTTGGGCGGAATGGCCCCCCCGATCTAAACCCGAGTGGTGTCTTGTTATTGGACTTCTGTGCTCGTCATGGATTGTCCATAACGAACACCTTGTTCAAGCATAAAGGTGTCCATATGTGCACTTGGCACCAGGACACCTTAGGCCGCAGCTCAATGATCGACTTGGTTGTCATCTCATCTGATCTGCGGCCGCATGTTTTGGACACTCGGGTGAAGAGAGGGGCAGAGCTGTCCACTGACCACTACCTGGTGGTGAGTCGGCTCCGATGGTGGGGGAGGACGCCGGACAGACCTGGAAGGCCCAAACGTGTTGTGAGGGTTTGCTGGGAACGTCTGGCAGAGTCTCCTGTCAGAAGGAGCTTTAACTCACACCTCCGGCAGAACTTTGAACACGTCCCGGGGGAGGCGGGGGACATCGAGTCCGAGTGGACCATGTTCCGCGCCTCCATTGCCGAGGCGGCTGACCGAAGCTGTGGCCGCAAGGTGGTCGGTGCCTGTCGCGGCGGCAACCCCCGAACCCGGTGGTGGACACCGGCGGTAAGGGATGCTGTCAGGCTGAAGAAGGAGTCCTACCGGGTCTTTTTGGCTTGTGGGACCCCTGAAGCAGCTGATAGGTACCGACAGGCCAAGCGGGATGCGGCTCGGATGGTTGCTGAGGCAAAAACTCGGGCGTGGGAGGAGTTTGGAGAGACCATGGAAAACGACTTCCGTACGGCTTCGAAGCGATTCTGGTCCACCATCCGGCGTCTCAGGGGGGGGAAAGCGGTCTGCCACCAACACTGTTTACAGTGGGGATGGTGTGCTGCTGACCTCGACGCGGGACGTTTTGGGTCGGTGGATGGAATACTTCGAAGACCTCCTCAATCCCACCAGCACGCCTTCCAATCTGGAAGCAGGGTTTGGGGACTTGGGGTCGGGCTCTCCAATCTCTGGTGTTGAGGTCACCGAGGTCGTTAAAAAGCTCCTCGGTGGCAAGGCTCCGGGGGTGGATGAGATTCGACCGGAGTTCCTCAAGGCTCTGGATGTTGTGGGGCTGTGTTGGTTAACGCGGCTCTGCAATATTGCGTGGACATCGGGGGCAGTTCCCTTGGATTGGCAGACCGGGGTGGTGGTCCCCCTGTTTAAAAAGGGGGACCACAGGGTGTGTTCCAACTACAGGGGGATCACACTTCTGAGCCTCCCTGGTAAGGTCTATTCAGGGGTTCTGGAGAGGAGGGTCCGACGGATAGTCGAACCTCGGATCCAGGAGGAACAATGCGGTTTTCGTCCTGGCCGTGGAACACTGGACCAGCTCTACACCCTCAGCAGGGTCCTGGAGGGTGCGTGGGAGTTCGCCCAACCGGTCTACATGTGTTTTGTGGACTTGGAGAAGGCGTTCGACCGTGTCCCTCGGGGGGCCCTGTGGGGGGTGCTCCGGGAGTATGGGGTACCTGGCCCCTTGATACGGGCTGTTAGGTCCCTGTACGACCGGTGCCAGAGTTTGGTTCGCATTGCCGGCAGTAAGTCGGGCTTGTTTCCAGTGAGAGTTGGACTCCGCCAAGGTTGCCCTTTGTCACCGATCCTGTTCCTAACTTTTATGGACAGGATCTCTAGACGCAGCCAAGGCGTTGAGGGGATCCGTTTTGGTGGCCTCTGGATCGGGTCTCTGCTTTTTGCAGATGATGTGGTCCTGTTGGCTTCATCGGAGCGTGATCTACAGCTTTCGCTGGAGCTGTTTGCAGCCGAGTGTGAAGCGGCTGGGATGAGAATCAGCACCTCCAAATCCGAGGCCATGGTCTTGAGCCGGAAAAGGGTGGGGTGCCTCCTCTGGGTCGGGGATGGGGTCCTTCCCCAAGTGGAGGAGTTTAAGTATCTGGGGGTCTTGTTCACGAATGAGGGAAAAATGGAGCGGGAGATCGATAGACGGATTGGTGGGGCATCTGCAGTTATGCGGGCGCTCTACCGGTCTGTCGTGGTGAAGAGAGAGCTGAGCCAAAAGGCGAAGCTCTCGATTTACCGGTCGATCTACGTTCCTACCCTCATCTATGGTCACGAACTCTGGGTGGTGACCGAAAGAACGAGATCACGGATACAAGCGGCTGAAATGAGTTTCCTCCGCAGAGTGTCTGGGCTCTCCCTTAGAGATAGGGTGAGAAGCTCAGTCATCCGGAGGGGGCTCAGAGTAGAGCCGCTGCTTCTCCACATCGAGAGGAGTCAGTTGAGGTGGCTCGGGCATCTGGTCAGGATGCCTCCTGGACGCCTCCCTGGTGAGGTGTTTCAGGCACGTCTCACCGGGAGGAGGCCCAGGGGAAGGCCCAGGACACGCTGGAGGGACTATGTTTCTCGGCTGGCCTGGGAGCGCCTTGGGGTTCCTCCCGAGGAGCTGGAACAAGTGGCTGGGGAGAGGGAAGTCTGGGTCTCTTTGCTTAGGCTGCTACCCCCGCGACCCGACCCCGGATAAGCGGAAGAAAATGGATGGATGGATGGATGGATGGATTCAAATAACTGAATATTCTAAAAGCTGAATGGTTGAAATAGCACAAAAATTGTAGAAGGATATACATGCTATATACGGAAACATAAGAGGAAGAATCTTTATAATGTGAATTCCTACATCATTCATACAATTAAAACATCAAAAGAATCCCATTGCAACATACCTGGTCAAAAGAGAAGCCACTGACAAGACTGCACATCCCACATTCAGATGTTGCTCCTTCTGTCGGTACTCTGCATCTCACATCATCACCATCAGGGTCAAATGCTGAAATCCTGAATGTTCGAGGGCAGTTTCTTGTTATTCTGTAGAAGTAAAAATAAAAACCACTTTAACCAATACCCTTGACGGTCAGAACACTAGTGTGTCCATAAGGTAGAGATTAAGTATATTAGAGTAGGGAGTATTATCAGATGTAGCTCAAGTTAAATTAAATATGATCCCAATGACTGCAGAATTCTCGGTTTCTTTAAAGAGCAACTCACCCCCAAATCAAAAAATGTCTACTGTTACTATAGCAACACCAACCCCCCCCCCCCCCCCTATGCTCCTCTAATCTGGAACAAACTTCCGGAAAACTGCAAAGCTGCTGAAACAGAGTTCTTTTAAATCACAACTAAAACGTATCTGTTTAGAGCTGCCTTTGAGTTATGCTTTGTTGTATCATGTTTTGTGTATTCTTCTTGTTTTACTGCTGTTTTTACTTTAAATGCTTTGTCTGTGTTTTACTGCTATTTTTATTTTATCTCTTAATCATGTAAAGCACCTTGAATCACCTTGTTGTAGAAAGTGTGCTATACAAATAAAATTGCCTTGCCTTGCCTATAGTGTCTAATAGCGCTGTCTACATCTCAGGTCATTATTTTTTGTATTTTAGTACATTTTAGTAAAAATCTAAATTTTCTATCAAACACTGTCAGTGTGGCACCCTCTTCAGGTTAAAACTCTACACTGCACTTGAATTTGAATAAGGTGTTGCTATTCGCTCTGCCGTGATGACTGACGTAAGCCGGTGTAGGCACCAGATCTGCTCGGGGTCCTGCGCCTCCATATGATGTAATATGACGTCATATTACATGATTGGCTGGACGCTGACATTACACTACATAATTGGTTGGACTTTAGCACGTTGATGTAGTTTACAGTTTTTTTGGGGAGAACTCTATTGAACAAATAGCAAGTATACAACACACGTACAAATGAAGTATACATTAGAATTCAACAGATACAAACAGCCAGGGGTGATATATAAATACTGTACTTGCAAATATTTACGTGTACGAATTGTTTTGAGAGCCTTTTTCTTGATAGTCTAATATTGATCATGTATAGTTAAACATTTATCTTTTTTTGGGTGTTCTAAAAAAACTGATCTAAACATTTTTCCATTTTAAGGGAAAATCCATCAAAACACAGTTAATAACAACCTGTTAAACTCTTTTTAAAACCCATGTGTGAAAGAGCAGTACCAGAAAAGATGTCACGTTCTTTGGTTTGATCCCCACAGGAGCTGTTATTATTAACATTTATGTCTCGTCAGCCATCCTGCCGCTGTGGGTACAAAAGAAGTCGAGTCTCCACCCCCACCTCCTCCACAGAACCTCCCTCTCTTTCCTCTGGTGAAGGAGGTGGAGAGAAATCCTCCACCTCAGGAAGATCACTCTGAGACAAAGGAGCTCACGTTGCTCTCCATCTGTTTCGCTGCCTGTCTGTGCCACTGCTGCAGCGCTGCTGTCAACATATCAATCACACCCCAGAAAACGCCCAGTCCTCCCCCCCCCCCCAAGCATCCGCTGGTCCGCTTGTCCGCCAGGCAACAATTCCTTTTGCCATATTTTTCAAACAGGAAATTTGGACGGAGTAGAACTCTGGTAGGGGGGTGGGTTGCTCTTTAAGGTTTTTTTAATTTTAAACTTGACTTGGAAAAGCAATGATGTGAAAAAATCTTACTATTAAAACTGTTTGATTGGATGCTAAATACAACTTCAGCACTGAACATATTACAGACGGAATGCTCCACACATTGTTAAGAAGAAAAGGTGAATTACCTGAGAACTGGGGGTGTGGTGAAAACAGGAGATTGGTTAGATTCACTGGTGTCAGATCGGGTTCCCAGGTCCACATGTATCATACTTCTCCATAATAAATGACTGCCATATATGTTATCCTGCCAGTAACCTGCTCCATGCCACCAGTGGTACCAGTCTGGCCATCTGGTTGGTAGAAAGATTCCAGAATGAGGACAAAGACAAATATGCTTGTTAAACTACAATTGTTACCAGTTTAGTTAAGGCTCTTTGAAGTTTAAAAGGTTATAAAGTAATATTTTTGTTTAAAATCTACAGATTTTTTAAAAGACTTTCAGGAATAGTTAGACCAATGCATACCTTCCTATAGGTTAGAGATTTATGTCAGAGTATTTCATTACAAAACAAACTTACCTCATCTGGAAGGGAAGGTTGGTATCAAACTGTCTTGTAGATGTTACTGCATGCTGGGTCCAGGTGATATTATCAGTGGTTCTTGCAGATATTGCATGGAATCTATTGATCTGGGTCCCACAGTCACCAGCTATGCATACAGGATATTCCGCGAAACTTTGAAACACAGTTTGTTTGAGATGGAAATCAGTCTGGAAAGATAATAACATTTGATCCAAATAATGAAAAATGTCAACAGCAGTTCATATGAGGCGTCTTCAAGGATGTTTTTGTACATGGTTTTATTAGCTAGTTTTTTGTGTTGTTTCTTACATTACAGAATGACCTTAAAATGAGAAGAATAAACGCAATCATTTGATTTCAAGATTAAAGTTGACATGGTCAGAGAAAAAAAAAACATAAATTAGGAGACTGCTGTGTTGGTAGAGCCGGTCTGGTACCCCTGGCTTGGCCTCCATGTTGACCAAGAGCATGTCCACAAGTTATTAAGCTGTAGCCTTTCTTTCTTTAATCTTAAAACAGATACACAGCTAAAATACTTCCTACTCTGTTGTTTTTCTTCTGGGTGACCCTAATGCTCCATCACATTATTTTTTTTTATAAAATCACCCACCTCATATTTTCCATTTATCTGTCCTTTTGGTGAGAAAGTCACTGAACCTCCATAGTACATATGAAAACGGTACCAGGCATTTGCAGATGCAACCAAGAGCATCAGATGCAGCAGCAGTACAAGTGAAGCCATTCTGCTGTGTTCTAACCCAAACCTTTGGAGTCTGTCTTAAATAGGCTCACATAAGGAAAAGAAAATAGTATGAATGCAGAAAGACCTGTTATTCTGGTTTGTTATACAAAGTTGTGCTTTACAGTAAAACCCCCTTTAAAAAAAAAAATTCTGCCAGTTCAATCAAAGGAATGCAATCCGTGTTTGTTTTTTACATTCCTTACTGTGGTTAGGCTTCATGAGAACGCACCATGATGTAAGCTGTTCTTTGAATTTCAAGCGTGCATGTCTTCAAACATTCATTTGGATACTCCGTGATAATTAGATTTATAATTCGATACACAAAATAATCCAGTTCCGTACCTCTTTCTTTGTTTTTAAATAACAATAGTATGGCTTTTCTTTTTTTTCTTTGAATTGATTAGTTTGTTAGTACTTTTGTTTTACCTTCCATCCATCCCTTATCTGTGTCCCCCAATAGGCGATTATTTCTCTATATCCACGTTTTTCATATTGAGGCAGCACGGAATTATATGCTCTCTATTTAAATAATAACAAGAAGCCCACCCGATGCCTGTCTGTCAGCTCTGCTACAGAGCAACAGTGCAGTCTCTACTCTATGCAATCGGAACACTGACTATCTGTTACTCTCCCATTACAGCTGCGTAGCTGCGTGAGCGATACGTTTTACTTTCACTTCAGGAATTGCTCGTTAATTGATTCTTCCTTGGCAGTTATTCGGGTAAAAAAAGTGCTGTCATCTAAATTCGCTGCTAAAATAAAAGTGGATGATGTAAATAATCTGTTTAAAGACTAATGCAACCTTTTGCATTTATTCTCCTTCCATCCAACACTAGACACATGTGCTTAATGTGCCAAGAGACAATTGCAATGATAAAGGTTTCCAATTTGAAACGGCATTATGAGACAACGGGCAAGAATTTTAAAGATATATTTCCTCAAAAATCCGAGGTAGGAACAACAACAATAAATTCAATGAAGGCATCATATGAAGCTGCAAGCAGTATTTTAGTAAAATCTATATCTCAACAAAAAAAAGCAACAGAAAGCTCCCTCATAGTTTCATGGATTTTGAGGAAGCACAAGAAGCCTTTCTCTGATGCAGAATAAGTGTTTAGTTTTATTTGAGTATTCATTTGAATTTATTACTAAATGGAAATTACAATGTATTATTGTTGCTGTTTTGATTGAAACTGGCAAGTTTTGTTCAAGCAAATTTTATTAAGGCATGTTGATTAGATGGAAAATTTTTAACTGATTGCAATTTATGTGTGATGAAATTGAAATGACTTGTTAAGTGCCTTTGAGATGACATGTTGTGAAATGGTCCTATATAAACTGAAATGAAACTGAATTGAAAATAAATTGATTGACAAAAGATAATAAACAGACCTTTGACTGGTTGAAATTATTTTTGTGGCCCTTTAAGATTTGTATATGAGTACCCCTGGTCTATCCTATGCAGGGTTGCAGAGGGGGGTGCCTATCTCCAACAATCATCCAGCGAGAGGTGAAAGGAACCCTGGACAGGTCCCCAGTCCATCGCAGGACAACACAGAGACACACAGGACAAACAACCATGCATGCAGACCTAAGAGAAATTTAGAGAGACCAATTAATCAACCAGTCATGTTTTTGGACTGTGGGAGGAAGCTGGAGTACCCGGATGGAACCCACACATGGACAGAGAGAACATGCAAACTCCATGCAGAAAGACCCCAAGTGGGGTTTCGGACCCATGACCTTCTTGCATCCCTGTTTGAATAGTTTCAACACTGCATAGTTTTACCTTCCTATATTCTGCTCTTTTTACCAGGGAAACTCCAGCTTTAGGATTTATTGGAAAATGACTTCATTTAGGAATAGTGAAAAATCAGCTCCAAGCTTAACAACTGCCTCTTGTGAACAACTGTGTACACTGTTTATCAGTAACGTTTAAAAGTCATTTTCATATACAAATTCATATCAAAGTTATCAAGGGCTTAGTCCAAGTCACTTCTCAATTCCCTGATGACTGAAATAAACTTTTTTTTTTTTATCAAATTCCCAACAGTCACCTCTAATTCTGTACTGATGTAGGTTAGGAATACAGACCTGTACTGGCTGTCCTCAGGCCTAAATTATTACATGAACTTTTAATAATTCAGTTAAAAGCTATTAATTTTTTGCAAAAATTATGAAATTATCTTTTAATGTTTAATTCTGCATTCAAAACTTTGCAAAAGGCTGATTTGTAATATTTTGAAAATTTATATGGTAATATTTACTCCAACTTAAATATAAATAGGCATGTATGGTCAATTAAAAACTGCGATGGACTGGCGACCTGCCTCTCGCCCCATGGCAACAGCTCTGGAGCTGGAGAGGTTTTAATAATTTTGGAAAAAACATTTTCTAAGTCCACATTGTTCTCTATTCTAGATAGTAAAGATGTTTAATAATACATCTTTACTGTTGGAAAGATGAATATATGGATTGTACCTTGAATATTTAGGGGCTGTTTACACAACGTTTTTCAGCAAAACTGAGGTTTTTCTCTCCGATTCGGCCTCTCGTTTACACGAGAACGGGAAAACGGGGGGGCGAAAACACATCTTTTGGGAAACGGCTTCCAGAGTGGAGAGTTTTGAAAACGCTGGGTGATTTGTTGTCGTGTGAACGCAAGCCGGAGAAGTTTGAAAACGATGACGTCACTGCGAACCACCTACGGACGTGTTGTACATGCGCACTCCGCCTTTCTACAGAAAAACAATGGTAGATCCAGGTATGCTGTTACTACTGATGCAGCTTCTGAAGTAATTTGGTCTCTGTAAGCAAAACGCATACAGTACGTGCGTCAAATAACTAATACGCCTTTATTTAAGCGGGGAACTACAAGAAGACCGCCATTGTTAGATATCATGAAATGTTTCTTTTCCGGGTTGTGAGGGGGAAACCTTGGAACACTGCATACATGGGGCACACTGCCATCTAAAGGCCGGGCATATGTACTACATCGTTTTCCATCGAGCGCCCTGTCGTGTAAACGCAGTGCTTTTTCACCCGCGTATTCAAACAAAAACGGCAACGTTGTCGTGTAAACAGCCCCATAGAATTAAACTGAATATATGGAATGAAAGTTGGAGTCGGTGGGAGGGGGTTCAAGGATTTGTGAGTTTTATTTAGTGGATTATATAGCTGCCTGAAAGCTGTTCTAGTGTGGTCCAGATGCATTAAAAAGCATTAAAATTGCTTTTTAGGGAAGTTTTATAAATCAAATAAAGGCTTTACAAATAACACATTGGGTTTTAAATATTCTGCACCTCAGCAGGGTCCTGGAGGGTGCGTGGGAGTTCGCCCAACCTGTCTGTCGGAGCTATTTGCTATTTTTGTAATATTTGATTACTCATTATTTAGTTATTTATTTTTGGTTCAGTTTACGGAAATACACTTTTAGTTTGTTTATGATATTTAGTATTGATTAAGTTTATTTTGGTACTCAACCACACTTGGATTTTGAAGGTACATGGTAGTTCGAGTGCACCAGGTGAGTTTACATATGGGTTGGCAGACACAGGTGATCAGGGGCACCTGGGAGGGCTGATGTTTTTTTTTACCAGGGCAAGATAGGCTACAAGGGCCATTGTTCTTTGTTTGCTAAGGAGAATAAACCTGAGAAACTTGCCTAGACAATTGACTTTGTTTTATCCTGCGTAAATTCACTCCCTGGGTGTCCCAGTGATCGTTTGATTTGATTGACTTTTCTCAATCAAGTCAAATAAAAAAAATGTTTACTTTTTATTTACTCGGAGGACAAATAGACACTACATGGTCTACAGAGGTTTTTTTGGACTTGAAGAAAGCGTTCGACCGTGTCCCTCGGGGAGTCCTGTTGGGGGTACTCCAAGAGTATGGGGTACCATGCCCCTTGATACGGGTTGTCAGGTCCCCATACAACTGGTGTCAGAGCTTGGTTCGCATTACTGGCCTTAAGTCGGGCTTGTTTGTGGCGAGAGTTGGACTCCACTGAGGTTGCCCTTTGTCACCGATTCTGTTCATAACCTTCATGGACAGGATTTTTCGGTACAGCTAAGGTGTTGAGGGGATCCTTTTTGGTGGCCTCAGATTCTGGTCTCTGCTTTTTGCAGATGATGTGGTCCTGTTGGCTTCATCAGAACGTGATCTACAACCTTTGCTGGAGGATTTCGTGGCCAACTTTGAAGCAGCAGGGATGAGAATCACCTCCTCCAAATCCGAGACCCTGGTCTCAAGCCGGAAAATGGTAGAGTGAATGAAAGAAAAAAATGGAGTGGGAGATCGATAGGCGGATTGGTGCTGTGGTTGCAGTAATGTGGCCGCTGTTCTGGTCTGCTGTGGTGAAGAGAGAGCTGAGCCGAAAAGCAAAGCTCTAGAGTTACTGGTCGGTCTACGTTCCTACCTCATCTTTGATCTCAGCTTTGGGTAGTGACCAAAAGAACGAGATCACGGATACAAGCAGCTGAAATGAGTTTCCTCTTCAGGGTGTCTGGGCTCTCCCTTAGAGATAGGGTGAGAAGCTCAGTCATTATGGAGGGGCTCAAAGTAGAGCTGCTTCTCCTCCACATCGAGAGGAGTCAGTTGAGGTGGCTTGGGCATCTGGTCAGGATGCCTCCTGGACACCTCCCTGGTGAGGTCTTCCAGGCACGTCCCACTGGGAGGAGACACAGAGGCAGACCCAGGACACGCTGGAGAGACTATCTCTCTCGGCAGGCCTGAGAGCGCCTTGGGATTCCTCCCGAGGAGGTAGCCCAAGTGGCTGGGGAGAAGAAAGTCTGGGACTCTCTGCTTAAGCTGCTGCCCCGCGACCCGACCCCGGATAAGAGGAAGAAAATGGACGGACGGATGGATGGATGGATGGATGGCTTCCTCTGCTACCCTGACTTAACTGTCACAGCTGGCTCCAGCTGCTCCTGCCCGCTCAACCACATCCTGATGTTCAGCTTGTCCCTGCTCCTATGAACTCAGTCCTGATTTTAACAGTAACTCACATTTCGGACTTGGACCTTGCTCCACTTCTTTCATTCCTGTAATTATCAGCAGAGAGCGAACAAATAATCATAAACTGAACAAAGACAACCCAAATAATCTTAAACAGTTGCTAAAAATCCCACCTCCAGTAAATCATACAGTCATTCCATCTCTAACTACTATTAATATGGCACTTTTAAATGTTCGCTCTCTGCTGAATAAAACTTTTATAATAAATGATTTGATTTTAGACCAAAAACTTCAAGGTTTATTTTTAACGGAAACATGGCTGAGGGTAGATGCTCCTGCTGTTCTTACAGAGGCCTCCCCACCTAATTTTAATTTTTCTTATTCAACCAGGAGTAGCCAGAGGGGAGGTGGAACTGCTTTTATAAGTTCATTAACCCTTTCCCCCAAACCTGTTTTACTTGATAATTTTACCACTTTTGAATATACTGCCTCCTTTTTTAGCACTCCTCAGATTTTATGTGTGACCGTTTATAGGCCTCCAAAAAAGAGTGCACTTTTTATCAATTTTGCACAACTCTTATGAACGAATAATTTTAGCTGGTGATTTGAATCTACATATAGATAATCTTTTAGATCCTTTATCAACATAATTTTTAAATATTTTGAATTATATGGATTTTAGTCAGCATGTCATGCAGCCAACTCACAACAGAGGACACACCCTGGACTTAGTCATCACGTATGGCCTGTCCACTAGTGTGTCCTCTGTTGTTGACTTGGCTGTCTCTGACCACTACTGTGTATTTTTTTAAATCACCTGTTTTACCCAAATAGAAACCTCTGTGAGAACTGTCAGGAAACGTCATCTAACCCCTGAAGTGGCTGTAGGTTTTCTTGAAGTTTTTAATAAGTTTCCTCCTGTACCTTTATCTGCCCCCTGTGATTTTATCGTGAATGATTTTAACAGTAGGCTTCAATCCGCTCTCGACCTGCTGGCTCCACTAAAAGTTGTAAAAACTCATTCAAAACGTACAATACCATGGAGAAATGAAAACCTTAAGAAATTAAAGAGGAGCTGCAGGGTGGGAGAAAGGAAATGGAGGAAAAACAAAATCACAATAAATCATCAGATATACATAGAACATCTCAAATCATACAATAGCGCTGTAAGAAATTCCAGAAATGCATACTTCTTCAGAATCATCTCAGAACATAAAAATAATCCCAAAATTCTGTTTTCCACCATTGACAACATTCTTAATCATACCTCTACTGCACTTCAGAAAACCCCCTCAAATACTCTGTGTGAGGAGTTCGCAGACTACTTCAGAGGGAAGGTAGACACCATCAGATGTAATATTTTATCCTCTCAAAGTAACATGGTTCTAGACAAATCTAGAACCTAGATCTAGAGTGTGTCTCTTTACCAGAGGAAACACTGGACAGTTTTGTCCTGGTAGAAGCTGGGACCCTTGATAAAGTTTTCTCCTCAGTGAGGCCCACTACAAGTGCCCTGGACCCGATTCCTACCCGGTTTTTTAAGCAATTTTATGAATCTTTTAAAGACGAGATTTTAACCATGATGAATTGCTCCCTTCAGACTGGGGTCTTTCCTGCCGTCTTTAAAGGGTGAGGCCCCTGTTGAAGAAGAGCAATTTAGATTTTAATCAAATCAAAATTTATAAAGCGCTTTCATACAAGAAGTTGCATCACAAAGTGCTTTACAGATTAAAATGACCCCATATAAAACCACCTTCCCTTCCCTCCCCCACAGATTTAAAAGCATGGTCACAGTTATACCCCCCACCCCCCAACCAAACTCCCATGCACACACACAGTTAAAAGAAAAAGTTAAAAAGGACATTGGGCCGAGAGTAGATGAACCATGCAAAGAAACGCCGTCAGAGAAGCCATCTGCCCCGGCAGCGGTAGATTAACAGCAGCAGCCGAGGCACAGGGCACCCAGTGGAGGCAAGGCCAAGACCCCCACCTCCACCCAAGCTCCACCTGGAAACACTGGAACGGGGATTAAGATAAATTAAAGTATAAAAATAAACAGTAAATTAATGTGGTAAAATTAAATAGTAAAACTGATAAAAATATAATCATATAAAACATGCAGAGCAATTAAACACATACCCAAATAGAAACCTCTGTGAGAACTGTCAGGAAACGTCATCTAACCCCTGAAGTGGCTGTAGGTTTTCTTGAAGTTTTTAATACGTTTCCTCCTGTACCTTTATCTGCCCCCTGTAATAAATAGTAATCCGTTATAAGCTAGGCTAAAAAGGTGAGTCTTGAGCCTGCTCTTAATGATTTAAACAACTTCCGACCGGTATCTAACTTACCATTTTTAAGCAAAGTTTTAGAAAAACTTGTTTTGTTCACATAAAAAATATTACTAAAATAGGTTTTTATCACTTAAAGAACATCACCAGAGTCCACCCCATTTTCTCTCTGCCCAATACGGAGACGCTGATGCTTTTATCACCAGTAGGCTTGATTACTGTAATCCCCTGCTTTCTGGTCTTCCCAAAAAGAGTATATCAGGTTTACAGCTTTTACTAAATTCAGCAGCACGTGTCCTGACTAAGACCAGGAGGCGCGAACACATTACACCAGTCTTACAATCACTGCAAATGTTTTAGGATCGATTTTAAGGTTCTTTTAATAATTTTTAAGTGTCTTAATGGTCTTGGGCCTTCTTATCTTTCGGAATTTCTTTTACCGTATGAACCTTCGTGGTCTCTGCGCTCCACTGGCAGCCGTCTCCTTGTCACCCCCAAAGCCAGGACACACACTCATGGTGAGGCGTCTTTCTGTTATTATGGCCCTCATCTCTGGAACAGGCTGCCAGAGGACCTCAGGGCCGCAGAGAACGTTCATGTTTTTAAGAGCAGGCTCAAGACACACCTTTTTAATATAGCTTTTAACTCATTATTTATTATAGTCTGTTTAATTGCTCTTCATATTTTATTTGATTGAATTCTTTTTAGTTTAGCTTTTAGCTGGCTATTTATCAATTATTGTTTATCTGCTTTCCATTTTTATTTGATCATATCTTGTTTTAATTTTAATATTTTAACTTATTTTAGTCTTCCTTCCAGTGTTTCCTCTGTGGGAGCCCTCTCCCTCGGGGGCAGTGGTCGGCTGTGGCTGGCTTGGTGCTCTCCAGGTGGTGCTTGGGTGAAGGTGGGGGTACCAGCCCTCCCTCCTCTGGGCTCCCTGGGTCAGTGCCTTGGCTGCTGCTGTTGACCTGCTGCTGCCGATGTAGATGGCTCCCATGATGACGTTTCCTGGCTCATCTGTACTCAGCCCGTTTTGCTTTTGTCTATTGTTGCTTTTATGTGTGTGTGTGTGTGTGTGTGTGTGTGCATGGGAGATGGGGGGGGGGGGGGGGGGGGGGGGGAGTATAGCTGTGGTGATGTTTTTTATTTTTGGATTTTGGGAAAGGGGGGGGATTGTGGGTCATTTCTAATCTGTAAAGCACTTTGAGAAGCTTTGTTGGGGTTTGAAAAGCGTTTGATATGATTTGATTAATCAAGGGATTATCTTGCACCAGACCCCATCATTTGCAGTGCTATGGTTTTTGGTATGAACTGAGAATACTTGTGGTGACAAAGACAAAGAAGAGAACAGTTGTCACTATATAGGTGCGATCTCAGGACAAGAGCTGGAGAAGAGTTATGTTCAGGAGACTATCTGGGCCTGCTATCATTCATTGAAGTGTTTAAAAAAAGTCTGTCAGAAAATCTACGATTCTACTATGCAATTGACCAATGAAAATACACTCAGGTAGGGACTTAAAAAAAACTACTGACGAGAGTACAATGCTATAGTTGCAATATCAACATTAGCAAATATGGAGGTTACTTGCAAGAACATTGAGAAACAAAGAAACTGAATTTATTGAGCATTGACACCAAAGGCAGTGTATATGACATTTTATCATTACAATCTAGGGTGTCCGTCAGCTTTTAGGGACATACACTTTTCGGCGACGTGTGTTCGTGACATTGGCATGTTCTGCTACAGCGAGACATCATACAGTTTAATTCAATTAATTCTTAGGACTTACAATGTGCCACCTCTCTAGAACTCACAAAATATCGCATGAAGCAGTCTTTTGAGATGGCCAAAAAACGCATTATGACATGGGCTTTAGACAGATCGCCCTACAAATGCCACCACAAAATGAAAAACGATAAGGGAGCTGAAGATTGAAAAAAAGCTAATGTGATACCTTCTCAGACAAGAAGTGGCAGAAAAATATTCTGATTCCAACAAACAAAAAGGCAAAGAGAAGTAGGGGTTCTCCACGTCTGTTGATATTAAGGTTAAGACTCAACAAGCTATGCTTTACGCTGGTAAAGAAAAACTCCATAACACGTCCAACTCAGCCATACTCTAATAACAAAGAACCACAAGTGCAAGGTACTACTTCTGTGAAGCCCTGGAGTACTGGATGAGACATGGTCCACACAGAGAGGATATTTTAACAAACCAAGAGGTGGAAAATGAGCGGCCCCATTTGCCTATCCAAAACAAGTGTTGTAAGGGGCTTCAAAACCTAATTGCAAATAACTATGACCACAGTAACCCACAATAAGGGGGGGGCTTCATCCACGGCAGGTTAGGAGTTTTCCACAATTAACTGTACAACTTGTAATCTGCATTATTAATAATCCTGACAACCACTGTAAGTGCTTCAGCTAGGAATCAAGGATTTGACACAGTCTCATATAAACTGGCCAAACCACACCGGATGTACAGCTGTGCTTCTGATGAAGGGTGTTGGCTGACGGCCTGTAAAGGTCCAGTAATGACATGACTTTTGGGAGCCCTCTCCATTAGCATGGACCACGCTTACAAAGATTAGATTGTTTAAATTAGAACATTTATTGACGAAAAGGTTCAAGTGATGGTGTGTCTGGAAGGATGCACTGATGGAGGCTTGAAGATTCTGTGTGGGGGAGCAGTCTTCAGAAGTCTGTCTTCTTTTGAGCCTGCTCAGGACCCCCAAGGTTGGTCATTAATTAACAAAGCAAGGAATGAGCATGGTGCAGATCATCAAGATTATTATGAATGTAAGTACGGTATGGTGAAGACGACCAACGACCTAAGGTTTGGATAGTCTTGTCAGAAATGCCTGACTGAGAGGCTGAGGTGGCTGCACCTATGCGGATGGAGTGGATTGAATAATGCTCGGGGTTGATGCCAGGCCTGAACAAGATTTGACGGAAGTGATGGGAAAACCAGATTCTAGTGGCTAGTCTACCGGATTCGGCGATGAAGAGAGGATCGTGAGGCGAGGCGTTGATGGCCAAGCAGAGACGAATATAGTTTGAGATGGGTTCGTGGGGGCTGAGGAATGAGCAAAGACGAAAAAGGTAGATGGGGAAGGAAGCGCCGAGCTGATCGGGATCGGTTTTGCTTTTGCGGAGCGTAAAGATGAGGGTATCCTGGTTAAAGATTGAGATATCAGAAAGGCGTGGATGAATGGAAGGATCATATCTGGAAGAAGTAGGGGCAAACTCAGATCAGCGTAGGAAACCGAAGTAGGCCAATAGGAACATTGATTCTGGAGTTAAATTGACTAAAGGAGAAGAGTAGCCGGAACGAATGATATGGATGCAGCGGCTGAGGAGGTCAGATGTTAGAGGAAATCGGTGATTAGGGATGGGCGGTTCTTGCTTCTTGAGACCTTTGAGCAACATGGGTATGTGACTATGGGAGAGAGCTTGACAGGAGTGGCCGGTGGCCGCAAGCATTCTAACTCGGGAGGCCATGTAGATGCAAACCACTTTCTGTTGTAGAAGCCGCCGAAGCCTGCGGAGGGCGCAGCATCGGTATAAAGCCGGATGTCGTCTGGATGGGAAATGAAGTCGTTATAAAAGAAGGAAATACCATTCCAGGTTGACAGAAACTCTTGCCATTGGCGCATTTCCATCCGGCAAGGTTCTTTGATGGCGAGACGGCCATGGAGCGATAGGATGTTGGCGGCAGTGGACAGGAGGTGAGAGATGAAGGACATCCCCTGAGGAATAATTCGCACTGCATAGTTAAGATGACCTAGCAGAGACAGAATCTGTTGTTTGAAGCATGAGTCGGCTAGGATAAAGTTAGATAGGATCAAAGAGATTCTGTGGACCTTCTCAAGCGGCAGAGATGCTTGAAAAGTGGATGAATTGAGAGTAATGCCCAGGAATTCCAAAGTAGTAAGAGGACCTATAATCTTCTCCTCCGACCAAGGAACTCCGATGTTGGAAAAGGCTTCGGTGAGTGTGCGAAGCCCAAGACAAGGAGGAGACGAGGCGGGGGTGATGACGAGAAAATCATTGAGGAGGTGAATGATGTGGGGGAGGCGGTAGGTGTTGAGCAGAATCCGACTGTATCGGGATCGGAGAGGGCAGATAACAGATTAGAGCAGTGAGTAGAGGAATCTGGAAAAACGTCGATACCTGGGTGGAACCCGTGAGTGAACCCCTTAACCAGAAAATCCACAAACTCCCTATCAGGGTGGCTGGCCAAAGCAGAGACGAGAGGACTCACCTTGATGGGAGTGGCGAGGTGTTGTGCTAGTCAGTCTGCTTTGGAAGTGGGGTTATGAGGGCAGGCGTTCCTAGGGTGTGCCCCTCCACAGAAAGAGCAGGTGTGCAGAAGTCTACAGCTGGAAGCTGAGCAGCTGAGGTCATTAAAATTTTTGCACACAATCCTGCCACCCTGGTAAAGGATTGGACGACCGCGCTTGTCCATGCCCCTGAAACTGGTGCATTAGGTTTAGACTGTAGGAAAAGAGACTTAGGAATCACTGGAGGGGGAGGGGCAGCTGAGGACAAACGGTTGGGGACTGATGAGCTGCGTGCCGATAAGAGCCTAGGTCGGAGAGGAGCTACTAGAGTACATGCAGTAGCAGGGTGGGAGGGAGCACCGCAGAGGCTGCAGGATATGGATGCCCAGGCAGCAAAGATGCGGCAATATAGTTCAGAATCAAGAAAACCCCAGTATGTGCCCTGATTATATTGGGCAAGACGACCCGCTGCCTGGGATGAGAAAAGGGTATGATATTGATAAAACCCCGTTCCTCCGAATCTAAGAGCCATGTCGAGGATGATAGATAAATAGTCGTCTAGCTCATATCGCCGGTCGGGAAACACTCAGCAAATGGTGTCCCTGTAAATTGAAAAAGCGAAAGCCAACTCGGCGGGGGTCAGATCTTTGGAATGGGGACTAAGCGCTGAGCCTAGCTGCATGGGCCCCGTTCTGGTCTGCAACTCTCGGGGCTGACCTGAGAGACCTAAAGAGGGCTGGAGAAGGAGAGCTACCATTCAGTACTTGTTGACGGAGAGCAGGTGAAACTGGGGAAGGGCGATTGATGGAAGAAGCCGGCCGGACAGGGGGTACTGCTGTAGGAAGAGAGTAATGGTTAGAGCCTGGAGTGTAAATAGAAGTTGGCAACTGGAAAGAAGACGGCAGATTGGTGGAAATTTGAGGTAACACCGGGATGGTTTGCTGAATGTTTGAGCTTGTGGGCAAGGCTGGAGGGTTAAGCCGCGTTCACACCGGTCAGCGCGTCCAGGCAGCAGGGCAGCTAGATTACATGCAAGTCTATGGGATCTACGCATCTAGTGGGCGCCAAGCTGCCAAGCAGCAAGTCGCGCGCGTCGGCGCAGCTGGCATCAGCGCGTCCACGCAGCTGATGCCCGGACGCCCCGACGGACCGTCGGGGCGTCTGCTGCTCAAGTTGGGAAAATTGAACTTTCGGGCAGCAGACGCGCGGCGTCAACCAATCAGAGCGACTCGTTGTACTGACGTGGTAACTCCTTCCATGGGGGAATCGGCAAATTTTTTATTCAAGATGGAGGACAAACTGATCGTCGCTGTATGTAATGTCCGTGAACTGTATGACCCGTCTTCGTCTTTTTACAAAGACAGGAAGAGATCGGATCTGATTTGGAGGAAGATATCGGAGGATATTGGAGTGCCAGGTAAGCAGTTAAACATAGAAAAAAATATTTTTTCTTTTAACTTTCTTGTTATGTTAGCTAACGCTACGCTAGCCAAAAGCGGTTAGGGCAACTACGGTACTAAATACGCATTACCAGTTTCCCATTGTGTATTTAGACGAGATCTGCAAAAAACGGTGGAAGACATTGAGGGACACATATGTCAGGCAGAGCAGAAAAGAGAAAGAGAGAAGGAAGAGCGGAGCAGAAGGAGGGAAAGTGCAGAAATGGAAGTACCTCTCTGTCCTGTCCTTCCTCGAACCCTTCATCGCCCCCCGCGAAACATCGAGCAACATGGGGGTCGAGGAGGAGCAGGCGGAGGGGTACGACCACCCAGAGGAGCCAGAAGAAGAAGCAGCAGGGCGGTTAGAGGCAGAAGGTTGGTGATTTTGAGAAGAAAACCCAGACATAGTGGCACACAAACACACACAAAAACGTGCTCAGAAACATGAAAATAATTATTGTAAAGCTGAAACCTACATCATTTTGCTACTACAAAGTTTTGCTATTTATTATTAGTGCTAGCAGTAGAAGTATTTGTGATCTTGGTATAAAGCATAATAAACAGGAGGGTCAATAATATTCCTTTCTGTCTTGACAGATCCAGCTAACATGGAGGCAGGTGACATGGCTGAACCAGAGTCCCCTGGCCCTTCCTTTTCTGCTTCTGACCAGCCTGGCCCTTCCTCTGCTGCTGCTTCTTCTTCTGACCAGCCTGGCCCTTCCTCTGCTCCAGCACCTGCAGGTGTGTAGTGCCGTTTGGAAAGGTTGGGAATGTAGGTTTTATTCAAAGATGTCAATGTTTCTTTGGGTTCCCAGACACTTGGCGAATTACTTTTTGTACTTTCTGAAATGTCTGTGTATACCCTGGAATTCACACTCAGCCTTTCATACAGACTTAAAATGTTGCTTATAATTTTATCTAATTTGTATATTTGTTCAACATAATTGTAAGCATTTTTAACACATTTTTCTACTGTGTTTTTTCACAGGCCCTCCAAGAAAACGAAGGCGGAGGCAGCAGGACTTGTCAGTGCCAACAGAGTTCCAGCAAAAGCTGCTTGATGCGCTCAAGGCCCGGCCTGAACCAGCTCCTGCTCCTCCTGCAGATGATGAAATGCACTTCCTTCTCTCTCTTCATCCTCTCCTGAAAAGGGTGTCACCTCTAGAAAGAGACATCCTAAAATTTGACATTCATAGACTGATTTTTGAAAGAATGAACAATTTGACCCATTTGGACAATACTCAGTAGTTTTACTGATCGGGCTGACACCTTTTTCAGGGGAGGAAGGAGACTCCTTTCTGTGACCCTCCTGTCTTCCACTGCACTTCCTCCAAATAAGGTCCTTTCTCTTCCTGTTCTTTATTTTATTGTTTGTTTATAATATGTATATATGTTGTATGTATTTTTTTATATTAAATATTTTTATATGTAACATTTTGGTCAGCTACTTTCCTTAATTTAATTCTACTGTCCTATGTAATGCCATTTGGGTGAAAATATTGTTTTTAATAACAGCTAATAATTACCTTAATGAAATATACCTTTTTGACTATATAAAATACCACAGAAGTACAAAAGCAAGAACTATTTGAGTTTATTTGATTGATTTCACCATATCCATAGACGAGTTTGTGGGAGAAAGCAGAGCAGTCTGTCAGTCATTACCTGGAAACGAGAGGTACAGGTGAACAGGTCAAAAGTATATAGGTACAGAACAAACAATAATCCATAAATGAAAGGGATTTGTGAATGTATATATGAATGTATAGAGAAAAACAAATTACTAAAATATAATATAGTAAATATAGATGTGGAAATTTTCAGAAAGTTTTGCTCTTAATTTTTTTATTGGGTGGCTCTTAAAAGAGCCGTTTTGGGTCAGTCCTGTATGGACATGACTATTCTGCCGGCTGCCATGGCACTGCCCCCTCCTCACTGAGGTGGGCCATGAAAACTTCTCTGGTCTCCACTGCCTCTCTGGTTGCGTTGTTGGCTCCGATTCGCCCCACAGCTGGAAGTGGTCTTCCTCCATGAGCAGCGGCAGCTCCCCTCACCACTTCGGGGTTGACTTCCAGTCTGCGGTGAAACATTCTCCACTGTGCAGACCAGATCCCGAATGCATCTTCCACCACCAGCCGGGCCCGGGAGAGCTGGTAGTTGAAGACGCGCTGCTGATCCGACAAGATCCGCCATGTTGTAAACAACTAGCAACAGACAAATCCACGCCCGCACGCTGACGTAATGACGTGACGCGCTGATGCCCCGACGCGCCGACGCAGACCACAAGTGTGCAAGCAGCTGGGTTTAAATTTTAAAGCGTCGACTTTCGTCCGTTTGAGCGATTTGGCGCCTGGACGCGCTGACCGGTGTGAACGCGGCTTTAGAGGGGTTTTCTGAAACATGAGTGGAAGCTGGAATTGAACCTGTGGAAAATGTAGAAGGAGGGAGATGATTGAGTGAATGAAGGTGTGGCCTGAGAGGCCCAGGAAGAGAAAACACTAGTGATAAATGAGGCAAAGTTTGGGGGAAATGAAAAAGATGAAGCTTCCCCGCCAGTAGAGGGAGCTGTGGGTGTTGGCCCGGCAGGTGAGGGCTGAGATCTGCCCTGAGAGGAAGTGGATGTTATGGCTGAAATAGGGGGAAGATTACGAGAGGAGGAAGTCTCGGTTAACTGCGAATTAGTAGGGAATAGAAGCTTTAAGAGGCAAGATTTATTAGCAGAGCGGCTAAAGGGGATGCCTCTTTCCCTGAGTGCAGATTGCAAGCGAGCTAC